>OZ012739.1:662564050-663216550 GCA_963859935.3 Lathyrus sativus
TGGTTGTTGAGGTTCAGAGAGGGGTGGTTGAGATTTTTATGGTTCAGAAGAAATGGGTTCAGAGTTGTGAGGAGGAGAAGGTGTGGGAATTGGGTCATAAGGAGGAGGAGGTTCATATGTTAGTACTTCTCTTACTTGTCCTAAAATAGAGGACAAACTTACAGAAGGGTTACCTTTCTGCTTCTTGATGCGTTTTGGCTTTGCAGGAGATGCTTCGCCAGAAGCTTTTCTCTTGGGCTTTGAAGATCCTTCTTCTGAGACCTTTCTTTTCTTCCTTTGTTTCTCCCCGTAGAAATCTAGTCCAGGTTCATTTGCTCTTTGGATCATATTTTCTGGCAAAGGGGTTCCTTCTGCTAAGCAAGCAGCGATGTAATTCAGAATGACTTCCTTTGGTTCTTCAGCATAGTGTCGCTACTCGAAAAATACGCGCAACGACGGGGAGGGCGAAAGGGAAAAGGACAGAAGAGTCGCCACCGAACTTTATTTATCCCATGAGGGGAAAGGAAAATATCGAGAAAACCTTAAGAAAAGAAATGGATAAGATGGTCTCGCAACCATGAACGGGTTCGGAAGCCGGTTATGCGAAGGGAAGGTATTAGCACCCCTCGCATCCATCGTACTCGATGGGAACCATTTGTTTGTCGAATGTGTGAATTTATTTGCTTAAATATTATGCTATAAAAAAAAGGTGTTCCAAAAGATAGGGAGAAAAGGGTTAGAAATAGGGAAAGGAGGTAACAGGGAAGAAGAGAGAAAGGACGGACTCGGTAGGACTTCGCGGTCCTAGGCCTACGTATTCTCAACGGATGTGAGAAAATCAGAGTCGACGTAGTTCGGGGAACTACAAATATAAGGGGGGAATGTGCTCGACAAGGATTGTGGCCCTTGTGCCTACGTATCTTTACATGAACGAAGTAAAGAATCAGAGCAGCCGTAGCTCGGCCTACGATTTGTTGACGTTTTTATGGATGATGCTATCATACGCATTCTAGCAGTTAGGTGTATTGCTGCTCGCTCGTTGGAGACTTAGACATTACCTTTTTGCGGTAGAATGGACGTATCATATCCTTTTCGAAAGATAAGTTTTCGCCATGCGAGGCAAGATGTCACACTTGATTTGTTGAATTGTTATTTTAAGGGGCGAGATAGGTCCTCGGATAGTAACCCCTACGGGTAGTACCCAATTCTTTATCTCGAAGTTTTTGTTATGAAAGGGTGTGACGAACATAGCGTCTTCGTATTGAAAGACGAGTATCAAAACCACACACACTACAGTGAGCATCTCGACACTCGGAGAGGAAGAAGTCTACACTTAATCCTCTCTTTTTAGTTCAATACAAAGAGAACTTCATTCTCTTATTAAAGTATTTTTGTTTTTGAATGGTAAGTGCTTTTGCGACAGAGAACCCTACGGTAAACGCCAGCACTCGGGATAGGAGAAGGCCTACGCCTAACCACTCCACGACCATTCAAGTTTTTGTTATGAAAAGAGTTTAAAAATGCGCTCGGTACGGGACCAAGGTTTTTAGGTGACAAAGGTTGCAGAAAGAAGTTGTAGAGGGAGATAGGTGGCGGATAAAGTCACGTCTTCGTATTGAAAGACGAGTATCGAGACCACCCACACTACAGTGAATATCCCAACACTCGGAGAGGAAGAAGTCTACACTCAATCCTCTCTCTTTAGTTCAATACAAAGAGAATCGATTTATTTATTGTAAGTGTTTTGAAAATGCACTCGGTACGGGGCCGAGGTTTTTTAGGAGAAAAAGGTGTGGATGAAAATGTCTTCGTATTGAAAGACGAGTGTCAAAACCACCCACACTACAGTGAGCATCTCAACACTCGGAGAGGAAGAAGTCTACACTCAATCCTCTCTCTTTAGTTCAATACAAAGAGAACTTTACCCTTTTATTAAATATGGTGAATTAACTTAACAATCGTTTGAGAAAATCCGCTTGACGTTGGGTCAAGGATTTAATTGTTTAAAAAGGTTTGAGGTGAAGCGAGCAAGGTCGATGGCGGACGCACAAGGCGACCGACTTACAAGGGTTAAAAATGGCTCGATGAGAATCGAGAGTTTGTTTTCTTGAAAATAGTTTTTAGAACCAAAGGTAAAAACAATGACCAACAATAAATATGCACAAAAACATACCAAACACAACGGGTTAATCGGCTAAAAAAAACGAAACACAAAAAAAACGGCAGCGAACTCCTTGAGAAAAATTTTTTTGAGGTAAAAAAGTCGAGAAAACGTGAAAAACAGGCGTCTGACACGGGTGGCCGTGTTGTGTGACACGGGTGGCCGTGTTGTGTGACACGGCCCGTGTCACAGTTCCAGGAAAAAATGAGTTTTGGGTTGAAAAGTGGTGTGACACGGTCGTGTTGTGTGACACGGGTGGCCGTGTTGTGTGACACGACCCGTGTCACAAGGTCTGGGCCAAAAACCAGTTAAAACCTCAAACAGAGGTACAACACGGGTGCCCGTGTTGTGTGACACGGCCCGTGTTGTGAGCCCAGGGCATTTTTTCACTTTGAAAAGCCACGCAGTGATGTAACACGGCCGGCCGTGTCGTGTGACACGGCCCGTGTTGGGCTACCAGATGAAAAAAACCAAACTTTTCCTTGTTTTTTGCTTCTTTTTGTGGTTCTTTCAAAGGGTTTCTAGATCCCTAATAGGACCTTACATGTTATACTCAACACAACAACACTCAAACCAAGAGAACAAAAGATAAATGCACAATGTAAAAGAAGAGAAGAGTTTGAAGAAATGGATACCCAAGAGTTGTTTCCCTCCTTGCAAAGCCTCCACTGATTTTGGCTAGGTGTTCACTTCTCTTCACTCTATGCTTTGATGGCTCTCCTTATCAATGGCTCCCTTGTATTTCTCTCTCACTCTCTAAATCTTTTGCTGGTTTTTTGCTCTCTCTATTTTTCTGGTTTTCTCTCTTGCCCTTTTTTCTCAATCTCCCTATCTCTATGTGTTGGTGATAGTGAATGATAGTGAATGACCCTTTTGTGCAGCCTCCTAATCTCACTTTTTCTGCTGCATTTTCTGCTGTACCAAAAGCATAACTCTTGCACAACTTTCAATCTTCAAAGTTTCCATTTTTGGGAGTACTTATTACCTCTTTCTTGGTGCAACCCCACATCTTTCCATTTCTAGGCCTGTTTTGCTGTATTTTTCTGCAGCACTCTACCTTGCCTTCCAACCTTGTACCCATTGGTTGGTTATGCTTGGACATATTCATGTGGCTAACACCATTACCTTTTGGACAGAATTTTCAAATTCTGATTTTTGATGTGTAGATGTATCAACATAAGCTTATAGCCTTGGTTTTGTGACATAAAATGATCTTGTAATATGATACACATTGCCACTTCTTGCATGGAGCTGTTTTGGATCATATTCAAATTGCTCATGGTTGAACATGCATGGTATTGATCTTGAAATATTCCAACATTAAATTAGCTCTTAAATATTTTCCTTGCATGTTTGTAAGCACAAGGAGGGTCATGTGGACTTGATGGAGCATGGGGGATACCATGGCATGAAGTTATTTAGAATCTTGAATTAAGACTAGAAATAGCTTAATTTCCTAAGCATTATCAAGAGTTTGAAATTTGGTAACCAATGTAACATTCTTGAAAATGTCAAGAGATTTCTCTTTGTAAAAACTCTTGAATCTAGCCTTGAATTCATGAACCTTGAATTTGGAATGATGGGCCTCCCTTATGCCATTGAATTTGAAAGAAATGAAGAAATGAGTCAAGCCTTGAAAGAGGGAAAATTTTGGGGTGCAACACATAGAAGAGAGGAAAATCATCTAAAGGAATTCTTCTCTTGCTTACTTATTCAATGTTGATTTGACCTGGTGCAGAAGTAAGTTCTTCCACTATCCTCATCCTCTGTAGACTCTTTCCACTCAGAGGTTTTCCAATAGTTGAAGCTAACTCTTCTTTCATACCAGCCTTTGTCAGATGACCCACTAATCCATTTTCAGTCAGAATATCTGAGATCAGTCTTCCCATAGGGATCCAGTTTCTCACCTTCTGATGCTTTGTTTTGACAGATTCTCTGGACATTTTTACATGTCCCCATAGATGAGTAAAAAGTAAGTAAGGCAGATCCACCTTGATGCCTTTACCCAGACAGTACATGAAATACATTTGATCTGAGTTGATGTAATCAGGAGAATTTGTTGATTTCCTGTGATGTATGCAGCCTAAGAAGATCTTAGCCCAGATCTTGTAATGAACCTTCAAATCCTTTATCTTGCTTGAAGTTTCCCCAGAAGTGAAAACTTCACTGTACACCTCATCCATATTAATACGACTTGCTGACAGATGAGTAACACCATCTGTTTCTTGATATCCTATCAACTTGCGAATCAGATCTTCAGTGATAATAATCTGTTTACCCAGAACTGAAGAAACGATGAATTTGGGGAAAATGTTTGCATGGATCCAAAACTCTTTAACCAAGCAAGGATAAACTAGACCTATCAGTCTATCAAAATACTTTGTCCATCCTTGTGTTGACACAGTTGGACGCAAATCATAACCATTCACAGCAATACATTCAAAATCAACCAAGAACTCACATAAAACTTCCAGTTGATCAATGGGTGTGAGAAGAGTTCTTATAGGTTCTTTGAACACAGCAGGACCCATAGTGGAAGATGAAACCGCAACCATTGTAGATTCAAACTGTTGAGAGGTTGAAGATGAAGTTGCCATTATTGATGTGGTGAGATAACGAGATTTTCTTTGAGATTTGGGTTTGGGAGAGAGGAAGAAGCAATGAAGCAAGCAGAAATGCATACAGGTGTGAGAGAGAGTGAAAAAATGTGAGAAGTGTTGTGTTGTGGAATATATAGGGGCAAAAATTAGGGCACACATTCATACGTTCAGCATTTAACTCAATTAATTTAAAACAAAAAAGACACATCAAAAAGAATAATAATTAAAAGCAATTAATGATTCTGACAAGCGTGGGGAGGAAAACGAGAAATTTGAGAATTCAAACAGTACCTCAAAACGGCGTCTCATTGTTTACACTCCACCTTTTCAGATTTCATGTGACACGTGTTTGATGTTGATTTGCCTCTGAATCTCTTTAGAATAAGAAACGTTAAACAACGCTCAGATCTTCTGAGACTTGCTAGATCAGAGTTTCACAAAACATAAATAACGTACCAAAAAAATAATCAGATGACTTACTTCAGAGTATAGATATTAATCATATTTCATGTGAATAAATTTGACTCTGAATAATAGTTTTATTCTGGACAAAAGTCCATACTAATATTCTTCAGAATAAATTTAAACCTATCTTCAGCAAGGGGTTTTGTGAAGATATCAGCCCATTGATGGTCTGTATCAACAAAGTTCAAACTTATAATTCTCTTCTGAACATAGTCTCTGATGAAATGATGTTTAATTTCTATATGCTTTGCCTTAGAATGTAAAATAGGGATTTTAGATAGGCAAATAGTAGAAGTATTATCACAGAAGATAGAAATGTTACTCTCATGTATTTGATAATCTTCTAGTTGACTTTTCATCCAGAGCATCTGTGTGCTACAACCAGCAGCAACAATATATTCTGCTTCTGTTGTTGAAAGCGCTATTGTGGGTTGCTTCTTGCTGAACCATGAGATCAAATGACTTCCCAGAAACTGACAGCTTCCAGAAGTACTTTTACGTTCTATTCTGTCTCCAGCATAATCAGCATCACATAATCCAACTAATTTGTATTCATCAGATCTTCTGTAACACAAACCCACGTTAGTAGTACCTTTCAGATACCTCATAATCCTCTTAACAGCTGTTAAGTGAGATTCTCTAGGATCTTATTGGAATCTAGCACATAGACAAACACTAAAGAGGATATCAGGTCTAGAAGCAGTCAAGTACAAAAGAGAACCAATCATACCTCTGTAGAGCTTCTGATCTACCTTTTTACTTACCTCTTCTTCACCTATAGTACTTGTTAGATGCATTGGAGTCTTTGCTAGCTTACTTTCTGTCATGTTGAATTTCTTCAGAAGCTCCTTTACATACTTTGTCTGATGTATGTAGGTGCCTTCTGGAGTTTGATTCACTTGAATTCCCAGAAAGAATCTGAGTTCTCCCATCATGCTCATTTCAAATTCTGCCTGCATAGATTGAGCAAACTCCTTTCCAAGCGTAATATTTGTTGTTCCAAATATAATGTCATCAACATAAATCTGACAGATTAAAATGTCTTTCTTAATTGATTTATGGAAGAGAGTAGTATCAACTTTTCCTCTGATAAAATTATTTTCCAGAAGAAAATTACTCAGCCTCTCATACCAAGCTCTGGGAGCTTGTTTTAAGCCATAGAGTGATTTCTTCAGTTTAAAAACATGTTCTGGAAATTTTTCATTTTCAAAACCAGGGGGTTGATGAACATAAACTTCCTCTTCTATTAATCCATTTAAGAAAGCACTTTTAACATCCATCTGGTATAGAGTGATGTTATTTTGTGCAGCAAAAGAAATAAGCAAACGAATAGATTTTAACCTTACCACAGGAGCATATGTATTTGTGTAATCTATACATTCTTGCTGACTATATCCTTGAGCAACCAGCCTAGCCTTGTTTCTGATAATTTCTCCTTGCTCGTTCAGCTTGTTTTTGAAGACCCATTTTGTTCCAATGACGTTGAATCCCTTTAGTCTTGGAACCAGATCCCAGATATCATTCCTTGTGAATTGGTTAAGCTCTTCTTGCATAGCAAGTATCCAATCATTATCTTGCAGAGCCTCATCCACAGAGGTAAGTTCAATGATAGATACCAAACCAAACAATGACGTTTCAGATGATCTGAGAAATGATCTTGTTCTGATAGGGTTATCCTTCTTTCCAATTATCACTTCCTCTGGATGAGAGGCTTTGATTCTGGATGATCCTTTAACAGTTGGTTCTTCAGAAATTGTCAAGTTGTCCATCTGATCAGTCAAAGGAGTAGAATCTGATGTTGCTTCTGGTGCTTTTGCTCGAGCTTTGTCTACTTCTGATTCTTCAGAGTCTGTGAGAAGGACTTCTCTATCTGCAGAAATTTCAAGCTGCTTTGGCTTTTAATTTCTAAGCTTATCATCAAATCTAACATGAATTGATTCATTTACAATCTGTGTCTCAGTATTGTATACTCTGTAGCCTTTAGAGCATTCAGAATATCCAAGCATGAAACACTTCTGAGCTTTAGAATCAAACTTGTTCAGATTTTCCTTAGTATTCAAAATAAAACAAACACATCCAAAAGCATGAAAATAAGAAATGTTAGGCTTTATATTCCTCCACAATTCATAGGGAGTCTTCTCCAGAAGAGGTCTCACAGACACTCTGTTCTGAATATAACAAGTTGTATTCACTGCTTCTGCCCAAAAATGTTTGCCATGTTAGTCTCGTTGATCATGGTTCTGGCCATTTCTTGCAATGTTCTATTTTTCCTTTCTACAACTCCATTCTGTTGAGGAGTTCTAGAACAAGAAAAATAATGTGCAATGCCATTTTCTTTAAAATATTTTTCAAAGTATTTATTTTCAAATTCTCCACCATGATCACTTCTGACTTTAACAATTTTAAATTCTTTTTCGTTTTGGACTTGTTTGCAGAAGTCAAAGAATACAGAATGTGACTCATCCTTGTGTTTCAGGAATTTTACCCATGTCCATCTGCTGTAGTCATCAACTATGACTAATCCATACTTTTTGCCTCTAATGAATGCAGTTTTCATTGGTCCAAACAGATCAATATGAAGCAACTCTAATGGTCTAGAGGTAGAAACAACATTTTTAGCTTTGAAAGAAGATTTTAAAAATTTTCCTTTCTGACATGCTTCACAAAGAGCATCTGAGTTGAACTTCAACTGAGGAAGTCCTCTGACCAGATTGAGTTTATTAATCTGAGATATACGTCTCATACTAATATGCCCCAATCTTCTATGCCAAACCCGTTGCTCATTGTTAACAGGCAGAAGGCATTTTACATTTTGAACTTTTAGTTCTGAAAGATTAATTTTGTAAATGTTGTTCTTCCTTTTTCCATTAAAGAGGATTGAACCATCTTTTTGACTCACAGCTTTACAACATTTTTGATTGAAGATTGTATCATAACCATTGTCACTTAATTGACTTATGGACAATAAATTATATGTTAATCCTTCAACAAGTAAAACATTAGATATGGAAGGGAGGTTACCATTACTAATAGTTCCAGAGACAATGATTTTTCCCTTCTGGTTCCCTCCAAACTTCATGTCACCTCCAGATCTAAGTTCCAGGCTTTGGAACATAGACCTTCTTCCCGTCATGTGTCGCGAGCAGCCAAAGTCCAGGTACCATGATTGGTGTCTCAACTTTGCTGCTAAGGACATTTGCAACAAAGATCATTTTATCCTTAGGTACCCATATTTTCTTGGGTCCTCTGGGGTTAGTAGGTTTGAAATTCTGTCTGAATTTCTTTCCCTTAAAAGCATCTTTATTCTAATGAACAGGTTTGTTCTGATCAGAACGTGGGTGCTTAATATCATTTAAGTGATCATATTTGAAGTGAGTATACAGAGGAGAATACTTAATGATTAGTTTATCAACAGGTTTTGGATTTAAATCCTTCCCAGAGGGTGATTCATATCGAATTCCCTTTCTGTTGTTTCTGCTTACATCATAGATCATGGAAGCCATTTTGCTTCTATCTAGGCCTCTGGACAAAAACTTTTGAAAGCTATAATCATACTCTTTTAGAATGTTTTTAGAGCATGACATAGGTTCTGAGTCAGACTTTTGAGCTTTTTCTAAATCATTTTTTAGTTTAAAATTATTTGCTTTAAGCTCAGCAACCTCTGATCTCAGTTGATCAGTCTCAGATGCAAGATAGCTCTAAAGCTTCTCCGAGCACATCAACACTGATGGACACTAGGCCATCAACCCTCTACAAAGGATCACATCATAAACATCATAAGAAAGTACGTTTGAATCACTTATGCTCCTCCTGAGACGTGATTCAACCCTACCAAGACACCATGTTATGCACAACACCAAATGCACAGCACACGAACATCAAGCACACTAAGTGCACACGATCCTACTAATCACATCACCATACATCATATATACATATAAATACCCACCAATAAATTATGTCAATTAAAATGAATAATAGGGAAATCACAATCGAACACCGAATATACACGATCCTCCCGATCACCTCACTATGCATCATATACATACATATACATATATATCTTACCCACCAATTAATTATATCAATTAAATTCAATATTCATAATTTCACCTTTCAACACCAGGTATACACTTTCTTCACCACTAAACATCATCTCTCGACCTATCACAACCCAAGGAATCCTACAAAATGAATCACAAGGCAAAACAGCACAAAAATCACATTCTGTCATGCTCGCTGGCTCACTTGCCTAGTGAGGCCTCAACGAACGCTCGCTGCCTCATTCGCCTAGCGAACCTGCTAGCGAATGCAGACAGTGGCTACTGGAAGTATTCGCTACCCAACTCACCAAGAGAATGCTCGCTACTAGCTCGCTCAGCGAAGGTGCTGGCGAACGTCTACGATTTCACAAAACCCTCATTGTTCAGAAATTCATCAGGAGCTCAAAACCCATCTGATTCTCACCAAACCAGTCCCAGTAGTTTTAGCCTAGCACTCTACGACTAAACCACACTACTTATTCCAGACTTTACCCGATAAAACACCAACTCTACCGATTAAATCATTTTCGACCCAAAACGGTAAACTACGCCAATTCACCCAAACTATCCAAACCATCACCTTACAATCACATGCAAGGAGTTCACCGTAACAGCAATGATCAGAAACACAACAACATACTAATTATAATCATCAAATCCCTATGGGGTTAAGGAATCCCCAACTATCCAATTCATGCAATTACCAATTTAAACTCGTTTCTCCCCCCTTACCTCGATTAGTTGCTTCGATTGATGAAGAACTCCCAAGCATCCGACAGCCTTAGCCTTGTTTTTCTTCCTCTGTTCTTCCTCCTTGTTCTTTCTCTTCCATCTTCTTTATCGTGTTCTCTTTCTTTCCTCCTCTCCAAACTCACAAATACCCCTCTTATATCTCTTAAATCCTTATTTCTTTTATTCCAATAATAATAATAATACCAATAATAATAATAATAGTAATAATAATAATAATAATAATAATAATATTACTATTAATTATCAAATTATTATCATTATTAATTATATTAATATTAAACTCCAAAATTATTAAATAATCTATGTTCCACCCCAAAATTTGCCCAACCTTTTCTTAACTTGGTTTATGTTTCATTTCATTTCTTTCTAGCATTTGCATTGCATAGCATTTTTCATTGAACAGGGGATCAAGAGTTTGTGTATAGCAAGAGGAGTCTATTCAGATGGTTGATCCTAAGCAAGGGGTTTTACTCAAGTTTGGATGGTCATCAAGTCATCTTGAAGAGGCCAATGGTCTTGTGAAAGGTTTGATGGATGTATGTGGATCAACTCCTAACTTGGAGGCCAGTTCAAGATCATCAGAGGATTGGGATTCATGGTTATGGATGTAAGATGTTGAGAGAGCTCATTGAGTGTGTTGCACCCCAAATTTTGACCCCTTAGATCCTCATCATCATTTTAGGATCATATTCATTTGATTAACTAACCTTAACCCATTTCAAGTTTATCTTTATCAAGATGCAGATAAATCAGGGTTCCGTACCGTCAAAATCGAGGCTTCGGTGGCTTGATCAATCAATATGCTGGATTGATTCAACTATAAACAAGATCAAGCATACTACATGAGGTCAAGTATAAATCCAATTTGAGGTTGTCACCCAGGAATTGAGAACGGTGCAGTTCAGGATACCCGATTAGGGTTTTCGATCAGGAAAAGTCAACTGTAGTTTGACTTTTGATTTAAAAAGTGTTCCAATGGTGGGATCATGGTCCATGAAGTTCCTATGGCTTAATAAAGTCTACTCAAGAAGCTTCAAGGCTTCAAGATACCCAGAACACCAACAGTTGATTCAGAGTTCTTCAATTAATCGGTTCGTCTGACTGAAAAGTCAACTTATTGACCAACATGGTTTTGACCCAAAATTGAATGCAATTATGTTCCTAACGGTATATCACATCTATTCATGAATTTTGGTGACCATTGGATCAAGAATTGATAAGTAATCGAAAAGTTGGGAAATTAAGGTTTTGAAAAGGGCAAAGCCATAACTCCTTAACCACACAAGGGTTTTTGACCTAGTTTCAAGGGGAATGAGTTCCTAAAACAAGCATAAATATTTTTGTACCTAATTGGGTATTTTTAAAAATTACAAGTGGGTTCCATAACTCTTCCTGGTTAGAGAGAACCAAGATCCACAAGTTGGCAAAAACTCACATTCGCAAAACTAGGTCAGCATTAGTTTTTTTATTCCAAAACCTCTCCAAATCGATGCTAATCAAAGGCTAAACCTCACTTATGATGTTTAAGTTGATAATTAACATTTTAATATCAATTCACACGAAAATGGCACAAAGATCAAAGGAAATCATTATTTAATGCAAGTTGCAAAAGTGAATAGTGAAGAAAGAGAAAAAAGGTGGCTACCCTTGTCAAATCATCAACTTTACTTCAACAAGTCACCTCCTAACCTATCAAGCATGATGAAAAGAATATATAGGGCATGTATAATATCTTATTAGAGTGACTTAAAGACAAGTATGAAGATTGCATTGGAAAACTCAAAGATTTTCATGATGGAAGGTTAAAATTGGCAATTTGCTTCACTTTTGCCCATACCATGATCCAAGGCCTTTGACTATAAATAGAATTCACTTCCTAAATCACAAACACACCAGCTCCATGCTAGAAACCATCTATAAATCTCTCCCTTACACAATCACCAAATTCTTGCAAAATCTCACTAAGTCTCCAAAATCCCTCAAAATCTATTTTTGCAAAACACCTTCCAAAACCATTTCCAAACTTTTTCCAACTCAAGAAACACTTCAAACACATCAAATATGATGTATTGAAGCTATCCAAATCACTCCCACACTTATGTAACAAGTTTTGAGTGAGTTGGTCTTTGAAATCTTTGGATTTTAGAGTTTTTCCTTCATTTACAAGGCATTTCGTCCACTAGCTTGCTTAGAGGTTGTTTTGAGCATTTATTCATCAACCTAGGAACATTTGAATACCTTGTAAGAGCTCCCAATATCTCTGGTTTTCTTATTGCTTAAGCTTGCTTCAAGAGGTAAACCTAAAACTCATAAATGTGAACTTTCTACTTGCATTTCACATGCTACCATGAATGTTTTTAGGGTTTTCACCTTCCTATCTCTCATTTATTCATTTCAAAACTTTAATTTCATTCTCTTTTGAGTTTTATTTTAAAGTTATGATTTTGGCTTGTTAGCATCATTTTGTACTTGAGTTTGACTAAAACTCTTGCTTGTAAGCATTTGTGTTTAATCAGCATTAAAACTTGAAAGTTTTCTCCCATGAAGTTTTGAACTTCTCACTTACATTTGTTGTGACATTATTTGATTAGGCATGATGTTTGTAAGTATACATGTCATCTTTTAAGCCCTAGGAAGACCACATCTTTGTTAAGAAATATCCCCGTCTTTGTTAAGACATGTTTTGGTTTTTACCTTTCATTAAGTCTTGAAAGAACTTATCCCCTCATTGATATTGTAACATCTTGATGTTTGCTTTGTTTGTAACCATTTATCTTAATTGAAATCATTGCTTGATATTGTAATATTCTTGCTTGTTCTTGCTTGTAACCATATTTCTTATATTCATCATGATTGAATGATTATTGCTATGTTAAGTTTATTTCCCCAAGTGGTGGAACTCTTTAGTTCTCACCCAAGTTGCCTCCTCTTTTCCCTTCCAAAGGAAAGTCTCTCTATTGACCCTTGGGTCATAGATAGCTCATTAAATCATAGGTCTGGATAGAACCTTCTCCCCCTTTTTGGTCTGGATAGAACTGTCATACCCTAAATTTGTCCTACCCTTTTGTAAATATTTTCGCATTTGTCGTTCCGTGCCATTTAGACACGTGTCATCTCGCAATTGGTCGATTTTAAAAAAAAAAGTTTATCTTTCTGACAAATCAAAGTGTGACACGGGGCCTAAAGGGCATTTTGGTCTTTTGCTTCCATTTTCTCTTTTCCTTTTTTTTGCAATTTTCTCCCCTTTTATTCTTTTTATTTATTTTATTTTATCACTTATTTATTTCTTTTAGATATAGGTTTATTTATGTAAATAGCTTTTATTTTTAGATAAATGCTTTCTTTTTATTATTAGATTTAACATTAAATTTACTTTTATTTAATATTTATATTAATTAGAATAGGATACCTCTTTTCTTTTAAAATAGTGTTCATTATGTTTTTAAATTAAAATTCTTTTGTGTATAGTTGTTAAGGTTTTTATTAAATTAATAGTGGTAATTATTTTCCTTTTTTATGTAGATTATTATTATTTAGGCTTTTAAAAAAAAATGTGTTAGTTTTTTTTTATTGCTTTATTTTTTCGTTTTTTATTTATTATTTTATTATTTTTCGTTTATTTATTTATTTATTATTTTATTTTTATATTTTTCGTTTTTTATTATTATTTATTATTTTATTATTTTTTTTCGTTTTTATTTATAATTAGTAATCATCTTTTTCTTCATTTATTATTTATTCTGATTTATATTAATTAGGTTTTAAAATTTTATTAGTTAATATTAATAGTCTTGTTTTATTTAATTAAGTGAGTTATTACTTCTTTCTTTTCTATTAATGTTTTTAACAGCTTTAATCATTCAGGTCCATTAAGTCAGATTTCCAAGGCCCATTAGGTCTTTTTTCTGCCACTTGTCAGGCTATAAAGCCTAACATATGTCTGCATTTATGGCCAACACACTTCCCAAATTCTGAAACCTGCAGCCGCCACCTAACCCTAGCCGCCACCTAACCCTAGCCGCCACCTCAAACCCTAACCCTAATTCTGACCTAACCCTAAATCCATGCAAACTCAATCCATCCCACCGGAGACACTCCTGAAGCATCAAACGCGACCCAAACCCACCGGAAAAGCCATCGGAAAATTAAATTCCCACCGGAAACTGCATATGTTCATCATGGTCATCTTTTATTTTTCCAGATTTGCCCAGTTTTCTCCATGAACCTTCATCATTTTCATCAATACTTTTCCAGAATTCATCATAAACTCATCCAGATCTTCATCCTCATGAACCATTTTCCAGAAATATTCCATTGTTCATCCAACCTAACAAATCTTCACCGTGTTCATACTTTTTCCAGTTTTTTCATCCAAATCTTCATTAAACCTTCGATCAAAAATCCAGAACAACAAATCAAACACCTCAGATTTCGTAATCTCGGTTCAGATCTTCAATATACAACCTCAAATCTCTACTAATCTTCCAAGATCTCCACCCAGATCTTCTCCGAGATCATCAATGACCTTCATCGGAAACACTCGAGAATTCTTTTTTTTTTTCATCACCTTCGTTGAACCTTCAAGAACATTCAGAAAAAAATCTTCATCAAGATCTCCATGAAATCATCAACTTTCAACCGAGACTCAGAAATCTTCATAGATCAACCTGGGTCTAGAGATTCACTATCAGATCGCCATGAGCCCCATCGTCATTCACTTCTGCTTTCCATTCATCGAAATCGCTAACAGGCCATGTGCAATCCATGAATCAACGCCTTGAAGCTTGGTCGCAACTCCATCTCCAGGATTCGTCGGTCTTCTTCGTCCTCAACGACGACAAACAAGACGATCTTCAGATCTACCAGCAAAACCTCGAACCATCAACATGCATTTTCATCTCCAGATTGTCCTTCCTTTGATCATCTTCAAACCCAACATATCGTAAATCTTGACAGAGAGGGGAGTTTTTGTTGTTTAATTTGTCTGTTTGTTGTTTGAATAGGAGAAAAGCGGGCGAAGAGTGAACGAGGAAGGGGAGAGGAAGAAGAAAGTTCAACGGCGGCCAAGGGGAGTTAGGGTTACTGTTTGGGCAAGTGGGAAAGACGACGTGGGTTTAATGGGCCGTTGGCCCATCCGTTTCACCTGGATCCAACCCCCTGTTTTTTTTTATTATTATTACACCACCCTTTGTTTATTTTTTTTGCTGCTGTTTGAGATTGGGCCTTAGGGCCCATCGTGGGGATTTTCATGTGTACCCCCCCTGGATACTGTTGCCCCCAATTGTTTTATTATTTTGTAGATTATTTTCAAAACATTTTAAATCTTTGTTTAAATTTATTTATTTTACTAAATGTATTTTCAAATCTATTTTTAAAATATTATTTTCAATTCTTATTTTAAAAAATGGTTTTATTAAAATGTCTTCTTTTTAAATTCATTTATAAATAGTATTAGTGTTTACTCAATTTAATTTTTATTACTAAATTATTTTCTAAATCAAATCGTGAGAAACTAAGTTCTTGAAGTCTAGCACTTCTTGAATTTTTGGATAGTCATTATTAAGGTGTACACCTTAAATAGTGTATTATTCGACCTCTCATTTTCAAAAATTATATTTTCCTAACAAAGAAATGTCATGAGAATTTAGCATTCTTTGTGATATTTCCTTTGTTCATCCAAACCTTTTTCGAATGAAAAAGGTGTTGTCGAGATCTAGCATCACGATAATACCCCAATTAATTAGTTGTGAGGCCGACGTCTCATTTACTAAATAATTGTCATTTTCAAATTCAATATCGTATTCATACCCTCCTATTCACTTCAAAGCATCTTCTAAACTATTTTTCCGATTCAAACTTCGAAAGAAGGAGGTTCCTGGGGTCTAGCATTCCTTGAATTTTCGAATGAATAGCTCTCGAGGCACGCTCTTGAGTTGTTATTCACTCAACCTTTCGACTTTTTCAAACTCGAACTTTTTTTCAAACGTTCTCCTAAGTCGAGTGCTCGTACGCATTCGCAACCATCGACATTTTGCACACACGTTCACAATTCCTCGTGGTCTCGATATTAGGAGCACCCTCAGGGACTAATGTCGTTTCTCACAACCCTAACACTTGACACGTCGTCAAGTCGGTCCCATCTTCGATCAAATCCTCGACACGTCGTCGAACCACTTCAAAACAACTTGTTTTGCCTCACATGCCATTTTTTTGATTCGATCTTTTCACAAACATTTTTTAAACTTACGAAAGAGGGATATTCTTAGAATCTAGCATTCTCTGAATATTCGAACGAGTAACTCTTGGGCGCGCCCCCGAGTTGTTATTAGTTCATTCTTTCGTTTTCAAAATATCCAACTCTTATCTTCAACTCATTCAACCCAATTTCCGAAAGAACTGAGTTCTTGGGATCTCGCATTCCTTGAATTCTTGAGTGACAAGCTCTTGAGGCACGCCCTTAGGTTGTTTGTCAGTCACTCTTTCGTCTCTCAACTCAACGTCAAACCAATTCAAACCTCATCTTTTCGTGGTTGTTACCACGAACTACGGACGCTCTGATTCTTTATTCATTCTTGAATACAAGATACGTAGGCACAAGATTGCGATGATCTTGGCGAGCACACTTCTATCCATCTTCCGTTTTTCCCCCATCCTTTCTCGTAGTCGAACTACGACGCTCTGATTTCTCATTCTCGTCCGAATGAGCATATGTAGGCACAAGGGCCCCAATCCTTGGCGAGCACCCTATTCTCTAACCACCCATCTCTCCTTAGCGTCTTCACCCATTAACCTACTAATTCTACCTTTATCATCGAGAAGAAAGCAAATAAACCTAGACAACACTCCCCACAATTACCTTAAGAGGTTCCCGTCGAGTACGACGGACGTGAGGGGTGCTAATACCTTCCCCTCACGTAACCGACTCCCGAACCCGGAACATGGTTGCGACAGCCCTGTTCCTATCCTTTCGTTTTTAGGAGGTTTTCTCGATATTTTCCTCTCCCGTTTATCCGGGAAAAATAAAGTTCGGTGGCGACTCTGTCGAACCGCAATTTCCGCGCCTTTCGCGCGAGGGTCGTATTTTCGAATGAATTTTCGAGGTGCGACAGGTGGCGACTCTGCTGGGGACGCATTGCTCCATGCAAAGAGAGAGTCGAGCCTATCTTTTGGTTTGTGAGGAGTGTTTGTTTTTTATTTGTTTTCTTTTTGTTTTTGTTCTCTTATAGATTTTATTTGTGCTTTGTCGCCTGTTGGTTACTGGGATGACATCATGAGTAAAGCTCTACGCCCGAGCTTTGGTAAAAGCAGAGAGAACACATAGTTTAGAATTGGTAGTCGAGTAGTGTTAGTCTCCGAGGACTTGCTCCTTGTGGGCCTAGCATGAAAGCTCCTCCAGAGGAGACCTATTCGTAGATCTTGTTGTAACACAGCTAGCCTGTTGCACGACTTGATTAATGAAGGGTCCGTGATTCTGGGAACCTTTTGTTAGCACCAGTTCCGATATTGGTGGTCGTGTAGTGTTAGTCTCCAAGGACTCGCTCCTTGTGCGCCTAGCATGAGGGCCCCGCTCAGGAGAGACCTTATCGTCATTATCGTCGTAATACAGCCAGCCTGTTGCGTGACGCTAATACGACTAGTGTCCGTGATCCTGGGAACCAAACATAGAAACCACCCCGTGAGTGGGTTTATGGGTAGAGTGTCTAGATCTTCCCATATAGGGTTTACCTGTCAACTTTTCTTTGAGCAGGAATTATGGTTATTTATCTATTACGGTTACCAGCTTCAGGAGTTGTTGGAGTTGTGATCCTGTGATCCTGGATCTTGTATCTTGCATTGCATCTTGCATGTCATTCGCATTGCATTTCATATGTTGTGCATTTTGCATTTCCAGTCCTCCAACAGAATCTTATGTCTTAGTTCCTTCCTCTCCAGTAAATCAAGCTGATTCCTCGACATCAATACGCAACTAGAGCCAATACCAGACGTATGATGGAACAGATTCAGCAGGAGCAAGTCGCCTTCAGGGAAGAGTTGGATTCCATGAAAGGAAAGATCGACCAGATCCTCGAAGCCATCCTCACAGCCAGGAGAGAGGAAGAACAGCGTGAAGTCGCCGCTGTTGTCAATGGACAAGGGTCTACTGCCATCCCTTTGGTCCCAATTCCGAATTCTCAGGGAATGCCGTTGAACTTCAACAACGCAGCCGAAGGAAACACTTCTCAACCAATCCCAGCGCCTGGAGTTACCGTTGGAGTTATCCCGCACGCCCAGCCTGCTGCTGTGCAAATCCCGGTTCCTCATGTCGAGGATACTCTGATGGATCAGTATGACGATGTTCAGAACTATCATGCTGCTATCCCCATTGCCAGTCCTGTCGCTGCTCAGGATTCTGAAGCCATGAAGATGTGTCGAGATCTAGCCGAGAAACTCCGAGCCATGGAGGGGCATAACTCAAATTCTTTCAGTGCTTTGGAATTGTGCTTGGTGCCTGATGTTGTCATTCCTCCCAAGTTCAAGGTGCCCGAGTTTTCGAAGTACAAGGGTCTCAGTTGCCCAAACATTCATTTGAAGATGTACTGTCGCAAGATGGCTGCCTATGCCAGAGATGAGAAGCTCATGATCCATTGCTTCCAGGACAGCTTGTCTGGGGCATCACTCGAATGGTATATGCAACTGGAGCGTAACAGTGTGCGCACTTGGGCCGAGCTAGCTGATGCATTTGTCAAGCAGTACAAGTACAATACCGACCTTGCTCCTAATCGTACTCAGCTTCAGAGTATGACTCAGAAAGACAACGAATCCTTCAAGGAGTACGCACAATGATGGAGAGAGCTAGCCGCAAGGGTGCATCCACCTCTTGTTGACCGTGAGTTGATTGACATATTCATGGGTACCTTGCAAGGCCAGTACTACGAAAAGCTGATTGGTAGTGTCTCCGCTGGATTCTCTGACTTGGTGATCGTCGGTGAGAGAATTGAAGAAGGGCTGAAGAGTGGGAAGATCCTAGGAGGTTCTAACAGTCAGGCTAATGCCAAGAGGCCTTTTAATGGATACAAGAAGAAGGAGGGTGAAACAAATGCCATCTTCGTGCAGAAAGGGCAAGCTTCTCAACAAGCTCCTGCTCCTATGCCTTATCAAGTTCCCTACTATCAGTATCCATATGTTGCTGCTGCGCAATATGCTCCAATGCCTTATCAGCCAGCTGTTCAAGCAGCGCAAGCTCAGATGCCACGGCAACAGGCTCCTCAACAACAAGCCTACAACTAGCAAGGATATCAGTATCCTCCTCAGCAACAGCAGATGCAAGCAACTCAGCAACGACAAGGTGCTCGCCCACAGCGTCCGCAGAGAACATGGAGGCCAGATAGAGTCTTTGATCGTCTACCAATGCCATATGCCAAAATCTTTGCTCAGTTGATGGAGAAAAAGGCTGTTGTTCCCAGAGATTTGGCTCCTCCAACTGTCATTCCTGCCGGCTACAATGCAAATGCTCATTGTGAGTTTCATAAGGGCGCTCCAGGTCACACCATTGAGGACTGCAGGGCTTTCAAGCACATAATTCAAGACGTGATCGACAAGGATGCTATCAACTTTAATGGGAAGTCTCCAAACATCATCAACAATCCGATGCCACCAGTCAACTAGTGCCAACATCAGATCGATTCCAGTCAAATTCATTCCCCCGAAGAAGGCAGTCATGTTGCCATTTCATTATTCGCAGTTCTTATATTTTGTCTTTGTTTGTTTAAGTATTGTATGCTTTGAACAATTGCCATTCGTATTTGGTTTTCATTAATGTATTGTTTATGCATGTTTTGAATTAGTCATGTCGTATTCACTCATGTTTTTTACTTATCACCGACACATTTATTCGCTCCACTCTATTCACTGTTGTTTAGCTTGATTTGAGGGAGGATGATGAAAATGAGATACCCATAATTGCAAACGGTATGCTTTCAGATAGAATCTCGTCAATGATGTACAGGCATTGCTTCAATTCCCCAAACACCGGAGATATAAGGAGTTAATTCCTAGTAAACCACTTCGAGCCTAGAAGTAGCAGTTTCCTTCGGATATTCAAACCTTTACACTCAACCTGGGGCAGGGTAGTGTTCAGTTAATTCAACTCCGCAAAATCCCGAAGGCGGTGGTTCATCAAAGACCCATGCTATGGCAGTCCCAACAAAATCAAAAAAAAAAAAAAAAACACATCAAAAGCCTGCTAAGTCAGACACCTTAGAGGGGACTTAGGCAAAATCAAGGCAATCCCGATGGATCTGACAAGCGAAGTCAATCCATGCAAAAGTTAGGGATCAAAAACAAAGCAAAAGAGGACCCCGAAACCCTCAACAAAAAATAAAATAAGATTCAGTGGCCACCCAGATCAAAGGGGCACTAACATCCATCAAAAAACCAAAATAAGGTGACTGCCACGTCGAGCAAATCTTGAACCTTCAAAGCTTACACCGTCAGGTCAAGTGTAGGATTAACTGAGCGTAGGACTGGAGATCATTACGAAGAAGGGGTGGGTACAAATCACACTTTGAGCTTAATGACCTTTTTCATAACCGTGAACCAGACCACGTTACAGCCCTTGAAAGTCCTAATTGAGGCGAGGTTTATTCTGAAAGCATATTATCGCAAGGTTGCGTAACCTGACTCCTCACATGATTTCTAATCATCAGCATTGGTGTCATTTTGCTTGGTATATCTTTCGCACCAATCAAATTAGCACAACGTATGGGCTAGCAGTCCATTCGTCTCACTATCACGACACTTCAATAAAACGATACTTTTTCAAATCTTGCATCGAACTTTTCATTAATATTACCATTTATGAATATACAATTTTAATTGCAAATCAGTGCTAGGTATTCAAGGACATCTCAACAAGGTCCAACCGAGGAGGAACTCGACTTTCAGTGGCGTACACGAAGCAAGATTATTTCAAAGCCCACAGGCTGGGGCAAATCATTCAAACAGCTCGAGCAGGGGCATATCATTACCATATTCGGAATGGGGCAAGACCAAGTCACCCTAATCATCAGGCAGAGCTGCAACCTTCTCTAAAGGAAATTCACAACAAATCACCAAGTACCCAGACTTGGAGCATCCAGGGCGTTCTTTTGCTTCAATCGTGACGCCTTCAACGAACTGCGTGTCGAGGAAGTCAAGCCCTCCCACCACCCGAAGTCCAATCCGCATTGGCAACTACCAAAAATCCACCATGCTGATGTCTCCCTGCATTTCCAATTACCCGTCTGCAATCATATACATCATACGCATCGCATTCGATTTCATACATCATATGCATACCCAACCATATCATACTTCCCCAGCTCTTGTATCTCCGTGCGTCAACATTTGCATTTGCATTTCCATTCATTATGGAACATCATTATCATCCAGCATTCATATATGCAAGTCAAGGTCCAGGATCAATCCCGAAGATTTCCAAGACCATCGATCGTCCAGTCAGGGGGCATCTTCCGCAAGATGGTGGGTTTACCCCACGATTTTCAAAAGCTTCAAAGCAGTCATCAACCCAGTCAGGGGCAATCTTCCCCAATTGTGGGTTTCTCCCATAAAATTTGAAGTTATTCAAAGCAAGATTCAGCCCAGTCAGGGGCATCTTTTTCAAGGCCATGGGCGTCTCCCGTGACGAATTTCAACCTCGTGGTTGATCAAATATGCAAATCAACATTCAGCCTAATCAAGGGCATACCATTCAAGACCGTGGGCGTTCTCCACGAAGTTGTTCAACCTTTTGTTGGGCAAATTCAAGAAGTTTAATGCAAGAACCAGCCCGAGCAGGGACATCTTCGGCAAAACCGTGAGCGTCCCTCACGAAGTGGTTCAACCTTTTGTTGACCAAAACAAGACATCAAGACAAACTCAGCCCAGTCAGGGGCGTCTTCTTCAGAGATCATGGGCGTAACCATGAAATCATTTCAACAAACCTGTAACCTCCAAGCAAGACGGTGGGCGTACCCCGTTGATTCATTTCAATTCAATTTTCCTCTTTGGGGTTTTCCTAGTGAGTTGTACCCAGCAAGCGTGGCCGTTGTCAATTGCCTTACTATCATCCTTTCGGTGATAGTCGAACTTCGTCGGTTCAACCTAGCCTGCATCTTTTTGGTGTTGGTAAACCTCAAATTTGTGTTGTCCTATCATCCTTTTGGTGATAGCGACTTGTTTTCTTTTGTGTTTTCGCTCTACCATCCTTTTGGTGGTAGGTCTGGTACTTCGTCGGTATCAGATTGTGCGATGTTTTATTTGTGTTTTCGCTCTACCATCCTTTTGGTGGTAGGTCTGGTACTTCGTCGGTATCAGGTTGCGCGATGTTTTATTTGCGTTTTCGCTCTACCATCCTTTTGGTGGTAGGTCTGGTACTTCGTCGGTATCAGGATTGCGCGATATTTTATTTGTGTTTTCGCTCTACCATTCTTTTGGTGGTAGGTCTGGTACTTCGTCGGTATCAGGTTGCGCGATGTTTTATTTGTGTTTTCGCTCTACCATCCTTTTGGTGGTAGGTCTGGTACTTCGTCGGTATCAGATTGCGCGATATTTTCCTTTATGTTTTCGCTCTACCATCCTTTTGGTGGTAGGTCTGATACTTCGTCGGTATCAGATTGCGTGATGTTTCTTTTATGTTTTCGCTCTACCATCCTTTTGGTGGTAGGTCTGGTACTTCGTCGGTATCAGATTGCGCGATGTTTTGTTTGTGTTTTCTCTCTACCATCCTTTTGGTGGTAGGTCTGGTATTTCGTCGATATCAGATTGTGCGATGTTTTGGTGTGAGTTTCTCTCCCTCATCCTTTTGGTGGTAGGTCTGGTACTTCGTCGGTATCAGATTGCGCGACGTTTTATTTGTGTTTTCGCTCTACCATCCTTTTGGTGGTAGGTCTGGTACTTCGTCGGTATCAGATTGTGCGATGTTTTCTTTTGTGTTCTCGCTCTACCATCCTTTTGGTGGTGGGTCTGGTATTTCGTCGATATCAGATTGTGCGATATTTCTTTTGTGTTCTCGCTCTACCATCCTTTTGGTGGTAGGTCTGGTACTTCGTCGGTATCAGATTGTGCGATGTTTTCTTTTATGTTTTCGCTCTACCATCCTTTTGGTGGTAGGTCTGGTACTTCGTCGGTATCAGATTGTGCGATGTTTTCTTTTATGTTTTCGCTCTACCATCCTTTTGGTGGTAGGTCTGGTACTTCGTCGGTATCAGGTTGTGCGACGTTTTATTTGTGTTTTCGCTCTACCATCCTTTTGGTGGTAGGTCTGATACCTCGTCGGTATCAGATTGCGCGATGTTTTGATTGTGTTTTCGCTCTACCATCCTTTTGGTGAGGGGTCTATCATGGTCATTAATGATAGACTGTGCGATATGTGTTTGTGTTTGCTCTACCGTCCTTTTGGTGGTAGTAGCCGTGTGTGTTTCATACCATCATCCTTTTGGTGATGGCGACCTTTTTTCCAGTTGCTTACAGTTTGCTCAGAGGTTTACATCATCCAGTATTTTCAATTCTCAAGCACCTCTCTTTCTTTTGGACAAATTCAGGGTCTTTTTATATCTAATGGACTTCTACCTCAGGAATGTGAACACCAATGCAGTTCATCTTCCTAGGTTTAAGCCCTTTAGATAGGGGCATCTGTCATACCCTAAATTTGTCCTACCCTTTTGTAAATATTTTCGCATTTGTCGTTCCGTGCCATTTAGACACGTGTCATCTCACAATTGGTCGATTTTAAAAAAAAAGTTTATCTTTCTGACAAATCAAAGTGTGACACGGGGCCTAAAGGGCATTTTGGTCTTTTGCTTCCATTTTCTCTTTTCCTTTTTTTTGCAATTTTCTCCCCTTTTATTCTTTTTATTTATTTTATTTTATCACTTATTTATTTCTTTTAGATATAGGTTTATTTATGTAAATAGCTTTTATTTTTAGATAAATGCTTTCTTTTTATTATTAGATTTAACATTAAATTTACTTTTATTTAATATTTATATTAATTAGAATAGGATACCTCTTTTCTTTTAAAATAGAGTTCATTATGTTTTTAAATTAAAATTCTTTTGTGTATAGTTGTTAAGGTTTTTATTAAATTAATAGTGGTAATTATTTTCCTTTTTTATGTAGATTATTATTATTTAGGCTTTTAAAAAAAATGTGTTAGTTATTATTTATTGCTTTATTTTTTCGTTTTTTATTTATTATTTTATTATTTTTCGTTTATTTATTTATTTATTATTTTATTTTTATATTTTTCGTTTTTTATTATTATTTATTATTTTATTATTTTTTTTCGTTTTTATTTATAATTAGTAATCATCTTTTTCTTCATTTATTATTTATTCTGATTTATATTAATTAGGTTTTAAAATTTTATTAGTTAATATTAATAGTCTTGTTTTATTTAATTAAGTGAGTTATTACTTCTTTCTTTTCTATTAATGTTTTTAACAGCTTTAATCATTCAGGTCCATTAAGTCAGATTTCCAAGACCCATTAGGTCTTTTTTCTGCCACTTGTCAGGCTATAAAGCCTAACATATGTCTGCATTTATGGCCAACACACTTCCCAAATTCTGAAACCTGCAGCCGCCACCTAACCCTAGCCGCCACCTCAAACCCTAACCCTAATTCTGACCTAACCCTAAATCCATGCAAACTCAATCCATCCCACCGG
This sequence comes from Lathyrus sativus, assembly GCA_963859935.3. Lineage (NCBI taxonomy): Eukaryota > Viridiplantae > Streptophyta > Magnoliopsida > Fabales > Fabaceae > Lathyrus > Lathyrus sativus. The sequence continues at coordinate 662,588,737 of OZ012739.1, forward strand.
AGACACTCCTGAAGCATCAAACGCGACCCAAACCCACCGGAAAAGCCATCGGAAAATTAAATTCCCACCGGAAACTGCATATGTTCATCATGGTCATCTTTTATTTTTCCAGATTTGCCCAGTTTTCTCCATGAACCTTCATCATTTTCATCAATACTTTTCCAGAATTCATCATAAACTCATCCAGATCTTCATCCTCATGAACCATTTTCCAGAAATATTCCATTGTTCATCCAACCTAACAAATCTTCACCGTGTTCATACTTTTTCCAGTTTTTTCATCCAAATCTTCATTAAACCTTCGATCAAAAATCCAGAACAACAAATCAAACACCTCAGATTTCGTAATCTCGGTTCAGATCTTCAATATACAACCTCAAATCTCTACTAATCTTCCAAGATCTCCACCCAGATCTTCTCCGAGATCATCAATGACCTTCATCGGAAACACTCGAGAATTCTTTTTTTTTCATCACCTTCGTTGAACCTTCAAGAACATTCAGAAAAAAATCTTCATCAAGATCTCCATGAAATCATCAACTTTCAACCGAGACTCAGAAATCTTCATAGATCAACCTGGGTCTAGAGATTCACTATCAGATCGCCATGAGCCCCATCGTCATTCACTTCTGCTTTCCATTCATCAAAATCGCTAACAGGCCATGCGCAATCCATGAATCAACGCCTTGAAGCTTGGTCGCAACTCCATCTCCAGGATTCGTCGGTCTTCTTCGTCCTCAACGACGACAAACAAGACGATCTTCAGATCTACCAGCAAAACCTCGAACCATCAACATGCATTTTCATCTCCAGATTGTCCTTCCTTTGGTCATCTTCAAACCCAACATATCGTAAATCTTGACAGAGAGGGGAGTTTTTGTTGTTTAATTTGTCTGTTTGTTGTTTGAACAGGAGAAAAGCGGGCGAAGAGTGAACGAGGAAGGGGAGAGGAAGAAGAAAGTTCAACGGCGGCCAAGGGGAGTTAGGGTTACTGTTTGGGCAAGTGGGAAAGACGACGTGGGTTTAATGGGCCGTTGGCCCATCCGTTTCATCTGGATCCAACCCCCTGTTTTTTTTTATTATTATTACACCACCCTTTGTTTATTTTTTTTGCTGCTGTTTGAGATTGGGCCTTAGGGCCCATCGTGGGGATTTTCATGTGTACCCCCCTGGATACTGTTGCCCCCAATTGTTTTATTATTTTGTAGATTATTTTCAAAACATTTTAAATCTTTGTTTAAATTTATTTATTTTACTAAATGTATTTTCAAATCTATTTTTAAAATATTATTTTCAATTCTTATTTTAAAAAATGGTTTTATTAAAATGTCTTCTTTTTAAATTCATTTATAAATAGTATTAGTGTTTACTCAATTTAATTTTTATTACTAAATTATTTTCTAAATCAAATCGTGAGAAACTAAGTTCTTGAAGTCTAGCACTTCTTGAATTTTTGGATAGTCATTATTAAGGTGTACACCTTAAATAGTGTATTATTCGACCTCTCATTTTCAAAAATTATATTTTCCTAACAAAGAAATGTCATGAGAATTTAGCATTCTTTGTGATATTTCCTTTGTTCATCCAAACCTTTTTCGAATGAAAAAGGTGTTGTCGAGATCTAGCATCACGATAATACCCCAATTAATTAGTTGTGAGGCCGACGTCTCATTTACTAAATAATTGTCATTTTCATATTCAATATCGTATTCATACCCTCCTATTCACTTCAAAGCATCTTCTAAACTATTTTTCCGATTCAAACTTCGAAAGAAGGAGGTTCCTGGGGTCTAGCATTCCTTGAATTTTCGAATGAATAGCTCTCGAGGCACGCTCTTGAGTTGTTATTCACTCAACCTTTCGACTTTTTCAAACTCGAACTTTTTTTAAAACGTTCTCCTAAGTCGAGTGCTCGTACGCATTCGCAACCATCGACATTTTACACACACGTTCACAATTCCTCGTGGTCTCGATATTAGGAGCACCCTCAGGGACTAATGTCGTTTCTCACAACCCTAACACTTGACACGTCGTCAAGTCGGTCCCATCTTCGATCAAATCCTCGACACGTCGTCGAACCACTTCAAAACAACTTGTTTTGCCTCACATGCCATTTTTTTGATTCGATCTTTTCACAAACATTTTTTAAACTTACGAAAGAGGGATATTCTTAGAATCTAGCATTCTTTGAATATTCGAACGAGTAACTCTTGGGCGCGCCCCCGAGTTGTTATTAGTTCATTCTTTCGTTTTCAAAATATCCAACTCTTATCTTCAACTCATTCAACCCAATTTCCGAAAGAACTGAGTTCTTGGGATCTCGCATTCCTTGAATTCTTGAGTGACAAGCTCTTGAGGCACGCCCTTAGGTTGTTTGTCAGTCACTCTTTCGTCTCTCAACTCAACGTCAAACCAATTCAAACCTCATCTTTTCGTGGTTGTTACCACGAACTACGGACGCTCTGATTCTTTATTCATTCTTGAATACAAGATACGTAGGCACAAGATTGCGATGATCTTGGCGAGCACACTTCTATCCATCTTCCGTTTTTCCCCCATCCTTTCCCGTAGTCGAACTACGACGCTCTGATTTCTCATTCTCGTCCGAATGAGCATACGTAGGCACAAGGGCCCCAATCCTTGGCGAGCACCCTATTCTCTAACCACCCATCTCTCCTTAGCGTCTTCACCCATTAACCTACTAATTCTACCTTTATCATCGAGAAGAAAGCAAATAAACCTAGACAACACTCCCCACAATTACCTTAAGAGGTTCCCGTCGAGTACGACGGACGTGAGGGGTGCTAATACCTTCCCCTCACGTAACCGACTCCCGAACCCGGAACATGGTTGCGACATCCCTGTTCCTATCCTTTCGTTTTTAGGAGGTTTTCTCGATATTTTCCTCTCCCGTTTATCCGGGAAAAATAAAGTTCGGTGGCGACTCTGTCGAACCGCAATTTCCGCGCCTTTCGCGCGAGGGTCGTATTTTCGAATGAATTTTCGAGGTGCGACAAGAACCAATAGGATTTAAATCATAGGTCTGGATAGAACCTTCTCCCCCTTTTTGGTCTGGATAGAACCAATAGGATTTAAATCATAGGTCTGGATAGAACCTTCTCCCCCTTTTTGGTCTGGAAAGAACCAATAGGATTTAAATCATAGGTATGGATAGAACCTTCTCCCCCTTTTTGTTTTGGATAGAACCAATAGGATTTAAACCATAGGTCTGGATAGAACCTTCTCCCCCTTTTTGGTCTGGATAGAACCAATAGGATTTAAATCATAGGTTTGGATAGAACCTTCTCCCCCTTTTTGGTCTGGATAGAACCAATAGGATTTAAATCATAGGTCTGGATAGAACCTTCTCCCCCTTTTGGTCTGGATAGAACTAATAGGATTTAAACCCATAGGTCTGGATAGAACCTTCACCCTCTTTTGATCTGGAAAGAACCAATTGATCCTCATTTTGTAGTTCGTGCCCGAACTACGACCGCTCTGATTTCTCATTGGACAATGAGAATACGTAGGCACAAGATGCGATATCTTGACGAGCAACCTTCCCCCTTTCTCCCACCTTTTCGTCTGGATAGAACCAATTGCTCTCATAACGTAGAACTTTAGGATAGAGTTTGGTTAACTCTATGTAAGAATCATGGATATGATTACTTACTTCCCTTTCTTGAGAGTTCAACATAGATCTAGAGAGTTTCGTGAAACTCTACACAAGCATGGATATGTTTGTTCCCCTTTGAACCTTGATCATAATCAAGTGTTCTTCATCCCTAGTAAGGTGAACTACGATTGCTCTAATTCTATCCTAGTTAGGATACGTAGGCAGAGGACGTGACGTCTTTGCGAGCAAATTTAGAAACTATCTTTAGGTTTTAACCTTCACCTTTACCCAATTCCAACCCTAGCAAACATTTACCAACTTAGCATGCAATCAAACAAAAGGTACCTGTAGAGTACTACAGATGTTTAGGATGTGAAATACCTACCCTAGGCATAACCAACCCCCGATCCCCGAATCTCTTAGCGTTGTTGTTACATCGCGAAAAGGGTTTTTCTTTCTTTTGACCTTTCCTTTGGAAAAATTAAAGTTCGGTTGTTCAAGAATTAAAGATTCAAGTTAATCAATAGCTTGGTATCATGATTCTCACCGCAACAGAGTGCCTTGAGGGTCATTGTGGAGCTCATCCAAGTGTTTATGCTAAGTGCGAAAAGTTACAGTTGAAGGTGTTGCATCTAGGGTTTTCATCTGGCTAATCCTCAGTCAACTGTGTAATTGAAGGAGATTAAAACTCAATTCAAAGTTTATATGGTAATGGGATGTTATGTTAAGACATATGAGATATCATTTCAAGTTCAATTCATCAAGGATCAAGTGTGTGAAAAGTTACTAAATTAGGGTTCTCATGGTAAAATCCCCTATTTAGTACCTGACTTCAAGACCACCTATCTCAAGATACAAGTTTCATCTCAACTTTTGACCAACTTGGAACTTGTATAGCATGTTCTTAGATTTCTTTTGAGTACTAGAAGTCCTTGATTGGATTTGTAGAACTCAAGTTATGATCCAGACAAGTTATAGGTCATCAGAGGGATGTGATTTTGGTCAACAAAAGTAAACCAACTTCCAAGCCATTTTTGACCTAGAAGGATGTTTCTCCTCAACTTTTGTCCAACATGAAAGTTGTAGATCTTGGTCTTAGCTTTCCAAAATGTACTAGAAGTCTTTCATCTGATTTGTAGAACTCAAGTTATGAGGTTTACAAGTTAGGGGCATTTTGAGAAAGTGAGATTATAGGTCATAAAATTATAGGTCCATTTCACCAACTTGCACACTTCAAATAAAGATTTTTCCAACATCAAACTTGCTCCAAATGGTGTTATTTGCTTAGTAAAGTATTGAAAAGTCAAGGAATTGGCTTGGAATGAAGATTGGATATGTGAATTTTCATGGAAGAATGTTTAAAAGGGATATTGCATTATTGATCATTTTGGTGCAAATAAGTGCATTTTTTAGTGCAAACAAGATTTCAAACACATTGGAAATTTTACAATTTGAATTTGAGGTGTGTAAATGAGCCATTTTCAAGGTTTCTTCACTATGAAGTTACACAACCAACATGAGCCATTGAGATCAATTAAGGTCTTAATCTTGACTGTTCATACTCCATGTGGTATCAGCAAGCTGTTTCAACCATTTTGGAGCCAAATTAGTGCAATTTTCGTGTACATGAAAGCTTCAAAAACTCAATTCCTTGGATTTTGATATGGGCTGTTAGAGGCTGAGTTTGGGCTCAAATATCATAAAGATCCATTGCATATAAGGTTTTGAACCTTCACAAATCATCAGAAGTGAAAATTGGAGCCAAATTGATCAAGTTCAATTTTGATAAAGTGGTGGAATTTCAAATTTCGAATTTGGAGATTGAGGACATTTCAAGCAAAATTGGGAATTGAGAAAGCTCTATTGAAGATCAGTGAACGATTCTGGGCAATTATCTTCAAGCTTAAGCTCCATTTGAAGGCTCGCTGGAAGTTCTCCACTAGGTAATTGAAATTCAACTTTACACTTTTTCATAAGCATCAATTCATTGCCATTTTTGCATACTTGAGACGTAGAAACAATGTAGATCATTAATATGTAAAACGAACTGGCATTGGTTGTGATTGTTGGATGATGCTTGAAAATGTTTGGATCTGTTTTGGCTTATTTGTGTATGTTCTTGCTTGTTTGACACTTGATCTATAACCTATGTGACTTCTAGATGAGTTTTAAATCAAATTGGAGAGGTTTTGATGAACTTTTGAATTTTGATGTTAAAGCTTGTTGGCTTCGGGTTTGGAGTTTCACGCATGATTAATGGTTTTTGAGGCCAGAAATGAGATCCTTGTGATCTCTAGATAATTTTTGATATAAAATTTGGTCAGAATGGTTGAGTTTCAAGGATATGTGTTATGCTGGTTCTGTTCACGGTGGTGCTTGGCCGAAGAAGATGATGAACAGTGGTCTCCGGCCAGCTGGTGTGTTTTAGGGTTTCTGGAGGTAAGAGACAATGAGGTGTCCATGTGTGGTTCGTTTGATTTGAATACTTTCCATTCCAACGGATGTGATTAAGAAACACAGTGTGCTTTAGTTGACTGGATCCACTCAATTACATTTGAATCTTCATTTATTCGCTGGCGTGCTGTCCACCCTCTGATTGTTTACTTTTTGATCATGTGATCCTGAGTGAGTGTCTATGATGTGCTGCGTTTGACTCGTTGCATTAGATTACCAGATTTGTTTGGTTTTATTTTGATTTTCTGAGTGGACCTTGCACGCATGCGCTATCCACACCCCCAGTTGGGCCCAATGTCTCTTTTGTGCTGCAATTGTTTGCTATTTGCCACGCACATTTCTTATTTTCATCTTATTTTCTTTTGTTTTTTATTTTATTTTCTGTTTACAATTTTAATTAATTAAAATAGCTCCAATACATTAAAAATTCACCAAAAATATTTTTCATCAAATTTAAGATGTCTACTATTTTTTGGACATTTTTATTTTATTTTTCAATTTTATTTTCAATTTAAAAAAGAATTAAATATTGGAGTTGTTTTAATTGAATTGAATTGTAACATGTTATGCTTTTGCATTTGTTTCTCCCTTTCCTTTTTGATCCAATGATTGAAAATTGATCCTCATATCAATGATGAGTTGATCAATTTTTTAGGACCATTTTGCCCCTGGTTGTTGACTTTTGGGTTGACTTTTGTGGCCTTTCTTTTTTCACTTGTTTCTCCCATTTCAAAGTGGTACATCTAAATGAATCCATTCTTTTGATGGTGCTTTGAGAGGATATTTGTCTTGGTTTCTTGGCCTCTGGTTTCCAACTTGTTTACCTTCTTTTTTCATTTTATTTGATATTTTTTGAGCCATGTTTCTATTTTTGAAGTGACTTACAAGTTAGGTCATTCCATAAGACAGCTCATACAAGTGCATGACCTAGTTTGGATTGGAAATGACCTTTGTGGATCCAATAAACTCTCAACTCTTCTTGTTTCACACTTTAGACATGTTGAGCTTGCTGTATGTTCATTTTTAGGTCAAAATTTTGTTCATTGCTTGTTGATTGATGCTTTTCTTTTTGTGTTTTCAACTTGAACTTCTATGTGATGCATGTTTGCTTCTTTTGTGCTCTTGCTTGCTTTTCTTCTTGTTTTGTTTTGATATTGATTTTGAGATTTCTTATCTTCATATCCCTTCTGTCCAATGACCTTGGAGTGTCATTTAAGGTAGCTTGGTGCCTCCTTAGTAGGAATTTTAAGCTTACCTAAAGTGATGAATCCATGAGGACCCTTTCTTTGTGTTTGTCACTTGATTGCTTGATTTTGATGCAACTCTCTCCTTCTTCTTCTCTTTTCTTGCATTTCCATATGCATGCTTGGTTGAGATGAGCTTGTGGTGGCTACTTCCCCACACTATTTTCCTCCCACTATCATTCTACTTGTGCATTCTATGTGTGCATCTTTTCATTTGCATATGCATTCTTCTTCTTCTTCTTCTTTAGCTTTTCTTTGCCATGCTCCCCATAATTTCTCTAACCTCTTGAGGTTATGATAGACATTAGGTGCCTAACCATGCATTATAACAATAGGTAGTCCCCTTTTCAACTCAACTTTAAGTCCACTTTGCATGATAACTTTTAGGATTGATTAGTCTCCCATTAGTGTTCCTTCTTCTCTTCTCATCTTCAAACAAGTTTAACATACTTAATAAGGATAATGGATGTTGTGCCATGAGCCTTATACTTGGGAAATGGTGATTAAGGGGCCACCTCTCAATTACCTAGAGTGTTTAGTATACGTCCTTAGGACGATATGCGACGCATTCGATCCTAGGTTTTAGACTTTGTTACAACATACATTATGAACACTCTAATTCAAAACACTTCTTCTCTAAAAAACACAAAAACATTTCAAACCTTTTTCACCCTTTGGGGTTCTTAATCAGGAAAATATTTTCATAAAAAGAGTGTCATTAACTCTTAGTCCTACCGCAAACGGTAACGCCTAAGTCTCGAATGGTCGAGCTGCATACACCAACTGCTAGAACTATCTGTTAACCCTACTCGGGCCTAAAAACTTTTGAACCAACCTGTGGTCCTTTTAGCCCGAACTACGTTTGCTCAGATCTTTCGTACCAGACGAAAGTACGTAGGCACGAGACGCGATGTCTTGGCGAGCAACCTTCCCCCTTTCCTTAGCCGTAGTTAGGCGAACTACATTGACTCTGACTTTCCCATTGCACGAGGGAGTACGTAGGTGTTGCACCCTAAAATTTGACCAACCGGTTCTCCCATTTGACTCATGGTTTAATTTCATATTCACAGCTCAGATGTATGATTTTTGTGCACAAGCAGGGGATATCAGAGTTGACAGCTTGATTTTTGTCTATCAGATATGGCAGACCCAGTCCAGATTGCCAGGGTTTTATTTTCAGGAAATTGTGCGCTCCTCGGTGATTTTTCAGTGATTTTGGGGATATTCTGATGCCCGGGGATCTCCGTTCGATTCGATCTGGTCTCGTGCGCTTTTATGGGGGTCATTTGTGCATTCATCTGCATTTTTAGGGTTTAATAGGCTTTTGTGAATTTTTAACAGGCTTTATAGAATTTTTCTGGAATTTAAATAGGGTTTTTGTATTTTTTAATGGTTTAATTCTCTTTTTAGGATTTTATAGATTTTTTAAATAGATTTTTAGAATTTTAAATAAGATTTTAAATGGTTTTATCTTTTTAGAATAATATAGCTTTTTCTTTTAATAATAGTTTAGAATTTTGTAGGTTTTTTTAAATAGGTTTAATTGCTTTTTAAATCATTTTTAGAATTTTATATAGATTTTAAAATAGGTTCAATAGTTTTTTAGAGAATATAGAAAATAATATAGTTTCTTTTATTAATATTAGGATTTTAATAGATATTAAATGATAATAGGATTTTAATAGAGAATTAGTGAATTTTAGAGTTTAATTAGATCTCAATTGTGTTTTAGACTTGATTAGATTAATATAGAATTAATTAGGATTAATTGATTTTCAGAATTAATTAGGTTTTAATGACTTTTTAGAGTTAATTAGAGGTTAATTGATTTTTTTTGGGTTAACTAGTATTAATATAGAATTAATTAGACTTTAATTGTTTTTTCAGAATTAATTAGGTTTTAATCTTTTTTTTTAGATTGTTATTAGGATTAACCATTAATTAGATTAGATTTAATTGTTGTTTTTATTCAGTTTTTTTTCCAGCTCGTATGGGCCCAGTGGGACGTTTTTTGGTAAAGCCCAATTCCTATCAGATTTCATCAGCAAAAATAATGGTCCACGTAGCCCAAGTCCAGCAAGGGTCTTTTCGTCCAAGTCTTTCCAGCAATCCAGAATTCTCCAGAAGCTACCAGAAGGGTCCACGCGTGCTCAGCGTAATAAATAAGCAGCCACGTGGTGGCCATGCGGAGCCCCACACGTTTCTCAATCATTGCGCCACCACCCACTCCCAGCACGCCACACGTGTCCCTCATTCTCTCTCTCCCTCTGCGCATGCGCGCCACCTGTCCTCCCCACACCCTCGCCTGAGTCTCTCCGTCAACCTCACCGGCGGCCATGCAAAACCGGTGAACCCTCGCCGCCGGCCATCTGAACCAACTCCGGCCACCGTCCTTTCCACCGGAGCTACCAAAAGCCTCAGATCTTCATCTTCTTCCCAGATCTCCACCGTCTCCACCTCGCCGGAATCATCAACATTCATCATCTATCAAGATTTTTTTCCAGAAATCGTCTCAGATCTTCATCATCTATCAAGATTTTTTTCCAGAACAACATTCATCGTCCATCAACTTTTCCAGAATCATCCTAACATTCATCCAGCTTCAAGCAACATTTCCAGAATCTTCAAACGGCGTTCAAATCTTCAAGAAGATTCCCAGAAACCTAACATTCATCCAGCTTCAAACAATATTTCCAGAATCCACTCAAGTCTTCGTCCTCCGTCGAAGCAAAACTCAGAACATCCTCAGCTTTCATCTATTTCTCCAGAAATTGCTCATACCTTCATCTTCTTGCCAGAAACTTTCCAGAAATCATCCAACGATCTTCATCGTTATCCAGGTTTTCCAGATCGGGAGCTTTTCCAGAAATTGCTCAGAACTTCATCATAGCGTCAACAACCTTCTTCAACAACGCGCGCCTGATACATAATAGATCTTCAAGGATCCCTTGTTCCACTCGTATTAACCCAGGTTTGTCTTCCCACTGGTATATCTGCATTGCCATTGATGAACATAGTCTCGGTTAGGGTAAATCGTTTGCTTAGGGTTTGAGTTTAATTTGTGTTGAAAACGAGAGGGTGCTGAGGTTGAGGTTATAGGGTTGATTCGTTCGTGGTGAGGCGTTTGAGGTGTCGTTTGGTTTCTTCTGGAACCAAGATGCAGAGAGAGCGTGAGATAGAGGAGGAAGGTGATGAGCGCAGTTAGGGTTGGGTTGGTGAACAGTACCCTGAGAGGTTAGGAGGAAGTTAGTTTTTGATCAGGGTTTCGTTTGGATTAGGGTTTGGCAAATTGGGCTTAGGCCCAAGCGTGTTCTAAACGCTACACCCAAATTGCTTCCCCACCCCCTAGCGTGTGAGAGTCTGAGTGACTGGAATTGGGCCTTAAGCCCCAGTTTGCTAATAACACCCCTGGGCGTAAGCCCAGTATTGGAAATCAACTAGGAAACTGCTAGTGTTGCACCCCCCCCTGTTTCATTTCAGTTTGTTGTTTTTTTTAGTTATCAAAATCTGGGCCCCTGCGCCCAATTTGCTAGTTGCACCCCCAGAATCAGGGCCCAGTGAATTAATAATTAGGATATCTTGCTGTTTACACCCCCCATGTCATTTTCTTTTCTTTTATTTTTCCTTTTATATTTTCATGTTAAATAATTCATAAAAAATGTAAATAATTGTTTGTTTCAATAATTCTTTTTCCACCATTTCATGAAAAATGTTTAGAAAATTAAATAAAAATAAAAGTGACATTCTATTTTTTGTTTGTTATATTTTGCATATTTTCCATTAATTGATTTCTTTTTTATATTTTTAATGCATGCATATCATTAGAAAATTCATAAAAAATGGTAGACTTGGTCAAATAATTCCGTTCTTTTTTCTGTAGACTCGTAATTCAGTGTAGAATTTTATAGTATAAAAATATTAGCTTAATCATGCATTTTCATTTTAATTGCATTTTTTCACTGTTATTGATGTTGAATAATTGGTCTGTGGATATATCTGTGTTGCTGATTTTATTGCTTTCATCTGGTGTTGAATTTTGTTCTGATTTTTTAGTATGTTACCCTAGAGCCATGTAGGTTTCCCCGTAGATTTTTGATAGATTTTTGTAGGGTGTTCTGCTGTGATTTGTCTGAGCCTGAAGATAGGGGAAGTCTTGATGACTTCTGACTTTGGAGTTCAACTGTGGTTGAACTTCAGAGATAGTCTTTTGTAGTTTGTTGGCCTGTGGATTCTTCCTGAAGGTGGGAGCTGATGGAGGTCCTGTTGGAGCTTGCAGGGTTGCATTGGATTGAGGCTTAGTCTAGGAGCTGGTTGTCTGTTTGTGAGGTTCGAGATCCTGAAGTTTGAAGGGAGTTTATGGTACTTTCCTGAGGAAGGCACTATGAATGACTTTCATCCTTCCTTCTCACCTCTTTCGTAAGTATCCAATGATGTCGGAGCCGACTTGTGAGTTTAATTCCTCCTGAGGAGGAATATGAACTGATCACATGTTGTTGAGCCACGTAGGATACGATTCCTAAGTGTCAGCCTCCTAGTACTTTCCTGAGGAAGGTCCTAGGGGTCTATTCACTTAGTTCCAGTAGTTTGTCTAGGATTTCTTAAGTATCCAGTGATGTTGGAGCCAACTTGTGAGTTTAATTTCTCCTGAGGAGAAATGTAAACTGATCACAGTTGTTGAGCCACGTAGGGTACAATTCCTAAGTGTCAGCCTCCTAGTACTTTCCTGAGGAAGGTCCTATGAGTCTGTTCACTTAGTTCCCCTAGTGCATATAGGTATTTCTCAAGTATCCCGTGATGCCGGAGCCTTCATGTGAGTTTAATCTCTCCTGAGGAGGGATGTAAACTGATCACAGTTGTCGAGCCGCATAGGATACGATTCCTGAGTGGTAACCTCTTAGTACTTTCCCAAGGAAGGCACTATGAGCTTGTCTGCTTAGCTCCCTTTTCTCTGGTAAGCTTATTCTGAAGCTTGGAGACTGGGATTGATTCCTCCTGCTTAGGGTTTTGATTAGAGTGTTGCTTAGATCTTTGCTTAAGGTGCTGTATAGAGTTTTGTTTAGAGAGCTAGATTAGGAGCTTGTTTCAGGTTTGTTAGAGGCCCTGCTCAGGGTTAGTCTCTTTGTGTTGTTTGACTTGTGTGATGTTATGTGGCATAAGACTTAGGTTCATCTAGATAGTTTCTGAGTAGGTGCATCTTAGAAGTAGACTTTGTGTGCATGAGAAGTTGAGGTGGTCCTCCTTCTGCTTGTTTGTTATTGCGTGGCTTTGCTTGTTGGTATTCGGTAGAGCTGAGCTCCCTTGCCTTTGTGGTTTGCGGCCTCTGTGCCTTGTTTGTCTAGTTGTTGCATTCATGCATGTTTTCAGTATTCATTTACGTTGCAGTTTCTTGTTTGTAGTTTAGTCCCGTTGCCATGAACCCTTAGGAGCTCTGACTTCTCCGCTGCGGAGTTGTTATGATAGACATTAGGATGGTCAACCAGGTGTGATAGCAGTAGGTAGATACCCCTGTTTCTCAGCTATAGTTCTAGGGTTTCCCTTTCCTTTCTGTAGGAGCTTTTGAGTAGCTTGATCCGTAGTTAGCTGAACTACAGCTGCTCTGATTCTTCGTTCCAGACGAAGATATGTAGGCATAGGATGCGATATCCTAGCGAGCACACTAACGACTAACCTTTGTTCTCTCGCGGCTGTGCGATCGAGACTTTCCCGCTAACGACTAATTGTTATCCTTTTCTCCTGCCCGAGTGCATTTGAGACCAGATCATAGTTGTAGGTTCCCGAGCCTTAGAGACCAGTTTGTTTTCTCGCTGCTGTGTGAGAGCCCTGTTTACCCGTAGTTAGCCGAACTACGTTTGCTCTGATCTTTCATTTCAGATGAAAGTACGTAGGCACAGGACGCGATGTCCTGGCGAGCAACCTTTCCCCCGTTTAGTCGTAGGAAGTCGAACTACGTTGACTCTGACTTTCCCATTGCACGAGGGAATACGTAGGCCCAGAACACCGTATGTTCTGTCGAGTCCTGTCCTTTTATTTTCTTTTCAGACCAGCCATTAGCGTAGATAGATAACACACCCTTTTACCTATAAACACCAAGCGTGGATCCCATCGAGTACGATGGACGTGAGGGGTGCTAATACCTTCCCCTTGCGTAACCGACTCCCGAATCCAGGCTATGGTTGCGATGACCATACCTTTTCCAGTCTTTGCGAGGTTTACTTCGAGCGTTTCCTTTCCCGCTCTGAGGGATAAATAACGCACGGTGGCGACTCTCCTGTCAAGCCGGCGCCGATTTTCGCAGTAGCGACAGCTGGCGACTCTGCTGGGGACCTATAGCATCTAGGGACTTTTCCCATCCCTTATGCTGGGACCGTTTCCCATCCCCTACGCGAGTCAATCCTAGCGCTTGGGTGTTTATTTGTTGGGTATTGTGCATATTGTGTTTTACTTTTCTGCACTTTACTTTTCTGTACCTTTACCTTTCCGCATTTATTTTCCAGCATTATATTATCATGATTATTGCTGTGGGCAGAGGGAGGTTACTGTGAGTGAAAAGCCGGACCTGGGCTTGAGTACACATCTAGATATAGTTGCGGAGAAGTAGTAGACGAACCTGTCTGCTGAGCAGGCACAGTTCCCTACGAAAATCTGCGCTCAGACGAGATTCTTGCAGAGGTGCTCCTTTCCGGTCCTGAGGATCTGAGGGGAGTCCAGACGTAAGGGTTGTCGACTCTGGGGACCGATCATTTGGAAGTCAGCTAAGTGAGGCCTCTTCATGACTTGATGATGCCACTCCTTCTGGGAATCGTATCGTCACTCATGAAAGTCTGTGACGCTGACAACCGCATAGGATGCCGTACCTTTGTCCGTGGATTAGGTTTATCCTACCTGTGAGAGGGACTGGGTTATTGCAGGGAAACTGGCCTTCAGAAACCATGATTCAGTAGTTATCAGATGGTGTTCTTGATTCATCTCCAGTTGTGTTGTCTGGGTCAGATGGGTTTCTTATCTGAGGTTGAGGTTATTATCAGATGGTATTCTCGTCAGATACAGAGGTTCAGATGGTTTTCTTACCGGGGGATTGATATTTCGAGTATCAGATGGTAGTTAATGTCCTGAGATTCTGATGACCGTGATGGTTTTCTGTTCTTGATCACAGAGATATTCCTCTTCAGGCTACAGCATAGCCCCTGTGTTCGCAGATTGCATTATTTATCATATTGCATCATTGCATTACCATCTGCATTCAACTAACGTGTGTGTATTGCAGGTACATATTTTCCCTTCCAGTTCTGGTGTTTGTTCCTAGCAAGACATGGATAACCTGAAGAGAGTATTGCCCTATAAGTTTCCGTCGCCGAATATCAGTCCATTGTTAGAATTGATTGCTATTGCCAAGAAGAGAGGAATGGGTGACTTCAGAAAGAGATATGGGAGGATTCTGACTTACGTTTATCAGCCATCTGTTTACGAGACCAGCGGCATCTATACTTTGTTACAGTTTTACGACGCGGAGCTCAGGTGTTTTGTATTTCCCGACTTTGTTTTGGCTCCTACCCTGGAGGAGTACTCTGCACTTCTGGATATACCGATCCGTGAGCAGATGCCTTTTTATCGTACGGACGTTGAGCCTAAGCTGGCTGAGCTTTCTGCCATCCTGTGTTTGAAAGAGTCTGAGCTGTCTGGGAAGATGATCAGAAGAGGAGACGTATGGGGATTTCCGTTGGATGTTTTAGTGGATAAGGCTCGAGAGTATGCCCAGAAGGGTAAATGGGATGTTTTTGACGTTATCCTTGCTGTATGTGTGTATGGCATCGTGTTGTTCCCGAATATTCCTGATTTCGTTGATTCAGATGCCTTCTATATTTTGGCTGCGGGAAACCCAGTTCCTACTTTGCTGGGAGATATCCACCATTCAACTCATTATCAGAATGAAAAGCGACGAGGAAGGAATGTGTCTTGCTGCGTACCTCTCCTATGCAGGTGGTTCACCAGTCATTTGCCTAAGTCGGGCCCTTTTGTCACGTCTATCAATTCTCTAGGATGGCCCGAGCGCTTAATGGGATTAACTGCTGAGAACGTGGTATGGACCAATAAAGAGGTATTTGGAGCTGAAGTCATACTCAAAGGCGAAGGATTCCCGAATGTTCCGTTAATAGGAAGGAAAGGTTGTGTCAACTATAACCCTTCTTTATTGATCAAGCAATTTGGGTACATACCTCAAGGAGCGCCAAAGCCCGAAGAGATACAGGAATCTCTGTATCTCACCGGGGCAATTGGGAAAGAGATGCTGACTAAACTTGAGAAAGCCTGGAAAAACTTGCACAAGAGAGGGAAGCTTTCAGGTAGCAGAGGGGATACTCGAGGTCCTAGCCCATATGAAGAATGGATTCGTGAGCGAGCTGTGAAGTTCCTTATGCCGTATCCAGCAGTTCAGCCATTGCATCCTCCTCCGGTAGAGGAGCCTACCACTGTGGACATTCAGGTCTACAAGCAGCTGATGGCGGAGAAAGAAGAGCTAGCCAGGACTAAAGAGGCTTTAGAGCAGGAGAATGCCAAGCTTCGGCATGAAAATAATGAAACAGGATATATTTCTAAGCAACAGGCTGAAACTCTGAAACATCTGAAGACTACGCTATTGGAATTGACTGAAACCAAGAAGCGTTTGGAGTTAGATGTCGACTCAGTTAGTAGTGTGTTGGCCACCAAGAAGCAAGAGCTGGACAGGGCCTACACAAAGCTAGCCAAATTCAGAGAACACTGGGATCGCACTATGACCAAGCGCAAGGAGCGAGAAGAAGAGCTGAAGGCACAGATTGCTCAGTTAGAAGAACAGGTCAAAGTGAAGAACGAAGAGCTTGAAGAAGAAGCCTGTCGCCGATACGAGGCCGAGCGCAAGTTAGCAGATGCCATGAAGAATTTGGAAGATTTCCAGCATAGAGCAGATGCCAAGAGACCCAAACCTGAGGATGGTGCTAATGATAAGGCTTGGGAAGACTTTGTCAGAGACATCCAGGGGACAGTCAGGAAGAGGGATCGACTGATAGAAGGTTTGATTTATCAACCAGGTCATGCAGAGACAAAGAAGATGGTCGAAGACTTCCGCAACCGTACCCGTATTTGATTTCTCTTGTATTCTGTATGTTGAGGTCACCACCAGGCATGTTGGCTGGGATCCTCTTTGTCATATCAGCTGTATGGAGCATAGTTATGTAACTTCTTGACAAGACTGTTATTCTAATCAATATATGAGGGTTTTTCCAAATATTATCTCTATGGTTTATCTCGTCTTGCTACCACTGACACTGGAATTGGAGGGAAAATATCTCCAATGCACACATGCACGTTAGCATTTTTGTATTTCTGTTTGCATAAATCATACTGCATAGCATTTCTCTAGCAGGTCAAAGCACTTATCCAGCCTTTGTTTTCACCAGAAGGTGATTCTCGGGGAATTGTTTGAGGCAAGAAGCAGAGTGTTGAAGACGACCGAGGGGCTGAAGTAGATTTGAGCAGAATCAAGCAGCATAGTCGGTTACCGGTAATTGGTGGCTATGTCTGAAGGCAATTTCCAGTCTCCTAACACCCAGGCAGGGTTTACTGTGGCGTCCAACCATCAGTATGATTCTATGGAAGGCTTCCCGCAAGCGAACAATCTTATTGCAACCCAAGTTGTGCAGCCTGCTATTGAAAACAGAGATTGGCATGAGCAGTTTCTTGCCCGAAATGAACGTTATCCTCCTGTTAACAATCAATGTGTTGCTTTCCCTGTGATGAATTACCGGAGAGATAATCCAATGACCGGGTTAGTAGATCCAAGAGCTCTTGACGATGGTAGAAGACTCCGAGTGTTGGAGGAGCAAATGAAAGCCTTGGAAGCGAAAGATGCCGTTAACCTGGATGCTGTAGCCATGTGTTTGGTCCCTGACCTCGTGTTACCGCACAAGTTCAAAATGCCGGAATTTGAAAAATACACAGGAGATAGCTGTCCAAAATTGCATTTGATGATGTTCTGCCGAAGGATGACTTCGTTTGTGCGAAATGACAAATTGATGATCCATTGCTTCCAGTATAGCCTGACTGGGGCATCGTTGAGATGGTATGTGCAATTGGAAAGTAACCAGATTCGATCATGGGTGGATTTAGCCAGAGCTTTCATGAAGCAGTATGATTACAACTTGGATTTGACTCCTAGTCTCGTAGATCTGCAAGAATTGTCTCAAGCGGAGAATGAATCATTCAGAGCGTATTTGCGAAGATGGAAGGAATTGGCTGCTAGTGTTCAACCACCGCTTCCGGAAAGGGAACTGGTTGACATCTTCTTGGGTACTCTGAAAGGCCATTATTTTGACAAATTGTTCAGTTGCACAAGTTTTGTGAGCCTGATGAGGCTGGGAGAGATTGTTGAGCGAGGACTCAGGAGTGGAAAGTTTCGAGGTGTTCCTTGTGTCCCAGTTAATAAGATTGAGCCAGTTGTCAGTTCTCAAGAAGAGTGGGAAGGAGATGATGCCACCTCAGAATCTCTAGCATCTCAGGATCAGTTTTCAGACACTTCAAGTCAACGGTCATCTTATCGCCGATCGCGTCAGCATGCTCCACGAAGACCAAGGAAGCCTGAAAGGCAGTTTACTCAGCTACCGGTGTCGTACAGCCAGTTGTTGCCAGATCTGGTCAGAAGTAGATTGATAGTGCCGAAAGAGACTAAGCCGGTGATTCCACCGTATCCTCCAGGTTTTGACGCCAGCGCCCGCTGTGAGTACCACGCTGGGGCACAGGGGCATTCAACGAATGATTGTAAAGTGCTTAGAAGTCAGATTCAGGATCTGTTAGACTCTAGCCGTATTTGCATCACTCCTCAAGGTTGTGTTCAGATTAATGATTTTCCGTCTTCTAGTTGTGCGGGTTCGTCAGTTAATGTCATGGAAGACTCCACAGGAAGTGTGTGCTCTGAAGATTGCCAATCAGAAAGTTCGGTTGTATGGGCGAAATTTCTAGAGGTTTTCGCGTCGGATGCCGCATCTGTTTTCTCTGCTTAATCCGTTCAGCTTTTTGTGCATCAGTATTTGTCGACCACCACCAGGATTGTTGGCTGGGGTCATTATATTCATACTCATTTGTGCTTACCTGCTGATTTTGTTGGTTGTACATGTATGGGAGATGTTTGTCTGTGTGCTTATAGCTTGGGTTTCTCTTTATCTCGTTATGAATGTGTGGTTGCTTTCCGCATTGCATTATTTTTTAACAGGTATATCAGAACCGTGCGTCTCATTTCCTCATCCTCCAGTTTGTTGCAGGAATTCCTTCAAAGGTATGGAACAGAATCAGTTTGAATTGAGCGAAGTCCAAAGCCAGCTGGGGCAGATGATGAAAGACATGCAAGAGTTGCGTCTAGAGCAGAAGATTCTCAAAGAGGAGAACAGTCAGCTGAAGACCCAAATGAGTTTGATCATGGAGGTAGTCAAGAATGTGCTTAGGAAAGAAGACGATCAGCTATTCGAAGCCGCAATGAAGAAGCTCGCGCCACCTGTGCAAGTGGAACCTGAGCAGCAGCAACAGAAGATACATCCGGTTCAGCGGAAGATCCAAGAAGGAAAGCCAAGGAGAATATTTGAGGCACCGCCTATGACATATGCGGAACTCTTGCAGATCTTATTGAGGTTTAATCTGGTTGAAAAGAGAACGTTGGCACCACCAACGAGGGCATTTCCTCAAGGGTACGATGCCAGTAAGCAATGTGAATTTCATTCTGGGGGATTCGGACATGACATCGAGGGTTGTCATGCTTTTAAGCACAATGTTCAAGACCTGATTGACTCGCACGATATTGAATTCACGCCGGGCGGCGTAGCTGTGCACATTGCTCCTGTCTCAGTCGATGCTAAGATGACAGATGTTTCCAAAGCTGCAGTGGGTCAGAAGCGTATCCTGGATTCCATGGTGTCAGAATCTCCAGGCCCACAACTGTTGCCTATTCCTGGGGCAGATCTAAGAAAGAAAATGGTTAAGCATAAGGAGAGTGTTCAGTATATTGAAGGTCAAGAAACCAATGTTGCATTTGATACAAAGGGTGTTCAAGGGTCAACCCGATACCAGCAGCAGCAGCCTCAGCAGGGGGCACAGCAAACTCAAAGAAGATTCCAGGGCGGCAAGTCGAGAAGAGTGTTTGAGAAGCCTCCCTCAACATATGCCGAGTTGTTGCAGACATTGTTGAGATTGAATCTGGTAGAGACAAGAACTCTGGCACCAATAACGGGAACTCCCCCGTTTGGTTATGACGCAAGCAAGCACTGTGAGTTTCATTCTGGAGCCCCGGGTCACGATATAGAAGGTTGCCATGCTTTTAAGCACAAAGTGCAGGATTTGCTTGACAGTGCAGCAATCAGCTTCGGGCAGAGAGGTCCCCAAATCATCTGAATGAAGGAGAAAGGGCTCTATAATTTGTTTGAGTCATTGAAAGCAGATCAGGATAGCGCCGAATTGCCTCTAATAAAGATAGCTGGTTCAGCAGCAGGGCAGATATGGAAGCCCGGTTCTCAGAAGCTAGCATATTTCCTTTGTTTTAGCTTGTCATTTGTAGTTGCTTTCCTGTTTGAACTTGTAAGCTTGTTTGTAAAACTTGTTGTTTTCATTCAAATTGATGATAATGAAATAAATATGCATGGTTTTGATTAAATCCAGTCGTGTTCACTAACTGTTTTTGCAAATGTCCAATGCCTGGTTAAGAAAAATTTGGGGAGGATGACGAAAATGACCGACATGCAACTTCCGATTGTATGCTTTTGAAAAAAGAACCTGCTGGTGATGTACAGGCATTGTTTCAAATCCCTAAACACCGGAGATATAAGGAAGATAATCCCTTGTCAACCCCTTTGAGCTTTGTAGTAGGAGTTTCTTTCTGTGAATGAAAAACCCTCAATTTTAACCTGGGGCAGGGTAGGTGTTAGCTAATTTGACCGAGCGTCCAAATTGCAAAAGGAGTGTCCGTTCGAGGATCAATCACATCCCTAGAGGTCGTGCCTAAAAGACCACAATGGTTCAATCAAGAGTGGGGCAGCCACATCATTCCCAAAGAGTCAGGCAACCCGTGTCACACGACTTGTTCGAAGAAAAGAGAAGAATGAAAAAGAATCAAAAGCCCGCTAAGTCAAGAAAACTTCAAAACAAATGGCTTAGGCAAAAATGAGGGCATCCCGCTGGACTTAAAAAGATCAAAAGAAACTCAAAAGGAGTCAGTCCAGGCAAAAGTTAGGGATATGAAAAGAAAAAGATGAAAGGGATCAAAAGAAAAATCCTCGATGGAAATACGAGTCGTGTGACCACAAATGTCAAAGACGAAAAATGAGTGGCTGTCACTCCAAATCCAAAAGTTTCTCGAACTATCATTCCTATTTTCTTTCAGCCTCTGAGAGGTGAGCGCTAAGGTCAAATTAGCTGAACGTAGGATGGGAGAACCTCAAGGAGAATGGGTGGGTTAAAAGTAAACTTTGAGCCTTTATCCTTTCTTTCAAAACCATGAACCTGACCACGTTACAACCTTCAAAAGTCCTAATTGAAGCAGGTTGTTTCGAAAGCATACTCCGGTAAAGGTCGTGTCGATTATGACTCCTAAGGTTCCTCTTACCATGTTGATACTGATGTTGATAAATGTTTTGTGCATCATATGCCATAAACTGTTTTTCCTTTTTCCCCGTGAACGGATTGGATGTCAAAGCTGTCATATGTGTTGCATTAATACATCTTTTATGCATAACAACTTGTTTTACTTGCGAGTAAGCGCTTGACAGCAGAAAAGCTTCCTACAATGGAAAGTATGGTCAAGATAGAATGTGGAGCGCCCGAATGTTCCGAGAGCAGGGGCAAGCTATTATTGTGATCCCCAGTCAGGTCAGCCCTTCGAAGTCAGTTATTCTGGGGCAATCAGATTGAGATTCGGTGAATACGTCGTAGTCAGGAGGTACTACTCTGAATCAGATAATCGGGGCAAGGTCATTGCAGTCAGGAGCAGACCATCTTAAGCGCGCAGAAGTTACTCGAGAAGCAGGTAAGGTGAAATACCTCTCAGAAGGTCAGAACGCTGAGGCACGTTATATCAGACCATCGGGGCTCAGGTTTGCAGATTTCCTTTCAAGGACTATCCCCACAGATGTCCTGTAGGCTGGGGGCATATCAGAAGCAAAAGGATTGTTGTTCTCCGTACCTACAGGATCATTCAGAGTTATTCGAGCGGATGCAGTCGATTTTCGAGAGCGAGATGAATGCGGGAGGTCGTGTCACTATCCCTTGACTCTTCAAGGCTGTGTATTCAGGAAGAATATTTTCCAGCGTCAGGTGTACCTGACCCAGCAAGATAGCTTAAGAGCTCAAATCCATGTTTGCGATTACTGTGAAACCCATCCGTGTTGGCGCATCAATTTCCGAATCCGAGCTTCGTCAGTACGCGGGAAGACTCCCTCCATTGTCTCCAGCAAAGTCCAATTCGTCATTGGTATGGGTAAGCTATTCCCAGAGGAGTCTAATCATATTCAGCACGTCTGCTATTTTACAACGGAGTTATATTCCCCAGCAGGGTATTACTTCGTCGGGGTGTTCGGTTAAGTCCCAATATCCCCAGCATGGTTGATTTCACTCTCCCAGCATTTATTTTGCTAGGACGATTCAGTGATATCCGGGTTATCCCCAGCAAAGTTGGCCTCGCCTTCAGCATTTATTTTGCTGAAGTGGTTTTCTGTACCCGGCCTTCTCCGGCAGCTCGAGCCTGCTAGCATATTGCATGCATCATCATACTTGCATCATACTTGCATATCATTGTCAGAATGCGTCGCATTTCCATCCAGGATGGAGCATTACGCTGTAGAAAGATTAAAGCATTTGCATATGCATACAAAGCATAAGTCAGATTTTCTATCAGCCTCATATGGCGCGTGAATTACTCTGTGATCAGTTCAGGGGCGTTTATCCAGCAACAGTATTCAGACGATTCAGCGGATTATTTGTATCTCAGATCATACAGCGATTATGCTTTAAGCAAGCAGTCATCTGATATCGACAGACTTTTCTTCCCGTCAATTCATATTGGCGATGTGTTCCTCCAATGAGTGGATTTCTCCGTCTATCATTAGACGTCGTGAGTACGAATGTGGTTTTCTTTCCGTCTATCCATAGACGATGTGAAGTTGCGGGTGATCGCAGTAAGATTTCAAGAAGGGGTTTCTCCCAGGAGATGCTTTCCTTTCCGTCTATCAGTAGACGATGTGAAGTTTCAGGCAATCTTCAATGGAGTTCAAAATAGAGCTTTTCTAGCAAGTGGTTTTCCTTTCCGTCTGGCAGCAGACGATGTGAAGTTTCGAGCTATTGTTCAGCAGGTTTCTTATTGCCAGATCATACATATGATGAGGTGTTTCCCCAGCGAGTCTTCTCCGGCTATCCTTAGTTGTTGAGGGGTTTCAAAATGATTTTGGATATTGGTTCTCTTTCTGGTTATTGGATATGATGACGTTCAAGAAAGACTTTTCTGACCATCAATCCCTATTGATGTCGAAGCTCTTCGAAGAATGTTCAGTTTTCGTGATTGTCGATTCTTATTGACGACATGTTTCTTAAAAGGTGGTTTTTCTTCCCGTTAGTCCATACTGACGATGTGGCCCCTTCAAAGATGTTGATCTCTCCATCAATTCCCGTAGACAGAAGGATTCTGAAATTCAAAGGATGGTGTTGAATTGCGTTATGGTGACTTCCCGTCTATCTTTAGACGATGTGTGTATGGAGATTCTGGTGTCTTTCCGTCTATCCTTAGACGATGTGAGTATGAAGATTAAGGTTTTCTCCCGTCTGTCAGTAGACAGCGTGAATTCAGAGATTACTTCTTTCCGTCTACCCTTAGACGATGAGAATAATGATTTGTTCATCAATCAGGATGATTCCGTCTACCCTTAGACGATGTGAATAATGAGTTGTTCATCAATCAGGATGATACCGTCTACCCTTAGACGATGAGAATAATGAGTTGTTCATCAATCAGGATGATACCGTCTACCCTTAGGCGATGAGAATAATGAGTTGTTCATCAATCAGGATGATACCGTCTACCCTTAGACGATGTGAACATTGATTTGTTCATCAATCAGGATGATGCCGTCTACCCTTAGACGATGTGAATATTGATTTGTTCATCGATCATGATGATGCCGTCTACCCTTAGACGATGTGAATATGGAGATTAATGTTGTCTTTCCGTCTATCATTAGACGAAGTGAGTATTCAATCAAGGTGTCTTCCCGTCCATCTTTGGGCGATGTGAGTATATTTCTTCCTGCCTATCAGTAGGCAATGTGAAAGAATCAAGTATGTTGTTGCAACCATCAGGGTTTGTTACATGGGGTATCACAAGTAACGGGTATTCAATCAGGAGTTCTTTATCAGATGATTAATCAGTTTGGTGCCGCAATGACTGGGCTCGGTTTTCTGGACTTTATTCTCCAAGCAGTTGACAGTATATGCTCGCGGTTGGCAAATTTTCGGGTTTTATTTGTATTCAACCGTCTCGTACCTCTGAATGTTTGAAGGCTGAGCGCTCTTCAAACCCTTCAGGTCCAAGTCGCTTGAATAGGGGCAGCTGTTGCACCCTAAAATTTGACCAACCGGTTCTCCCATTTGACTCATGGTTTAATTTCATATTCACAGCTCAGATGTATGATTTTTGTGCACAAGCAGGGGATATCAGAGTTGACAGCTTGATTTTTGTCTATCAGATATGGCAGACCCAGTCCAGATTGCCAGGGTTTTATTTTCAGGAAATTGTGCGCTCCTCGGTGATTTTTCAGTGATTTTGGGGATATTCTGATGCCCGGGGATCTCCGTTCGATTCGATCTGGTCTCGTGCGCTTTTATGGGGGTCATTTGTGCATTCATCTGCATTTTTAGGGTTTAATAGGCTTTTGTGAATTTTTAACAGGCTTTATAGAATTTTTCTGGAATTTAAATAGGGTTTTTGTATTTTTTAATGGTTTAATTCTCTTTTTAGGATTTTATAGATTTTTTAAATAGATTTTTAGAATTTTAAATAAGATTTTAAATGGTTTTATCTTTTTAGAATAATATAGCTTTTTCTTTTAATAATAGTTTAGAATTTTGTAGGTTTTTTTAAATAGGTTTAATTGCTTTTTAAATCATTTTTAGAATTTTATATAGATTTTAAAATAGGTTCAATAGTTTTTTAGAGAATATAGAAAATAATATAGTTTCTTTTATTAATATTAGGATTTTAATAGATATTAAATGATAATAGGATTTTAATAGAGAATTAGTGAATTTTAGAGTTTAATTAGATCTCAATTGTGTTTTAGACTTGATTAGATTAATATAGAATTAATTAGGATTAATTGATTTTCAGAATTAATTAGGTTTTAATGACTTTTTAGAGTTAATTAGAGGTTAATTGATTTTTTTTGGGTTAACTAGTATTAATATAGAATTAATTAGACTTTAATTGTTTTTTCAGAATTAATTAGGTTTTAATCTTTTTTTTTAGATTGTTATTAGGATTAACCATTAATTAGATTAGATTTAATTGTTGTTTTTATTCAGTTTTTTTTCCAGCTCGTATGGGCCCAGTGGGACGTTTTTTGGTAAAGCCCAATTCCTATCAGATTTCATCAGCAAAAATAATGGTCCACGTAGCCCAAGTCCAGCAAGGGTCTTTTCGTCCAAGTCTTTCCAGCAATCCAGAATTCTCCAGAAGCTACCAGAAGGGTCCACGCGTGCTCAGCGTAATAAATAAGCAGACACGTGGTGGCCATGCGGAGCCCCACACGTTTCTCAATCATTGCGCCACCACCCACTCCCAGCACGCCACACGTGTCCCTCATTCTCTCTCTCCCTCTGCGCATGCGCGCCACCTGTCCTCCCCACACCCTCGCCTGAGTCTCTCCGTCAACCTCACCGGCGGCCATGCAAAACCGGTGAACCCTCGCCGCCGGCCATCTGAACCAACTCCGGCCACCGTCCTTTCCACCGGAGCTACCAAAAGCCTCAGATCTTCATCTTCTTCCCAGATCTCCACCGTCTCCACCTCGCCGGAATCATCAACATTCATCATCTATCAAGATTTTTTTCCAGAAATCGTCTCAGATCTTCATCATCTATCAAGATTTTTTTCCAGAACAACATTCATCGTCCATCAACTTTTCCAGAATCATCCTAACATTCATCCAGCTTCAAGCAACATTTCCAGAATCTTCAAACGGCGTTCAAATCTTCAAGAAGATTCCCAGAAACCTAACATTCATCCAGCTTCAAACAATATTTCCAGAATCCACTCAAGTCTTCGTCCTCCGTCGAAGCAAAACTCAGAACATCCTCAGCTTTCATCTATTTCTCCAGAAATTGCTCATACCTTCATCTTCTTGCCAGAAACTTTCCAGAAATCATCCAACGATCTTCATCGTTATCCAGGTTTTCCAGATCGGGAGCTTTTCCAGAAATTGCTCAGAACTTCATCATAGCGTCAACAACCTTCTTCAACAACGCGCGCCTGATACATAATAGATCTTCAAGGATCCCTTGTTCCACTCGTATTAACCCAGGTTTGTCTTCCCACTGGTATATCTGCATTGCCATTGATGAACATAGTCTCGGTTAGGGTAAATCGTTTGCTTAGGGTTTGAGTTTAATTTGTGTTGAAAACGAGAGGGTGCTGAGGTTGAGGTTATAGGGTTGATTCGTTCGTGGTGAGGCGTTTGAGGTGTCGTTTGGTTTCTTCTGGAACCAAGATGCAGAGAGAGCGTGAGATAGAGGAGGAAGGTGATGAGCGCAGTTAGGGTTGGGTTGGTGAACAGTACCCTGAGAGGTTAGGAGGAAGTTAGTTTTTGATCAGGGTTTCGTTTGGATTAGGGTTTGGCAAATTGGGCTTAGGCCCAAGCGTGTTCTAAACGCTACACCCAAATTGCTTCCCCACCCCCTAGCGTGTGAGAGTCTGAGTGACTGGAATTGGGCCTTAAGCCCCAGTTTGCTAATAACACCCCTGGGCGTAAGCCCAGTATTGGAAATCAACTAGGAAACTGCTAGTGTTGCACCCCCCCCCCTGTTTCATTTCAGTTTGTTGTTTTTTTTAGTTATCAAAATCTGGGCCCCTGCGCCCAATTTGCTAGTTGCACCCCCAGAATCAGGGCCCAGTGAATTAATAATTAGGATATCTTGCTGTTTACACCCCCCATGTCATTTTCTTTTCTTTTATTTTTCCTTTTATATTTTCATGTTAAATAATTCATAAAAAATGTAAATAATTGTTTGTTTCAATAATTCTTTTTCCACCATTTCATGAAAAATGTTTAGAAAATTAAATAAAAATAAAAGTGACATTCTATTTTTTGTTTGTTATATTTTGCATATTTTCCATTAATTGATTTCTTTTTTATATTTTTAATGCATGCATATCATTAGAAAATTCATAAAAAATGGTAGACTTGGTCAAATAATTCCGTTCTTTTTTCTGTAGACTCGTAATTCAGTGTAGAATTTTATAGTATAAAAATATTAGCTTAATCATGCATTTTCATTTTAATTGCATTTTTTCACTGTTATTGATGTTGAATAATTGGTCTGTGGATATATCTGTGTTGCTGATTTTATTGCTTTCATCTGGTGTTGAATTTTGTTCTGATTTTTTAGTATGTTACCCTAGAGCCATGTAGGTTTCCCCGTAGATTTTTGATAGATTTTTGTAGGGTGTTCTGCTGTGATTTGTCTGAGCCTGAAGATAGGGGAAGTCTTGATGACTTCTGACTTTGGAGTTCAACTGTGGTTGAACTTCAGAGATAGTCTTTTGTAGTTTGTTGGCCTGTGGATTCTTCCTGAAGGTGGGAGCTGATGGAGGTCCTGTTGGAGCTTGCAGGGTTGCATTGGATTGAGGCTTAGTCTAGGAGCTGGTTGTCTGTTTGTGAGGTTCGAGATCCTGAAGTTTGAAGGGAGTTTATGGTACTTTCCTGAGGAAGGCACTATGAATGACTTTCATCCTTCCTTCTCACCTCTTTCGTAAGTATCCAATGATGTCGGAGCCGACTTGTGAGTTTAATTCCTCCTGAGGAGGAATATGAACTGATCACATGTTGTTGAGCCACGTAGGATACGATTCCTAAGTGTCAGCCTCCTAGTACTTTCCTGAGGAAGGTCCTAGGGGTCTATTCACTTAGTTCCAGTAGTTTGTCTAGGATTTCTTAAGTATCCAGTGATGTTGGAGCCAACTTGTGAGTTTAATTTCTCCTGAGGAGAAATGTAAACTGATCACAGTTGTTGAGCCACGTAGGGTACAATTCCTAAGTGTCAGCCTCCTAGTACTTTCCTGAGGAAGGTCCTATGAGTCTGTTCACTTAGTTCCCCTAGTGCATATAGGTATTTCTCAAGTATCCCGTGATGCCGGAGCCTTCATGTGAGTTTAATCTCTCCTGAGGAGGGATGTAAACTGATCACAGTTGTCGAGCCGCATAGGATACGATTCCTGAGTGGTAACCTCTTAGTACTTTCCCAAGGAAGGCACTATGAGCTTGTCTGCTTAGCTCCCTTTTCTCTGGTAAGCTTATTCTGAAGCTTGGAGACTGGGATTGATTCCTCCTGCTTAGGGTTTTGATTAGAGTGTTGCTTAGATCTTTGCTTAAGGTGCTGTATAGAGTTTTGTTTAGAGAGCTAGATTAGGAGCTTGTTTCAGGTTTGTTAGAGGCCCTGCTCAGGGTTAGTCTCTTTGTGTTGTTTGACTTGTGTGATGTTATGTGGCATAAGACTTAGGTTCATCTAGATAGTTTCTGAGTAGGTGCATCTTAGAAGTAGACTTTGTGTGCATGAGAAGTTGAGGTGGTCCTCCTTCTGCTTGTTTGTTATTGCGTGGCTTTGCTTGTTGGTATTCGGTAGAGCTGAGCTCCCTTGCCTTTGTGGTTTGCGGCCTCTGTGCCTTGTTTGTCTAGTTGTTGCATTCATGCATGTTTTCAGTATTCATTTACGTTGCAGTTTCTTGTTTGTAGTTTAGTCCCGTTGCCATGAACCCTTAGGAGCTCTGACTTCTCCGCTGCGGAGTTGTTATGATAGACATTAGGATGGTCAACCAGGTGTGATAGCAGTAGGTAGATACCCCTGTTTCTCAGCTATAGTTCTAGGGTTTCCCTTTCCTTTCTGTAGGAGCTTTTGAGTAGCTTGATCCGTAGTTAGCTGAACTACAGCTGCTCTGATTCTTCGTTCCAGACGAAGATATGTAGGCATAGGATGCGATATCCTAGCGAGCACACTAACGACTAACCTTTGTTCTCTCGCGGCTGTGCGATCGAGACTTTCCCGCTAACGACTAATTGTTATCCTTTTCTCCTGCCCGAGTGCATTTGAGACCAGATCATAGTTGTAGGTTCCCGAGCCTTAGAGACCAGTTTGTTTTCTCGCTGCTGTGTGAGAGCCCTGTTTACCCGTAGTTAGCCGAACTACGTTTGCTCTGATCTTTCATTTCAGATGAAAGTACGTAGGCACAGGACGCGATGTCCTGGCGAGCAACCTTTCCCCCGTTTAGTCGTAGGAAGTCGAACTACGTTGACTCTGACTTTCCCATTGCACGAGGGAATACGTAGGCCCAGAACACCGTATGTTCTGTCGAGTCCTGTCCTTTTATTTTCTTTTCAGACCAGCCATTAGCGTAGATAGATAACACACCCTTTTACCTATAAACACCAAGCGTGGATCCCATCGAGTACGATGGACGTGAGGGGTGCTAATACCTTCCCCTTGCGTAACCGACTCCCGAATCCAGGCTATGGTTGCGATGACCATACCTTTTCCAGTCTTTGCGAGGTTTACTTCGAGCGTTTCCTTTCCCGCTCTGAGGGATAAATAACGCACGGTGGCGACTCTCCTGTCAAGCCGGCGCCGATTTTCGCAGTAGCGACAGTAGGCACAGAGCGGCGATGCTCTGCCAAATCATTTATCTTTTCTTTTTTCTTTTGGTCCTTAAGCCTTTATCTAGATAGTTTTAACACACCCTTTTAGATAGACAACAATGCATGGATCCCATCGAGTACGACGGACGTGAGGGGTGCTAATACCTTCCCCTTACGTAACCGACTCCCGAATCCAGACATGGTTGCGATGACCTTGTCTTTCCCTTTTTCTTTAGGTTTTCGCGATCGTTTCCTTTCCCTCTCTTTGGGATAAATAAGGAAAGTGGCGACTCTTCTGTTTTTTCCACCGATGGTTTTTCGCAGTTGTGACAATCTCCACAAAAGACACACCGAAAATAGAATAACACTAGAAAGGCTAAATAATTAAAAAGGGGTGTTACAACTCTCCCCCACTTTAATTATTTTCGTCCTCGAAAATTACCTGGTGGAAACAATTCCGGATACGTTTCTCGTATCCTGCTTTCCAATTCCCAGGTCACACTGCCTCCTGCAGCACCATCCCCAAGCCACTTACACCAAGGATATCTCCTTCCCTCGGAGTTGTTCCTCGTTTCAACAATTCGCACTGGAAGTGCCTCAACAATCAAATTATCTCTCACTTGCACCCTATCCAACTTAATCAAAGTACCTCCTCGGCTTAGAAACATGAACACACTCTGCAGTTTTCACAAACGACAGTGGCAAAATAGTCTAACATGCTATTTCCCCCATGCTTCCGCTGCGCCACTCTGATACGGATAAACAAAGCATAATGTGTGCTTCTGAGACTTCAAAGCTTAACCAACCCTAGTTACCATCATAACTCTCAACACACGTCTTTTCTTGGATCCTTTTGATCTTTTCAATCGCCTCTTGCACAATTTCTGGTCCGAGTACAACACTATCGTCGGGCACACATCATCACAAAGGAGTCTTACACCTCCTACCATACAAAGCCTCATATGTTGTCATTCCGATACTAGAATGATAGTGGTTATTATAGGTAAACTCAATTAGCGACAATTAACTACCCTCTGATCCATCTTGATCCAACACACAAGCTCTCAACAAATCTCCTACATACGGGATAGTTATCTCTATCTGTCCATCCATCCACGGATGCTAAACAGAGTTCAACTTTTATATGGCACTCAATATGTCTGCCACTCTCCCAAAATTTCATCGAACACTCAGATCTCCATCTGACACAATATTCGATAGTATCTCACACTACTTCGCAACGTCCTCACTATCCATCTTAGCTACCTCCAGCATAGAATGATTCATCCTCATTGGTAAGAAATGAGTAAATCTTTTCAATCCATTCTCAACTACTCAAATCAAATCATATTCCTTTAAATTCTTCAGAAAACCCGACACAAAATCCATGGGAACACTATTCTATTCCACTCAAAATTATTCAACAGTTGCATCAGGCCCAACAGTTCCCGCTGTTCCAAATTCGACTTTCCACAAGTCTAATTAGCATACACAACCTCAACTCTCTCTCTCCACCTATGGCCACCAAAACAATCTCCCACATTCGGTCATATCTTCATAGCACCTGGATGGGTACTCAACCCTCCTTAATGTCCTTCTTTTAGGGTACTCTTATCCAACCCACAATACTGGAGCACAACCCCTATCACGATATCTCATGACACCATTTTCCATCAATCCAAAAATTAGCTCTTCGACTCAATGCATTAAATTCAATCAATCTACTAGCTCCAATTAGAATTCC
Source organism: Lathyrus sativus (assembly GCA_963859935.3). Classification (NCBI taxonomy): domain Eukaryota; kingdom Viridiplantae; phylum Streptophyta; class Magnoliopsida; order Fabales; family Fabaceae; genus Lathyrus; species Lathyrus sativus. The sequence goes on from OZ012739.1 coordinate 662,619,694, forward strand.
AACTCCTCGACTCTCATCAAGATTACCCATAGTCAATCTTAACATACAAAGCTTAACTCCATAAGAAGTCTCTTCACAGACCAAACTCATATCTCGAATTTCCTTAATCATTGCTAACTCCTTTACCCTCATCATTGGTATATACCCAAAAATTCCCCAAATCGATACATCCGCTACCACATTGTCTCGCCCGAATGGAAATTCAACCCAAACCATACTCCTCCAGAAGTCCCAATTATTTCCTCTGTCTCATATCCAACTCTTTCAAATCAAATAAATACCTTAAGCTCTCAAGACAACCATTCATCTCATATATCCACTAAACAATTAAGGCCTCCAAACTCTGGCACAACACACAACAACAACCCACTCTAAACCACCTGTCAGATAATTTCTCTTACGTACTTTAAGTTTCCTCAAAGCATAACTAACATTCGCTGATGTTACACTTAATATATCTCTCAGTCATCTCAACAAAGCATCCCAAAACACAACAAATAGTTCCATCGGATACGGCAAAACCAACACACGAACTCTTTGAACTTTCTTCACAGAGGCATATCGTCGTTTCTTCTCCAACACCGATAACTCAAGTTCCTGATGCTCAACATAATAATCTATACTCTTTGAACATATCATAATATCATCCATCAATACAACCATTGACTCGCTCACTTAGGTATGGAAAGTCCCATGCCAACGGACACTCATATTTGCGAGCTATGGCGAAAACACGAACCGCACCTTCCGTACTTACTGCAACATCCAAACATATTCCATCAATAAATATCTTAATCCCATGTCGCTACTTCTCCATCACCTATAGCATTGTAAAAACTTCCAACACTTCGAACCGTGCGTCATTCCGAGTTACGGTTCTCCCGTTACGTCAAAAATACGACCATAACATTTTCTCACTTGAACGGCCCTTCAACATACCTTCAACTCTTGAAATGTTTAAAGGTTTAATTATATCAATATCGTATCTCACATTCTTACTTCCTTTAATATTCACCAGGAGTCACTATCCACCCTTTACATACTCGACCTCACAATCTGTTACCGTAGCACATCCACCAGACACGAGTCTCAAAACTACTCACTCAAATTAATTCCTTGACCACCCAAACAGACATACAATACGGAGCTCTCAATATCGGGCTATTTTTCCGCAACTAAGTCGATCACAACTCCACTTCACGTCCGGACTGTATATGACTGTCTTGTCAGGATAACTTTCAGACAACCATACTTAATCAGAAACCCGCCAACTTCTCTACGTTCATGAACACTCAAAATTCCCCTCAAAATTAAACATCTCAACACTGTCCTGCACCGACTCACCAAGACAACTCTTAAGCATTTGGCTTAACTCCAAACAATTCGCTGTACACACCATCTAAGCTCGTAAGACACACTTATTCCCTCCAACATGATCCCGTCAAACTATAATAGCGTCTAACAACACACTGAGCCATCACTCCACACTTGAAGCATCTTGGAGAAGCACAACCTTCTCCCCCACTTATTTCCATCCCACTCTTGCAGTCTCTGGCGACTGTTGTCCCACCAAGCCTCGGTTTCTCCTTCTAGCATGTGAGTACCAAACCTCACCTTTTTGCTCATCACTACAACCCATTGTCTTGAAAATTTTCTCACTCACCTTCAGCTACTTCTGCGCAGATTCAAGATCTAAAACTCCTCCTTCAAACGTTCGCGGCTTGTTACTCCGAAACTGTGCCAAATCCCCAAATTGCGCACTCTCCGCTTGGTTCTGATTAGCAACCACCTGCGTCATTGCTTGCATAACGGCAGCCAAAGCAGCATCGTTCCTTCCTGCCATACTCCTCAACCATAATCACACCAGGTTAAAAGACACACAACCTCTATCCTAAGGACAGACTCAACTACTACACTAGCCGGACGGACCGACCTGCTCTGATACCAATTGTAACACCCCACTTTCCCAAATTAAAATAAAATACAATTAAATCAAATGAATATCAGAGTTTCCCTTCAAAAGTGGGATATCACATTCACAAAATTCAGCAAAACACTTCATTACATGATTTTCAAATTAAAGCAGACGAAAGTTATCATTATCCATCATTCACGGCCATCCGCCAAAATACCCAAAGTATTCATTAACAAGGTTCACCAAACTTGATACATCACAGGAAATAAAACAACTCAACATAAAAACAAATAAACGCCCAAGTCTCGTGTTACGTATCAGAGCATCCTACGACTCGACTCGCACACCACTATCCAAGCTAGCTATATACCTGGATTATCTGTACTTCTGAAGAAGCACAGACCACAAAAACAACAAAGGGGTGAGAAAACATGATCAAAATTATCGGTAATAAAATACATGAATAAAAAGGCAGTAAATAAACAAATCATCACCCCCACCAACATCAAACAGGACCTATTATCCAATCATCAACACAACATATCATAATGCAAGAATGCAACCCAACACATGCATGCGGTACCGACTCATCATCACTGATGGACACCGGGCCGTCAACCCTCCTCAAAGGAGCACATCACCACTGATAGACACTGGGCCATCAACCCTCCACAAAGGAGCACATCATTACTGATGGACACTGGGCCATCAACCCTCCACAAAGGAGCACATCATCACTGATGGACACTGGGCCATCAACCCTCCACAAAGGAGCACATCATCACTGATGGACACTGGGCCATCAACCCTCCACAAAGGATCACATCATAAACATCATAAGAGAGTACGGTTGAATCACTTATGCTCCTCCTGAGACATGATTCAACCCTACCAAGACACCATGCTATGCACAACACCAAATGCACAGCATACGAACATCAAGCACACTAAGTGCACACGATCCTACTGATCACATCACCATACATCATATATACATATAAATACACACCAATCAATTATGTCAATTAAAATGAATAATAGGGAAATCACAATCGAACACCGAATATACACGATCCTCCCGATCACCTCACTATGCATCATATACATACATATACATATATATATATATATATATATATATATATATATATATATATATATATATATATATATATATATATATATATATATATATATATATATATATCTTACCCACCAATTAATTATATCAATTAAATTCAATATTCATAATTTCAACTTTCAACACCAGGTATACACTTTCTTCACCACTAAACATCATCTCTCGACCTATCACAACCCAAGGAATCCTACAAAACGAATCACAAGGCAAAACAGCACGAAAATCACATTCTGTCATGCTCACTGGCTCACTCGCCTAGTGAGGCCTCAACGAACGTTCGCTGCCTCATTCGCCTAGCGAACCTGCTAGCGAATGCAAACAGTGGCTACTGGAAGTATTCGCTACCCAACTCGCCTAGCGAATCCCTAGCGAATGCTCGCTACTAGCTCGCTCAGCGAAGGTGCTGGCGAACGTCTGCGATTTCACAAAACCCTTACTGTTCAGAAATTCATCAGGAGCTCAAAACCCATCTGATTCTCACCAAACCAGTCTCAGTAGTTTTAGCCTAGCACTCTACGACTAAACCACACTACTTATTCCAGACTTTACCCGATAAAACACCAACTCTACCGATTAAATCATTTTTGACCCAAAATGGTAAACTACACCAATTCACCCAAACTATCCAAACCATCACCTTACAATCACATGCAAGGAGTTCACCATAAAATCAATGATCAGAAACACAACAACATACTAATTATAATCATCAAATCCCTATGGGGTTAAGGAATCCTCAACTACCCAATTCATGCAATTACCAATTTTAACCCGTTTCTCCCCCCCCCCCCCCTTTACCTCGATTAGTTGCTTCGATTGATGAAGAACTCCCAAGCATCCGACATCCTTAGCCTTCTTTTTCTTCCTCTGTTCTTCCTCCTTGTTCTTTCTCTTCCATCTTCTTTATCGTGTTCTCTTTCTTTCCTCCTCTCCAAACTCACAAATACCCCTCTTATATCTCTTAAATCCTTATTTCTTTTATTCCAATAATAATAATACGAATAATAATAATAATAATAATAATATTACTATTAGTTATCAAATTATTATCATTATTAATTATATTAATATTAAACTCCAAAATTATTAATTATATTAATATTAAACTCCAAAATTATTAAATAATCTCCACAAAAGACACACCGGAAATAGAATATCACCAGAAAGGCTAAATAATTAAAAATGGGTGTTACAGTAGGCATGTGAGAACTTCCACTATTAATGCATGGTGAAATGTGATGAACTTTGTGCAAGGAATCGTGTACACCATGTATTTGTAAAATAAGGAATTGATATTTGTAAAATTTATTTAGTCATTATTGTATTTGTAAAATAAGGAAGTGTAGTCTTGTCATGCAGAGAATCACATGAGGCATGCAAGACAATGGTTTTTCTTTTTACTACTTTAAGACTCTAATGTCTTGTAAGTGTAGTTGGTAAGACTTTAGTATAGCTTTTGGAGTGTAGTCTTGCAAGAATATTAGTGTAGGCATGTGAGAATCTTGTAGGCATGCAAGACTATATGGTAGTTTGTAGGCATGATAAGAAGTGTGCATTCATGTGATAATAAATAGTGTGCTAAAGAATCTAAATTTTGTGTACACCATCAATAAGTTGTCCTACGGCGGCCATTTCTGATCAGAATACAACGGAGAAGGAAACTCTTGTGAATGATAAAGCGCGAACTGACACATTGGAGAATGGTAACCAGACAGAGGAGGAAGAAGAGCATGTAACGGACTCAGAAACCCTAGGTCACCAATACACTGAAGAAAGAAAGGAGGTAGAAGCTAGCCAAATGAAGAAGTTATGGGTTGATGTCATCAACGAAAATCGTAATTCGGCGAAGGGTCTCACAATGGAATTCGTTGCACCAAAGATTATTGATGGAGAAGTGGAAATCCAAATTGAAGAGGAAGATGTTGAAAAGGAAGTGAAATTCTAGGAATCAACCCTCATCATGTATGTTTTGGGTGTAGACCTAAGCATGAATGCGGTGAAACAGTTTATGAGCAAGAGCTGGAATTTTGTTAAATTGCCTTATATGTTCTATAATGAGGAAGGATTCTTCATCCTTAGATTCCACTCCTTCCAAGACAAAGACCTAGTTCTGATGAAGGGGCCATACTCAATCCGTAATAGACCAATGATGCTGCGTGAGTGGAAACCTAATTTCAGTATGAACAAGGATATGCTTAGAACAATCCCTTTATGGGTGAAACTACCCTAGCTTCCTCTACATCTTTGGGGCGCGCGGAGCCTTAGTAAGATAGGCAGTGCGTTAGGAACACCGCTGGTGACAGATGAATGCACGGCAAACAAGCTCAGGGTGTCATATGTTCATATCCTGGTGGAAATTGACATCACACAAGAATTAAAGACACATATCATGATAAGAGATGAAAAGGGTGCACGACTGCAACAGCCTATTGAATATGAGTGGAAACCACTCTACTGCCAACGTTGTCATTGGGTCGGTCATAATTGTGACAAGCCTTCTAAGCTTACCAAAGAATGGAAGGTGAAGATAAAAGAGCAGCCACAACAAGGAAAGGTGCAAACTAATGTTGATACAGATGGAACAATAGAAGCAGGGGACACTAGCAACGCAAAGTCTGATGAAATATGGACGATGATCACTAACAATAGCAAAGGGAAAGGACAAGGAGTTGCCAATGAGGATGGGACGATCCAATGCCACAATGGTTTTGGGCTGCTGGGGATTTTGAATGACCCTGGAAGCGGTCAAAACACTAACAAATGATAGTGTCTTGGAATGTGAGGGGCTTGAATAAGATGGTTAAGACTAAAGAGGTTAGCTCCCGCCTCCGTTCTCTTAACCCTGTAATTTGTATCTTGCTTGAGACTAGAGTAAAGCAAGATAAGGCTGAGAAAATTAGGTGCAAAATGAAGCTTAAAGGTTCGTTCATGGATAACTATGCTGACCATACGAATGGAAGAATATGGATCTGGTAGAACAACTCTAAGACTGAAATAAGGAAAATCACTAGCACTGGGCAGTTACTACATTGTGGTATCTATGATATGCAGGGTGTTTTCCAATTTTGGCTGACAGTAGTTGTTGCACCCTAAAATTTGACCAACATTTATTTACCCATCAACTGTTTGAAGGTTGATACCTTTATCAGAAAGTTCAAGAGATCCTCAGAGGAATTGGTTGAAACCAAGGTTGTGTGTCTCATAACTTGAGAGTTGTGGGTGCTCCTCAGATGATTCTGAGACTTTGAAGAATGGACTTGAAGCTTTGATAAAGTTTATAAGATGTCTTGAAAGCCATCATGAAGCCCAGAGAGGTCATTGGGCAAGAATTCAGAAGATTCAACCATGAATGATAGAACTAAGGGTTTGACTGGGTCAACCCTAGGTCAACTAATGATTTGGAGAGGGTTGAGACCTAATACAAGGGCCATGTGATCATGGAATGATGTATTGAGATGCTATAAGGATGATTCCTAGACCAACTCATCATGATTGAGGAGTTTGAGAAGTTTTAAGCTAGGGTTTCTAAGGATGGACAGTGTAAAATCCCCTAGTTTGATCCCTATCTTCCAGGCAATTTTAGCTCAAGATGTGATTGTCATCTCATCTTCCCCATAACATGAATGTTGTAGAGCTTGCTCTTATCTTTAATTTGAGTGGTAGAAGTCCTTGATAGGATTTGCAGAGCTCAAGTTATGGTTTTGACAAATTACAGGTCATCTGAGGTATGTGAATCTGGGTCCTTGAAAGTCACCCAACTTGCAGACAACTTTTGCCCTAGTAGGATGACTCCTATGGTCTCTTGGTCAACATGAATGTTGAAGAGAATCTTCTTAGCTTTCTAGAGAGTACTATAAGTCCTTTATAGGATTTGTAGAACTCAACTTATGGCTTTGACAATCCAAGGGCATTTTGGTCATTTGGAAGTTATAGGTCATTTCAAGCATAAGGCCATATCTCCTACTTCCAAGCTTCAAATGGAAAAATATTCAACATCAAAGTTGCTTATAATGATGTTTTAAGGCTAGTAGGGTGGTTATGAGATGTTGAAAAGGCTCATATCAAAAAGTGATAAAAATGGCCTAAAAATGAGGCATAAGTTAATTCAAGTGAAATGGAAAATCATAAAATCCAAGCTATAAACCCTAACCATGTCATATGATAGGTCATTTTGACTCCAAAAGACATTTTAAGAACAATGGTTCAGCCACAATTTTGATTTGAGGCTTGCATCATGGGGTTGCTCTGTAATTTGCTTGCTTGCATAATGGGGTACCAAACCAAAACAAAGAAAAGCTTAATAAACAAGGAAGAAATGCATGGTAACTTGTCCAAAATACCACTTGGGGATAAATTCAAGTTAATTACTCAAGTTGCAAGGGTTTTTGTCATGATATATCATGTGGTGAGAAGTGAAATGCAAAGTATCATGTCATGAAACTTCAAGTTCTTACTAGATTGATCTAGATGATTCTAGACCTTTCTAAACATCTCTATATATTGATTACAATCTGCATTGGTGAAGGGTTGGTGATTGTTGATGTTAATGGTGGTAGAGAATAGAGATTGAATCAAAATTCTCCATTTTGCAAATTGTATTGAAACTTCATTTTTCTCTTCATTACCCTTCCATTTTTCTACACAAATCATCTCTACAAACATCCCTGAGTATGTTCATGCTAGCTTGAGGTTCCATTGTTGAAGAATTGAAGGAGTTCCAAGTGAAGTTGCAAGGGAGCAAAAGGCATTGGATCTTGAGATACAAGTCATTTCCATCAAATCTTGTGCAAGCAGAGGATTGTTCATCACCTAGGGACCATTCTTGAGGATCTACAAGGCTTGGATTGAAGCTTTTCACCACCTACCATTGCAAGAAGCAAGGTAAGCAAAATCACTCCCACACTCTGATTTAGGCATGGCTAGGGCTAATTGTTAGTGTGAAACCATTAGAGACAATTAGGTGGTTCATTTGGATGAGTTTGAGACTGATTGGAGAGGTTTCTTCCATGGAGGTTGATTCTTGATGGAGTTGGAATGAGTGATTTAATGGATGATAATGCACGATTTTTGGCTAGTTTTAATCAGCATAACATAAGGATCATTTCTATATAAAGATTTCTGAGTTTGGTGAAGGTCAAAAACTGACGAAGTTTTGAATTCGTGGAGTTACACCATTCGGTTAGGAGGATAGAGGTTGCTTCAATGAAATCTAAGGCCATGGTTGTGTTCTACGTGAAAAATAGGTCAAGATAGGGTTTTATTTTGTTGAAATTGAGGCTGAAATGAGTGCACACGATGAACTGGAAGTTTGGTGCATGGCATGTGTTTCATGGCTTTTTTCTGAAAACCCTAGATGCATGAGGTTGAAGATAACCTCGCTACCGTCAGATGCGCGCGTTGAAAGTTGACTTGGAAACAGATCGGGTGGCTGAGATTCGAACGCAAACTTGGAGGGAATTCTGGGCGCAAAACGCCGCGTTTCACTAATAACGCTGGCTGGGCTTTAATAAACATTGCTATCCACCCCCCCCCCCCCCCCCCCCCATGCAGGCCCAAGTCCGTTTTGTACTATGATTTAATGTTATTCACACCGCGGTTTTAACATTTTCTTCTGTTTTTTTAATTGATTTTTCTGATTTGCATTGGGCTGAGGCGCGCGTTGCTATTCCAACCCCCATATCTGGGCCCATCACCAATTGAACTGAGCAGCATTTCTTCTTGCACCCCCATGATAATTTCCATTTAATTTTTTCTCCAAATTTCTTTAATCTTTAAAAATTCATAATAAAATGAAAAATGAGTATTTTTTAATGAGACTTTTTTTCCCATTTTCCATTTTCTGTCAAGAAAAATATAAAACCATAAAATAGCCATTTTATTTCATTTTTATATTTTTTGCATATTTTTACTTTTAATTTCTTTTTTAATTCTTTTAGTTGATGCATGATTTTGAAGAGTTTAATTAGGGTAGTTCCCTTAGGATTTTTAATTCAATCTTTTTAGGGTAGTTAGATGTATGTTTTAGGTTACCCCTAAATTAATGCCATATTTTTGTGATAATTTTTAGGGTAGTTTTAATTAGGTAATTCTAGTTAGTATAGAATTTGATTAAAACTTTAACATAGGTCAATAACAATTTTAGATTTAGGTTTTATAGGGAAATTTAGTCTATGGGGAATATATGGGACTTAAGGGTAGTTATGTAGGGTCCCCTAGCATTTATATTAGGATTTAATAGAATAATATACTATTTTTAGTTGATTTTTGTATTGTATGGTTGTATGTGTTGCCTTTAGGGCATGTTTGTTTAGTTTGCTTTGCTTTGGAGTTTCCCTCTGGCTTGAGAAGCTTGGTATCTCTGTGTGGAGCATGGTGGAGCATGGTTGAAGATTGGAAGAGGCATGGAGGAGCTTGGGAGCTTGTTCTTCTTTTCCTTTTGTTGTTTTAGGGTTAGGATTAGGAAGAGCTTAGATGTAGATAATTTCTTTCTCAAACATGGATAGTATTCTTCACATCCATTCCTCCCTATGATTCAAAGTCCTTCCAGGGTATACACATCTCTCCTTTGGAGGGATTAGTGCTATACCTAGGAGGTAGAACTTTTGAGGGAACCCTTCACTTGATATTGAACCCTTATAGGTCACCTTTGGTGATCAAATAAGCAGTTCAATATCCCCCAGCTTATCCAGTAAGTGATTTTTCTCTGGTTTGATTATCTTGAGAGAGGTTGAGCCTGAGCTTGAAGATGAAGACTTCATTGAAGATTATTGAAGAGGATGAATCCTTGAAGACTGCCATTCCAGCTGAAGCTTGAAGAGCATGAAGATCAAGTTGATACTTGAAGATCCCTGAAGATTAGGTGAAGCCTGAAGGTGGAGCTGATCAAGAAGCTGAAGCTTAAGGGAGAAGATGAGTTGATACTCATGTTGTAGGGTTGAAACCTGGAAAGCAATTAGTGAATGAAGTCTGAAGGCTGAGTTGCTGCTGGAGGAGCTGAGGCTTTCTTCTGTTTTTCTTTTCTGTATTGTGTGTTTTGCTTGATTTGTCTGTTGCATTAGATTAAGTCCATCTAGAATAAGTAGAATCTAGGAGCATGATTGCATTAGAGGTTGAGTTGCTCCCTCTGCTTGTATTGTTATTGTGTGGCTTTGCTTGCGGGTATTCGGTAGAGCCCAGCTCCCTTGCCCATGTGGTTTGTTTGCCTGATGGCATTTCATTTCTTTTATCTGTATGATTGTAGTTTACTGTTTATTGCTTGATAGCATGTTGTTTATATTTTAGTATGATTATTGCTATTTCATGACTGGCTTGAGGTTGAGACGAGCTTGTGGAGGCTGAAGCCCCACACACATTTCCTCCCTCACTTGCATTGCATGCATTTTACTGTTAAGCTGATGCTTTGTCTGTTTTGGTGTATCGTTGACATGATCCCTTATGACTCTCATTTCCTTGGATAAGGATATGATGATAGACTTTTAGGTTGAAACCTATACATGACAACTTCTAGGAGTTCCCTGTTCAAACCTCAACCATAGGATGAATCCATGGCATGACAACAGTAGGATTTGATAGTCTCCCTCCTAGCTGGGCCTGTTCTCTTCTCATCTCAAAACAGTTTAAGATACAGTAATCATGAATGATTTCTTTCGTACGTTACGAGCCTTAAGCTATCTGAGAAAGGATTGTGGGAGAGTTTCTTTTCCACAGTCTGGATGTTTAGTATGGTACCCTTTGGGTAACATGCGAAGCATTCACTCTCAGGTCATAGTCTCTAGTGCGGTTGAAATTGCAAACACAATAAAAAACACTTCTTTCATAAAAACAGGAAATAAACTGTGGTTTCCCGAACTACGTGAGATCTGATCTCTCATACCTGTTGAGAGTACGTAGGCACAAGATGGCGAAGTCTTGGCGAGCTACCTTCCCCCATAATCCTTCGTAGGCCGAACTACGTTGACTCTGATTTCTCATTCTCTGATGAGAATACGTAGGCATAAAGTACGACGCTTTGCCGAGTCATTTTCTTTTCTTTTTCAGCCAGCCTTGATAGGTAGATAGAATAAAACCAACTCGTCCAAGTAAACTAACAAGCGTGGATCCCGTCGAGTACGACGGACGTGAGGGGTGTTAATACCTTCCCCTTGCGTAACCGACTCCCGAACCCAGACAATGGTTGCGACGACCTTGTCTTACCCTTTTTCGTTAGGTTTTTCCGATCGTTTCATTTCCCGCTCTGAGGGATAAATAACGAAAGGTGGCGACTCTTCTGTTGTGCCGGCACCTTATTTTCGCGAAAGCGACAGCTGGCGACTCTGCTGGAGACTCCAACGGTTCCCTGCGAGAGTCAATCCTACCGCTTGTATGTTTACTTGTTGGGTTGCGTTTATTTATCGCATTTTACTTCTCGCACTTTATTTCCCGCATTTTATTTTCAGTATAATATGATTATTTGTGCTGTTGTGGGATGGGAGTTCTGATGAGTGAGAAGCCAGACCCAGGCTTGAGTGCACTATAGACTTAGAGTGGAAATTAGTGGGCGCGTGCTTGCTTTGCAGGCACTAGTGTCTCATGAAATCCGCGCTCAGACGAGGTTCATTCGGTTGGCTTCACTTTCAACCCTTTGGGTTGAGACGGTTACTGGTTTGGTGGATTGTCGACTCTGAGGACCGATCATTTGTGATTCAGCTAAGTGAGGCTGCTTCATGAGCTGGTGATGCCACACCTTCTGGGTATCGTATCACCCCTCTTGAAAGTCTGTGACGCTGAAGAACGCATAGGATGCCGTACCTTGAGTCAATGTAGGTCCATACCTGTGAGTGGGATTGGGTTTATTGCAGGAAACTTTGACCTTCAGACTACCTGGTTTTCTCGATAGTGAATCAGTTATGTTGGTACCAGGGTTTCTCAGCTGCAGATTTGTCTGTTCTTGATAGAGCAGGTTTTGATCAGAGGATCTTATCATCAGGTGTATGTCTGTTCTTGATAGAGCAGGTTTTGATCAGAGTATTGTCATCAGTTGTTTGTCCTTGATAGAGCAGATTATTGGGGTCTGAAGATCTCATCAGCAGATGTTGTTTGTTCTTGATAGAGCAGATTTTGGGGTCTGAAGATCTCATCAGCAGATGTTGTTGTTCTTGATAGAGCAGATTTTGAGTGGGGTCTGAAGATCTCATCAGCAGCTGTATGTTTGTTCTTGATAGGGCAGATTTTTTGATTTGGGGTCTGAAGACTTCATCAGCAAATATTTCTTGATCATACATCCGAGGTCCTTACAGAGCAGAATTTTGATCCTATGTATATGGTCCTATCAGATGGTTGTTCTTGGCAGATCAGATCTGTGGTCTTACACCGGGGTTTTCTTCTCATTAGTGATTGTTGATACAGAACCTCCACAACAGTTACATGGATATATTATTGCATGCCTGCATTTTGCATTAGTTTGCATGTTCATTTGCATATCATTAACGTGTGTCTGTGTTGCAGGTACCGTTTCCCCGATCCAGGATTTCTTGCCTCCTATTGTATTATTATGGCCTCTCTCAGGAAGACTGTTGCGTACAAGTTCCCTACCCCAGATGTGTCGAAGTTGATTGGTTTGATAGCTCTAGCAGGTGATTCTGTGAAGGACGAGTTCAGGAAGTCCTATGGCAGGTTGCTCAGTCTGGTTTGCAAGCCTTCTGTGTTCGAGTTGAACGGGTTGCATGCTCTGTTGCAGTTTTACGACCCTCCGCTGAGGTGTTTCACTTTTCAGGACTTCATTCTTGCGCCGACGCTGGAAGAGTATGCTGATTTGCTGGGTGTGCCTATCAGAAGGCAAATGCCTTTTGTCCATATGGATGCTGAGCCTGATCTGGCTGGTTTAGCTTCTTCACTTTATTTGGACGCCTCTGAGTTAGTAGTGACTAGTTGGAACAAGGTTCCGGGATTCTCCTTGCAGTTTCTGGTAGCTAAGGCTCAGCAGTGTGCTAAGGACAGATGTTGGGACGCGTTCAATGCCCTCCTCGCTTTATGCATATATGGCATTATCCTGTTCCCAAACATGCCTGATTTTGTAGACTTTGATGCGTTTCACATCTTTGCCTTAGGGAATCCAGTCCCTACTTTGATCGGAGATTTCTATCACTCAGTTCACTATAAGAATGAGAACCGGAGAGGGAAGAATGTCTCTTTCTGCGTACCGTTGCTGTACAAATGGCTTGATAGCCATCTGCCCAAGAGGGGTCCTTTTGTCTTATCTGCAGCCACAGCTGAATGGCCTGAGCGTCTGATGAGTTTATCTGCAGAAGATATTGATTGGTTCGACAGAGACAGGTTAGGTACTGAGGTGATCTTCAGTTGTAGTGGGTTTCCTAATGTACCTCTGATAGGTAGGAAGGGTTTCATAAACTACAATCCGTCGTTGCTGGTTCGTCAATTCGCATATGCTTTGAGGACTCCGCCGAAGGAGGAAGAGGTACAGGAATCTCTGTACCTCACAGGTACTTTAGAAGGGGATTTATTGTCCAAGCTTCAGCATGCGTGGAACGATATTAGTAAGAGAGGAAAGCCTTTGTTGGGAAAGAGCAACAGTCAAGCCTACCCTCCATATTCAGCTTGGATTAGGGCCAGAGCCAACGCCATAGGGATGCCATTTCCTCATGCCAGACCAGAGAGTCCTCCACCAATCGAAGAGCCTACTACTGTGTCCATTCATCAGCATAACCAGGTATTAGCTGAGCGGGATGAGTTGAAGCAGGCGAATGAAGAACTGGAGAAGGAGTTAGCTCAGCTTTGGAGTGAAAGGAATGAAGCCGTGCATGCTTTCAAAAAGCAATCAGAGTTGGTGAACCAACTGGGTACAGACCTGGAGAAGCAGATTGCTGATCGTGAACGCTTGGGTCAAGACTTCAGGGCTGTTAATGACGTACTAGCTACGAAGAAGCAGCATTTGGACGAGGCATATCGGAGGATATCTAAGTTCGACCAGCACTGGAAGGCTTCCCTGGCCACCAGGAAGGAGCGAGAGGATAAACTGATGCTGCAGATCTCTAAGCTGGAAGCCGAGGTGAAGGACAGTGAACGAAGGTTTGATGAAGAAACCGCCCGCAGGTACGCCGCCGAAGGCCAACTCAACAAAGCCCTTGCCAACCTGAAGGAGTGCAAGCTGAAGTTTGAGTCTAAGAAGCGGAAACTGGAAGATTGCTTCGGCGAAGGAGCATGGGAAAGTTCAGTTCAGGGGCTTCAGTATACCATTGTGCAGAGGGAACTACTCGTCGAAGGGTTGCTCACTTTGCCAGATCATCCAGAGACGAAGGAGTTATTAGCAGAGCACCGCGCCCGTGGCCGTGCTTGACTAGTTGTATTCCTTTTGTTTTGATCTTTGCTGTATGCTGACCATCACCAGGCTTGTTGGCTGAGGTCACGCTGTTGATTTGTTTTGTACTCGCTGATGCTATGTACTGCCTTGATAGGCCTTTCCTTATATATATGAGATTGATGTTTCCATGATTGGGCTCGGACTTCTTCTTCTTATTATTATTATCAACACTGGCACTAAGGCACTAGGATCGGGGGAAATCTCCCAAGCACACAGACACACGCATGCATCTGCATGAAGCATTTGCATGGCGTACATTTTGTTGTTTTTCCTAACCTTTAATGTTTGCAGGTTTTTTCAGGTTTACAGGTTCCAAGCTGTTTCCGGTCTCCAGGATTGATCAGAGGCTAATTCACCGTTATTCAACTCGAGCTAATCAGACAAGGATCATGGATCAGGTGCATTCAGATGTTCAAGAGCTCCGTGAACGGATGGATCGTTTTATGGAACTGATGCAGGTGGTCGCTAATGGTCAAGACCAGCTTCGTACTTTGGTTCAACCTTTGATCTCCAGGGTTGATAGTAACGGCATACTTCATGGCGGGGTTGTGCCTACTCCCCCTCCAGTGGATACTCCGCAGAATGTTGTTCCTGTTGCCGGGGGCAACGACAGTGCTAATGGCAATGTGATGGCCAATATCGGACTCAATGCAACGGGCGTCAGCAACGGTGGTCTGGGAGCTAATGTCAACATCGGGCCGGTTAATGGCAATGCTGGCGTCGGGAATCTGTTGGTGCCTCAACCGTGGCTTGAGGATCATCAGGATGATGTCTTTTCTCAAAGAGGTGCGGAAGCGGAGTTGAATGCTGAAGCGCGGCTCAGATTCAAAGCACTGGAAGATAAAATGAGAGATATCAAGAATCAGAATGCATTGGGCGTTGATATGTCCAAGCTGGGGTTAATTGCTGATTTCAAGGTATCTCCTAAGTTCAAGGTGCCTGTTTTTGAGAAATATAAAGGTACTACCTGTCCTCGTGTCCACTTGCGATCATACTATAGAAAGATGTCTGCCTATTCCGACGATGAGAAGTTGCTGATGCACTTCTTCCAAGATAGTCTTTCTGGTCCATCCCTCGAGTGGTACATGGGCTTGGAGCCCACTACCGTGCGCACCTGGAAAGATCTCGCTAAAGCGTTTGTCCTCCACTATCAGTACAATAGCGACTTGGCCCCAAACCGAGTCCAGCTCCAGAACCTTTCGCAGCGGAATAATGAAGGACTTAAGGAGTACGCCCAGCGGTGGCGTGAGTTGGCTGCTCGGGTTCAACCGCCGATGGTTGAGCGCGAGCTCGTGCAGATGTTTGTTGCTACCCTTCCTGGGATCTACTATGAAAAGCTAGTCAGTGGCATGTCTGGGACGTTCTCGGCTCTCATTACCATGGGCGAGCACGTCGAGAATGGTATCAAGATCGGAAAAATTCAAGGTGAATCATCCTCAGCTGGAGGAAGTGGAAAGAAACCTTATACTGGTAAACATCGAGAAGGGGATGCGAGTGCTGTAACCAACGCTCGGAGAAAGGGCAAGGGCCCTCAGCAGCAGATAGCCAGTATAAACATCCCAGCAGCTCCGCAGCAGCAGCAACCGAATCAGCAGGGATATAGAAAATACCAGAATCGGGCTCCTTTGACAAACCGTCAGTTCGAAGCACCGCCTATGTCGTACGCGCAATTCTTGCAGACTTTGCTTCAGCTTCAGTTGGTTTAGAAGAGGACGATGGCTCCCTTGACAGGGACACCACCACCAGGGTACGACGCAAATGTCACTTGCGACTTCCATACAGGGGCACCAGGCCATACAATCGAGAACTGCAAAGCCTTTAAGCACAAGGTGCAGGACCTGGTAGATGCCAAGATTATTAATTTCTCCGATAATGTGCCCAATGTCACGAAAAACCCTATGCCTAATCATAGGGGAGGCGGAGTGAACGCCATTATCGAAGAAGAGAGTGCGGATCTGCTGACCGATGCCAAAGACCTAAAGACGCCGCTTAGTTTCGTCAAGGCTAAGTTGTTGAAGAAATGGTACTTTCCAGGATGCGGAGAGTTATGCATGGACTGTGCTACACATTCTGATGGGTGTGAGCAGCTGGTAGAAGGTATCCAAAGTCTGATGACTGAGGGTATTTTGCAGTTCAGCCGGAGGACTGAAAGTGTGTCAGGGGAAGTAGTGTTGAAGCAGGCAGATGAAGTCACCACCATCACCATTCCTCGCCGACCAATAACTATTTCTGCGCCCCGACCGCCTACAATCACTATTACCAAAGCCGGGCCGATCCCATTTGAGAGCACTAACGCCGTTCCATGGCATTATGGCGCCGAAGTCTATTGCAATGGTCAGAAGTTAGAGTTGGAGCCGTATGGGTCGACTGTACAGAATCTCGCAGGAGTCAGTGGTATTACTCGAAGCGGAAGAGTGTTTGCACCGACAAAGGTTGTGGCAGATAAAGTGGTCAGAGCTGATGCTGCTGATAAGGGTAAAGGCAGAGCCGTCGAAGAGGTCCCTTGTGGGGCAGAGAAAGATTTGCTTGTCAAAGATGCCGAGGAGTTTATGCGGTTAATCAAAAAGAGCGACTACAAGATTGTAGACCATCTCCACCAGACGCCTTCGAAGATTTCTATTCTCAACCTGTTGCTGTGTTCTGAAGTGCACCGCAACGCGTTACTGAAGGTATTGAATGCTGCCTACGTACCGCAAGAGATATCCGTGAATCAGCTAGAAGAGGTGGTAGCCCATGTTAATGCTGGCAATGGGCTAGGTTTCACAGATTTAGAGCTGACTCCTAAAGGGAGAGATCACAACAGCGCCTTGCATGTCTCGATAGAGTGCAGAGGCACAATCATGTCGCATGTCCTGGTGGACACGGGTTCGTCGCTTAATGTGCTTCCGAAGAAGGCATTAATGAAGTTGGACACTCATGGATTGCTTTGCACGCCCAGTGATCTGGTGGTGAAAGCATTTAACGGAACTAAGCGCCACGTTTTCGGAGAGTTGACCCTGTCGATTCAAGTTGGTCCGGAAACGTTTGATACGGTTTTTTATATCATGGACATCATGCCTGCCTATAGTTGCCTCTTAGGTCGGCCATGGATCCATGCTGCTGGTGCCCTGACGTCCACGTTGCATCAAAAGCTCAAATATGCTATTGGGGGAAGCATAGTAACCGTGTGTGGTGAGGAGGACATAATGGTGAGCCATTTGTCGTCCTTTAAGTATGTTGAAATGGATGGCGAAATCCATGAAACTCTCTGCCAAGCATTTGAAGCCGTCAAGGTGAAAGAGGTAGCTCCTGTCGTCACAGAGAAGCCAGAGATGAATCTCTCCTCATTCAAAGAAGCTCGAGTCGTCGTCGAAGTCGGTTCCACCCCAGGCTGGGGGCATATTTTGGAGATACCGATCAAGCAGGATAAGTTTGGATTGGGGTATTCTCCTGAAGCTGAAGTTTCATCTTCTTCGTCTAGCAGTGCGTCACGGGGTAAGGGGCCGATCCTATTTACCAGTGGCGGAGTGATCTTCGAAAGCATCAACGCGGCGTCTGAAGACAGCGGGGATAGCGATTGTGATCTTGACGCTTGGATTCAACCGAGCAAGCCAGGCGAGCGCCTCCACAATTGGACCATCAAGGAAATTATCCAGCTGACAAGTGAAGAGTAATGATTTACTTTTTACAATCACTGTACAACCCTATGTCCTACCCGGGGCATAGCGGTTTTATTGTCAGGGCCTTATTGGATTCTGTACATGCATTTTGTTAATAAATCAAAGGCGTTTTCTTCGTACTCAAATATTGTGTTCTCTGTTATTCCTGTTTTATGTTTATTTTGAAAAACAGTAAAATGGCAACGGGGTTTGTGCTAACCTGCATATTCTTGTTTTAAACTTAATCCTTGTTATTGCAGGATCCACATAACAGATGACATCGACTCTGGACCTTCTACGGCTCACTACGACTTCGATTGCCTGATCTATCAAGCCGAGGATGAGATTGATGAAGATGAAGACCTTCCGGAAGAGTTGGCCCGCTTGTTGAGACAAGAGGAAAAGGTTATTCTGCCTCATGAGGAGGATATCGAGATCGTAAATCTGGGTTCTGAAGAGCTCGTCAGGAATGTCAGAGTAGGGGCTGCGCTGCAGAGTGATGTCAAGCAGAGATTGGTCAAGATGCTTCGAGACTATAGTGACGTCTTTGCTTGGTCATATGAAGATATGCCCGGACTCGACACGGACATCGTGGTCCACCGCTTGCCGTTGCGAGAAGATTGCCCTCCAGTCAAGCAGAAGCTTAGGAGGACGAGACCAGACATGGCTGTAAAAACCACAGAAGAAGTCCAAAAGCAGTTGGACGCAGGATTTTTAGCCGTCACCACTTACCCTCTGTGGGTCGCCAACATAGTGCATGTACCGAAGAAGGACGGTAAGGTACACATGTGCGTCGATTATCGGGATTTGAACAGGGCGAGCCCTAAAGATGATTTCCCGTTGCCTCATATTGATGTGTTGGTCGACAACACAGCCCAGTTCTCCGTGTTTTCGTTCATGGATGGTTTCTCCGGTTACAATCAGATCAAGATGGCGCCGGAGGACATGGAGAAAACAACATTTATCACCCCCTGGGGAACATTTTGCTACAAGGTAATGCCCTTCGGTCTGAAGAACGCAGGGGCCACTTACCAGCGAGCAATGGTAACTTTGTTTCATGATATGATTCATCATGAGATCGAGGTTTATGTTGATGACATGATTGCAAAGTCCCAAACGGAGGAAGAGCATCTGGTCAACTTATTGAAGCTTTTTGAGAGGCTTAGGAAGTTCAGGTTGAGGCTGAATCCTAGCAAGTGCACTTTCGGAGTGCGGTCCGGAAAGTTGTTGGGGTTTATCGTTAGTGAACGAGGTATCGAGGTTGATCCTGCAAAAATAAAGGCCATTCAAGAAATGCCAGCGCCGAAAACAGAAAAGGAAGTTCGTGGTTTCTTGGGCCGAATAAACTACATTGTAAGGTTTATCTCTCAGCTCACGGCCACTTGTGAACCGATGTTCAAGCTTTTAAAGAAAGATCAGGCGATTACTTGGAATGAGGATTTCCAGAAGGCATTCGATAAGATAAAGCAGTATCTTCAAGAACCTCCAATCTTGATACCCCCAGTGGTTGGACGGCCTTTAATCATGTACCTAACGGTTCTGGAGAATAGTATGGGGTGTGTTCTCGGTCAGCACGACGAGACGGGCAGAAAAGAGCATGCCATTTACTATTTGAGTAAAAAGTTCACTGAGTGTGAATCTCGATACTCGATGCTGGAGAAGACGTGTTGTGCATTAGCTTGGGCTGCTAAACGTTTACGCCAGTATATGCTCAATCACACCACTATGCTCATTTCGAAGATGGATCCGATCAAGTACGTCTTCGAGAAGCAGGCTCTTTCGGGCAGGATTGCCAAATGGCAAATGGTGTTAACGAAATATGATATTCAGTACGTGTCCCAGAAGGCCATCAAGGGAAGCGTATTGTCTGATTACCTTGCCGAACAACCGATCGAGGACTACCAGCCGATGAAGTTCGAATTCCCTGAAGAGGATATTATGTTTCTCAAAGCGAAGGATTGCGATGAGCCGTTGCCCGGCGAGGGGCCAGATAGGAAATCTCAGTGGAAGTTGATATTCGATGGGGCGGTTAATTCCTATGGAAGTGGTATCAGGGCTATCATCATGACTCCCCACGGATCCCATATCCCGTTTACTGCGAGACTGACGTTTCCAGTTACCAATAATGAGGCGGAGTATGAAGCATGCATTATGGGTCTAGAAGAGGCAATTGATTTGAGAATCAAGAATCTAGACGTATATGGTGACTCAGTGTTTGTAATCAACCAAATTAAAGGGGAGTGGGAGACTCGTCAAGCGAATTTGGTGTCGTACATGAATTATGCCAGGAGGCTGCTTCCGTTCTTCGATCGAGTGGAACTTCATCATGTACCCAGGGCTGAAAATCAGAAGGCTGATGCCTTAGCCACGTTGGCTTCAATGTATAAAGTCAATTTTTGGAATGAGGCTCCAAGAATTGTACTTTTGCGTCTTGATAGACCGGCATTTGTCTTTGCAATCGAGGATGCCGCCGACGGCAAGCCATGGTTCCATGACATCCAGACTTTCCTTATGACTAAGGAGTATCCTGCGGGTGCGTCAACCCAGGATAAGAAGACTCTGCGGAGGCTGTCTGGAAAGTTTTATCTCAATCCCGATGGAGTGTTGTATAAGAGAAACCACGATCTCGTGCTACTCAGATGTGTAGATGGAAAAGAGGCGAGTATGCTCATGGAGGAAGCCCATGAAGGCACATTTGGTACGCACGCTGGCGGGCATGCTATAACGAGAAAGATCCTGAGAGCAGGATACTACTGGATGACGATGGAGTCGGATTGCTTCAGATTCGCGAAGAGATGTCATAAATGCCAGATTTATGCTGATAAAGTTCATGTGCCGCCGTGCCCGTTGAATGTCATGTCCTCCCCTTGGCCGTTCTCCATGTGGGGCATCGACATGATAGGCAAGATCGAGCCTACTGCATCCAATGGTCATCGCTTTATTCTGGTAGCTATCGACTACTTCACCAAGTGGGTGGAGGCAGCATCGTACGCTAATGTGACCAAGCAAGTGGTAGCTAAATTCATAAAGAGGGACATCATCTGTCGTTACGGAGTTCCCGAGCGGATCATCACTGATAATGGTTCGAATTTGAATAACAAGATGATGAAGGAGCTGTGCCAGAGCTTCAAGATTAAACACCACAACTCATCTCCTTATCGGCCGAAGATGAATGGCGCCGTCGAAGCCGCCAACAAGAACATAAAGAAGATTGTTCAGAAGATGGTTGTGACATACAAAGATTGGCACGAGATGCTGCCGTTTGCATTGCACGGTTATCGTACGACGGTCCGTATGTCGACCGGGGCAACTCCTTTCTCCTTAGTGTACGGTATGGAGGTTGTCCTACCGTTAGAAGTGGAGATCCCTTCTTTGCGAGTTTTGGTTGATGTGAAACTCGACGAGGCAGAATGGATTACGAATCGTTTGAACCAACTCAGCCTGATGGACGAGAAGAGGTTAGCATCGATTGCATTTGGTCGTCTGTACCAAAGCCGAATGAAGAAAGCTTATGATAAGAAGGTGCGTCCGAGAAGCTTTCAGACGGGTGATCTCGTCCTGAAGAAGATTCTTCCGCCACACTCCGATCACCGGGGCAAGTGGACTCCGAATTACGAAGGTCCGTACGTTGTCAGCAAGGTCTTCTCGGGAGGAGCTTTATTGTTATCCACGATGGATGGTGAAGATTTTGCATCCCCGGTGAACGCGGACGCAGTTAAAAAATACTTTGCTTGAAAAGTGACCCGCTGGACAAAAAAGAAAGAGTCCAGGCAAAAAAGGGGCATCCCGGCGAACCAAAAACAGAATAAAAGGTTCGGGCAAAAATTAGGGATATATTGAAAAAATGTACACCCGCGAAGTCGAAAACCTACACTGGGCGGCTTCGGCAAAAAAGGGTATCCCGGTGAACTGAAAACCCGTAAAGGGCGGTTCACGCAAAAGTTAGGGATTTGAATAAGCAAATGACTGCGTTCCGCGTGTGGACTTTCATTGTTTAGTGGTTTGGAAGACTTTAGGGCCGTTTATCTGAATCAATCTCTTCCGAAGCTGAAGCGTCGGAGAAGTATCGAAGTCGAGTGGGTCTTAGAGGGATCAACTCATGGTGTTCGTCTACGCCTCGTTGCCGACATTTGTATATACTGATGTATATTTATGTTTTATTTTTGTGCGGCTTCCTCATTCCAGGAGCTTGCCTCTGTTGTAAAACATTTTTACCCATTCAGGGGGTCATTATCAATAAAATGCATATTATTCAGCAATTCTGTTTGCCTGTTTAGCATTTATCTGTTTTGTTTGCGAAAGAAAACGCCGATGTTTTTGATAAAATGCGCATACATAAACTTACTGGCCTAGGCCATTGATTGTTGAAACAATTAAATACTTAAATATTGTCGCGAGATAATGACCTTGATAGGCCCCTTTGAGAAGGGTATCTTGTCTATTTGTTTGTGTTGTTACAGGTGTAGCATATCCCAAGCAGTGCGCCGTGCGCATCCCCGAGGCAGGACGAGTCCTCCTCCTCCAGCAAAGTTCAGTGGCCTCTCCTCCGCAGAGTCTGAACGCAAGATCGTGAGCATTGATATGTCTCCCCATGCAGAGATAATTCTCTCTCCCCAAGCAGACGCATCCTGAAGGAACGTCCCCTCCTCAGCTGAGTCAAGCACCGAAGAATGATGTCTTCTTTCCCCCGCACCGGGTCACAAGTGCAGATTTCGTAGAAATGTTCGGGTGCCGAAGCTCGTGTTTTCCCCAGTAAAGTCGCTGAAGCAGGTGTCTCCCCCCGCACCGGGTCACAAGTGCAGGTTTTGTAGGAAGCTGGTCGTACGGCGAAGTATGCAGCAACTGATGGTGCCAGACTGAAGTCTCCAGCGGAATTGAGATTCCCCACCAGAGCCGTATTCTCTCCCGAAGTCGGATGATTCCCTCTTCCCCAGTAGAGTGTTGGAACAGCTGATGTTGTACTTCTCTGCAGATTTGTACTCTCCCCCAAAGTCGGATGATTCCTTCTCCCCCAGTGGAATTGAAATTCCTCATTAGAGTCGTACTCTCCAGTGAAGTAGAATGATTTCTCTTTCCCCGGCTGAGTTCGCAAACCCCAAGAGAGCCGAATCCTTGGTAGCAGTTGGGATCATGAGTGGATTTTCCCTAGCAGAGTGTTGAACAGCCGATGCTGTATTTCCCCAGAGTCATACTCTCTCCAGCGAAGCAGAGCGATTTCTCCTTCCTCAGCCGAGTTTGCAGATACCCAAGAGAGCCGAATCCTTGGAAGTTGATCAGACCACGATTGGTTTTCCCCAGTGGAGTGTTGAGCAGCCGAAGTTGTTTCCCCACAGAGTTATCATCCCCGGGAGAGTAGCCGAGACGGCCGCGCATTTTATTCTCGCGATTGACATCGCTTTCCTTCAGCAGGTCCAGGTTCTCTTAGAGCTTCGTTCCTCTACAGTAATCAACTGAAGTTGTTTCCCCTGCAGCAGTCAACTGAAGATCATTTCCCCATACAGAGTCCAATTTATATTGGCGTGTTCACATTCTCCTCAGCAGGATGATTCCCCTATCTGAGTAGTTCTTCCCCCTTTGACAGGAGGATTTCCCCCTCGGCATTTATTTTGCTGACGGGGTCGCATCATTGTGCATGATTGCATAGCATTTATCATAAACACATAGCATTTCCACCGTGTGGAGCAGGGCGCCGAAGCATATGCATAATAAACATGACCTAGGTTGTTACCGTTCTTGTTTTGCAGGTGTTCCGTCGAAGGATCAGTTGCTCAGGATGATTCTTGACAGTCTCCCCAACCAAGACATTTTCTCAAGATGATTTTTGAGATCCCCAGCGAAATAGCAAGTGTACTATTTTTACCAATTGTAGTAATAAGGGAAAAGTCCCAAGTATCGATCTCGAGGACTGCATAGTAATTAACGGAATTCTTAGGATTCAATTGAACAAAAGGTCTAGTGGTTTGTTTGGTAGCAGAGTAATATCACAAGTAAATACGGACTTAATTAATCAATCTAAGAACAGTGTTAGGGGAGTGGAGACGATGCGAGTAAAGACCCTGTATGATTATTCTACTATACTAGTTATTAACCTTAATTTATCAGTTGGCCACTTTAGTTGCCTTAATTCCTTAATTGAAACCCTTTGATGATTTTCCTGTTCACTAATTCCTCAGTGTCCCTAAAAAACATCAAGCAATAGTTCCGACCATAAAATACGTGATACGGGATATCCTCATTCCTAAGCAATATCGACCGTGATACTATTTTGCAAAAGTGTTAGGTTGACTTTCCAGACTAACGCCTAAGCACGTTTCGAATTCTACTTTCCAATATGAATACGAATAAGATTAATGCAAAATAAAATATATTAAGGTAAAAACATAGTTCTCATAGAATAATTAAACAAGTGTCATTACATCGCACTAAGGACCACCCCCTAACAACTTGGGGTTTAGCTGCTCATGTTCTTGGTAAACATAAAAGTAATTAGAATTAAAAAGGAGAAGATCATTACAATGCAAGTTGAAATCCTTGGATCGTCAATTGCTTCCGCTTTTGATCGATCCTCTGTTTCCAGCCGAACTCTCCTCTCAGTTGTCAATCCTAATATCCGTTCAAAAAGTGTCCTTCTACTTTCTAAAATGTGCCTCTTATATCTAAATTCAAATTACATAGCGAAATGTCTCAAATGCCCTTCGAAATAGGTCTGACAGCAAAAAATCAGAAAACAGAGAAATTTCACGTTCAGTGGCCCTGACACGGGCCGTGTTGTGCAACACGGGTGGCCGTGTCAGGCTGCTGGCTTCTTCAGGGCGTGTTCCTCTCCAAGGGCTGCAACACGGGCCGTGTTGTGTAACACGGGCACCCGTGTTGCAAGTCTGAGTCTTCTTTTTCTTCTGCTTTGGTCCACCCGTGTCTGCCAGCCGTGTCCTTCATGACACGGGCCGTGTTGTGCAACACGGGCACCCGTGTTGCAGCTCTGAGTTCCCTTTTCGCCTTTTCTTGGCCTCCGAATGCGGTGCGATTGTCGTGCTATCCATTCCTGCCAAAAACACACTAAAAGAAACCAAATCAAACGCACCAGCGGCAAAAGCAACATAAACTTAAAAATAAGACTCGAAGACACACAATTACGAGTAATGCAGATAATAACAACTAAAGCTTCGAAAACTAGATAAAAACATTGCGAAATTAACCACAAACAGCGTTTGAAAACACAACTGAAATCCACCGATCAAACTCCCCCGAACTTGAACTTTTGCTTGTCCTCAAGCAACAAGCTCACCAACCCGAACTTAATATCTCTTTCTTTTTTTTTTCATAACGGAACCGTCCATAGAATTGTGAGTTACGGTGATAATACTCATACTTGAACTTCTCATTCCAAGTCCCCTAGGATTAATCTCGGCTTTTCCCTCAAAACAGGTAACCTGCAAACACTAGACTGCGGTAAACCACAGACCTCAGTCTCCCTATGGGTAACCTCTCCGACTATGCTTTGTACTTAAGTCTTCTTTTTCGATTTTCCTCCCTTTCATTCGGACAATCACTATATGGCTTTTATGATTTTCCTCGTGTGCACAAGATTTATCAATGACATTTTTCTTTTTCTGGCACTGTTATTCCTTTTGAATGGCTTTCAGGTTCGACCGCCGTTGGGCTGAATAACCGGGTGAGGGTTACCCAACTTAGAAGGATTAGTCGCCTACTTGCCCCTTTTTGTTTGTTTTTTTTTCTGTGCCTTAACTCCATATTTTTCATTACCCTTGCACACACGATTATTTTTGATGGAGCCTGATTGTCAAAATAAACTACTCAGGGGTACTTCTCAGATCAAAGCACTATGGTACAAATCTACACGTCGAACTCGTTCCTATTTGGGAAACCCAGGGTGTTGGCCTTTTACCTATCTCTCAAGATTATCCCGATTTCATCCTCACGGTTCTTTTCTGAGTATTCTATATACTTTCTCATCACCTCACTCAACATCTTCACTAAACAGTTCCCCAACCAACAATTTTATTAATTTTATTAGCTCAATGTCAGGGGGATCTTCCTGTGGATCGCTATCATGTTCTCAAACTAACACTGGAAATTAACTAAACAAATAACTGCAACAGAATTGAAAACACACAAATAACATAAAAACACAAATAAAATAAAACACAAATAAAATACCCCCACACTAGAATTCAACAGTGTCCTCACTGTTGGAACACTAGTAGCAGGGGACTCACAGAGTTCATGGTTGCGGAGGTTGGTCGCGCAGCATCATCTGCCGCATCCATTCATGCATCTCACTGATCAACCTGCCTTGTCAGATTTGTTCGTTCCCTTGTCTTGTCTGCTCCTCGCCTTGCCTCGTCTGCTCACTTCGGAGGTGGCACATCTCATTCTCCATCCAGTCCCATTCTTTTTTAGATAAGCTCCACGATCCTGAGTCTGATTCCTGATGGGGTGAAAATCGAGTAGGCGGTATAGGTGCTTCTTCTACCTGATCGCCTTCATCCTCAAAGAATTCTGCACATGTACCATCATAAAATTGGTCTTCTTCATCCTGCAGGGGGCTCTCATATAGCCAGTTATTCACATTTTGAATACTAATAAAGTCGGGGGCAGGTAAAGCAAGGAGATGACTGTTTCGGCTTACCAAGGAGTAGTAATTATCAAAGACACGAATCATACCTTGGGCAGTCAGTGTGGCAAGATCTATTTTTGTCTTACCTGCAACACTGGGTTCCTCTCTCAAGAGAGCACCGTGGCCAAAGTGATTCGCGATTTGAGTAATCATACCGCCTACACTTATTTCGCCTGAAGGTGCATTCGCAACCCTCTTCAGGTGATCAGCTGCAAAGGCAGCTACATTAATGAGCTCGTGATTGGCCATGCCGTACATGAAGTACAACTCCCTCTGAGTCGCCACCCCTGTGCTGTCACCCCTGCCGAACAGTGTATATGCCAATCCCTTTTGAGCATACCTGAAACAAGGGTTATGGATACAAGAGGCTTTTGCCGCTTTCGTGACATAATCAGTTCTGCCTGTAATATCCTTCCAGAAGTCCCCTGCATTAAAATTTCCCGGAGGGGCTCCGGGACCAAAATTGGGGAGCTTCAGAATATCTCCCAATTCGGCTATGGTCAGGCTATGGTCAGTATCAAATAACCTAAACCGCAGTGTACCATAATATTCTTCCTCCACCCCCGTCTACCTGTGCTTCAACTGAAATTCTAAAGTACTCAAAAATTCAACAGTTATGCGCTCATAAGTTGGCGCTTCTAATTGCATAAATTCTAACATCCCCAGAGTGTGAAACATCCTATGGACCTCTATTCTCAGCCCTAGATTATCAAGCGTAGTGTTACAGATATACCTTGTTGGCGTGAGTTTACGCTTGATGATGTTAGAGTACTTTTTCTGATGATCCGGGTCTTCAAAGAGTATGCCGTGAGGGTTCGCCATACGGTGTGCTCTCTTTCTGGGGCGTGAAGTTTCCGCCACTGCTTTTCCGGTATCTCTACGAGGAGGCATTCTGAACCTGCAAAACACAAACAACACAGCTGGTTCGAAAAATTTCGAAATCACTGTTGGTGAAAAACGCAACCGTAGAATTAATCACAATGATGAGTAGAGTGTTTTTTGTGAAGGACGGAAGTGGTTCCGGTGAGTGGGTGTGGTAGATACTGAAGCTTTTGTGTAGAGAGGGTTATGGAGGTTAAGGGTTTTGTGAGGGAGAAGAAAGAGGAAGATGAAAAATGATAGGAATTGTGTGGTGGGTAATGATAAGTGGGTGTTAAAATGGTGGGCCCCACGGGGTAAAAAATGAAAAATCTGACCGCGCCTTGCAACACGGGCCGTGTTGCACAACACGGGCACCCGTGTTGCTCCACCTGTAGCATATATTTTTTTCAAAGTCACGCCTCTGCAACACGGGCCGTGTTGCACAACACGGGCACCCGTGTTGCTCCACTGCTCCACCTTTTTTTTTCAACTTTCTCACATCTGTCATGCTGGGCCCTGACACGGCCCGTGTTGTACAACACGGCCACCCGTGTCAGGGTGCTGTTTTTCAACTTTTTCCCTCTCCTCCGGTCTCCGACATTCTTCTTTCACCGATGAACTGCGAGTTGATCAAAACCTGTTAAAACAAAAACAAAATGAAAGCGTGAATGTGAAATACGTGGGTTTCCTCCCACGAAGCGCTTCGTTTTACGTCGCCTGGCTCGACGGTCCGTCATCGTATCATGTGAGATGAACGACATCGTTTCGATCTTTCTGCTGCCCCTCGTAGTAAGGTTTCAGACGCTGACCATTTACTTTAAAAATGTCTCCATTTGCTGGATTTTTCAGCTCGACTGCTCCGTACGGAAACGTCTTATGTACTACAAATGGTCCCGACCATTTTATTTAAGCTTTCCCGGAAATAGTTTCAGTCGGGAGTTGTACAATAGTACTAATTGTCCTTCCCAAAATTCTTTCTTCTGAATACGTCGATCATGCCATTTCTTTGCTTGATCCTTGTACATTTTTGCATTCTCATACGCCCGGTTCCTGAATTCCTCTAGCTCATGGAGTTGGAGGGTTCTGGACTCTCCTGCTCTGGTGAGGTCTAGGTTAAGAACTTTTGATGCCCATAATGCCTTGTGTTCTAACTCTAGAGGCAGATGGCAAGCTTTACCATAGACCAGTTGGTAAGGGGACATACCAATGGGTGTTTTGTATGCAGTGCGATACGCCCAGAGAGCGTCGTCCAGCTTTACTGCCCAGTCCTTACGGGATGCACGCACTGTTTTCTCTAATATCTGTTTGAGTTGTCGATTTGACACCTCGGCTTGCCCGTTGGTTTGAGGATGGTACGGAGTAGATATTTTGTGCTTCACATTATACTTAAGGAGTAGCTTTTCCATGAGATGATTTAGGAAATGAGTTCCTTCATCACTTATAAGGGCCCTTGGTACTCCAAACCGCGAAAATATGTTCTCCTTCAGAAATCTGACCACTACTTTAGCATCATTTGTTGGTAGTGCCACTGCGTCTACCCATTTCAAAACATAGTCAACTGCTACCAGTATGTAGTGTTTTCCAAATGATGGTGGGAATGGTCCCATAAAATCAATCCCCCAAACATCAAACAACTCTACTTCTAACATGGAATTCTGCGGCATCTGGTTTCTTTTCGAGATATTTCCAGTCCGTTGACATCTGTTGCATTCCTTAACTACGTTCTGGGCATCCTTGAACAAAGACGGCCAATACAACCCTGATTGGAGGACTTTGGCTGCGGTGCGGTCGCCACTGAAATGCCCTCCATAATCTGAATTATGACATGCTTCGAGCACCTTCCTTTGTTTGTTTTCCGGAACGCATCGTCTGATCAGTCCATCCACCCCTTTCTTGTAAAGAAACAGATCATCCCATAAGTAGAACCTGCAGTCATAAACAAACTTTTTTTGTCTGTTAGAATCAAAATCGTCGGGTATGAGACCACCGACTAAATAGTTGGCGTGATCCGCAAACCAAGGAACGCCATGAATAACTAGGATGTGTTCATCAGCAAACTCATCCTTTATCGGGCGCTTTTCCTTGTTCTCTTCAATTGGTGACATTCGCGAGAGATGATCAGCCACAGTATTTTCACATCCTCTCTTATCCCGAATCTCCACATCGAATTCTTGGAGAAGAAGGATCCATCTCAGCAGCCTGGGCTTCGACTCCTGTTTAGCAAAAAGATATTTTAACGCAGCATGGTCAGTATAAACAATCACTTTAGAACCCAACAAATATTGCCTAAATTTGTCAAAGGCATACACCACCGCTAGCAACTCCTTCTCGGTAGTTGCATAATTCATCTGTGTCGGGTTCAACACGTGACTCGCATAGTAAATCACATGCAAAAGCTTCTCTTTCTGCTGCCCCAATACAGCTCCTACTGCGATGTCACTGGCGTCACACATGATCTCAAACGGCAGCGACCAGTTTGGGGCTATCACAATTGGTGCTGACACTAACTTATTTTTCAGGTTCTCGAATGCGTCAGCGCATTCCTTATTGAACACAAACGCCGCTTCCTTGACTAACAAGGACGTCAACGGTTTAGCTATCTTGGAGAAGTCTCTTATGAACCTGCGGTAGAACCTTGCATGCCCCAAGAAGCTTCGGATACCTTTCTCGTTTACGGGTGGTGGTAACTTGGATATTACTTCCACCTTTGCTTGATCAACCTCGATCCCTTTGTGTGAGATTTTGTGACCAAGGACGATGCCCTCTCTCACCATGAAATGACATTTCTCCCAATTCAGGATCAAGTTACTTTCCTGACATCTCTGCAAAACAAGTGATAGGTTAGTTAAACAATCATCAAATGATGATCCGAAAACCGAAAAATCATCCATGAAGACTTCCATATGTTTCTCGAGCATATCCGCAAAAATGGAAGTCATGCATCTTTGAAACGTGGTCGGGGCATTGCATAACCCGAATGGCATCCTCCTATAAGCAAAAACTCCATACGGGCATGTGAAAGCTGTCTTCTCTTGATCCTCCGGCGTAACCGCGATTTGGTTGTATCCAGAGTATCCATCTAGAAAGCAATAGTAATCGTGACCAGCCAATCTTTCTAACATCTGATCAATAAAGGGCAACGGAAAGTGATCTTTTCTGGTGGCTAAATTAAGTCTCCTATAATCAATGCATACCCTCCAACCAGTGACGGTACGCGTAGGAATCAACTCATTCTTGTCATTAGTCACCACAGTTGTACCTCCTTTCTTAGGCACCACGTGAACAGGGCTCACCCATGAACTGTCAGATATAGGATAGATAAGCCTTGCATCCAATAATTTCACCACTTCCTTTCTTACGACTTCCTTCATAACGGGGTTCAGTCTTCGCTGGGGCTGCACAACCGGTTTATGGTCCTTCTCCATAAGGATTTTGTGCATGCAAATTGTAGGACTTATACCCTTTAGGTCTTCTATTTTCCAACCAATAGCACTCTTAAATTTTTTTAGAACCCCAATCAGTTGTTTCTCTTGGACACTTTTCAAACTAGAGCTGATAATGGCGGGACACTTTTCCTCGGTGTCTAGAAACACATATTTGAGATTTTCCGGCAGTTGTTTCAATTCCGAACCTTTAGGCTTTTCGTCATTACCCTCAAGCTCTATAGGTTGCCGTAAGTCCTCCCATCGGTGTGGTCGGGATCCCCTTTGGAATGGTTGAGTGTCCAACATTTCGACTACCCCTCTGTCATTCTCATCTACTTCTTTGTCTTCCTTAAAGATTGACATGCTTAGCACTCTCTCCAGGGGTAGTTGGGTCACACTCTCCAAATGTTCGCTCTCTACGACCTGTTCTAGCACTTGGATGTTGCTACTAGTGCCACGATCCTGTTTATCCTTCATGGTATTACTAACATCAATTTTTAACTCCTCGTCATATACTTTCAAGGTCAGGGTGCCGCCTTCCATATCTATCATGACTCTCCTGGTTTCCAAGAATGGTCGGCCCAAAATTAACGGCATTTCTTCATCTTCCGACATCTCTAGGATCACAAAATCAACCGGAAACACAAATTTATCTACCTTAACTAGTACATCTTGAACCACTCCATATGGCCGCTTAACTGAATGATCGTCAAACTGGAGGGTCATCCGAGTGTCTTGAACCGCACCGATATCCAATTTTTTGTAGATAGACAAGGGCATGAGGCTAATACTTGCTCCCAAATCAATTAAAGCTCTGTTGAATGACCTATCGCCAATAGTGCATGGGATAGTAACAGCTCCACTGTCTTTCTTCTTAATCGGAATCTTCAGACCCTGCAAAATAGCACTACAAGTT
This sequence comes from Lathyrus sativus, assembly GCA_963859935.3. NCBI lineage: Eukaryota > Viridiplantae > Streptophyta > Magnoliopsida > Fabales > Fabaceae > Lathyrus > Lathyrus sativus. Next base: position 662,651,584 of record OZ012739.1, read on the forward strand.
TCCGTTAGAATAACAGGTTCGGACTCACTCGTCCGCTTCTTAGCAATGATGTCCTTCATGAATTTTGCATAGGTGGGCATTTGTTCTAGTGCCTCCAACAACGGAATGTTCAGCTCCAACTTTTTAAACAGCTCCAGGAACTTCTCAAAATTCTTCTCTTGCTGTCCTTTCTTCTTATTTCTTGAGGGGTATGGCAGCTTGATCACCGGTTTCGGTTCTACCACTTTTTCTTTAGTTACCGGTACCGGTGTCACCACTTCTTCCTCGACTGTTTCATTCTCTTTAATTTCCAGCTCCACTTCAATCATCTGATCATTTAGTTCCATTTCCTCTTCTCCTACTTCCTTGGCTTTTCCACTTCTTGTTACTACCGCCTTAATTTGGTGGTGATCCTTCAGATTTGGTACTGTGGCACTTGGAAGTGTACCCAGCGCTTGTGAACTTGCTAGCTGTTGGGCAATTTGACTCATTTGTACTTCAAGATTCTTTATGGATGCTCCAGCATTCCTGAAGTTACTTCTTGTCTCTTCTTGAAATTGAGAACTTTGGGCGGCCATTTTCTCAATGGTCACTTCCCAATCAGCTTTTCAAGGCGCTTGTGGTTGATATTGAGGTTGGTACGGTGTCTGCTGGTACTGCTGTGGCTGAGGTTGATACGGTTGTTGGCCTTGAACCGGTTTTTGCACATTACCTTGTTGATCTTTCCATGAAAAGTTTGGGTGATTCTTCCAACCAGGATTATATGTGTTGGCGTAAGGATTGTTCTGCCTCAACATATTAATCTGTTCCACTTGCTCTTGAGTTGCTACACAATGAATTGTAAAGTGTGGCCCACCGCATATTTCACAAGGTGCTGCTTGAACTGGCTCAACCTGTGCCACTACCTGAGTTTCAACATTCATTTTCTTTAACCTTCTCTCTACCTCAGCGGTGATCTGATCCTCCATTTTAACAACCTGGTCTGCCAGCTTCAGATCAATCTTACCTTCCGGTTGGTTAACCGTGCGATCATACAACTCAAGGTGCTCGTTCGCGGCGATTGCTTCTATGATCCTTCTGATACCTGTGGCCGTTGAGAAGTTGGTTGAGCCACCGGCAGCAGTATCTATGAGCTGTTTTGTTTTGAGTCGTAATCCATTCACAAAGTTTTGCATCTGCTCCGTGGCGTCCATGTTATGAGTAGGACATGCTGTAATACACCTCTTAAACCGCTTATATGCATCCCCTAAAGATTCTCCTTCTTTTTGTTTGAAGTTGACAATGTCGTATCTTTTCCGGATGAACACTGAGGCAGGGAAATACTCATTCAGGAACGCAGTTTCCATCTCTTGCCATGTTGTGATACTCCCAGCGGGAAGCGAGTAAAACCATTCTTCCGCATCATCAGTGAGTGTGAACGGGAACATAACTAATCTCTTGGCCTCTTCGGAATGTCCTTCTATTTTCAGCGAAGTGGTGGTTGTAAGGAATCTCTAAAGATGTTTATTTGCATCTTCGTTGATTCTTCCGGCGAACGGCTTGCTCTCCAACTGACGGATGGTGGAAGGGTGTAGCTGAAAATGCGCAGCATTCACCGGTTGATTCACAATGGTCATCCGGTTCGGTTGAGCATTGGCCCCTCCATAGTCTCCTAGCAGTCTTTCAGGCTGAGGTGGATTTCCAGCCATTTGAACAGTCTCAGGTGGTGTCTCTCTCTCTTCGGAGTCGCTCTGCACGGATATAATTTCCTCTATTTCTTCCAGTCTTTTAACTTTAGCTAATCTCCGTCTTTCGTGTAATGCTCGTTCTGGTTCTGTATCAAAAGAATATTTAGCTGAGGCCTGACCTCGCATACACAATTAGACAAGCGTTAGATGATAAACGGATAAAAGTTATGCAGTAAACAATAAAATTTTAGTCGCAGAGCAACAAAATTTCTTTTGGATTCTAAAAACAATGTTAATTTGGCAGTCCCCGGCAACGGCGCCAAAAACTTGATCGGGAAAATAGCAAGTGTACTATTTTTACCAATTGTAGTAATAAGGGAAAAGTCCCAAGTATCGATCTCGAGGACTGCGTAGTAATTAACGAAATTCTTAGGATTCAATTGAACAAAAGGTCTAGTGGTTTGTTTGGTAGCAGAGTAATATCACAAGTAAATACGGACTTAATTAATCAATCTAAGAACAGTGTTAGGGGAGTGGAGACGATGCGAGTAAAGACCCTGTATGATTATTCTACTATACTAGTTATTAACCTTAATTTATCAGTTGGCCACTTTAGTTGCCTTAATTCCTTAATTGAAACCCTTTGATGATTTTCCTGTTCACTAATTCCTCAGTGTCCCTGAAAAACATCAAGCAATAGTTCCGACCATAAAATACGTGATACGGGATATCCTCATTCCTAAGCAATATCGACCGTGATACTATTTTGCAAAAGTGTTAGGTTGACTTTCCAGACTAACGCCTAAACACGTTTCGAATTCTACTTTCCAATATGAATACGAATAAGATTAATGCAAAATAAAATATATTAAGGTAAAAACATAGTTCTCATAGAATAATTAAATAAGTGTCATTACATCGCACTAAGGACCACCCCCTAACAACTTGGGGTTTAGCTGCTCATGTTCTTGGTAAACATAAAAGTAATTATAATTAAAAAGGAGAAGATCATTACAATGCAAGTTGAAATCCTTGGATCGTCAATTGCTTCCGCTTTTGATCGATCCTCTGTTTCCAGCCGAACTCTCCTCTTAGTTGTCAATCTTAATATCCGTTCAAAAAGTGTCCTTCTACTTTCTAAAATGTGCCTCTTATATCTAAATTCAAATTACATAGCGAAATGTCTCAAATGCCCTTCGAAATAGGTCTGACGGTAAAAAATCAGAAAACAGAGAAATTTCACGTTCAGTGGCCCTGACACGGGCCGTGTTGTACAACACGGGTGGCCGTGTCAGGCTGCTGGCTTCTTCAGGGCGTGTTCCTCTCCAAGGGCTGCAACACGGGCCGTGTTGTGCAACACGGGCACCCGTGTTGCAAGTCTGAGTCTTCTTTTTCTTCTGCTTTGGTCCACCCGTGTCTGCCAGCCGTGTCCTTCATGACACGGGCCGTGTTGTGCAACACGGGTACCCGTGTTGCAGCTCTGAGTTCCCTTTTTCGCCTTTTCTTGGCCTCCGAATGCGGTGCGATTGTCGTGCTATCCATTCCTGCCAAAAACACACTAAAAGAAACCAAATCAAACGCACCAGCGGCAAAAGCAACATAAACTTAAAAATAAGACTCGAAGACACACAATTACGAGTAATGCAGATAATAACAACTAAAGCTTCGAAAACTAGATAAAAACATTGCGAAATTAACCACAAACAGCGTTTGAAAACACAACTGAAATCCACCGATCAGACGGGGTCGCATCATTGTGCATGATTGCATAGCATTTATCATAAATGCATAGCATTTCCACCGTGTGGAGCAGGGCGCCGAAGCATATGCATAATAAACATGACTTAGGTTGTTACCGTTCTTGTTTTGCAGGTGTTCCGCCGAAGGATCAGTTGCTCAGGATGATTCCTGACAGTCTCCCCAACCAAGACATTTGCTCAAGATGATTTTTGAGATCCCCAACGAAGTCTTCAGTTCAAGATGATTCTTGAATCCCTCAGCAGGGCCGTTTGCTTAAGATGATTCTTAAGACCCCAGTGCAGTCTCCAGAGTTGGTTGCTTAAGTTGATACTTAGAGTCCCCAGCTAAGATCGCCCAGGATGATTCCTAAAGCCCCAAGAGAGCCGAATCCTTGGAAGCTGCTCAAGCCATGATCGGTTTGTCCCCGGCAAGAGTTGTCCCAGATGATTCCGGAATCCCCGACAGAGTGTTTTCTCAGAATGGTTACCAGTTCAAGATGATCCTTGAAGGGCCCCGACGGAGTTATTTGTTCAAGATGATTCTTGAAGTTCTCAGCAGAGTTGATTCCACCAGAAGGATTTTTGGACCCTCGGAGCGGAGTTGCTTGATAGTTCTCCAGATTCCCCAGCGGCGAAGCATCCTCCCCAGTAGGTTTTCGACGGCGAAGTTGAAATCTCCTTTGAAGACTCCATGATTGAAGTCTGCCAGTGTTAATGAAGTTCGGCTGATGCCCGACAATCTCTTTGAATCCCTGATGGCCTGATCAACCTGATGGTTGAAGTCCGGCTAATGCCCGATAGTCTCTCTGAGTGCCTGATGGCATGATCGGCTATGTGTTATCGGTTACCGTGTGACCCTTTCCCCAATGAATTTTCTTTACTCTGGCAGCGAGGTCAGATTATGTTTGTTTCCGGTGGCGATGTTGGATGTTTGTTTTGAAGGCGAGGTCAGATTATGTTTGTTTCCGGCGGCGATGTTGGATGTTTGTTTTGACGGCGAGGTCAAATTATGTTTGTTTTCGGCGGCGATGTTGGATGGTTGTCCGACGGCAATGTCAGACTCTTCAGTTCTCCAACGGCGATGTTGGGTATTTTGGATTCGACGGCGAGGTCAAATTATGTTTGTTTCCGGCGGCGATGTTGGATGGTTGTCCGACGGCGATGTCAGACTCTTCAGTTCTCCAGCGGCGATGTTGGGTATTTTGGATTCGACGGCGAGGTCAGATTATGTTTGTTTCCGGCGGCGATGTTGGATGGTTGTCCGACGGCGATGTCAGACTCTTCAGTTCTCCAACGGCGGTGTTGGGTATTTTGGATTCCACAGCGAGGTCAGATTATGTTTGTTTCCGGCGGCGATGTTGGATGGTTGTCCGACGGCGATGTCAGACTCTTCAGTTCTCCAATGGCGATGTTGGGTATTTTGGATTCGACGGCGAGGTCAGATTATGTTGGTTTCCGGCGGCAATGTTGGATGTTTGTTTTGACGGCGAGGTCAGATTATGTGTGTTTCCGGTGGCGAGGTTGGATGTTTGTTTGACGGCGATGTCAGACTCTTTAACTCCCCAGCAGAGATTATGTTGAGTACTCGACGGTGATGTCGGGTGTTCCCCAGATTATGCTAGTTTTCCAGCGGCGATGTTGGATGTTTGTTCGACGGTGATGCCGAATGTCTCTCAGAGTTATGTTTGTTTATGACGGCGATGTCAGATTCTCTATTTCTCCAGCGGTGATGTTGGGTATTTTGATTGTCCGACGGCGATGTCAGATTTAGTGCTCCAGCGGCGACGTTGGGTGTTTTGACAGAGTTTCTTCAGTTTTCCAGCGGCGATGTTGGGTATGGCAAGTTGATCTAGTCTTCCAGCGACGATGTTAGGTGATTCAGATCCTTTAGTTCTCCAGCGGCGATGTTGGGTGTTTTGTTTCTGACGGCGACTTTAGGTGATTCGGATTTAGTTCTCCAGCGGCGATGTTGGGTATTTTGGTTGATCGACAGCTATGTCAGGTGATCTAGTTCTCCAGCGGCGATGTCAGGTGATCTAGTTTTCCAGCGGCGATATTGGGTATTTTGTTTGTTTCTGACGGCGATGTCAATTTCTCTAGTCTTCCAGCGGCGATGTTGGGTGTTTTGGTTGTCTGATGATGATTTAATGTGGATAACTGACGGCGATGTCAGATCAGTATTTCTCCAGATAGTTGTCGTGCAGCTATTATTCCAGTGTTCGAAGAGTTGAGCAGTTGGCAAATTTTCGGGTTTACTGGTATTCAACCGTCTCGCACCTTGATTGGCTGAGAGCCGTTCGCTCCTCACCCAGTCAGGTTCAAGCCGTTTGAATAGGGGCAGCTGTTTCACCCTAAAATTTGACCAACATTTATTTACCCATCAAGTGTTTGAAGGTTGATACCTTTATCAGAAAGTTCAAGAGATCCTCAGAGGAATTGGTTGAAACCAAGGTTGTGTGTCTCATAACTTGAGAGTTGTGGGTGCTCCTCAGATGATTCTGAGACTTTGAAGAATGGACTTGAAGCTTTGAGAAAGTTTATGAGATGTCTTGAAAGCCATCATGAAGCCCAGAGAGATCATTGGGCAAGAATTCAGAAGATTCAACCATGAATGATAGAACTAAGGGTTTGACTTGGTCAACCCTAGGTCAACTAATGATTTGGAGAGGGTTGAGACCTAATCCAAGGGCCATGTGATCATGGAATGATGTATTGAGATGCTATAAGGATGATTCCTATACCAACTCATCATGATTGAGGAGTTTGAGAAGTTTTAAGCTAGGGTTTCTAAGGATGGACAGTGTAAAATCCCCTAGTTTGATCCCTATCTTCCAGGAAGTTTTAGCTCAAGATGTGATTGTCATCTCATCTTCCCCACAACATGAATGTTGTAGATCTTTCTCTTAGCTTTAATTTGAGTGGTAGAAGTCCTTGATAGGATTTGCAGAGCTCAAGTTATGGTTTTGACAAATTACAGGTCATCTGAGGTATGTGAATCTGGGTCCTTGAAAGTCACCCAACTTGCAGACAACGTTTGCCCTAGTAGGATGATTCCTATGGTCTCTTGGTCAACATGAATGTTGAAGATCATCTTCTTAGCTTTCTATAGAGTACTAGAAGTCCTTGATAGGATTTTTAGAACTCAACTTATGGCTTTGACAATCCAAGGGCATTTTGGTCATTTGGAAGTTATAGGTCATTTCAAGCATAAGGCCATATCTCCTACTTCCAAGCTTCAAATGGAAAAATCTTCAACATCAAAGTTGCTTATAATGATGTTTTAAGGCTATTAGGGTGGTCATGAGATGTTGAAAAGGCTCATATCAAAAAGTGATAAAAATGGCCTAAAAATGAGGCATAAGTTAATTCAAGTGAAATGGAAAATCATAAAATCCAAGCTATAAACCCTAACCATGTCATATGATAGGTCATTTTGACTCCAAAGGACATTTTAAGAACAATGGTTCAGCCACAATTTTGATTTGAGGCTTGCATCATGGGGTTGCTTTGTAATTTGCTTGCTTGCATAATGGGGTACCAAACCAAAACAAAGAAAAACTTAATAAACAAGGAAGAAATGCATGGTAACTTGTCCAAAATACCACTTGGGGATAAATTCAAGTTAATTACTCAAGTTGCAAGGGTTTTTGTCATGATATATCATGTGGTGAGAAGTGAAATGCAAAGTATCATGTCATGAAACTTCAAGTTCTTACTAGATTGATCTAGATGATTCTAGACCTTTCTAAACATCTCTATATATTGATTACAATATGCATTGGTGAAGGGTTGGTGATTGTTGATGTTAATGGTGGTAGAGGATAGAGATTGAATCAAAATTCTCCATTTTGCAAATTGTATTGAAACTTCATTTTTCTCTTCATTACCCTTCCATTTTTCTACACAAATCATCTCTACAAACATCCCTGAGTATGTTCATGCTAGCTTGAGGTTCCATTGTTGAAGAATTGAAGGAGTTCCAAGTGAAGTTGCAAGGGAGCAAAAGGCATTGAATCTTGAGATACAAGCCATTTCCATCAAATCTTGTGCAAGCAGAGGATTGTTCATCACCTAGGGACCATTCTTGAGGATCTACAAGGCTTGGATTGAAGCTTTTCACCACCTACCATTGCAAGAAGCAAGGTAAGAAAAATCACTCCCACACTCTGATTTAGGCATGGCTAGGGCTAATTGTTAGTGTGAAACCATTAGAGACAATTAGGTGGTTCATTTGGATGAGTTTGAGACTGATTGGAGAGGTTTCTTCCATGGAGGTTGATTCTTGATGGAGTTGGAATGAGTGATTTAATGGATGATAATGCACGATTTTTGGCTAGTTTTAATCAGCATAACATAAGGATTATTTCTATATAAAGATTGCTGAGTTTGGTGAAGGTCAAAAACTGACGAAGTTTTGAATTCGTGGAGTTACACCATTCGGTTAGGAGGATAGAGGTTGCTTCAATGAAATCTAAGGTCATGGTTGTGTTCTACGTGAAAAATAGGTCAAGATAGGGTTTTATTTTGTTGAAATTAAGGCTGAAATGAGTGCACACGATGAACTGGAAGTTTGGTGCATGGCATGTGTTTCATGGCTTTTTTCTGAAAACCCTAGATGCATGAGGTTGAAGATAACCTCGCTACCGTCAGATGCGCGCGTTGAAAGTTGACTTGGAAACAGATCGGGTGGCTGAGATTCGAACGCAAACTTGGAGGGAATTCTGGGCGCAAAACGCCGCGTTTCACTAATAACACTGGTTGGGCTTTAATAAACATTGCTATCCACCCCCCCCCCCCCCCCCATGCAGGCCCAAGTCCGTTTTGTACTATGATTTGATGCTATTCACACCGCGATTTTAACATTTTCTTCTGTTTTTTTAATTGATTTTTCTGATTTGCATTGGGCTGAGGCGCGCGTTGCTATTCCAACCCCCATATCTGGGCCCATCACCAATTGAACTGAGCAGCATTTCTTCTTGCACCCCCATGATAATTTCCATTTAATTTTTTCTCCAAATTTCTTTAATCTTTAAAAATTCATAATAAATTGAAAAATGAGTATTTTTTAATGAGACTTTTTTTCCCATTTTCCATTTTCTGTCAAGAAAAATATAAAACCATAAAATAGCCATTTTATTTCATTTTTATATTTTTTGCATATTTTTACTTTTAATTGCTTTTTTAATTCTTTTAGTTGATGCATGATTTTGTAGAGTTTAATTAGGGTAGTTCCCTTAGGATTTTTAATTCAATCTTTTTAGGGTAGTTAGATGTATGTTTTAGGTTACCCCTGAATTAATGCCATATTTTTGTGATAATTTTTAGGGTAGTTTTAATTAGGTAATTCTAATTAGTATAGAATTTGATTAAAACTTTAACATAGGTCAATAACAATTTTAGATTTAGGTTTTATAGGGCAATTTAGTCTATGGGTAATATATGGGACTTAAGGGTAGTTATGTAGGGTCCCCTAGCATTTATATTAGGATTTAATAGAATAATATGCTATTTTTAGTTGATTTTTGTATTGTATGGTTGTATGTGTTGCCTTTAGGGCATGTTTGTTTAGTTTGCTTTGCTTTGGAGTTTCCCTCTGGCTTGAGAAGCTTGGTATCTCTATGTGGAGCATGGTGGAGCATGGTTGAAGATTGGAAGAGGCATGGAGGAGCTTGGGAGCTTGTTCTTCTTTTCCTTTTGTTGTTTTAGGGTTAGGATTAGGAAGAGCTTAGATGTAGATAATTTCTTTCTCAAACATGGATAGTATTCTTCACATCCATTCCTCCCTATGATTCAAAGTCCTTCCAGGGTATACACATCTCTCCTTTGGAGGGATTAGTGCTATACCTAGGAGGTAGAACTTTTGAGGGAACCCTTCACTTGATATTGAACCCTTATAGGTCACCTTTGGTGATCAAATAAGCAGTTCAATATCCCCCAGCTTATCCAGTAAGTGATTTTTCTCTGGTTTGATTATCTTGAGAGAGGTTGAGCCTGAGCTTGAAGATGAAGACTTCATTGAAGATTATTGAAGAGGATGAATCCTTGAAGACTGCCATTCCAGCTGAAGCTTGAAGAGCATGAAGATCAAGTTGATACTTGAAGATCCCTGAAGATTAGGTGAAGCCTGAAGGTGGAGCTGATCAAGAAGCTGAAGCTTAAGGGAGAAGATGAGTTGATACTCATGTTGTAGGGTTGAAACCTGGAAAGCAATTAGTGAATGAAGTCTGAAGGCTGAGTTGCTGCTGGAGGAGCTGAGGCTTTCTTCTGTTTTTCTTTTCTGTATTGTGTGTTTTGCTTGATTTGTCTGTTGCATTAGATTAAGTCCATCTAGAATAAGTAGAATCTAGGAGCATGATTGCATTAGAGGTTGAGTTGCTCCCTCTGCTTGTATTGTTATTGTGTGGCTTTGCTTGCGGGTATTCGGTATAGCCCAGCTCCCTTGCCCATGTGGTTTGTTTGCCTGATGGCATTTCATTTCTTTTATCTGTATGATTGCAGTTTACTGTTTATTGCTTGATAGCATGTTGTTTATATTTCAGTATGATTACTGCTATTTCATGACTGGCTTGAGGTTGAGACGAGCTTGTGGAGGCTGAAGCCCCACACACATTTCCTCCCTCACTTGCATTGCATGCATTTTACTGTTAAGCTGATGCTTTGTCTGTTTTGGTGTATCGTTGACATGATCCCTTAGGACTCTCATTTCCTTGGATAAGGATTTGATGATAGACTTTTAGGTTGAAACCTATGCATGACAACTTCTAGGAGTTCCCTGTTCAAACCTCAACCATAGGATGAATCCATGGCATGACAACAGTAGGACTTGATAGTCTCCCTCCTAGCTAGGCATGTTCTCTTCTCATCTCAAAACAGTTTAAGATACAGTAATCATGAATGATTTCTTTCGTACGTTACGAGCCTTAAGCTATCTGAGAAAGGATTGTGGGAGAGTTTCTTTTCCACAGTCTGGATGTTTAGTATGGTACCCTTTGGGTAACATGCGACGCATTCACTCTCAGGTCATAGTCTCTAGTGCAGTTGAAATCGCAAACACAATAAAAAACACTTCTTTCATAAAAACAGGAAATAAACTGTAGTTTCCCGAACTACGTGAGCTCTGATCTCTCATACCTGTTGAGAGTACGTGGGCACAAGATGGCGAAGTCTTGGCGAGCTACCTTCCCCCATAATCCTTTGTAGGCCGAACTACGTTGACTCTGATTTCTCATTCTCTGATGAGAATACGTAGGCATAAAGTGCGACGCTTTGCCGAGTCATTTTCTTTTCTTTTTCAGCCAGCCTTGATAGGTAGATAGAATAAAACCAACCCATCCAAGTAAACTAACAAGCGTGGATCCCGTCAAGTACGACGGACGTGAGGAGTGCTAATACCTTCCCCTTGCGTAACCGACTCCCGAACCCAGACAATGGTTGCGACGACCTTGTCTTACCCTTTTTCGTTAGGTTTTTCCGATCGTTTCCTTTCCCGCTCTGAGGGATAAATAATGAAAGGTGGCGACTCTTCTGTTGTGTCGGGACCTTATTTTCGCGAAAGCGACAGTAGTGTATGGTCCGAATAGACTGGATCAACGTAAGAACTTGTGGACCGATATTGAATATATTCACCATAACCAACAGGGGTCATGGTTCCTTATTGGTGATTTTAACAATGTTGTGCAGACTATTGACAGGAAAGGTGGTTCTATGATGCAGATAAAAGAATACAAAGACTTAACTGATATGATGAACATTTGTAACCTTAGTGAAATGGATATTGTTGGTGATTATTATACCTGGTCCAATCGGCAAGGAGACAATATCATCCACTCTAGGATTGATCATGGGCTGGCTAACACTGAGTGGTTTCAAAAATACATAAATATATGCCTGAAAATCCTTACCCCTGGTATTTCTGACCATGCCATGCTGCTACTTTCTAGTCCTACAACTGCTGTGAAAAGAACTCCCCAGTTCAAGTTCCTCAATGTTGCAAATGAGATTGAGGGATTTCATGAAGACATTGCCAGTAGCTGGAGTGCTCCTATCCAGGGCAGTCCCATGTTTGTGATATGGAGGAAGCTGCTACGAAGCCAAAATGTTGTGAAGAAGATTAGTGTACCTTTGGTGGGTGCCACTGCTGCACTAAAGACTGCAAGACAGAATTTACATGAGGCACAGCTGCAGCTCAGGAGAAGCCTTGATAATCCAGAAATCATTCAACTTGTAAAAACTAGGACAGCTAAGGTGGTCCATTGGAGTGAAATTGAGGAACAGGTGCTTATGTAGAGATCAAAAATTAGTTGGCTCAGACTGGGCGATGGCAACAACTGATTTTTTCATGCACATGTTAAAGCTAGACAAAACAACAACGATATGACTGAGCTGTGTACTGTGATAGGTGAAATCCTTAGCACGCCTGAGGACATTGAGAATGAGGTGTTGTTTTTCTATGGCAACCTCATGGGAAGTCCTAACCATGATATGGAGGGTATCAACTTGACTGCAATGAGAGATAGACCCCACCTCTCTAGTGAACAGAAAGACATGTTGGAATGTCCCATTACTGATGCGGAAGTTTATAGTGCGCTCAATGATATTGGTAACCTGAAAGCACCTGGTATTGATGGGTTTGGGGCAAAATTCTTCAAAGCTTCTTGGAGTATCATTAAAAAGGATACCATTGCTGCAGTTATGGATTTCTTCGACAACTTCAAACTGTACCCTACTGTTAATTATACGCTTGTCTCCTTGATCCCTAAAGGAAATGATGGTAATTGTGTGAAGGATTTTCGCCTGATATCCTGCTGTACTACACTTTACAAAATCATCTCAAAGATATTGACTAGAAGATTGAGCAAGGTTCTCACCAGCATTATCAATCATAGCCAGGTTGCCTTCATCCCTGGACAGAACATCCATGAGCACATCTTATTAGCATACGAGCTAATTCAAGGCTACAACATAAAGGGAGGTACTCCTAGATGACTGTTGCAGCTTGATATCCAAAAAGCTTATGATACCCTAGACTGGTATGCGCTTGAGTGTATCCTAAAGGAACTTGGTTTCCCTTACAAATTCACCAAATGGATTATGCTGGCGGTGTCAACTGTGTCTTACAAGTTTAAGGTTGCTGGCAGAATCACTAGAAGCATGAAGGCTAAGAGGGGCATTAGGCAAGGTGACCCTATTTCCCCCCTTCTCTTTGTCTTAACCATGGAGTATTTCCATAGACTCCTTCACCAGTTAAGTAAGGTACCTGACTACAATTTCCATGCAAAATGCGAAAAGCTGCAAATTATTGACATCAGTTTTGCGGATGATGTTCTCCTCTTTTCCCGTGGGGATGAAAAGTCTGTTCAGCTGCTTTTTGATCAGTTGCAAACATTCTCACAGTCCACTGGTTTAGTGGTTAATCCTACAAAGTGTAGGGTGTACTTCGGGGGAGTGGAAAATGAGACAAAACACAATATCTTGGTTGCCACTTCGTTTATGGAAGGGAACTTACCCTTTCGTTACCTGGGGGTCCCTCTCACCAGTAAATGACTGTCAATGCAACACTATATGAGTTTGGTGGACAGAATTGTTAACCGGATTCATCATTGGAGCTCCAAATTATTGAGCTATGTCGGCAGACTCCAGTTGATCAATAGCACCGTAACTGCTATAGCAGCTTACTGGATGAACAGTCTCCCTTTTCCCAAGCATGTGATCAAAACAATTAATTCTATCTGCAGGTCTTTTCTGTGGACAGGTAGCAAAGAGAAGTCGAGGAAGTCCCCAATTGCTTGGAAAATAGTTTGTAAACCTCGGAGGTAGGGCGGTTTGAATGTGTTGGATTTATCAGAGTGGAACACAGCTTGTCTAACAAAATTGTTGTGGAACCTTTGCAACAAGAAGGATTCTCTATGGGTGAAATGGATACACACTTTCTATTTCAAAACGGAAAATATTCTGCAGGTCCAGGAAAAACAAAGTATGTCTTGGATTTTCAAAGCTCTGCTGAAACATAGAACCATCATAATTGCTATGGAAGATTGGAATGAAATGAAGGAGAGATACTCTGTGGGAAAAGTATACCATTTCCTCAAGAAAGATGAACCTGATGTTGGATGGAAGCATATGTTTTCCAACTCTATTGCTAGACCAATAGCCCTTTTTGCTATGTGGATGGCTTGCCACCGTAGACTTGCGACAAAGGGACGACTCAAGAAGCTTGGCCTTACGACCGATGAAAGCTGTAATTTCTGCAACAAGGAGGAAACAATTGACCACCTCTTATTCAATTGCCCGCCGTTCAAGAACTGTTGGCAGCAAATTCTGGCGTGTTTGGGGATTCAACGTGTTCCTTGTGAATGGTGTGAAGAGCTCGAGTGGTTAGTCACACATTATAAAGGGAAAGGCTGGAGAAAGTGCATTTTGCATAGTGTTGTAGCGGAGACCATCTATGAAGTTTGGAAGTATCGTAACCATGTCGCCTTTGACAATAATGTGAACTTGGAGATTAGAGATTTAGTCATTTCTACCCTTGATAATAGAGGGTGGGCCAATACTAGGATGAGACATCATATTGTTACACTTCTTATAGAATAGTGGTGGGTTTTTTTTGGGTGTTTTGTGGTTGGGGGCCTTTATACCCTTGTATATTCTCTTTCTTTTGATTTTATATAAAATCTTTATTCCAAAAAAAATAATAAAAATAAAAAATAAATAATAATAATAATAATAATAATAATAATAATAATAATAATAATAATAATAATAATAATAATAATAATAATAATAGAACAAGACATGTGATGAGAAGATATAAATGAGACAAGACATTTGCAGGGAAAAAATATTTGATAAGACAATTGCATGGAAGAAGTACAATGATAATTGAGAAAAAACAATACTATATTCAAACTATATGTATATTAATACACTACAGATATATATTTTATTATCATATTATTTAGTAACATATCATTTAGTAACATATTCTTCCATGTAAAACAATTCTTTCAAACACGAGTTTAGTAACGTATTTGTTATGGCTCAAACACCACAATACATGATCAGTGCACATCTAAATGGTGAGATATTTGAATGTACCATAACTGGTTTCAATTTTTGAAATACGGAAGTTACTAGGTTTTTGATTGACAGCAGATTAATTTTTTACATTTGAAAGCGAGATTAGAAAAGAAATTACAGTGTGGTCCAATTAGCCAAATCATCTAGAAGCATCCTGTGTTTTTCGGCGGGTACGAGCAATGCAAAATTTTGCAGTTAAAGATCCGAGACGATGAAGATGTGCGTAATATGTTTCTCAGTCATGGGTATTCTAGTTTCACTGATATTGGGCTATGTATTACGTTACAACAACAAAAATTGTCTCAACAACTTGATTCTTCTCAAGCTTTTTACAAATCTGATGACGAACAAGCTGAAGTCGATATCATTGACGAAGAATAAGAAGAAGTTGAAGTCATTGTTGATGAAATGGTAAACAATGAGGAAGACATATTACTAGCTAGTCATGTCTATTGCCGACCTCAACACATGACAAGTCTCAAGTTAGGTGAAGATGAACCATTAATAGATATTTTTTTACAATCCATACTTGTAAATAGAAAGAGTATTGAAAGAGCGAGACAATTTTCGTACAAAAGAAGACTGTGTCCGAGCTATAAAAACAATATCACATGGACTTATTAGTAGATTATAGAGTCGATCAAACGAATCTGACTCTGTATAAGATATATTGTTGTAACGAGGTGTTCCCGTTTTGATTAACAGCTTCTTTCCGAAAGAGAAGTGATTCATTGAAGATAGGGTCAATGGGTCCAGAGCACACTTGTATAATCACGAATCTAATGCAGGATCATCGCAAGCTCAGCTCTCAATTGATATGCAATGAATTTCTTTCAATCATTAGTGACAACCCTTCTTTAAAGGTGAGTACCATAATCTTGCATATGGTTCAAAGATACAACTATACTCCTTCGTACAGGAAAGCATGGATAGCTAGGACTAAGGCGGTTGAAACGGTGTTCGGAAATTGGGAGCAGTCTTACAAAGAACTTCCAAAATAATTGGTGGAACTTAAACAATATGCTATAGGGACTGTTGCCATCTTGGAGACATTGTTGGCGTATACACCAGACAGAGCTTGTGTTAATGGAAATGGCATTTTCCACAGACTCTTCTGAGCATTTGAACCATGTATCAAAGGCTTTGCATATTGTACACTTGTTATTAAAATTGATGGCACATGGTTGTACGGAAAATATAAGGGTACGCTACTCATGGTCGTGGCACAGGATGGCAACAACAATATTTTTCCAATCGCCTTCACTCTAGTTGAAGGGGAGACTGCTGGGGGTTGGAGTTTTTCCTAAAAAAAGCCCGCTTATATGTTTCTTCCCAACCTAACTTATGTTTGATCTCTGATAGACACCCATCAATCAAGAGTGCATACAAGAATCTTGATAACAATTGGCAGAATCCTCCCTCAAACCATGTGTATTGCATAAGACATATCACTCAAAATTTTATGCGGGAGATCAAAGACAAAACGCTAAGGAAGAAGGTTGTGAACGCAGGGTATGCACTAACAGATCCTACTTTAAAACACTATTGTGACGAGATCAGACTGAAAAACACATATGTATTAAGATGGATTGATAATATTCAACTAGAGAAATGGACAAGGGCATACGACAATGGCCAGCGATGGGCCACATGACAACATACCTTGTTGAATCAACGAATTTTTTATTTAAGGGAATTTGAAAGTTATCGATAACTGCTTTGATAAGGGAAACATATTGCTTGGGGAACTTTTTGATACCAGGCATACAAAGTGGGGTTCTATCTTACAATCAAGGCAGTTGTACAGTAATAGTTCAGGGAAATTCATAAAGGACGAAGCTGCCAAAGCCAACACACATGTGGTCATAGTCTTTGACCGTAATAAAGGTTGGTTCAGTGTTGTAGAGTCAATTGATCACAATGAAGGGAGGACTAGGGGATGTTACCGAGTGGAACTAGATAGGAGTTGGTGTGACTGTGGAAACTTTCAGGCATTTCGTATGCCTTGCTCCTATGTTATAGCAGCATGTTCGAAGGCTCTCTAGGACCCAACCAACTATCTTTCTATTTTTTACTAAATCATTAGTCTATGCAATGTCTGCAACACTAGCTTTCAGGTGGTAGCAAAGAAGGACTATTGGCCTCCGTACGAAGGCGAAATTGTCTGGCATAATGATTTGATGCAAAGAAAGAAAAAAGGTCGCCCTAATAGTACGTGTATTAGAACGGAGATTGATACATCAAACAAATGGTCGGATTATGTAGTTTGTGCCGGCAGCCGAGACACAATCGTACAAAATGTCTCAATGTCAGATTAATCACAAGATCATAGTTTCAAATTTAACCTTGTCTCTTTATATCAACAACTAATTTCATTCCATTGATAGCATACCTAAGCGATTATAATTAGTAGCAACGTAACTTAAACAAGCATAACTTAATATCTCAACAACAATAATTAACAACAACATAAACTAATACCAAAATAACAATTGCAAAATGAGAACAACATATCCAAATAAAACAACTCAATGCATCAACTTGTCTAGGATATTACAACCAACAAGATAATTTTCTTTGGTGTTAACATCATCATAAGGACACCAACATCATTTTTCACTTTTTTTCCAATCACAAGTAACTCCATTTCGGCCTGACTTCTCAACTAGCCTCTCAATTTTCCTGATCTTTTCACCTGCAACAATATCTCCTTCTAGCCAGCGGTTCAATTCCCTATGCAAATGCTCCAAGGTCTGCGTGTTCCAGAGTAAGATCTTTTTCGGAGGCTTTGTTGCTGAAAAATTAACTAGGGCATTTCTTTTCATAAGTGGAAATGTTGGAAGCGGTTCCTCCGAGAATGATGATGACGACGATGAACGTTGGTTTAAGAATGCAGACATAATTCTAGATTGAGTTGAAAATATTGGTGATAATTATTGTAGAGAGTTGAGGATATTGGTGATAATTATTGTGGAGTAACAGATAAATGTGCAGTCTTATTTATAGAAAAATGAAATAGTGCAGTCGTCATATGATATAGCGTATCTACCCTTTAAAAAAATCATTTCAGTTAAAAATTATAAATAAATAAGCAAATCAAATATGGATTAAAAAAAGGATTACACTGAGGCGCCATATCATATGACGCCTCCTCTGGAGAACTAGGGCAAACCAAAATGAAGTCGCCATATTAAATGGCGTATGTCTTGTGAAGCTTCAATGGAGGCGCCATATGATATGGCGCATGAGATACTTTTGCAATGCTACAGCCATATCATATGGTGCATGCTTGTTGAAAGTATGTCATTTTAGTTTTTTTTTTTTAAATTCGAATTATTATAGTTTTTTTTAATATAAGTTATTTCAACAAAAAAAATCAAACTAATCCATTTTACTAGTTATAACCATGATAATCTTAAATTTATACTCCCTCGAATCCAATTTATAATAGATAAAATGTATTTGATAGATATATAATTTATTTATATTAATTATTCAATGTTTTTAAAAAAATTATCTTTAATAAATTGACTTATTAAAGCATGTAGAAGCATATATACTAAAATATCTCTTTTCTATAAAAAAAATGACTTTTTTTATTTAAATACTTTAAAAATATATTAAATATAAAAAAAATTCATAATGTATATTGTTGAAATTTAGACTAAATTTATTTTTATTTTTACTTTAAATAAGAATATAGTTTAAGAAAGAAATGTAAGGGTGGAATCGTAATTCAAAATATTTTTTTTTGCCTATAAATGAAGTGGTGGTGTGAGAGGGCAAAACAGAAAAAACTTATTTTGAGTTTTTTTCTTTCTCACTCTTATAACTCTGCGTCTTTCAAATTGTTGAAATGCCAACTTCTTCCCCCTTTTTTTTACTCGTTGAATTTTTTGGGTATTTTCTTGAATTCTCTTTAGAGAATTATGTTACTTTCTCCTTGTTTGAGTTGCGAAATTATCCAGTATAATTTTTGGATTCTCTTTAGAGAATTATTCGAATTTCTCTTTGTTTGAGAAATCATCTTGAGTGGTCAAATGTCCATTATTAAACTCTCTTTGAGAATTACTAAAATTTCTCTTGGTTTGAAAAATTATTGCGACTGGCTATTATACCAGATACTACGAGTGATATTAACCATATTCGAATGATCTTGTACCATCAGAGGGTGTATTTCTAGACCCGTTATCTACTATACAAGTAGTAATCGTATAATATATAACTACACTGTTTTATCCTGGAGGCGGCGCGATAGTTCGACTGCTTTACATAACTTTGGTCAGTGTCGCGAAACGTCTTAAAGAGAGCGACATACTCCACGACTCGACTCGGCAATTTCTTCTGTGGCTAATTTTCAAAACCGTGAAACAACAGTCGTGAGTTTGATGATGAAGAACAATGGTCTGGGCAGGATAATAACAAACTAAGTCTAGAAATTCAAAAAATAGTTCCTCCACTTTCTTCACGGTTAAAGGATATGATGTCTTTTGCTGAGTTAATTGAAGCAGTTGCGACAGTGAAGCTGAAAAGAAATGAAATCAAACACAGATGTAGATGGTGTCGAAGAATCAGATGAAGACCTTAGTAGTGAAATTTGATTTTGTATTTTTTGCTTCTTCTTGACTTGCTTGTAATTTAGATTTTTTTATCTTTTTAGCTTAGTTGGACAAATGATTATTAGTAGCTTGGTTGTCAATCATTTTTAATAATGTGACTTTGCAAGTACTTGTTATTATCTTTGTTTTTCTTCTATGAATTTGAATTTATCTTATTTAAATTTAAAATATTTTATATTAAATTTACTAGTAAAATAAACATAATATAAATTTTAACTTTTAAATTAAAACAAAAAATAAAAAAGTAGAGGATTCAAAATTTTGTTGTGGATTTATCTCCAGATGTTTCCTGCGGATTTACCTACCGTTAATTCCTGCAGATTTATCTGCGGATTTACTATGGAAAGCCTCAGGAAAAACCCAAAATTTTAACTAGTAGCTAAAATTCACATGAAAACATTCTAGTAGTGATAGTTTAATCAAAATATTACAAAAATATTAAAATGTTGACGCTTTTTATAAGAACACTTGATCGTACCTGACCAGAAGGGGATCTATGATCTGTCACGCGTCGTTGATCTGCTAGCTGCTCACCGAAGGTATAGAAGAGGAGGGGGTGTACCTGAAACACACTCTGATGCCAAAGCAAATGACGAGTATAGTGGAAGCAAGTACAGAGAGAGTAAGCAACTTAAATTACCTGACCCTCTAGTGAAGAGGGTATTTATAGTAAGCCCCCAGCGCAGGGCCAACGGTTACCTAGCACCGGGCTAGGCTTCCAGGCCCAGCGTTAGTAACTACTAGGAATGACGTGGCGTCATGAAGATCAGTACGTGGTCTTTGCCCTAGGGTAACTGTTCTGCACTATCCGGGAGGAGGAAGACCGAATCTCCAAGACGTGGGTAGTTACTTTATGACGTGTCCCTGCGTGAGGGACACGTGGAGGACGTGGGGGCAACCCGAGGAGCTCCCTGGGCAGACTGGACTCTGTCCGACCATGGGGGAAAAGAGGTTGGCTAGTCGGTTGCGAGGGACCTGCCCGACAGTTGTTAGCATATGCCCGACGGAGAGAGGTGCTGCTTGACGGGACTTCTGCCTGTCAGCATGGTATTCTTGGGCCCAACCTCATTGGGGCTTGGGCCTGCTTGGTTGTGGGTTAAGCTTCGTCCCAGTCCAGAACAGTAGCCTCCCAAGTCGTTGTTCGCGGTCGGGCGAGCTATGACTTGAGCAGAGAATGACATTGCGCGCATTGATCTGTCAGGAAGATCCCCGTCGCAGGGTGCGAAGCATCGTCCAGGTGAACTTACGTCGAGGAGATGCCCGCGGTCAAGGGAAGAAGTTAAAGAGACGCAGGGAAGGTGGAAGGTCGCCACGTATCTTCCTGTGACGGTTACGGCCTACGCACTTGAGTGCCTAGCGACGCTTCGTTTCCCGAGCTAGGCGTATATATTGACCTGACTCGTCCTTTCACTCATTCGCTTGTTTATAGCTGCTCAACATTACACGACTTCTGCCCGACAACTTGGATCGTTTCTACTCGACATCTAGGATTTTTCTGCCCGGCGACCTTTCAGCATCCATATCAAGTAAGTTTCTGCATTCTTCTCGGTGTTTTTTGATGTTCACGGCGGTGTTTCCGGCGGTCCCGCTAGGGGTGCTGGGAGTACCGTGGGTTTTTCCGGCGAATACGTCAGAGGATCCTTCAAAGTTAAGGTAGAGAACGACCGTTCCCGGCCCTGGCGATGGGTGCCCCGGGGAGGATTTGAAAGAGCTTTGAATGCCTCGAGAACAATGGGATGAATGCCCCGGGCACAAGTGGATGCGTATGCCGAGGACAGATGGTGTACTCTCTAGTGTCCTCGGGGGTTAAGATGGCCTCCAGCTCGTCCTATGGGTTGTTAGGCGACCACGCCCTTTCACTTGAATTGCGGTGGAAGGGTGGATTTGATTTGGCTGTCGAATTCACCAAGTATCTCTGCTTTTTAGGTATAAAATGGCTAGTCACGCTGAGGAAGAGGTGGAGTGGTATCTATCAGAGGACGAGGAGGTCCACGAGGACGAGGTCGATCTGGATCCTCCGGAGATACTTTTGGAGGAGCGGGTCGGGGGGAGGAACCCTTAAATTATATGTCGAGGTTCGTCCTCGACAACTCTGATGTGTTCGCGGTGGTAGAAGACAGGGTGGCGGGGAACCCCCGTCAGTTCCGTGCATGCCGCCCTCGGGAGATCGATCGCATATGCTCGCGATATCTTGGCAGTCGGTTCCCGATGTACAAGTTCTCCTTTAAGTATGTGGGAATGCAAATGCTCTTCACTGGTTTCCAGCAAGGCGTGTTCGATCATCTCATGCTGGCGCCATCCCAACTTCACCCGAATTCCCTAGCTTTCATCCGAGCATTCAAGATTGTCTGCAACTACCTGGAGCTCGGGGCCACCATTCTGCTATTTTTCTGTGTCTTCCACCTACAACGCCAGACGAAGGCTGGTAGACATAGTTGGTTTTTGCTGAAGAAGACGACCAGGCTCTTTTGACCGTATACCGACTCTGTTCGGGGCTTTAAAGATCACTGGTTCGTGGTTATGCTGGACACGGACGAAGCGTATGAGACTATATTTTGAAAGGAAGTTATAGTCGTGGATGAGCGTCTCGAGGACAACTATGAGTCTTACTTCCCCTTGGACTGGGGGGACCTGCATTTCTGTTCGGGTACTAACAACTTCATCTTCAAGCCTGGTTGGCTGGGCGAGGAGGACAGCTTAGCCTTCCGAAGGTTGGTGGACTTCATCGGTCGTCTTCCTCCTCGGAGGTGTGTGTCCCCCGACCGGGAGTATATCTACGAAGAAGACGGGAAGATACTGACAGAGGCCCGATATATTAACATAAAGGCTCTACTCGAATGCAGGACGGAGGCTGAGGCTCATCGACTCCTAGGTAGTTTGGGTGCATCCGGGCTGATCCTGTCACTTGTTTAGATTTTGCTTCTAACTGTTTTTCTTGTGTTCGTCTTGCAGGTTTAATGGGTTCCGTGGAGGAAAGAGTGACGGAGCTGATGAATAGGGGTAGCCGTCGTGCTCCAGCTCGGGCCCCTACTGCACGAAGGGAGTTGGTCGTCGTTTCTTCGGGAACGACCTCATCTCTGCGGGGAACTGGGTCCCCGGCGCAGCCCCCGGTCCCCAAACGACAACGGGAGGATGAGGTGCCTCGGATTGATCTCACTGATGGTTCCCCGGATCATGGGTTCGTTTTGCCCCCTTGCTGTCTCCAGCCAAATTTCTTTTCAGGGAGGAACGATCCTGGGGTGGCCCCGAAAGAGGCGAAGAGCATATTGGCTGCGGGCAAGGAGGTTCGGAGGAAGATGATGTATGCGGATCTAGCGGCAATGATGAGGGTCTTTGAGATGACCCTCATGCTGAATGAGGCAGGGTGCTCCTCGGAGGACCTAGATGGTGCCAAGAGCGACCTCGCAGTGTCCGAGGAGGTTCAGGCCAAGCTGGCGACCGACCAGAAGGAATATCAGAAGCAAGACATGCTCCACCGGGAATGCATTGGGGAGCTGGAGAAAGCCCTGAAGGAAAGGGACGAAGAGATGAAGGGGGTCAAAGGTCGTGTCACTGAGCTCGAGGGTCTGGTCGCCCCTGCGGAGGAGGAGTTCGAAAAGGAGCGGTTGATCTCGTCTAGGAGAGGGCTGGTGGCCAAGGTTCGTCAGCTCGAGGAGGATTATCTGGGGGCTGTCGAAGTGGGATTTAAGCATGCTGTCAACCAACTCAAGCTCGTCAACCCTGACCTGACGACCGACGGGATTGGTCCCTTTCATCAGATCCAAGACGGTCGGATCGTGGCGCCCGGAAGCTTAGATGACGAGGAAGACGACCAGGTTGTCCGCGAGGAGGAGGAACCCATAGAGTAGGGACAGTGGCCTGCTTACCACTTTATTTTTCATTCGGCCTACGTGCCCGGTAGTTTTCGGCTTGCGCGCCATGTTTCATTTTGACTTCTGGGCTTGTTCCCGTTTATTGTAACGTTTGACTTCTGGGCTTGTGCCCGTTTATGGATTTCTTGTTTTCCTTTATAAGTTTGTGTGTGTGCTCGATTATTTATACATGATTCATATTTTTGTTTGCATTGTATGCTTGCTTGTACATTTGTTATGCTTAATGTATATTTTTGCTTTGGGAGTGGTAGCTCGATTTCTGTTGTGCTCGGTAGTGTAGGTAACTGGTTGGTTGACCGGGGCGGTTACCTGGTCGGTCAAGGGGGTGGACCACGATCATGGACCAGTCCTCGCAGCGTGAACGTCCCATCGCGAGCTGGGTGTTCTGCCGGTCTTGGTACTGCGGCAGTGACTCTCGGTCGAGTGGTCGCCGCCGAGCAGAGCGTTCTATCTGCATACACAAAGGGCAGGCGCTTGCTATTTCGTTAATTTCGGGGAGACGCGGTCGTACCACGCTGCGATCCTGTGGTCACGAGGAGGGTTCTTGTGGGAAGTGTTTAACTGTAGTATTTTTTTAGCTTTTCAGCGCTCCATGGTCGAGCTATCTGATCCCCGTGTAGGTTTTCAAGGTAGTAGGCCCTGTGCTCCGTCTTGTCTCGAACACGATATGGTCCTTCCCAATTTGTGGCGAGTTTGCTCTCGTGTGAGTCCTTTTGGTTTCTTCGTAGGACCAGGTCGCCGACCTGGAACTCACGCTTTAGGACTTTTCTATCGTAGCGAAGGGCAATCTTTTGTTTTAGTGTAGCTTCGCGGAGAGCTACTCCTGATTGGATCTCCTCGACTAGGTCGAGCTCCTCCCAGAGAGCCTCGTCGTTGGTTTCCTCCTCGAGGGGAGCTTCGATCCTTCTGGACAGCTCTCTTATCTCCACCGAGATCACCGCCTCGGTTCCGTACATAATACGAAGTGGGGTTTCCACGGTTGTTGAATGAGGCGTTGTTCGATATGCCCATAGCACACTGTGGAGATTCTCGACCCATCCTTTCTTGGCGTCGCCGAGTCTCCGCTTCAGTCCCCGGAGGATTACTCTGTTCGCGGCCTCGGCTTGGTCGTTCGTTTATGGATGCTCGACCGAAGTGAAATGGTGCTTGGTCCCGAGTTTGGTGACGAAGTCCCAGAAGTTTTTGCCGGTGAACTGTGTCCCGTTGTTGGTGACTATGGTGAGCGGGACGCCGAACCTGGCGAGGATGTTCCTCTTGTAGAAACAGAGTATGTTGTGCGTCGTGATCTTGGCGAGGGCTTTGACCTCGATCCATTTGGTGAAGTAGTCGACGCCCACTATCAAATACTTGTTATGATAGGATCCCAGGGTGAACGGGCCGAGGATATCCATCCCCTACCAAGCGAATATCCAAGGGGAGTAAAGGGACTTGAGCTCGCTCGGAGGGGCGAGGTGCATGTCCCCGTGGCGCTGGCACCTGTCACACTTCCTGACGTGTTCCTTCGCGTCCTTCTGCATCATCGGCCAATAGTACCCAGCCCGTAAGGCTTTCCTCTCCAAGGACCGCCCTCCATGGTGTTGCGCTTTGATGCCTTCGTGCACCTCTTGCAGGATGGTTGAGGCTTGGGTTTTGTCGATGCATTTGAGGAGGGGGATCGAGAAGCCCCTTCGGTAGAGTTTGTTGTGGAGCAGGACATATGAGCAGGAACATCATTTGACCGCACCGGCCTCCTTAGCGTTGTCGGGCAGGCGCCCCGTGTTGAGGTAGGCATGTATGGGGTCATCCAACAATTGGCATCCCTGATGGCATTGATGTCGAGTAGCATTTTCTCCCTCTCCGTGCTTGGTTGCGCGAGGATTTCTTGGACGACGGACTTGTGTCCGCCTTTCTTTTTGGTGCTCGCCAACTTTGAGAGGATATTTGCCCGAGTGTTCTACTCGCGAGGTACGTGTTGTACTTCCGCAGAGTCGAAACTCTTCATCCGTTCCCTTATGATGGCTAAGTACTCTGCCATATTTCCGTTCTTCGCCTGGTAATCTCCTCAGACTTGCGAGGCAACGAGATGGGAGTCCGTGAAGATTTTGATTTCCTTGGCTCCAAGGTCTTCTGCTAGGCGGAGTCCGGCCAAGAAGGCTTCGTATTCTGCCTGATTGTTGGTTGTCGGGCAGGCTAGCATCAGGGAAACTTCCACGACAGTTCCCTCCTTGTTTTCTAGGATGATGCCCGCGTCGCTTCCCGAGGGGCTTGAGGCGTCATCGACGAAGATGGTCCACTTGCGAGTTCCTGGGGTTGATTCTATTGCGAGGGTCATCTCAACAACGAAGTCAGCTAGAACTTGGGCCTTGAGGGCTTTTCTACCCTCGTAGATGATATCGAACTCGGAGAGTTCTAGCGACCACTTCAGCATGCGCCCAGCCATGTCGAGTCGATCGAGCAGCTGCTTGATAGGCTGCTCGGTTCTGACTACTATGGTGTGGGCCAGGAAATAGTGTCGGAGCCGCTTGGACGCGTTGATGAGGGTCAGGGCGACTTTCTCGATCTGTTGGTATCTCACTTCTGGACAGTGGAGGGCTTTTCTCATGAAGTAGA
Organism: Lathyrus sativus; assembly: GCA_963859935.3. Taxonomy (NCBI): domain Eukaryota; kingdom Viridiplantae; phylum Streptophyta; class Magnoliopsida; order Fabales; family Fabaceae; genus Lathyrus; species Lathyrus sativus. Next base: position 662,677,125 of record OZ012739.1, read on the forward strand.
TCGGTTTCTGCCCTTCAGGGGCTTCCCGAATCAGCATGTCGCTTCCGGCTTCGTTCGAGACGGTCAGTTATAAGTATAGGGTTTCCCTGGCCTCAGGCCTTGTCAATACGGATGGCTCTGATAAGACACGTTTAAGGTAGAGGAGGGCTTGTTCGCATTCCTCTGTCCATTCAAACGCGGCCTCCTTTCTTAGCAGCTTGAAGAACGTGAGGGTGTGTTGCGCGGATTTGGCGACGAAACAGGACAGCGATGAGAGCATCCCATAAGGGACTGTATCGATTTCTTCATGCTCGGCATTGCAATCTCGGAGAAGGCCCGACACTTGTCCGGGTTCGCCTCGATCCCACGTTCGTTCAGGTAGAATCTGAGGAACTTCCCCGCGTGTACCCCGAAGGTGCACTTCTCCAGATTGAACCGCATCCTGCACTTCCTCGCCGTCTCGAAGACCTTCTTGAGGTGTGCCGTGTGGTCGAATTTCGTGCATGACTCGAGCATATCGCCAATCTCTCCTCAGAAGACTTTGTTCATCATCATTTGGTAGGTGTTGCCGACGTTTTTTAGGCTGAAGTGCATTACGTTGTAGTAGTAGTTGCTCGACTCGGTCATAAACGCCGTGCTCTATTTGTCGGCCTCGGCCATGGGGATCTGGTTGTACCTCGAATATGCATCCATGAAGGACAGTAGTTTGAAGCCCGCCAAGTTGTCGACGAGCTTATCAATGTTGGGGAGGGGATAAGCGTCCTTAGGACATGCCCGGTTGAGATCTGGGTAGTCAACGCACATCCTCCATTTTCCATTAGACTTCTTAACCAATACAACGTTAAACAATCAGGTTGAATATCGGGCTTCCGAGATAAAATTTGCCTCTAGGAGGTCTTTTACAGATTTTTCAGCAGCCACCGACTTTTCGGGGGACTGCCTACGCATACATTGTACTACGGCCCTAGCGGCCAGGTTGACGGAGAGCTGATGGCAGGCGACCTCGGGGTCGAGTCCGGGCATCTCTGCGGCGCTCCAGGCGAAAAGGTCGGCATTCTCACGGAGGCAGGCTTTCAGCTGCTTCCTCGCTAAGTCGGGCAGCCCCGACCCAATCTTCACGGTCTTCGTCGCGTCCGCTCTGAGGGTTACGATCTCGAAGTCCTCGTCTGGAATGAGGCGCGTTGGGTGGATAGATTGCCCATTGGTGGTTGGAGGAGTGTCGCCAGCTTTGTCCCCATGGTCTGACTCTTCATCGAAACGGCAGTCGAGGTCCACGGCATTGACGTGATCCTTCGGTTTTCTCTCCTGGACGGGAGAGGGATTAGTGGCTTTGGTCGCAGGACCGATCGTGCTAAGGCCCTCCATTGCTGCTTCAAAGCATCGTCAGGCAGCTTCTATGTCCCCGTTGAGGGTGACGACGGCTCCCATCCTGGTGTAGTACTTCATCTTCGGGTGGACAGTCGATGGTACTGCAGTTAATTTGGCCAGTGTTGTCCTGCCTAGGATGCAGTTATACAGAGATGGGCATTTGACAACCAGAAATCGGACGTTGATTTCCCTGGCCGTTTCCTTTTCTCCGAAGGTGACCTTGAGTTCCACGTATCCCCATGGCCTCGTCGTTGTCCCGTTGAAGCCTTGGAGGTCGGAGCCCAGGTAGGGGGCCAGGTTGGTCTCGTCGAGCTGGAGCGTTGAGAAGAGGTGGGTATACATGATATCCATCGAGCTTCCTCCGTCGATCAGGATACGACGGACATCAAAGTTGGCCATCTGTGCCCGTATTAGCAGAGGTATGGCCGAGTTAGGGGCTCCCCCGAGGAGCTCTTCGAGGTAAAAGGTGATCGGGTTGGATCTTCCTTTGAACTTATCGAGCGTGCTCATCTTGCCTGTGTTGCTATTTATTAGTTCATCGAACTTTCTTTTAATCGACCCGATCGTGAGCTTGCTCGGGGTCCCGCTCAAAATGACCATTGCCCTGGGGAAGTATTCCAAATGGCTAACGGGGCGTATTGGCTCCTCGGGCAGCTGAAGCTCGGCAGGGAGACCGAACTCTCTTAGTGCAAACCAGTCCTCAGGTCGCCCAACGCTGAGGGTCACCTGCAGGCCGGAATCATTGTCGGGAGGGGGGAGGTCCTCGACTCTTTTGGCCTCGGGGGCTCTCCTCCCCGGGTGTACCTCTTCAGATGCTCGTCTTTGATTAAGATTTTGATTGCATCCTTCAGGTGGATGCAATCCCCGGTCACGTGCCTGTGGCTTCGGTGGAAGTGGCAGTATTTGGATTTGTCCATGTTGGCTTTGGTGGGTGCCGGTTTTGGAAAACGGACACCTCCCCGGACAAATTCTAAATTGGCGCACTCAGCCAGTATGCGCTCGTAGGAAGCGACCAGTGTCGTGTATTCGGTAAAATGGCCAACGGGGCCCCGCTACTCGCAGGATTCTCGGGGATGGTCCTCCCGCCGTCGGTCTCCCCCGTGTCAGTGGGCTGATGCCCCTTCATCTCGGGACCCACAGGAGGTTTCTTAGTTTCGGGTGTCACGGGCGGTGTTGGCGGCCTCCGTCTCTTTGAACCGGATGTAATGATGGTCTCTCTCAAGGAAGTCCTGGAGGGAGTCTGGCCGGTGGATGGCCATAGCCTCATAGAACTTGGAGTCTCGGTGCAGACCCTGTTCCATCAGGTGACGTCTCATCTCGTCCGAAGTCGTTACCTGGACAGCCTCCCTTGTAAACCTCTCAATGTAGTTTCTGAGAGGTTCATCTGGGGCCTGGATGATCACGCCCAACGCGGCCTCCGTTCTGATGTCGTCTTGACGTCGTGAAATGCCGTAAAAATCGATCTTTTAGGACCCTCCACGACGTGATGGACTCAGGCTCTAGGCTCTTGTACCATGACATGGCGCCCTTCCTCAGTGTCGTTGGGAAGAGCCTACACTTGATGGCTCCCCGGACGTTCCTGTAGTCGAGCATAGCCTCGATGTCTTCTAGATGGTCGTCTGGATCCGAGGTGCTGTTGTACGTCGAGAGTACGGGTGGTTTCTCCATCCCGTGGGGGATGGTGGTCGCCATGATTTCCCATGACAGGGGAGTTAGATAATCATCCTCGTCGCTGCGAGCTAGGGATTATGGAGGCGACGACTCGTGTCGAGGAGAAGGGTTACGCCCCCATGGTCTTCTGGCCAAAACTTCAGGCCTGCTCGCCCTAGGCTCTGGGGAGCGCCTCTCCTTCCGGGGGGGTGACCTTGCTCGCTTCTTGGAGGCCACGGGTTAGGGCCTCTCCAGCTGTGGTCGGCGCCCCCGTGGTTGAGGAGAGGGGCTTCAAGAGTTCCCGCGCTGATTTCCCCGCGGAGGGGAGCGGGACGAGGTGTCGTGTTCCAACGCGCTGATGCGCTCATTTTGTTGGAACAGCATCTGGTTCGTCTGGTTGATGGTTTCGAAGATGGCAACCATCATCGGGTCTGCTCCATCCGGTGTGGGAATGGGCTGGAATACCGCCGGACTCCTCGCCCGAGGAACGACATGGTGTGTAACTTCCTCGGACGAGGGAGAAGCAGTTCGGCCATCCCTGGCGTCGGTATCGCGGGGTTGAGACGTCCCCGACTGGTTGTTTCCGTTGGTGATCGGGGTGATGGTGGAGTTGTGAATAGCGTCATCAAGGCGTGGGCTAGTCATGATCTTGAGATTTGAGAGGTGAAGCTTTGGTTCGCTGCTCGGAGGAACGGGGAAGCTTAGTTTCCCACAAACCGCGCCACTGATCGTACCTAACCAGAAGGGCATCTATGATCTGTCACGCGTCGTTGATCTGCTAGCTGCTCACCGAAGGTATAGAAAAGGAGGGGGTGTACTTGAAACACACTCTGATGCCAAAGTAAGTGACGAGCAGAGTGGAAGCAAGTACAGAGAGAGTAAGAGAGTTAAATGACCTGACCCTCTAGTGAAGAGGGTATTTATAGTGAGCCCTCAGCGCAGGGCCAACAGTTACCTAGCACCGGGCTAGGCTTCCAGGCCCAGCGTTAGTAACTGCTAGGAATGACGTGGCGTCATGAAGACCAGTACGTGGTCTTTGCCCTAGGGTAACTGTTCCGCACTATCCGGGAGGAGGAAGACCGAATCTCCAAGACGTGGGTAGTTACTTTATGACGTGTCCCTGCGTGAGGGACACGTGGAGGACGTGGGGGCAGCCCGAGGAGCTCCCTGGGCAGACTGGACTCTGCCCGACCACGGGGGAGAAAGAGGCTGGTTGGCCGGTTGCGAAGAACCTACCCGACAGCTGTTGGCCTATGCTCGACGGAGAGAGGTGGTGCTCGACGAAATTTCTGCCCGTCAGCGTGGTATTCTTGGGCCCAACCTCATTGGAGCTTGGGCCTGCTTGGTTGTGGGTTAAGCGTCGGTACAGTGCAGAATAAAAAGACAATTTTTAGCTAAGGTTTTATAAGAATATTTTAAAATAGTGACACTTTTTATAAGGATTTTTTTCTAGTTAAGGTTTTATAATGATTTTTTTATAAAGACACATTTGTTAGCTAAGATTTTATAAGAATATTTTGTATATTCATATTAAAATAATAACACTATTTCTAGCTAAGGTTTTATTAGAATAATATTTACGGATAATATTTGCCAAAATATATTAAGAGATCAATATATTAATTTAAAAACTTTTATAGATGAACAACATTTCGTGTAGTTAATAATTATACTTTCTCTAGTCTTTAATATAATAAAAGTTTGTTTTTTAAGTTCATCGAAGAATTAATCTATTTAGAGTATTTATAATCCAAATGCATTGATTCTTCCGTGAATTAAAAAAGTAAGTTTTTTTTCTTATATTAAGAATAAGATATAATAATAATAGAGAAAAAATATAAAATTAGATGTAAATAATATTTTTTGAAAACATAATAATAATAATATTTGAAAATTTTAAACTCATTTTCAATAATTATAAAAAAAAAGTATATTGTTTTATATTTAACTGAACATCTAGAGTAAAACTAAAAATATGAAGAAAGACACTAAAAGAAAATAAGGACATTATCAATTTAATCATATTTTATTAATAATCATAAAAATAGATTTGTTCATAAAACCCATTTTAATTCCAAATATTTAAATGTCACCTTCATTTTGTCAATATATGCTAAAATATTTCTTAAACACATCAAATAATTAATGTAATTGATAGATATATAATTGAGATACATTATTTATTCAAAATGTATCTAAAAAATAAGTTATCTCTTATAAATAAAAACAAAGAGAATAATAAGTAGAAATAGATATACTAAAATATCTATTTTCTATAATTAAAAAAAGTTGATTTCCTTTATTTAAATATTTTTAAAATATATTGAACATATAAAAAATTTAAAATGTATATTGTCAAAATCTCTAAACTAAATTCATTTTTCTTTTTACTTAAAATATTAGAGTTGAATTTAAAAAAAAAACTAAGGGTGAGACTAAGGTTGCTATCATAATTAGAGTTGTTAAAATAGGCTACCAGACTTTAAATAGATTGGTCTTGACGGAATTTAAATTTTTTTTAAGAATGAGTAAATATAGTCATGATGTAATATTATATTGAAAATTCTTACCCAACCAACCCTAGATGGGTTTCACGCTTTTTGGATTTAAACAGGTTTTTTTAATAAAAAATTAAAATAAAAACTTCATAATATTTATCATAAATAAAATTAAAAATTATATTATTTTAAATATAATATATTTTTAAGTATTATATTATTTTTTATAAATATTAAATTTAAATATAACACATGTCTAAATTATATAAAATAATATCTAAATATTTAACATAAGAGAAATTAGTAGAATATGAGAAAAAATTATATATTATATTAATGGATAAGATTTAAAAGAGAAAAATTAAATATAATAGAGATAAAATTTAGTGAAGGAAGAAAAATCAATGTGCTATTTACGGAAGGGTTAAAAAAACTTTGAAAAACACAAGCTCTAATTTTAAGGCGTAAATCCTAAGATTTTTCGAACTTGGTGGAGTAGTCCATATAGACTAACTCATTTTTGAAAGTTATAATAATTACAAGCTTAAATTTATACTCTCTTCGATCTAATTTATAATAGAGATTTTAATTAATGTATTTTAGAAATATATAGTTGAGATAGATTAATTATTTAAAGTGTATCTAAAAAACCAAGTCGTCACTTAAAAATAGACACGAGAGAGTAATAAGTTCTCTTTTTTATTAAAAAAAATGATTTTCTTTATTCAAGGATTTTTTAAATATATTAAATATATTAAAAAATTCAAAATGTATATTGTGAAAATCTCTTAACCAAATTCATTTTTGTTTTTACTTAAAACATTAGAGTATATTTTAAGTGTAATATTAGGTTAATTGTGTAATAATAGGCATCTTTGGTTGATTGAACTCATAAGATAAAGGAAATTTACTGAGATAAGTTATATCTTACCCCAATGTTATATGTATTTTTGAATGTTGTTTAGATATTATATGCACTCAGTACCACTTTATCAGTTCAATATAATACAGTTTTAATTCATATAGAAAATTACAATATATCATTAAAATGATGGGTAGCAAAAGTCAATTATATAAAACAAATTAAATTAGAAAAGAAGATAAACAAACATTTTATATTTATAGAAAAACAGGAATATGTAATAAAATAAGTTGAAAATTATTTCTCAAGAATTCAGTTGGAGAATGATGGAAATTAAAATTTGTACTTCTTCAAACAAAAGTGTAGAAAAGTATTTTAGTTGTCTGTATTTAAGGGTGGTAAAATGGGTCCGATCTGTCAGGCATGTCAGTTTTTTTCGCACTTAATCTCTTTAGGAGAGAGTTAAAATTTTAGGTCTACACCTTTTAATATGTCTTCCTTGCACTGTTTTATTTTTTGGCGAGCTTTTACGGACACGGACTTTTACATATAATTTTATAGTTTTTAAGGCTAAAAGGTTCAATGTCCACGGAACCGCCTCACCCTCACTTTTATGTGGACGCGAATCAAGGTTTTATGCTCGCACCTTCAAATATGTTTGACATATCCTGTTTATTTGCGGACTTTTGCAGGGCAGCTCAAAACGGGACAAATATGCTCGTTTGTCACTCCAATCTGTATCTATAGCAATGAGTGAAAATGGATGTGTGAATCATGGTTATAAAGAGTGAAAGTAATTCTAATAAATTTTTTAATTTTTTTTTGTTTTCACCACCATTATCTACTCCATTGGATCACGTAATCTGGTTTAGGATCAGTTCTGACATCAAGTGGTTCCTCTCCTTCTCGATCGCAATTGTGAGAGATCAAACTGTGATCTTCTCTACTAAATTCAACGTCAATCACTACTGAACAATCTAAATTTTGTATATTATATTTAAAAGAATATTAAGAGACACGATCAATGATAATAATTAAAATATTGAAGAGCATTTTAATGAATTTTTAGTGCACAAATAGTGTCCTTCTCGATGAATAAGAATTGAATAAATTTTTTTTTATCATATACATATTTAGGTAGATATCTTAAAAGATAAAAAAAAAAAAAAAAGTTTGGTAGGTATCGGTAATAAATTGTTAATAACCAAAAAAGAAATAAAAAATAATATGTTGAACAAGCATGATATATGATATATATTTTTGGTTCAATTTAATGAATTTTTATTACAAATTTTTCTAATATGTGCAGTATTATTACTTTATAATATTTTTTTATTTGCTACTAACATTATTTATTTTAATATATTATTTACTTTAATACTTTTTGAGAATAATATAACACTTTTTAATATAGTGAAATCTTTAGGAAATAGAAAATTTTAATAAAAAAAGATTAAAAGATTTGTATGTTATGTTTGGGAAATAAGAATTGGCATATTCAATGTTTGGAGAAATATACCGTAACAAATAGGAATAATAAAAGTTTTTTTCTAAATAAATAAAAAAGTAAGGTTTTTAACTCAATCTTATTACTCAGATATAATCGCCCAAATTTTATAACAAATATGATACTGTACTATTATTTTAGAACAATATTTTTCTAAAAAATAGAGAATGTATATAATGTTTGACTTTTGAATTCTTTTTCTTTGTCTTTTACTATACAAGAATAAAAATATTAATTAATCATCTTATTAACTAATAAAATAGTAACTAGTGATAAAATTAATATGGATCTTAAATTTTTTAAGGTTGAAATAAAAAATTCTAAAAAATATGATCTCTAATTTTAAAATTTAAATTATAATTTTTTGAATCTGGCAAACCGCCCTTATGAACTAACTATAATCCTGATAACCTTAAATTTATACTCTCTTCTGTCCAATTTACGATAGATATTTTAATTAATATATTTATAGTTTAGATACATGCATATTAAAAGTATCTTGTCCTTTATAAATAGAACATTAATAATTAGAAGTAGATATATAATAAAATATCTCTTTTCTATTAAAAAATGATTTTTTTTAATTTATATATTTTTTTAAATATATTAAAAATATTAAAAGATTTGTATGTTATGTTTGGAAAATAAAAATTGGCATATTCAATATTTGGAGAAATATACAGCAACAAATAGGAATAATAGAATTTTTTTCTAAGTAAATAAAAAGTAAGGTTATTTAACTCATTCTTAATACTCATGTATAATTGACCAAATTTTATAATAAATATTATACTGCACTATTATTTAAGAACAATTTTTATCTAAAAAATAGAGAATATTTATAATGTTCAACTTTTGAATTTTTTTCTGTCTTATATTATGAAAAAATAAAAATATTAATTCATCATCTTGTTCACTTATAAAATAATAACTGGCTATAAAATTAATAACACAAATACAAATTAGAGATTTACTAAATTTAGTTTTACTTTTAAAATATATCATTATTTTAGGTATTGTTTTGAACATTTTATATAACTAGAAAAAAAAATGATAAAGAAGCATGAAACATGTTTAGTTTTAAATACATTTATCAGATGCAATTTAATTCACAAATTTAATAAATAAAATTTAATGGATTATTTTAAAATATAAAAATAAATTGGTTAGAATTAGAGATTTTATAACTAGGAGTAGCAAATGGATATGTCTACCCCGTTTAGAACTGTCATTCAAAAGGCCCTAAATAAATAGGGCGGAATAGGACAATCATAATTGAGAATAACTAAAATCTAGGTTTATCCCACAAAAAAGTTAGGATGGGGTGGGGAAAGCCCAAAGACACTACACATTTTAAGGCTAAAAACAATTTTTTTTAAAATGTAAACTAGCGTTCAGACGGGCAGTCCCGTCTGTCCGTTTTTTTTAATGCGCATAGCATAGAAAAATAAACGTGTGTATATTTTGTATGAATTTTTTATCATACTTAAGATTAATTTAATGCACTTGTTTTTAGATATCCTCGAGCAGTCTTAAAATCGAGATGATAAATGTATATATACTAAAAATATTTTAGTGAATTAACTATACATTAATGCTACTATTATTTTAAACATACCGAATTAAATAAAATTTAGATTAAAAAATATGTTGTCTAAACATGCTAATAGTATTATTACATTTTGAAAATGACAAACAAAGTTATTCTAAATTATATTAAATAATCGAAGAACACAAAATATTATTTATACTGTGTAATCAATAATGTTCTTTAAGAGGAAGACCGAACATAAAATCTTTATCTTTATCTTGAGAATTTTCTCTCTCCCTGAAATTGTTTTCCGTAGTAAAGAAAAAATGTTAGACTCTCACATTAGAATTGATTTAGAGAAAAATATAGTGAAAGTAATAGTAATTAGTGTAATATATTATTTTTCTACCTTGTAAAGATTCGAATCAATTCTTCATACATCCCTTTATTGATGTGCTCTTGAGCTTTTAAAAACTACAAATAAAAACTACAAATACATCATGAAATATCATATCAACAAAGAAATACATTCAAAACATGTGATTTATTTGATTATAATCTGGTGTACTGAGCCATAAATAAATGTATACCGGAAGAATGGAGATATTAGTGAAAGAGTGGTGAAAATGCAACAAACAGATTTTTTTATACATGTTGCGAAAAAGGTAAATGCACCTTATTGTCTAGCTTGTCGATAGATGAAATTGTTTGTTCATCCTTCCATGTGTTCCATTTATCTTTAAAGTCCCCCATCTAAAATTTATTCCGTATAAGAATAGTAAGAATAAGTATGATCCAATTGATTGATTATATCAAAAGCATAAAATAAATGATTAAGTATAGCTTACTTTTATGTCGAAGCAAGTTTCAACATTCTTCCCTCTCAGCTCCTTACATAATTGGAAGACTTCATTGTGTTCTAGTTTGGCTGTATATCAAAGTCACACATTTTTATACTTAGTTATACTTAGTTATTTTCATATAAAGAATACAATATGATATTGGTATTTCGTGTAACTAAAATGGAAATCAATGTCTGAGATTATTTTTTTAATGTACGTAATGATACATGCGGGTGCGATAAAAAAAATTGTTTAAAGACTGCATTTTTTATGTAGTCACCATCTTCTCCTTCCAATTTTTCTTCCTTGGATAAAACTTTTGTTGTAGTCTGTGAAACACCTCTAGATAAAGCCACATATAACTGTCCATGACTGAAAACATGTTGTGGAAGATATATTCCAACATTTGGGATGGTTTGTCCTTGTGACTTATTTATTGTAATTGCAAAACTTAGTCGCACAAGAAGCTGCTTTCTACTAAGGACAAAAGGCAACCCATCAATGGCCGATGTTTTTATTTTAATTCTGGGCAAGAAAGCTTGTCTTCCTGCGTTGTTTCCTGTCAATATTTCCACATCCAACATATTCATATATAACCCACGACATAATAATTGCGTCCCATTACACAACCCATATCTAGGATCTAGATTTCGCAACAACATCAATGGTGCACCCTTTTTCATCTTTAGAATATGTGGGGGCAAACTACCTTGTGCAGTTGAGTTTAAGAATTCTTGCTGGTATAAATTATTATTATCCCTATTCAACCTCGTCAAATGATAACAAATTATGTTCTTCTCCTGGAAACTAGTCAATAATTATATCATTCAATTTTTGGACATCATCGTTTGTTGGGGTCAAAATAGCTCTTTGTACCATATAAAGGGCATCCCAACCATGCAATTCTAAATCAGGAAAACTATGTTATATAAGCACTTGTACGGAATGTTCACCTTCCCATGGGACTGCAATCTGTGAAGGCAACCTCACCATGTCATCTGGTTTGGTAGGTTCAACATCATCACCAATGCGCATAAGAAATTCTGCAAACTCTTGATCATGCAATGATCGCATATTTTGGTATGAGCCCATAAATGAGGCTGAACAATACACGCAGAAATCATTTGTACCTTAGTACCTTTTCTTACAACAGGAAGAACTTGACGAAAGTCTCCCCCCATGATCATAATTTTTCCTCCAAATAGAGCATTGTTGCTACAAATGTCTTGTAATGATCAATCTAAGGCTTCCAAACAATTTTTGTTTATCATTGGGGCTTCATCCCAAATTATTGCAGCAAAAACCCTAATGAGATTTGCAAGATCTCTTTGCTTTTGAATACCACAAATGGAACTCGATTGTATATTGATAAGTATCTTAAATCGAGAGTGTGCAGTTCTACCACCGGGTAACAACGTTGCAACTATACCAGATGATGCAGTTGCCAAAACAATTTCTCCTCTACTTCTTAAACTTTTCATTAATGCTCTATAAAGGAATGTTTTACCTATTCCTCTTAGACCATCAACAAAAAATAACCCACTGTATTTTTGATCAATTATATTCATAATGGTTTTGAACGCAATCACGTGGTCATTATTTAACTTCACAACAGATACAATATCTTCATTGGGGATATCGACTACTAACTCCTCCTGTATGACACTTGGAATCAAATCTCCTTGTACTGTATCAAGGGGTAAAGATTGGAGATCATAATCTTCAATCTTTTTACCGTGTAGGTTTAATAGTTCATTCAAGTCTTTCAACTACATATTAGTCAAGACCGATTCCACAACATTGTTTTTGTTTGATAATCCTCGGCCATATGTGTAAAAAACTCATTCCAAAGGCTTCTAACATCAGTAGGTTCACAAAATATGAGAATCGTCACGAATAACCTCCTTAAAGCATATGGCATTCGGAGACTCGCCGCTTCAACCAAACAATCATGAATACTATGATCAGTCTCTAGAAATCCTCTATCCTTGGCTGATTTTTTGAATGTGCTGAAAGAAGTGCCATTATTTGTAAGAAGATATTCCCAACTGGTTGGACCTCTGACATGAGATAACAGTACTCGCAAGTAAAACTTATCTCCCTCTAAAGGTGATACCGTATAGATTCTCCCGATAACTTTTCTTAGTGACCGCCTGCGATGCCATTCCTTGTCCCTATTATTCCAACAACAATGCTCTAGAATCTCTCTATACATATAATTTCTTGCTTCTGGATCTCTTAGATTTAAAGCAAAGAATTGTGTGAGCATTGTTTTGGAATTGCATTCATTATTTAACAAATCTATAATTCGATGATGATCATAAAAGCGCACTTGATGGAGGTTCGGCAAGTGGATCTGTAATTTTTCAATAGAAGGATATAATCGGTAAAGAGTGAAGCAAAATATTTTCCATAACGCCTCAGGAGCACAAATCCATCTCACATCAACATATTGTTGAACTTCATCCATGTATGATCCTTTGTGAACCTCTATAGCCACATGATCAAGGCTCTTGTACACATATTTGTATAGATACTTGATACTTTTAATGCTACTGCAAATCTCTACATTGATGTGGCAGTCGTACTTTAACAGTAACCAAGGGTTATAAGGAACCGGTCATCTATTGTCGACAGACCTAACTCTACCTAACGATATAGGTTCATCAAACCTTCTTCTGTACTCAGGATATGAGTCAGTTCCTTGACGTGTTTCATCCAAGAATTGTTTTGGATATCTTTTTTTACAATGTCTGTCTTTCATACATGGGGACTTCCGATTCATAACACCATAAGGTCCGTGGATCATATGTTTTAGAACCGCTTCATGCAACTGTGGTTCACATTCTAACTTAGGTATTTCTGCTCTTACCACACTATCATACTCTTTTGGGCCATGCAATTTGTCGTTACTTTCAAAGACCAATAACATATGCACATGCGGCAATCCTCGTTTTTGAAATTCAGTGACATACATGTAACTTTTAACCTTTCCTAAGACTCCTTTATTAGTAACATCATGCTTTAATTGCTCGAATTTCGAACGCAATATTCTTGTTAGTAAATCTGGACAATCTTGTGGTGTTTGAAAAGGAAAAAGTTCTGATGTTATCTCACTCCAAGAAGGATTACATATCATTGTCAGAAAAACATCTGGTTTACCGCCATGAAGAACAATAGCCATGTCATCTTCATAGCGTTGTGTCATGTCTCGACGACCTCCAATAAATGATGATGGCAATATTGTTCTTTTTCCAATGTTTTCTATGGTGATTCATGAAATGTATTAGTTTCAGAATACATGAAAGATTATCATTATATGTACAACAACTAATTAGTAATCTAAAAATATATATTTATGCTACATTATTTAGTACCTGTATTAGTTTCACCGACATGCAAAGCATCCTATAAACCTTTGTACACTTCAGCACGTATATCACGTTGGTGCTCTCTAATCCACCTTAACCTCCCTGATTCAATTTTGACATAATTGTCTACAACATATTGTTGCAACAGTCGACCCGCATTTAACAACATTGATTGATCATTTGGGCGAATCTACAATTGATTGAAAAACATGTCAGCGTTAAAAGTGATGTGTTTTAAACTACGCTTATCTAAGTATACTATTTACTAAAATTAATATAAATTTACCTGAAGCATGTAACTATAATATGCTCGACATGACAATCTTCGTCCATTACAATTTGTTGTGTTAATGTCTCAACCATGTGTCCCAAATGGAAACAATATAGGATACTGCAACGGACCATAATATCCCTTTGTCTCTTGAACTTTCTTTAGATTTCCATCATGATGAATGACATTAATATCTCTTCCATATTCCGTAGAATCTGAATCTCCTTCAACAATAATTGTCGCAACTTGTTCTGCAGTTGGAAGATTATATTGATGGTGATTACTTGGACGCTCTTTAAGTATGAAGCTACATTCACCGATATTTGGAAGTTGTGATAGTTGTCTGAACCTAATTACAAAAGGATTAAACTGATGGAGCATTTTTTTGTAATTTTGAACTACATTTTGGTGGAGTTGTGGATTTTCTTGCATTCTATTATGTAGCTCATTATCTGTATCGTAGATGTATAGCTGCAAGAAACGCGGTCTAGCACCCTCATTTGGATAGAAACCTCATATGTTATGGTAAAAAGCACCTTGAGCACGAAATATATATATACCACGACTAGATGCAAGAATATTCTCATCAATGTGAACACCAATTGAAGTGAATGAGAGCACATGGTTGTAACTTCGAATATGTTGCCTAAAATGCCTTCCTTCTACTGAACCATCCAAAAATAATTGTTGCAATTCTATAGGAGCATTAACTCATAAAAATGATACCTTTCCACCAATACAACAAGTATCACGTGATTCATGGTGAAACAATTTTGCATTGCAATACCTACAAGAAATTGGATTAGGCAACTGAGATTTTGCCATCATCGAATTATTTTTGAAATTTCGAGCAATATTGTATCTTGCTCGAAAAGCACGTCCTGATTCTACAGGGAGGAGTTTGATATTGATTACTAAATATTATCTAAAATCTAAATTACAAATAAATAATTAGCGCAAGATTCTTAAATTATAAAATTTAACATTGCATAATTTTCAGTTTTATGTCACTTGAGTATAAGCTACATTATTTGGCACAAAAATGTTTATGAACACCTTGAGGACGACATGATGTACCATCATTTATGGCTTCCATGTTAACATCTGATATTACTGCATCCTCCAAAGCTTCATCAACATCCATATCGCATGATACAAAAATAATAATTAACATATATATATATATATATATATATATATATATATATATATATATATATGTGTGTGTGTGTGTGTGTGTGTGTGTGTGTGTGTGTGTGTGTGTGTGTGTGTGTGTGTGTGTGTGTGTGTGTTGAAATTACTGCTTGCATACTTAGAATAATATCCCGTATACCTGTAGTAGAGTGATTATTGTTGATACGTTGGTTAGGTGATTTGCAATTATGACCTGCGGGTTTAAATACATAAAATGAGAGATAACAAATAAACAATATTATACAATGTACGATTATAATGTCTATATATTGATCATCACTAACCAAGTGCAACATCATTAACATGTGTAATTCTACTTGGGCTAGCTTCATTGTCATGAGTTCCTTGAAAGTGTGATATTGGAGATCTCATATTTGTAAAACTTTGAAATGGAACTCTTCTCCGACTGTTCATAGTGCGAGATGTTTGAGTTTGTTTATCTTGCTCTTTTCGCCGCCTATAATTGTCACGTCGTATCGATAAATAATTTTCTCTTTGCTCGATGTTCATATTTTGTCTCCTCTTTCTTTCATTTTTGGCCCTTCTTGCCCTTTGTTGTTGACTTGATATCTAATGGATATTATTTTCCATTTTGTTAATGTAACTTCCAAATACATATGCAATTTATAAGTAATATAATTTCACTAATTATGTTGAAAAATATTGGTAAATATAGATGGGATTTAAAAAAATTAAAAAAAAAAATTACACCAAAAAGTATTATTTGTAAAACATATGTTAAAAGTATAAATCAAAACTAAAATATAAAAAAGACGAAGAAGAAATGGGCAATCAATAAAAAGAAACATAAATTATGTTGGACAAATAGATGAAAAGATTGCATATTAACTAAACATTAAAATATAAAACGGGGTAAGAAATAAAATTAGTGTAATTTATGTTATAGATAAAAGATATATTAACATAAAATGAGAAAATATAGTGTTATATTCCTTGTAGGTTCATAATAATATTTTTAGATTATTCCAAATTATTTTATATTTTAGTTAACTCATAATATTATCATTGAAGCCCTTTTTATTAATCAAAAGTAATTTTTCATCTTTTTATTAATTAGTACAATAATTATGTATACTATGAGTGTTACAGAATATCATTTATTTAGTTCATTTTAGCACACACACTTGTGATATAAAATATGCATATAATAGTTATTAGATAAATTTATATACTATGAGTGTGCATTAATATGCTAGTAAATTATAGAGTAGTAAAATATAGTATATAATTATGATAAAATACACTATTAATATGAGTGTGCATAATATCAAATATGCGTGTGCACTAATTTATATTACAAATATGCATGTAATACTCTTAACCTTAACTACTATTAAAATACGATATTAATGCACACTAATATTAGATTAAAAAAAACACTCTATTTTTTTTATAAGCAAATATTATTAAAAGAGATTAAGAGAATCTAAAGACAACAATACAACAACCACTTCCAAATTCTGGACTATTAGAGCACCTCCGATGGTGCAACCCATTTTTAGGTTCTTTGTGGGACCCACTCTTCTAAAATAACTTATTCAATTTTCACTCCAATGGTGCAACTTCAAAGAACCCATATTGGGTCCCACTACTTTACTTAAATATATTATTTATATTAAATTTATTTTATTTAAAATTATAATTTAAATATTTAAATTTTAATTACTATAAATATAAACTAAACATAAAATTAAAATTAAACATAAAATTGAAAATAATAATTTATGAATAAAATGATGAAATTGTGAGAGAGAAATTTAAAATTAAAGAGTAAATAAAAGTGAGAGAAAATAGGATTGTTATAAATTTTTGCAACAAACTTATATTTATAATAAATAAAAAAAGTTAAAAAAAAAATAAAACCAACAAGTTAAATAATTATTTTAATAATAAAAAAAATGAAGAACCGTTGCTTATGCAAGGAACGTTCACCAGCTTGAACAACTTTTTGTTGACAATTTCAATGCCAAGTTGGCAAACCAATTTGAAGAACCACCGTTGGAGATGGTCTTAGACCAACTCCAACGGTGCTTTTTCAAATTGGTTTGCCAGCTTGGCATTGAAAATGTCAACAAAATGTTATTCCAGCTGTAGAACGTTACAAACATAAGCAACGGTTCTTCATTTGGTTTATTATTAAAATAATCATTTAGCTTTATTTTATTTTTTTAACTTTTTTATTTATTATAAATATAGGTTTGTTTGAAAAAATTTATATCGTTCCTATTTTCTCTCCTTTTTATTCCTATTTTCTCTCCTTTTTATTTGCTCTTTAATTTCAAATTTCTCTCTCACAATTTCATCATTTTATTCATAAATATTTAATTTTTTTCCAACAATTTCTTCTTATTATCATTTTATTTCAAATTTTCATATTTTTATTTCAAATTACATTTGTTTAGGCCAAATTTTCATCTTTTTATTTCAAATTACATTTGTTTATGTGATGTTATTTATTTTTATTGTTTTTAATTATGTGACATGTATTTAAATTTAATTTTAATTATTATTTTCAATTTTATGTTTAATTTTAATTTTATGTTTAATTTGTATTTATATTAATTAAAATTTAAATATTTAAATTATAATTTTAAATAAAATAAATTTAATATAAATAATATATTTTAAATAAAGTGGTGGGACTCAATATGGGTTCTTTGAAGTTGCACAATTGGAGTGAAAATTGAATGAGTTACTTTAAAAGAGTGGATCCCACAAAGAACCCAAAAATGGGTTGCACCATTGGAGGTGCTCTTACAATCTAATATTAGCATAACTGTAACAATCTAATATTATAAGTGTAGCTTCAATGAATTTTTTTTTAAATTATATATAAAAGTTCATTTTAGTACAATAATTATAATTTATTAATTTTGTACCACACTTGGATAAAATTGTTACAGTTATTTAGCGTATATGCTAGCTCTCAATTGTTATAGTTTTTTTAGTATATTACAGTTATTTCTAAATACTCTTAAGTATGTTACAGTTAATTAAAAATAACATTCTCTCTTAAAATTATTACAGTTATTTCTTACTCTAAAATTGTTACAGTTACCGATGAATTTATTTAGTATGTTACAGTTATTTCTAAATACTCTCTTAAATGATTTTTTTCAAAGCTACAACTATTTAGCGTATATGCTAGCTCTCAATTTTAAATAACTATTTTATTTTATTTTCCTAACACTTGGATAAATAATATACAACCAACTTTTTACTCAACTGAAGATAAAAAAAAACTGCCGATGAATAGTTCACATAATTTAAAAACCAATGGTTAGCAGTTACAAAAGCATCATAACCGGCAAATACATCAAACATTCTAAAAAAATTAACCGCAATAGGAAATGAAAAAAAAATTGATAATCGAAGCCACTTAAATTATAACTCCTGCAACTCATTGATATAAATATAAATGAACTTTTCTCTAGCAATTTAATGTTTACCTAGCAATTATAAGATGTCGGTGTATAAATAACTTATAAGAGGTTATATAGCGTGTTTGGGTTTACATAACTTAAGGCGTGACAACCAAACTAATTATAAAACAAAAGAAAAACCTTTATTTCTCTTAATCCATAAACACACTCTCTTAATTTTCATATTAACTTTTCTTCATCATTTCTATTGGATTTCCTTTTCTTTTTTTTAATGTTTATGTTGGAATATTCACCCTTCCAATTCACAATACTCTAACAAAATAAATAAATAAAGATCAACCTAAATATGTTTAATAAATTCATTCAATTATATTTTAAAAAAATACCTGACAAAAAATGAATTCTCTTGATAATGAAGTAATGTACCACTCATTTCACTGCAATAATGGAGTTACTTAAGCCTTCACAAAGTAAGAGAGAAAAAGAAATAATTAATTTGAAAGTAACTTGGCAAAGTGAATGTGAAATATTTGTGAGTGGCTCGAAGAGATTGGTTTTGCAAGCGAGAGTATGTAGTATGAACATAAATAAGATATGCCGTGCTAGAAATGTTAATTAATATTGAAGTGAAATGAAAAAATAACTAATTTTTAATTTTCAGAACCAAAAACTCTAACATTTTGAATCTGCATTTTGTAAGATGAAAATATAAATCAATTGTGATTTAAAAGCATATTGAAAAAAGATGAAGAGTGATTGAAAAACTTTCAAAAAGATGCAGATTGATTGAAAAATTGAGAGTATGAAAGTAGTTCTTTAATAGTTAATTTGATACTTGTAATTTATACAATGAGAGAGAAAGCAGTTTTTTTGTTTAAATTAAATATTTAACGTGGGAGAGGAGTTATGCTATGAAATGGTTTGTAATTTTTTTGGGTGGTTACATATGGATAATTTAGGAATAAAGTGAGTTTTATAAGGGTAAATTTGGAAAGGAAATAAGCCACACCAAAATCACCTATCCTCTTTATATATACTAGCGTCCAAACGGGCACGTCCGTGCCCGTTTGTCCGCTTTTTTTATTGCGCTAACGCGCAAAAATATTAACAGCGTATTTTTTTATAAATTTAATTTTACCATAAACTATTTATATTGATTTTAATATATACTATTTATATGATGAAACATTAAGTTTTGTATTTATATATTGCTATAGATTAGTCAAAAGTATAAGAAGATTTAGATAGAAGAAGATCCAAAAATCTTTCTCACAATTTATTAAGCAACTAAACCTTAACATTAATACGGATATTGAGTTACATTATTGCTTAATAGGAAGGTCAACCAAGGAATCAAAATCAGAAATATCTCTCGTTTCACTGCAAAATAAATGAAGTGAATTTTAGTAGTCAACCGTATAGTGTAATCTAGTAAGTACACGCCTAGTATGAGATTGCAAAAGTATAGTTGAATGATTAAACATAATAGATAAATACCTGAGTTTGTGACAACAAAATTTCTTTAAAAACTATATTTTTTGTAAACTCCCCTTTTCCCCCCACTTACTCTTCCATCTTTAATTAGCACTCTTGTTGCAGCCCGCGAAACACCTTTTGATAAAGCAACATACAATTGTCCGTGACTGAAAACATGTCGTGGAAGATAAATTCCGACATTTGGAATTGTTTGTCCTTGGGATTTATTTATAGTGAGTGCAAAGCTTAGTTTGACAGGAAATTGTTTTCTAATAAGCACAAAGGAAGTCCCGCACCTTCAGTGTTTTTGAGCTTAATTCTTGGCAAGAAAGCTCTTTTTCCAGCATTGTGGCCTGTAAGTATTTCAACATCAAGCAAATTCATAAAAAAACCACGACATAACAACCTTGTCCCATTACACAACCCAAATTTAGGGTCTATGTTTCGCAACAACATCAGTGGAGCCCTTATTTTTATCTTTAAAATATGTGGCGGTAAAGCACCAGGAGCAATCGTGTGCAAGTATTCTTGTTGATATAGATTATGAGTATCATCCTCAACCTCATAAAAAGATAACAAAATATGTTCATCTCCAGGGAATTTATCAATAATCATGTCATTCAACATATGCACATCACAATTTTTTGGAGTAAGTATGGCTCTCTCCACCATATATGAAGCATCCCATCCATGGTTTTCTAATTGGGGGAATGTATGTTGTATAAGCTTTTGTATGAAGCTTTCTCCTTCCCAAGGTATTACAATTTCAGCAGGCATTCTGACCATGTCATCCTCTTTAGTAGGTTCATTACCATCTACAATCCTCATTAGAAACTGCGCAAAGTCCTGGTCATGAATTGATCGCATGTTTTGGCGCAAATGTAGGACCTTTGTGGTGGCCCATAATCGAGACCTAACAATACATGTTGAAATCAGTTGTCCTCTATTTCCTTTTTCAATAACTGGTAGCACCTGACGAAAATCTCCGCCCATGATCATTATTTTTCCACCAAATGGAGCATTGTTATTCATGATGTCTTGAAGTGATCGATCCAATGCTTCTACACAATATTTATTTATCATGAGTGCTTCATCCCAGATGATTGCACTGGTTATTCTAATGAGTTTTGCAAGGTCAGAATTCTTTGCTATTTTACAAATAGAATGGGGCTTTATATCAATGGGGATCCCAAATCGAGAGTGTGCAGTTCTACCACCAGGTAATAATGTAGCAGCTATACCATAGGAAGCTGTTGCTAAGACAATTTCATTATTACACCTCAAATTTGCTATTATAGTTCGATAAAGGAAAGTTTTACCTGTCCCTCCAGGACCATCAACAACAAAAATTTGACATTGTTTTTGGTGGATGACGTTCATAATTATATTGTAAGCACTCATCTGGTCATTATTTAACTTCACAACAGATTGAACGTCTTCGTTTGGAATTTGGACCGATAATTCTTCCTGAATAATTGTTGGCACTCCCCCGACTTCATTTGTTTCCGTTGTCAACATTGGAAGATCGTAGTTTTTTATTAGTTTTCCATGCAATAGCAAAAGATCCCTCAATTCCCGCAATAACATATTTTCAAAGTTATCCCTCACAACAACATTTGTCATTTGATAATCCTCCACCATGTAGGGATAAAACTCATTAAATAGGCCTCTAACATCAGTTGGTTCACAAAAAATTAATATAGTCACAAACAACCTTCGTAAAGCATATGGCATACGCATATTTGATGCTTCAAGCAAACATTCACGAACTATTGTCACTCTCTAATAACTCCCAATCCTCAGCTGATTTTTAAAATGTGAAAAAAGATGCACCATTATGTGTAAGATGGTATTCCCAGCTTGTTGGACCTCTTAAATGAGACAAATACCGCAATATGATTAAAATATACGTTACTATAACATATAACAAATACCGCAATATGATTACTAATCTCATATTGTATATTACATAATATGATAATACCTATGTTATACTGACTATGTGAAATAACATATGTATTATTAAGTAATTAATATATCTATATTATAACATTAAGTAATAGGACGATATAATTACTTAATATAAAACTATGAAATATAACGTATTATGATTAAAATAACCTTATATATAGTAACTTAACTTGATAAATATTAAGTTAAGAGCTTATGTTTAAAATCTTGCGGACATATGAAAACAATATGTCTATTTAATCTATCTTATTATAATGATAGGACAAAATATTACTAAAATCTCATATGTTAATATTAACATTAAAAATCTTTTTCTATTTTTGTACATAATCTATCTCAGCCATTGATATCCATTTCACTAATTTTGGAGGATGCAAGATGCATTGCATTCTGACAAAACTTAAAATAAAAGGATAATTTACAATAACTTTTTGACCATAAAAAGGGTCTGCCTCAAGTAAAATAATGAATAATAATCATGTGTATTTGTTCCCCCTAAAAATACCAAATCCCTAAAACCAATATCCCACAACAGACAATAAGAGATTGTCATTATTACTCTACTTATGTTTGACAATTACTTAGAATTTTTCATTATACAAAAGGAACACATTTTTTATAAACAAATGATACCTACAACAGATATGTCATGAGGTTTCACGATGAGCCATTAAGGAAATGTGCCAATACCTTGTATGTATTATTGTCATGCATAATTAAGGCCTCTGCAACGCTGCTTGATGAAAATTTGGTTAGCAACCGTGGAGAGAATATTGTGGAGGAAATAAAAGCATGATTATGATTATGAACATTGACACGCCTGCCGTTGTCAAAATAGCAAATAAAAAAAATCATCAATCGACGAACTCTGCAACACCAAAATAACAATTAAAAAAACAAAACATTTTCAAGTTCGTATCGCCGTAATCAAAAGAGTATCACCATCGAAACTTATTTCGCATTGAGGCTGCCGACAATATTTGAATTCCACAGCTTGAACACACAGTAACAACAACTATAAACCGCACCACATTTTTTAATGCGCACAACATTAGGTAAACGTAATTGCCTCCACAACATAGAATATAAAGTTGATAAATATGTGTTCTGATATAAGGCGTTAACTCCAAAATAATAAGCAGTTAGTATATTTAAAAGGATTCTGAATGTGTATTGTTCTGATATGTGTTCTGATATGTTTATATGGTGTAAATCTAGGGAACTATTTATGAGTCTAGCGCGACAGCTAGAGGTAATGATGTTCAACACAGAACAATACATACTGAACGAAGAAGTTATCATCAGTAAATAATAAGCAAATGCCTTTCTCATAACAATAATAAGACATTCGCCGCAAGGAAGACGAATCAGTAACAAAATATCCTATCATGACATCGTAACCCAAGCAGCATAAACACAACATTTAAAACGTACACGCAAGTAGCAGTATAACAACATCAGAACAACACTGTTTAAATCAATTACGCAATTGAACTCAAATGCAAACCGTCGCAAACTAAAACATTAACATCAATAACACAGACTATCACAGTGCTCAGAATCCGACATTAACATAATTTAGTCAAACCACAAATCAAACACATAATTGAAGCAATTAGTAACACAACTATACTTTGTGTTATGGAAAATAATAGAAACAATTCTGTTATAAAAACAGTCTGGGTATTCGCAGCGACCACAATCAACAAAGCAGTAGCAGTGTATTAAAATTTTGTATCAAAACCAATGACACCCTATTGCATGCAATTGAATAACTCTGTGTATTTTTCCCAATTTTGTCATGTTACATGAGATAACCTTTAAATAAAAGATAAAGAAAATTAAAGTTAAATTAGAGAAAATTAGAGAAGGTGTTACAAACATACCAAATATCAATATCTTCATGTACACAATTTATCTCGACTTCCTTCTCTCTTTTCTCTTTTGTTCTTGATGAATGTTTCCTACAGTTAGATTATAAAAAAATTAAAATGTGAGATGGTAGAATTATTGGACAAAATTGAAAAATAAAAAGCTACACCAAAACAATGTATTGCCTTTATATATTGTTATAGAAGATTTTACATGGAAGTTATGTGGGAGTTCGCCAGTTCGGAAGATGATAGTAGGGAGTTATATGAAAGATGATAGTAATAGTTCAATGGAAATTATTGTGTAAGTTATATATTTTAAAATAAGGGTAAATTTGGTATAAAAAAAAGCTACACCAAAAATCAAGTATTGTCTTTATATATGTTATATATATATATTTTAAAATAAGGGTAAATTTGGTATAAAAAAAAGCTACACCAAAAATCAAGTATTGCCTTTATATATGTTATAGATAATATATATATATATATATATATATATATATATATATATATATATATATATATATATATATATATATATATATATATATATATATATATATATATATATATATATATATATATATATATAGTCAAAATTTGAATGTTGTGAGTATAAACATAAAAGGCAAGAATGTGTTTTTTTTCAAAAAAAAAAAACAAATACATCTAACTTTTGATTAAAAATAAATGTTGAATGCTAATATTTAACTTTGGTTATTACAAACTACCGTCCAGACGAACACTCGTGTTTGTCTGTCCGCTTTTTTAATGTGTATGAATAAAAATATAAAAAATATTTTTTGTTTAAATAATTTTTTTTAAAAATAAAATATATGGAAGTTAGTAATAAAAGGTTACATGGAAGTTAATAAGAAGAAGTTATTAAGTAAATTACATAATAAAGTAAGGGTAAAAATGGTAGAAAAATAAGTCAAACCAAAACAAAGTATTCCCTTTATATATTGTATAGACTAGCGTCCAGACGGGCACTTGCGTGCCCGTCTGTCCGCTTTTTAAATGCACATGAATGAAAATATAAACGATATTTTTTGTTTAAATAATTTTTTTTAAAAATACAATATGTAGAAGTTAATAATAAGAAGTTACATGGAAGTTAATAATAAGAAGTTATTAAGTAAATTACATAATAAAATAATAAAGTAAGGGTAAAAATGGTAGAAAAATAAGCCACACCAAAAACTTGTATCCCCTTTATATATAGTTATAGACTAGCGTCCAGACGGGCACTCGCGTGTCCGTCTGTCCGTTTTTTTAATACGCACGAATGAAAATATAAATGATACTTTTTGTTTAAATAATTTTTTTTAAAAATACAATATGTGAAAGTTAATAATAAGAAGTTATGTGAAAGTTAATAATATGAAGTTATTAAGAAAACTACACAATAAAGTAAGGGTAAAAAAATGGTAAAAAAATAGGTCACACCAAAATAAAGTATTCTCTTTATATATTGTATAGATGAATAGATATTCGTACCCGCAAAAACACGCGAAAAAAATGGGACAAGGCGGAACGGACATATTACATGGCAAGGGTCTAAACCCTTGATCCTCCCTACACTTAAATATAGACAAAACAGACATATCCAAACAGGTCACACCCGTTATACCCTCCTTACGAAATTATACTTTTATTTTTTAAATATTTGAATTCATTGTCTGAGTTAGAGACAACACTACACTTAAGTAAGTTTTTAAATTTCTAAATTAAATCAAGAATTTTAATTTAGTATATAAAAATTTAAAATTTTAAAAATGTAATTTAATTATAAAATTACAAAAATATTAAAATATTGACATTTTTTATAAGGACAGTTTATTATATTAAATTTTAAAATTTAAATGAAATATTTTTTTAAAAATTATATTATTATATTTAGATGCTTAGAAATTTGTAAATATGGAATATAATTTTAAAATCTATTTTAAAAAAATGAATAGATTATTTTAAAATATAAAAAATAATTAATTGATTAAATTTAGAGAGAGTGCAACAACACTACACTTTTAATTAAATTATAGAATTCAATGTCTCAATTAGTGACAACACATTTTTAAATGTCGGAATTAAATCAAGAATTTTAATTCAGTCAAAAAAAATTAAAATTAAAATAATCACACTTTTTATAAAAACACTTTTATAAGGATGTTTTTTCTTAAAAATATTACAAACAATCCTTTTATAATATGAGTTTGAAAATTACTACCAGAATTCGACTTTAGACTGGCTTCACACCATTCGAATCCAAACAAATTTTTTTATTATAAAAAATTAAAATTAAAATTTCATAATATTTATTATAAATAAAACTAAAAATTATATTATTTAAAATATAATATATTTTTAAATACTATATTATCCTTTTTAAATATTATAATATGTTTTTAAATACAACACATATTTAGAGAAACAGATAGAATATGAGAAAAGAATATTGGTTATATTAATGTATAAGATTTTAAAAAGAAAAATTGAATAAAATAGAGATAAAATTTAGTGAGATGAGAAATCAATGTGCTATTTTAAAATAAACCCTAATAAATAGCGAATTTTTTAGAATCGGGCTAAAAAAAATTCCTAAAAAATATATAGTCTAATTTTAATGTTCAAATCCTATGATTTTTTTTTTGGGTATGATGAATTAATCCATTTTGACTGCTACAACAATAATCTTAAATTTATACTCCTTCGTAATTAATTTATAATATATAAAATGTATTTGATAGATAATAGTTTATTTATATTAATTATTCATTGTTTCTAAAAAAAAGTTACCTTTAATAAATAGATTTACTAAAGTATGTAGAAGCAGATATACTAAAATATCTCTTTTTTATTAAAAAAATAAATTTTTTTATCTAAATATTTTTAAGATATATTAAATATTAAAAAAATTCAGAATGTATTGTTAAAATTTGGACTAAATTTATTTTTGTTTTTACTTTAAATAAGAGTATAGTTTAAGAAAGAAATGTAAGGGTGGAATCGTAATTCAAAACAATTTTTTTAATTAAATTATAGAATTAAATGTCTCAATTAGTGACAACACATTTTTAAATTTCAGAATTAAATCATGAATTATAATTCAGTGGAAAGAAATTAAAATTTTTATAATTTAATTTAATCAAAATATTACAAAAATATTAAAATAATGACATTTTTTATATAACACTTTTTTATAAGGATGCTTTTTCTAGCTAAGATTTTACATAAATATTTTTATAAGGACACCTTTTTAACTAAGATTTTATATTTGTATATTTATAATAAATTAATGACACTATTTATAAGGTCTTTTTTCTAGCTAAGTTTTTATAAGGATTTTTTTTATAAGGACACTTTTTCTAGCTAAGGTTTTATAAGAATATTTTGTATGTTTATATTTAGATGTAAAAGAAAGTGTCATTATTTAATCCTTTAAAGTAACATGTTATGTTTTGCACACATAAATGTTTGTTTGTTTTTTTCTTTCAATCTTTATTATTATTAAGATTGTGGTTAGTTACTATCAAAATAATACGCGATCATAAAATTAAGGTTGAGGCTAAAATTGCTATCAAGATTAGAGTTGTTAAAATGGACCATTCGTTTTTAAATGAGTCGGCTTTGATGGACTTCAGACTTTTTAGAGATGAGTTAAAAAAAATCTAATGTAATATGAGCTTGAAAATTACTATTAAAATCCGACTCTAGACTGATTTTGTGTTATCCAAATCCAAACATATTTTTTCTGATAAAAAATTAAAATAAAAATTCAATAATATTTATTATAAACAAAATTAAAAATTATATTATTTTAAATATAATATATTTAAGTACTATATTATCTATTTTAAATATTATAATATGTTATAGGACTCTCATGGGAAGAGGGTGAGGGCGAGGGCGGCCGTCGAAGAACACGGTGCATGTCAGAGTGATAAAATGCACATCACAAATGATACATTGTGGTATCCATGATGTAAATGGAGTATTCCAAACTTGGATGACAGCTATCTATTCGCTGAACCAACTTGAGCAAAGAAGGAAACTGTGGGAAGACTTGAAACAAATTCATGACAACCAACAGGGCCCTTGGTTCCTTATGGGCGATTTCAACAATGTAACTAAATCTATGGACAGAATAGGTGGGAACCTGGTGACTGAAAGAGAGTTTGAAGATCTCAGAAGCTTGATGGATCATGCTGGCTTGTTTGAGAAGGATAGCACAGGTGACTATTTTACCTGGACAAATAAACACTCTATAGGTACCATTTATTCAAAAATTGACCATGTTCTTGGTAATATAGACTGACTGCAGGATAATATTGATTTGAAGTTGGAGATTCTCCCTCCTAGTATCTCTGATCACTGCCTTTTAGGCTTGAATGCTGAGAAGATTAACAGAGCAGTACACAAAAAATTCAAATTTACAAATAGTGTGGTGAAGATAGCAGATTATCATGACACTGTCAAACAAAACTGGAACAAAGAGATTACTGGCAGACCCATGGCTAGACTGTGGTATAAACTGACGAGATTGCAAGCTCCCCTAAGCAGACTGAGCAAACAGTTTTCAAACCTCCAGCAGATCATTGTCCAAGCAAGGAATGATTTATTACAAACCCAGGAAAGTCTCATAATGGACATAATGAATACTGAGATCATTGAGAAAGTTAAAACTTGTACTGATGAATTGACCCATCTGCAAGAATTTCAGGACCAAATGCTGAGACAGAGGACAAAGATTAATTGGCTTAGAGAAGGCGATACGAATTCATTTTTCTTCTATGCTTACCTCAAATCCAGGACTACAGCCACAAATATTAGCCAACTCTATAAAGATGATGGTACCTGTATTCACAACCAGGAAGACATAGGAAAAGAGGTGTATGAGTTTTATGGAAAATTGATGGGCACAAGGGAACCTAGAATAAATATGATTGATATTGATGTCATGAGGGAGGGGCCTCAACTGTCCATGGAACAAAGAGCTGATCTAATTTCACCAGTGTTTGTTACTGAAATCACTAATGCCTTAAAAGGGATAGGTGACCTTAAGAGCCCAGGTATAGATGGTTATGGAGGAAAATTTTTCAAAGCCAGCTGGGACATTGTTGATAAAGATGTTATTGAAGCTGTTACAGAATTCTTTGAGCAGAATGTGATTTATAAAGCTTTCAATGAAACAATTGTTACTCTTATTCCTAAACAGCCGGACGCCAAAACCTTGAAAGATTACAGGCCAATTGCTGGATGCTCAACAATCTACAAAATCATATCCAAGATCCTCACAACCAGACTTGGGAAGGTGTTGGGTAACATCATTAGTAAAGCGTAGGCAGCCTTTGTTCCAGGTCAGAAAATCCATTCTCACATCTTACTAGCTATGGAACTTTTAAAAGGTTATAATAGGAATACTGGTACTCCTAGATGCATGGTACAATTAGATCTCCAAAAAGCTTATGACATGGTTGATTGGGGTGCTCTTGAAAATATTCTTAGTGAAGTAGGATTACCTAAGAAATTTGTTGATTGGATTATGACCACTGTGACTATAGTTTCTTATAGATTTAATATCAATGGCAAGTATACTGATAAGATCAATGCTAGAAGAGGTATTAGGCAAGGGGACCCCTTATCCCCTCTCCTGTTTGTAATAATTATGGAATATCTCAGCAGATTACTTTTCAGAATGCAAAAGAATCCTGATTTCAACCACCATGTTAAATGTGAAAGGCTGCAAATCACCCACTTAACCTTTGTTGATGACCTCTTGCTGTTCTCTAGAGGCAATCATGTGTCCATGGATATTCTACAATTAACTTTGAACAAGTTTCTGGATTCTACAGGTTTGAAAATAAACCCTTCTAAGAGTAGGGTGTATTTTGGTAATGTTTCCGAAAATGTCAAATGTGCCATCCTCCAGCTAACCTCCTACAAAGAAGGGTCTCTCCCCTTTAGATACCTTGGTATTCAGGTGACTAGTAAGCGTCTTGTTGTTATCCATTACATGTCGTTATTGGACAGGTTATTAAGTAGGATAACTCACTGGAGTTCTAGATTGCTGAGTAATGCAGGTAGGCTGCAACTCATCAAGAGTATGCTCTATGCCATCACAACCTATTGGATGCAATGTATTTGGTTTCCAAAAACTGTGATCAACAAGATCAATGCAATATGTCAATCTTTTCTCTGGACAGGTGGTAATATTATCAGTAGGAAAAGTCCAGTAGCGTGGGATAATGTTTGTAAACCACATGTGAAAGGCGGACTAAATGTGATGAATTTGGAAATTTGGAATAGTATGCTTATGATAAAACTTCTCTGGAATATCCATGCAAAATCCGATGATTTATGGGTTCGTTGGATACATGCTTATTACTTAAGACATGAAGGTATTCTGACTAGAATTGTTAAGGGATCGGACTCTAGAATTTTCAAAGCAATTCTAATACAAAGGGACAATCTAGTGACTATACAGAGTACATGGAATGATATGCTGCAGACAGGTAAATTCCATGGGAGAAAAGTGTATTAAAGCCTTCTACCTATTACTCCTAATGTTGCATGGGCCAAATTAATTATTCACAATAGAGCTAGACCCCGTGCAATTATTACTCTTTGGATGATCTGCCATGACAAGTTAGCTACCAAGTCTAGACTTTTCAGATTTGGAATGCTCAATAATAACAAGTGTGTTTTTTGCAATGAAGAGGAAACCATTGATCACTTATTTTTTTGCTGTTTGGAATTGAAGCAAATCTGGATTGGTATTCTTCAGTGGATGGGTATTCAACACAATCCAAAAAGATGAAAAGAGGAAATGCAATGGGTTCTAAGAAATTATGGTGGGAAAGGCTGGAAATCTGATCTGTTTAGGTTTGCCCTTACAGAAACTCTTCATGAGATCTGGCTTTCTAGAAATGAATCCTGTTTTAATCAAAGAACTGATAAAAGGAAGTGCCTAGATAGAATTATAAACAACATAATGTATAGAGGGTGGACTAGTCCTAAGCTTAAACCACATATAGCTAGGTTGATTTTACCTTAAATTAGTTTTGTTTGTTTGTTGGCTGGATCTTCTGATCGCCTTGTTTTGTACTGTTTTTTTGAGTTAATGTCAAATTTCTTGATTCAAAAAAAAAATATTATAATATGTTTCTAAAACAATACATGTTTAAATTGTATAAAATGATAATTGAATATTTAACCTAAGAGAAACTAATAGAATATGAGAAAAGAGTGTTGATTATATTAATATATAAGATTTAAAAGAGAAAAATTAAATAGAATAGAGATAAAATTTAGCGAGATGAGAAAAATCAAATTGCTATTTTAAAGTAAACCCTAATAGGTAGCATGTTTTTTAGAGTCAGGCTAAAAAATATCCTAAGAAATGTTGGAAATTTGGTGTAATAATCTTGGATATCTTCGAGGAATCGTGTTCGTACACTTTCCGAACAAAGTATTTCGACCCTATTATTTGTCTGGGTTCACGAAATCTTTGTGGGGATAATTCTTTGAAGAACAATCTGTTTCTGGCAATAGAAAACAGATCAAGAATATAGAGAGAATATGAATTTTGTTCAGTGTGTAAAACTGAGGCCAAATGACTCCTTATATAGGAGATTAATTAACAGAAAACGAAAAGGGACATCTGTTCAAAATTTTTGAACGGGTTCATCTTTTTAAATTTAATTTCGAACGGGTTCAAAACTTAACAGTAAAATTTCAGAAAAATTTTGCTCGGGGCTCTGCCCTTGGAACCCCACGGGGCTTCGCCCCGCACCCCGCCAGGGGCTTCGCCCCTTGGAACCCCAGCGGGGCGTTGCCCCGCACCCCGCCAGGGGCTCCGCCCCTTGGAACCCCTTTTCAATTATTCACATTCAATTGTACGTTGACTCGACGAGCGTGCACTCCGCACTACCCTAACTCGTTTCCAAGCTTAACGTATAATTGCATCGGCCTACAGTAAATCACATTACTACTAAAATACATTGATGATACTAAATCACCAACAAAAAATATGGGCTCTAATTTTAAGATTTAAACCCAATGATTTTTTGAATTTGACGAACTAATCCATTTTATCAGTTATAACCATGATAATCTTAAACTTATACTCCCTTCCGATCCAATTTATAATAGATAAAATATATTTGCTAGATATATAGCTCTTTTATATTAATTATTCAATCTTTCTTAAAAAAAAAGTTATCTTTAATAAATAGATTTACTAAAGTATGTAGAAGCAGATATACTAAAATATCTCTTTTTTATAAATAAAAAAAGTTATTTTTTTATTTAAATATTTTTAAAATATATGAAATATAAAGAAAATTCAGAATGTATATTGTCAAAATTTGAATTAAATTTATTTTTATTTTTACTTTGGGTTAAATATATTTTTGGTACCTATAAATATCTCACAATTTTATTTATAATCCCTATTAAAAAAAAAACATATTTTAGTTACTATAAAAATTTTGTGAATGGAGTTTTAGTTTTAGTACTTTAGTTTAGTTTCTCGTAGTAAGATAGTAAATAAAAAAGTAGATTATAAAAAAAAAGTAGGATAATAACTATAACATGGAATTAATTCCATGTTATAATTTTTTATTGATATTATAATTTTATTTAACGATTAATTTCAAGCATCTACTTCAGAATTACCTGCTAAAAGTATGAAGTAATTGTATATCAAAATAAATTTCTATCAAAATAAATTTCATGTAAGAATAAAATCGAACAACCAATTAAAAAAGAGACAAAGAAAAAAGAAATTAGTGAGAAGATTCAATTGTAATGTTCACATGCAAGAGATCTAATTGTGATGTTCATCCACATGCAACCCTTTGCACGGATAATAGAAAACATAAATTATTTACCTTGTGAACATCGTTCATGTTAGATAGTCCTTCTATGTCGAATGGATCCAGACTGAATCGTGAACGAAATCACTTTCCTTAAAAGTATTTCAAGCCCTGAATACCCAGGATAAGTCAGCCTTTTTCTCGAAACTGCACAAGACTGGTGAAGTTTCGAATGCAAGGAAGACGTTGGAATTATATGGAAGAGGATTTCAGAAGTCCGCCCGCCGGAGCGCCGCCTCATTAACGCCGCGAATAGCCCGATTGCTCCGATGCGTCGTGCCTAAGTGCTCAAGTTCCGTCTACAAGACGCCACTAGCGCCTCTACGCCCACGCCCCCGGATCCGGTTCCGGAGCCGGAGCCGGCGAGGGGTGTTTTGTATGAGACAAGTGACATAAGTTTTGGCACCACCACATATGACTATGTGGCACTTTATTCTTTTTGGCTCTTTTGGAAATTACATTGTTCCAAGTGCCTTATAAATGCTATTTAATTTTACTCCTCTTCCAATGTGGGACTAAGCATTTATTATAACACCCACTTTGTCATTTTGGAGCAACTTTAATGGAAATAAATTATTATTTCCAACAATCCCCCACTTGTTCTAATAATGACAAAATAATAATTCCAGAAATGGTACATAAGAAGTATTAATACAGTTAAGTATCTTTCGATTTTAAACTTAACCTTAGTAAGAATAACACAAGGTTTAATTGGAATATTAGGTAGCAATGCTTTTAAACCATGAATCCATATGAATAGACCGGTGTTACCTTACACACACTCCTTAAAGATTCTTCCTCTGCATAACTCGTTTAGCACTTATTTATGGCCATGTGCTATCCTGTTTCATGAATTTTTCATGAGAGAAACTCCAACTCTCACTTTGAGACGGCACCATCTCATAATTCACATAGGTGAAGTTCATATAGTATTTGTTTCCAATAGATACGTATCCTCGGTATTGAACTTCATTAAGAGTTTAAGATAAAACTCAACCCTCATTTCTAATGTCAACATAATTATGAAATGTTAGACAATTATCCAAATTAACGACTTGTTGTTACCCATTGAAAATCTTAACGTTAATGTTCTGTTAACTTAAGATTGGGTTGCCGCCATTGTCGGAACTCTTACTCAAGGAGTTTCAACCCCATACCTCTCGAGGTTGTTCTTACTAAGTCTCTGGCCAGTGGCTTAGTAAACGGATCAGCCAAATTATAGCTTGTTCGTATATACGTAAGTGAAATGATTCCATCCTTAATCAGTTTTCTTACGAACGAATGTCTAAGTCCTATATGCCTGGATTTTCCATTATACACTTCGCTAAATGCTCTTGCCAAAGTGGCCTGACTATGGCAGTGTATCATTACCTTTGACACTATTTTAACTATGATTTTAAATTATTTTTAACTATGATTTTATATTTGTATATTTATATTAAATTAATGACACTATTTATAAGGTCTTTTTTCTAGCTAAGGTTTTATAATAATATTTTGTATGTTTATATTAAAATAATGAAACTTTTTATAAGTATAATTTTTATAAAGACACGTTTTTTTAGTTTAGGTTTATAAGATTATTTTTTATAAGCATGTTTTTTTCTAGTTAAGGTTTTATAGGAAAGGTTTATATTTTAGAATATAAATAAGTAAAATATTTTTTTTATTTGAGATGTATTTTTATTATATAAAATTATAAAAGTTAATGGAAATAGCTTTTTAATAAAGTAGCAGATTTTTTAGAGTTGGATTAAAAAAATCCTAAAAAATATGAACTTTAATTTTAAATTTCAAATTCTTTGTTTTTAAATCTGGCGAGCTAATCCATTTTGACAGCTATAACTATGATAATTTTAAATTTATACTTTCTAAGATCCAATTTATAATAGATATAATATATTTGATAAATATATAGTTCATTTATAGTAATTATTTAATGTTTCTAAAAAAAAAGTTTATCTTTAAAAAATAGATTTACGATATACTAAAATATCTCTTTTTTATAAAATAAAAAAATTTATTTAAATATTTTATAAATATATGAAATATAAAGAAAACTCAGAATGTATATTGTCAAAATTTGGACTAAATTTATTTTTGTTTTTACTTTGGGTTAAATATGTTTTTGTTACCTATAAATATCTCATAATTTTATTTATAGTCCATATAAAAAGAAAATATATTTTAATCCCTATAAAAATTTTATGAATACAATTTTAGTTCTTGCTAATTTCTAAAATTTTAAAAACTATTTAATTACCCATAAATTTTTAAATTTTTTAATAGTATTTTTCATATGTGTTTAAATTACAATAAAATATTTCTAAAATATGGGCATCGGTATATCTTTCTAATATAGCAGGAAACCTACCATAATGAAGGTCAAGATCTTTGGTTTTCAACAAATAACCAAATATCCTCGTGATTGCCTTCCAATGTTCATTACTTGAATTACTAGTAAATCTACTCATTTTACTAACTGCAAATGATATATCGGGTCTAGTACATTGCATTAAGTACATAAGACATCCGATCGCACTTGCATATTCTAATTGAGCCACTGCTCTTCCATCATTCTTTTCAAGTTTGATTACATGATCAAATGGAGTAGTTACTTCCTTGAATTTCAGGTGTTTGAACTTATCAAGCATTTTCTCAATATAATGTGTTTGATTAAGTTCATAACCCCCACTATTTTGCTTAACTTTTATTCCTAAAATTGTGTCAACAAGCCCAAGATCTTTCATCTTGAAAGTGGAAGTTAGAAACCTTTTTGTTTCTAAAATTCCATTAAGTCTATTGCTAATTATTAGCATGTCATCAACATAAAGACACAAAAATATTACAGTGTTATTATACACTTTTGTATATAAACACTTGTCACAAGAATTAGGAATAAATCCATTTGACATTATCGTAGAGTCAAACTTTTGATGCCATTGTTTTGGTGCTTGTTTTAAGCCATATAGAGATTTGACAAGTTTGCACACCTTCTGTTCATTTCCAGGAAGGACGTGTCCTTCTGGTTGTTCCATGTAGATTTCCTCATCGAGGTCTCCGTTTAGGAATGCTGTTTTAACATCCATTTGATGAACAATCAGATCATTTAAAGATGCTAAAGCAAATAACAACCTTATAGTGGTTGTTCTCGCTACAGGTGCATAAGTGTCAAAATAATCTATACCTTCCTTTTGTCTAAATCCTTTTGCCACTAATCTTGCTTTATAAGTGTTTAATGTACCATCACTATGATATTTCTTTTTAAACACCCACTTGCATCCAATGGGTCTTGATCCCTTTGGTAAATCAACAAGTTCCCAAGTGTGGTTGGACATAATTGAATCCATTTCATCTCGGATAGCATCTTTTCAAAAAGAGGAGTATCTTGAGGCTATTGCTTCCTTATAAGTTTTAGGATCTTCCCCTACTTGAAGAATTACCGGAATGCTTTTAATAAAATTTGTACTATTTCCTTCAACCAGATAAAATGAAATGGATTGAGAATCAATTTCGTCTGGTCCTAGGTTCTTTATTTTCCGGACTCTTTTGCTTATCCTAGGTTCGGGTCGTGGTTCATTTATTCGAGATGTGTCTTCAGGTTGTATTTCTACAATCCGAGAAGAGTTTTTTTCACAAGATTCTTTATTTATGGCCGACTCTGATTCTTTATCCTTAGTTATAAGGTTTTCAAAGAATTCTACATCCCGGGATTCAACAATAATATTAGACTCTAAATTTAACAGTCTATATGCTTTGCTATTTTGTGCATATCCTACAAATGCACATCTTATCCCTCGAGGACCCAACTTGGTTCTCTTAGGATCCATGTTTTTGTAATATGCCACACACCCCCACACCTTAAAATAGCCAATATTTGGTGTCATGCCCTTCCATACCTCATATGGAGAAATTCCACTTTTCTTTAAGGGAATTCTATTTATTATGTGACAAGCGGATAATAAAGCTTCGCCCCACAAATTGAAAGGTAGTTCGGAATGCAATAACATGGCATTCATCATTTCTTGATATGTTCGATTCTTTCTTTCTGCTATGCCATTTTGTTGTGGTGTTCTAGGTGCCGAACATTCATGTATTATACCATGTTCTTCACAAAATGCATCAAATTCAGTAGAAAAGTATTCACCGCCCCTATCACTCCTAAGGACTTTTATACTTCTACTTAATTGATTTTCCACTTCTGCTTTGTAACTCTTAAAGGCATTAAAAGCCTCATCTTTATGCTTTAAGAGATATACATAAGTGTATCTAGAACAATCATCAATAAATGTAATGAAATATATATTTCCCCCACGGGTCAACATGCCATTAAATTCGCACAAATCTGAATGCACAAGATCAAGCAGATTTATATTTCTTTCAACACTTTTGAAAGGTTTCTTAATCATTTTTGATTTAACACATAATTCACATTTATTGAAATCTTTGATATTACATGATATCAAGCCAAGTTTAATTAGTCTCTTCATTGAACTAATACCAATATGTGCTAATCTATTGTGCCATAAAGTAACTGAATCAAGCATGTAAGCAGAATTAGAAATTTCATTAATCATGTTATCAGTAATACATAGTTTGATCATTCCTTCAGCGGAATATCCTTTTCCAACAAACACACCATTACGGGTCAAAATAAGTTTGCCCGATTCATACACAGATTTAATACCCGGTTTTCCCAATAAATCCCCACTAACAAGATTCCTATTCATGTCTGGGACATGAAGCACATTAATAAGAGTAACTTTCTTTCCAGAAGTGAAGTTGAGTTCGACCGTTCCGGTTCCAACAACTTTGGATCGCACTTCATTTCCCATTTGTACTTCTTGTCCATCATTTGCCTCAGAATATGTTTTGAATGCAGCCCTGTCATATGAGACATGAACCATGGCACATGTATCATACCACCAGCCTTGGACTTTGCCTTTGATTGCCATAATTTCGCTCACAGTAGCAATTATATCATCATTAGCATTCACTGCATTGATCTTCTTTTTTGATTTATTATGCCTGCAATCTCGAGCATAATGTCCAGGTTTTCCACATACAAAGCATCCATTTTTCGGACCCTTCGGACCACCGAAGTTCTTGAACTTGGTATGTTCCTTTTTCGGTGCGATGTGACTTTTCTTGACATCATGTTTTTTCTTTTCCTTTCTGGTCACAGCATTGGCTTTGGAAAGACCCGCAGATTCTGATTTTTCCCTCTCCTTCGATTCCTCCTCGATTCGAAGATGCTTCTGGATTTTCTCCAAGGAAAAGTTATCAGAACTGTGCAACAGTTTCTTTTTATAGCCTTTCCACGAACTTGGTAACTTCGCAATGATTGCACCAACTTGAAAGGTTTCAGGAATGTCTATTTTCACCGCTTTGATTTTGTTCACCAGGACTTGCAATTCGTGCACTTGAGGAAGTATGGGCTTGGAATCTATAAATTTAAAATCAAAGTATTTAGAAATTAAGAACTTTTTCGTACCTTCTTCTTCGGCTTTGAATTTAAACTCCAGTGAATTCCATATGTCTCTAGCGGACGGATTGTCTGTGTATAGGTCGTATAGGCGGTCAGACAGCGTGTTCAGAATATGCCCACGGCATAGTAATTCTTCCTCCCTTCGCAGCATGCGCTTCTTCTTGAGTTCGTCAGAATCATCTTCAGTTGGTTCTGGAATTGGTGTCAGATCGGGATCCAAGACGTAGTGAACCTTGAGTGCAGTAAGCAGGAACGTCATCTTGTCTTGCCATCTGGTAAAGTTGTTTCCATCGAAGCGATCCAATTTGACAAGATCCTGATTCATGACTTTGATACTTGAAACAGCAGCGTCGGAATCCATGATACAAATACTTTTAAGATTGTTAGATAGTCCTTCTATGTCGAATGGATCCAGACTGAATCGTGAACGAAATCACTTTCCTTAAAAGTATTTCAAGCACACTCTCAAATTGTCTTAGAGTTGGAACGACCTGAATACCCAGGATAAGTCAGCCTTTTTCTCGAAACTGCACAAGACTGGTGAAGTTTCGAATGCAAGGAAGACGTTGGAATTATATGGAAGAGGATTTCAGAATTTATGAGTGAATGATTTCGAATTATGAAGCATATATTTATAGCCATGCATGTGTCTTTTCAGAAGTTTGCAATTCTTCATAAACACACTCTCTAATGAGCATTTGCAATGGTTCAAATAAAATATCATGCACCACTTCGTCAAGTGTCATGTATTTCAAATTCAAATTCAAAATCAAACTCTAGGCAACGAATAAGTCTGAGCGATAATTAAAAATTAAATTCGCAGTATACCGGTCTAAGTGCTCAAGTGCCGTCTACAAGCCGCCACTAGCGCCTCTACGCCCATGCCCCCGGATCCGGTTCCGGAGCCGGAGCCGGAGCCGGTGTCGTCGGTGGCGACACCGGCGAGGGGTGTTTTGTATGAGACAAGTGACATAAGTTTTGGCACCACCACATATGACTATGTGGCACTTGATCCTTTTTGGCTCTTTTGGAAATTACATTGTTCCAAGTGCCTTATAAATGCTATTTAATTTTACTCCTCTTCCAATGTGGGACTAAGCATTTATTATAACACTCACTTTGTTATTTTGGAACAACTTTAATGGAAATAAATTATTATTTCCAACAATCCCCCACTTGTTCTAATAATGACAAAATAATAATTCCAGAAATGGGACATAAGAAGTATTAATACAGTTAAGTATCTTTCGATTTTAAACTTAACCTTAGTAAGAATAACACAAGGTTTAATCGGAATATTAGGTAGCAATGCTTTTAAACCATGAATCCATATGAATAGACCGGTGTTACCTTACACACACTCCTTAAAGATTCTTCCTCTGCATAACTCGCTTAGCACTTATTTATGGCCATGTGCTATCCTGTTTCATGAATTTTTCATGAGAGAAACTCCAACTCTCACTTTGAGACGGCACCATCTCATAATTCACATAGGTGAAGTTCATATAGTATCTGTTTCCAATAGATACGTACCCTCGGTATTGAACTTCATTAAGAGTTTAAGATAAAACTCAACCCTCATTTCTAATGTCAACATAATTATGAAATGTTAGACAATTATCCAAATCAACGACTTGTTGTTACCCATTGAAAATCTTAACGTTAATGTTCTGTTAACTTAAGATTGGGTTGCCGCCATTGTCGGAACTCTTACTCAAGGAGTTTCAACCACATACCTCTCGAGGTTGTTCTTACTAAGTCTCTGGCCAGTGGCTTAGTAAACGGATCAGCCAAATTATAGCTTGTTCGTATATACGTAAGTGAAATGATTCCATCCTTAATCAGTTTTCTTACGAACGAATGTCTAAGTCCTATATGCCTGGACTTTCCATTATACACTTCGCTAAATGCTCTTGCCAAAGTGGCCTGACTATCGCAGTGTATCATTACCTTTGACACTATTTTAACTATGATTTTAAATTATTTTTAACTATGATTTTATATTTGTATATTTATATTAAATTAATGACACTATTTATAAGGTCTTTTTTCTAGCTAAGGTTTTATAATAATATTTTGTATGTTTATATTAAAATAATGAAACTTTTTATAAGTATAATTTTTATAAAGACACGTTTTTTTAGTTTAGGTTTATAAGATTGTTTTTTATAAGCATGTTTTTTTCTAGTTAAGGTTTTATAGGAAAGGTTTATATTTTAGAATATAAATAAGTAAAATATTTTTTTTATTTGAGATGTATTTTTATTATATAAAATTATAAAAGTTAATGGAAATAGCTTTTTAATAAAGTAGCAGATTTTTTAGAGTTGGATTAAAAAAGTCCTAAAAAATATGAACTTTAATTTTAAATTTCAAATTCTTTGTTTTTAAATCTGGCGAGCTAATCCATTTTGACAGCTATAACTATGATAATTTTAAATTTATACTTTCTAAGATCCAATTTATAATAGATATAATATATTTGATAAATATATAGTTCATTTATAGTAATTATTCAATGTTTCTAAAAAAAAAGTTTATCTTTAAAAAATAGATTTACGATATACTAAAATATCTCTTTTTTATAAAATAAAAAAATTTATTTAAATATTTTATAAATATATGAAATATAAAGAAAACTCAGAATGTATATTGTCAAAATTTGGACTAAATTTATTTTTGTTTTTACTTTGGGTTAAATATGTTTTTGTTACCTATAAATATCTCATAATTTTATTTATAGTCCATATAAAAAGAAAATATATTTTAATCCCTATAAAAATTTTATGAATACAATTTTAGTTCTTGCTAATTTCTAAAATTTTAAAAACTATTTAATTACCCATAAATTTTTAAATTTTTTAATAGTATTTTTCATATGTGTTTAAATTATAATAAAATGTTTCTTTACTAAATTATATAATTTTTTAAAATAACAAGAATTAAATATAAAATTTTAAAATTTTAAAAAATAATGGAAAAAATAATGAAAATATCAGACTTTTAAATCTTTCTCTAACTAAAAAGTATTTGATTTGTCACATTTTTGAAATGAAGGAATGAAACTCAAATTTATAGGTGTATAAAATAATACACAAAAATAAGTAAAAGTGAATTAAATGAATCAATTCAGAGTTTTCATGAATCAATTTAATAAAGGCAGTTTAGGCTGAATTGAATCAATTCAAATTAGCATTTTGAATAAAGTCACGCAATGACTAAATCATTTCAATTTGAAAATCATGAATTGAGTCGGTCAAAGCCTTAAATCAATTGGAGCAAACAGAATTAAAATGAAAGATTAAGACATTTTAATGAATTGACACAAGGTGATTGAATTAATTAAAAATATATATTTTAATTTAATTGAGTCAGAAAACACACAAACAAAATGCTTTGGAAAGTTTGTTTTGACATGTGCTTAATGATTAGTCAACAAAGAAACTCAAAATAAACAGTAATCATAAAACTAAAAGCATCAAAATAATGTGTTATTTCACAAGTGTTTAAATAATTTTTTCATTCAAACTTTATTTTTTCATTCTCTTATCAGACTTAAGTATCGGAGTGCTAAAACATTATAGGCATGTCCCCTCTCTCCATTGCAACGAAAGATTGAACCACCATAACATACTGCAAAATCATCTCTCCTATCGAATATAATTCCATAGCAGAACAATTTATTCATGTTCTTGAAACTCTTTTATAAACTGTTTTGTTGAAACTTATTCATGTTTATGAGTTTTAGATAGATATATTAAGATGAATCATATGTTATGAATCACATTGTGGCAAGCAAAACAAGAAGCAACAAGTAGGAGAGGCAGAAGAGTTCAACACCAATCTCCAAAGAAACAAACAAGTCATACAAATATTATTATTCAGATACTAGTCATTTTTTTAACTCTCTAACAAGTCATACAAATATTATTATTCAGATACATCGTAATTTTTTTAAACTCTCAAACAAACTGATCAAGGTACTCCTCAACAGTAGTGTACTTAACATCTGGGTACAACTCAAAAGCCTCTACCCCAAAAGATGGTTCAATCACAAAGTTGGTGTGATCACCCTTCACAAAAATAGAGTGGTTAATTGCTAATACCACATTGATTGGAATAGCTGCTGCTTCAATATCCTTCACAAGTTTATCCTCAGGAATATAACTTTTCTCTACACTCTTCCCAATCTTGTTCTCCCACAATGCCACAAGTTCGTTGAATGAGTAAATGTTCTTTGGTGGTTTAATGTATAGAATCTTGTTCAATGTTCTTGGATCATCCACAGCTCTAATAGTAAATGTTGCAATGTCATCTTCCTTGTTAAACACAGCTGCACATATTGAACAAAAAAACCACACGGAATTTACAAAGACAAAAAACCGATTAGGTTAAGTTAAGTTAAGGTAATGTTTGTTTGTTACCTTTGGGATTTCCATCACCATAGATGAAAACTTTATCTTTTGGTGGAGGAGGAGCAAATTGTCCTGGCTGAGCTAATGTGGCCAGAGAATATCCAGCAAAGTAGTTGCTAGAGACATATGTATACGGTATGCCTTCTGCTTCAATAGTACGCCGAATTCGGGCTTTGACTTCATATGCAGATTTTGCTGGCTCTACGGCATGGGCACGGTCAACATCCGTTCCAAATTCCGAAGGGAAAAACCTCTGCAAACGACATACATGTCCTTCATTAAAGTACAAGTTCAACTGATATTCGAATAAGTTCAGATTCAGAAAATGAGAGACAACCTTAATGTTACCGGCCTCCTTAATAGCAGCAATAATCTTCACCTGATCCGCAAGCTGAACCTGACGTAACGTCGAAATCACCACATCCACCTCCTTAATAGCTTTCACCAACGACTCGTGATCGTACAGATCCCCCTGCATTGAACCTCAAATCAAGTTCATAATCTTTTATAATATCGTCATGGAAATAAGTCAAAGGAGGAGAAATATATCTTACAGGGACTAAATTGACGCCTAATGTTTTGAAATGGTTGAGGAGATTGGCTTTGGCTGGACCAGAAAGAGTGGATTCTCTGACCAATGCAAAAGTAGGATGACCAGCTTTTGCACTTGCTTCTACTATGTGTTTTCCGATGTAACCTGTTCCTCCGATGATCAAAATCTTGCTCTTCTCACCCATGGATCTCTTGTGTTGTTAACTATAATGCTTACTATACTTTCTAGTTTTTTTCTGTTTTGCCCTCTCTTACTACCACTTCATTTATAGGCAATAAATTTGTTTTGAATTACGATTCCACCCTTTCTTTTCTTTCTTAAACTATACTCTTATTTAAAGTAAAAACAAAAATATATTTAGTTCAAATTTTGACAATATACATTTTGAATATTTTTTATATTTAATTTATATATTTAATTTATACTCTTATTTAAAGTAAAAACAAAAATGAATTTTAGTTCAGAGATTTTGACAATATACATTTTGAATTTTATTTATAGAAAAGAGATATTTTAGTATATATATATATATATATATATATATATATATATATATATATATATATATATATATATATATATATATATATATATATATATATATATATATATATATATATATATATATATATATATATATATATATATATATATATATATATATATATATATATATATATATATATATATATATATATATTTCTCCATACTTACTAAAGATAACTTTTTCTTAGAAACATTGAATAATTAATATAAATGAAATATATATGTATCAAATACATTTTATCAATTATAGATTAGATTGGAGGGAGTATAAATTTAAGATTATCATGGTTATAACTGTGAAAATTGATTAATTCGTCATACTCAAAAAATCAAAGGCTTTTAACTTTAAAATTAAAATCTATATTTTTTAAGACTATTTTAACCCGGTTCTAAAAAACCCGCTATCTATTAGGATTTACTTTAAAATAGTACATTAATTTTTCTCATTTCATTAAAATTTTATCTTTGTTCTATTTAATCTTTCTCTTTTAAATTTTATACATTAATATAATCAACATTTTTTTCTCATATTCTATTAGTTTCTCTTATATTAAATATTCAAATATTATTTTATACAATTTAAACATGTGTTGTATTTAAAAATATATTATAATATTTAAAATAAATAATATAGTACTTAAATATAGTATATTTAAAATAATATAATTTTTAATTTTATTTATAATAAATATTATTCAGTTTTTATTTTAATTTTTTATTAAATAAAATCTGTTTGAATTTGAATAACACGAAACCAATCTAGATTCGGATTTTAGTAATAATTTTCAAGTTCATATTACAACATGATTTTTTTTAGCTTATCTTTAAAAAGTCTGAAACCCATCAAAACCAGAATAATCTATTTTAACAACTCTAATCATAATAGCATATTTAGCCTCAACTCTATTTTTGTGATGGCTTTTTTTTTCATTTTTTCTTGTTTTGTGTGCATCTAATTTACATGCTTAACTATGTATAATAATAAAGATTGGAAGAAAAACAGAACAAACACTTATGTGTACAAAACGTAACCTGTTACTTTAAAGGATTAAATAATGACACTTTTTTTTACATCTAAATATAATAATATAATTTTTAAAAAGTTATTTCTATTAGCTTTTATAATTTTATATAATAAAAATCATCTCCATAAAAAAAATTTCCATTAGCTTTTATAATTTTATATAATAAAAATCATCTCCATAAAAAAAATATTTTACTTGTTTATATTTTAAAATATAAAAAATTTCCTATAAA
Source organism: Lathyrus sativus (assembly GCA_963859935.3). Classification (NCBI taxonomy): domain Eukaryota; kingdom Viridiplantae; phylum Streptophyta; class Magnoliopsida; order Fabales; family Fabaceae; genus Lathyrus; species Lathyrus sativus. Next base: position 662,722,061 of record OZ012739.1, read on the forward strand.
ACCTTAACTAGAAAAAAGTGTGCTTATAAAAAATAATCTTATAAACCTAAACTAAAAAAAAAGTGTCTTCACAAAAATTATACTTATAAAAAGTGTCATTATTTTAATATAAACATACAAAATATTCTTATAAAACCTTAGCTAGAAAAAGTGTCCTTATAAAAAAAAATCCTTATAAAACCCTAGCTAGAAAAAAAGACCTTATAAATAGTATCATTAATTTAATATAAATATACAAATATAAAATCTTATTTAAAAAGGTGTCCTTATAAAAATATTTATGTAAAATCTTAGCTAGAAAAAGCATCCTTATAAAAAAGTGTTATTATAAAAAATGTCATTATTTTAATATTTTTGTAATATTTTGATTAAACTAAATTATAAAAATTTAAAGTTTTTTCCACTGAATTATAATTCTTGATTTAATTCCGAAATTTAAAAATGTGTTGTCACTAATTGAGACATTTAATTCTATAATTTAATTAAAAGTGTAGTGAGTTGTTACACTCTCTCTAAATTTAACCAATTAATTATTTTTTATATTTTAAAATAATCCATTAAATTTTATTTAATAGATTTTAGAATTATATTCCATATTTACAAATTTCTAAGCATGTAAATATAATAATATAATTTTTAAAGAAATATTTCAATTAAATTTTATAATTTAATATAATAAAATGTCCTAATAAAAAATGTCAATATTTTAATACTTTTGTAATTCTTTAATTAAATTAAATTTTAAAATTTTTAATTTTTTATATACTAAATTAAAATTCTTGATTTAATTTAGACATTTAAAAATTTACCTAAGGGTAGTGTTCTCTCTAACTCACACAATTAATTCAGATATTTAAAAAATAAAAGTATAATGTCGTAAGGGTGGTAAAACGGGTCTGACCTGTTGGACATGTCTGTTTTGTCTATGTTAAAGTGCAGGGAGGATAAAGGTTTAGACTCTCACCCTTCAATGTGTCCGTTCTGCCTCGTCCCATTTTCTTCGCTGATTTTTGTGGGCACGAATATTTATTTAAGAATTTTTGTTTTTAGTCTTAAAAGGTGTAGTGTATGTGGACTTTCTCCGTTCCGTCCTCACTTTTTTTTTAGAGTGGACTTAAGTTTTAGCCTCGTATCCTCAACTATAATCGTCTTGTCCCACTCCATTTTTTGCAAACTTCTAATTATTAATGTTCTATTTATAAAAAGACAAGTTACTTTTAATATGCATTATGTATCTAAACTATATATTTACCAAATATATTAATTAAAATGTCTATTATAAATTGGACCGAAGAGAGTATAAATTTACGGTTGTCATGATTATAGTCGTAAAAATGGGTTAGTCCATAAGGATCGGTATGGATTCAATTTCACTACCTATAATTTCTAATACATACTTATATATTGATTTAAATGTAGTTGAATTTTGAGTTTAGCGATGACTCAAAGTTGAAAAAAAGTGGATATCTTATTGTTGCGGTGAGAATCGTGATACCAAGTTATTGATTAACTTGAATCTCTAATTCTTAAATTACAACTGGACTTTAATTTATCCAAAGGAAAGGTCTAAAGAAAGAAAAACCCTTTTCGCGATGTAACAACAACGCTAAGAGATTCGGGGATCGGGGGTTGGTTATGCATAGGGTAGGTATTTCACATCCTAAACATTTGTAGTACTCTACAGGAACCTTTTGTTTGTTTGCATGCTAAGTTGGTAAATGTTTGCTATGGTTTGGGTTGGGTAAAGGGTATAGGTTAAGACCTAAAGATAGTTTCTAAGCTTGCTCGCAAAGACATCGCGTCCTCTGCCTACGTATCCTAACTAGGATAGAATCAGAGCAATCATAGTTCACCTCACTAGGGTTGAAGAACACTTGATTATGATCAAGGTTCGAAGGGGAACAAACATAACAATGTTTGTATATAGTTTAACAAAACTCTCTAGATCTATGTTAAAACACTCAAGAGGGGAGTAAGTAATCGTTACTATGATTCTTACATAGAGTTTACAAACTCTTATCCTAGGGTTCTAGTTGAAGAACACTCCTAGTATAGGTAAGACTTTCTAGACTTAAAGCAAAGTCTAATGGCTTGAATGTTCTAACTTAACTAAGCTAGGGTTAGGATGACTTCACAAAGTCAAGGGAGGGGTAATGAGCTATCCAATGACACAAGGGTCAAGGGAGAGACTTTTCCTTTGGAAGGAGAGAGAGAGAGAGAGAGAGGCAACTTGGATGAGAACTAAAAAGTTCCATCACTTGGGGAAAGAATACTTGACAAAGCAAATGGACAATTAAGCAAGAAAAATAAGATTACAATCAAGTAGGCATGCATATTACAATAAGAAAGTACTTCAAAAGATACCAATGGTTACAACCGGTAATCAAATATCTTAACAAAGATGTAAGCATAGTCTTAACAAAGATTGAAACATGATGAAGGTAACAACCACGTAAACAAATCACAATTTGAAAGTAAACATGTTATAGGTTCAAGGTATAACAAATGTAACAACAATATGTATTGATGACAATCAAACACAAACAAATTAGTTTAACCTCATAATTTAGGAGGACAATAATATGAGATCATGGTGACAACCAAATGAGAGTAAACCCTAATATGTTAACTAATACGAGGGAAACAATCACACACAAATATTTCAAGATAATCAATCATGATTTAAGAAATTCGTCAAGACACAGGGTAACGACCCTAAGGAATATTTCCTCATTTAATGAAACAAGACATTAATATGAACACATTACAAAAAGAATGGATTGAAAACAGTGTGGTATGCAAGAGTTATGAAATATTGAAATTTGGTGAACATTAAGCATAAACCAACAATTAGTAAAAAAGAAATAGGCATGGGAGGGATTGAACCCACGCCCTTTGGTTCATAAATACAACAACCAACCACTAAGCCATTAAGCGCGCATGTGACAAGGAATGGAAGTGCAAGAAGAAAATAATGAATCAAAGCAAAATATGGAGAAAAAAAACACAAAAGGGTTGATCCTCCTCAGGGATCGAACCCAGGTCTAGGCAGTGAAAGGCGTGTTTTGAGAGTAAGTTGATTACCACTGGGGTGGCTATACATCCGTTGATATAGCCACCCCCATAAATATACCGTGTTTCATGAATTTCCTGGGCAAATTGGAAACAAGAACAAGACATTTTTCAAAATGCATTTTGATGCTAACTTGCTCAATTCTTCACCAATTTTAGCAAACTCTAGATCAAACTTGGGTAGAATTGAACAAGGATCATGATGGTATAGTTGGTTTTTTAAAATGATGCATAGAAAATGAAACACGATAGGACTTGCAAATTTGGCAATTGGTTGCATTTTGAAAATTACCAACAACTGTGGGTTCAAATTCATGTAAAAGGGACTGCACACACATCATATACATCATAACAGAAGTGTAGAATACTTAAAGTTTAATCAAAAATCATCAATCATGGATTTGGCATATGAATTGCAAGTGAAACATAAAAATGCAGCAACTGTCCTATCAGCATATTGGCAGATGAAGAAAATTCATTTTTGCACATGGCCTATGGATCTTAATCATGTTAATAGTGATGCTCTCAAGACAACAGATTAAACAACAAAGTTCAGGCCAAGAATAGAAGTAGGAATTCATCATGACAACATTTTGTATGATTTGAAACAGCAGGCCAATCATGGATGTCCACATTAAAAGTTGATCAATTAAAACAGGAAAATTATGAGGCATACTTGGAATATAATGAGTAACACACATACAAACATCACAATGTTAGACACCAACAAAAAAAATACAACTGCTAAGTTATGCCAAGATTGGAGAAAACGTGCAAGTTAGAAAGCTAGATCAAGAAACAAACATAATTGAAATGGGCAGACCCTCCTAACATACTCAAAACATCATATGAAATGTGTCCACACTTCAAAATTGCTCACATATATCATGGAATTGAAAATTAGGTGTCAGCTGCTCAAATATTCATAAATTGGCAACAAGAGGATCAAAAATGATTTGGAACAGTTTGAGATGCAAGGGATGCCACACACAAGTTTCAAATAAGATAACAAATGAGTCTAGCACTTAAGGTTGTCATGAAATGCATATAACAAGAATATGACCATGAAACTGCAATTTATCAAACATGATGAAGCCAGGCTGTTATGACAATGAAATGAGGCATACAGAAATGATGGATTCATGAACATACAAGTCTTATATGCTATTAGAGGTCCAATGTTATATGAATTACCCTAAAACTAATCAAACCACAAAAAGTGAAGTGTGTGCCCTAGTGGTTTTCAAAACAATTGCAGCAGCAGGGCACACATATGGTTCAGTTGTAAAAATGACCTCATGTTAACAAACAATACATACACACACCACAAATGCAGGGAGGAATGAGTTACAACTCAGAAATTAAACATATTGCAAGCAATCAAGGTTTTGGTATGTTCATGGTGGTTTTGGCTTGAAAAAGAGCAGTTGGAAGGTGAAATAGGAAAATAGGTACACATTGATCAATTCAATCATCCACACACCTTAGACTCATGAATATAAGTGAGTTACAACTCAAAACATAGGCATATACAAACAGAACAACAATTTGGCATGGTCAAGGCACATTCTAGCATGAAATTGCAATTGGAAGTGGAATTTGAGGAAATGTGAAAGCATGCATGAATAGATCAAATAAACCAAGTATACACCTCATTATCATGACAAGGAATGAGTTTCAACTCATAAAACAATCATATGACAGTTGGAAAAGAAAAACATGTTGTGGTACTTAGTGAAAAATCTGTCTTTGGAAAATTTAGCACAACAGGTATGTTTTTTCAAATGGTGAGGTTTAAGTGGACACAAATATCACACACTCATTACAAATATGCCAGGAGATGAGATTGTGCTCAGGAACCGGGTCAAAGCAACACCAAACAAAAAATGGCATTTTGAAACTCATGAATATGCAAACAACCAATTTCAAATATGCAACATGCAGTTTCATGACAGTTGGGGTGTTTTGGTAGCATACACAAGTTTTAAATAGATAGGACAATGATATTATGCACATGGATCATGTAGATATGGATTGAAACAGAATGTGATGCATTGGTGGTATCAATGATGTTTGAAATGTAAGTGAAGCAATGACAAGTCAATTTGAACATTTTAGAAGTTTTTGAGCACATAGGCACCACACACACCCTCAAAATAGGTAAACAAATGAGTCCACAATTTTAAAATCAAGCAACAAACTGATCCAACCAGAAGTGGTATGTAAAATCACATTTGACAGCAAAATCAACCAAATCTCACAACATCCCTCATAGCAACCTTCAATGTTTCTCACATTTCCACCAAAACAAACATCTTATGAAAGATCAAATGAACCTTAAACAATGATTTAGAACAAAGAGATACAATTATGGCCAGCCAACAGTCCAACACACAACTCATGGTAGTGAAAAAGCTAGAATGACACCAAAATAACATAAGAGCAAAAAAGAGCCATATTGATCCAAACATGATCAAAGGCAGGGGGATCCTATGAGTAACTTACAAGTTAAACCCAACATCACTAATGAGCTAAAACTAACAGGCCTAGGGCAAGCATATCAATATTTCAATATTGGCTCCTAAAACTACCAAATGACCAAATCTCACAAACAAGTTAAGCATGACATCAAAGTAAAAACGTGGTAATACATCATCAACATATCATTTACAAATGAACATTCATTAACAAAACAAGTGTCATGACCATGAAACTAGAGTTCTTGACAAAGAAACCATAATGGGGCAGCAATGGTATATTTTCACAAAATCACCTCAAAATGACAAAACATGATAATGTATGATTATTAGAGAGTTGGAATGTCACATACCTATTGTAGACAAGCCTTGAGCAAGCTAAGAAGTTTAGAAACCCAGAGATCCTCCTTTCTTTGCAAAGAGATAAAGCTTGCTTCCTCTTGAAGCAACAAACCAACTTTCAAGATATTTGGAGTTGTGTGATTTCTAGCTGGTTTTTTAGGGCTTAGACACTTGATATATGATGTATAGGAGGTGTTAGGAGTGTTAGAATGTTAGGAAGATCTTTGAGTGAGGATTTGGCTTTCAAAGTGGAAGAAAGTCAAACTATTAGGGTGTGGAGGTTGACTTTTGTGAAAATGAGATTTTTGAGAAGTTTGAGTGTATGGTCACCTTCTACACAATGTTTAGGGATTATGTGGATGGTTTTGAGGGACTTGGAGATGGTAGAACTGATCTTGAGCAGAGTTTTGCTCAAGACATCTTTTTGGTGAAAAATGGAAGTTTGAGACTTTGAGATTCTTAAGGAAATGAAAGGGAATTGAGAGTTGTTGTTTCTCTGGTTTTGGAGATTGATCTGGTGTGTCTAACATCAAGTAAGAGGCTTCTATTTATAGCCAAAACAAGAGTGAGGGTAGATTTGTATTTTACCACTTTTGGAGGGAGTTTCATGAGGTTTTTTCAAATGAATCTTGCAAAATCTTCTCCTATCAGCTCCATGGTTCAATGAAGATCAGAAAAATCAAGTGGAGATGGACATGAAGTGACTGAGGTAAGCTTAGAGTGTAGGGTGAGCCAGCTGCACAGCCCTTGAGTGAAAAGTTTCTCTCTCCTTCTTACATTTGAATATTTTATTACACAAGTTGCAACTTGCCTCTCTCTCTCTCTCTCTCTCTCTCTCTCTCTCTCTCTCTCTCTCTCTCTCCAAACCTTACATTTTCTGCATTTCCTTTCCTCTACACATCTGAATATCATATTGAATCATGATCCAAGGGTTGAGGATGTCTCAAGTTGTGAAAATCTGATTTTTAGGAAGTGTTGGATTGTGGTTTCAAGTGTTGACAACCCCAACTTCTATGGTGCATAACTTTCTGCTCACACATGCTATTGAGGAGTTCTACCATAATTTGGAAATCCCTTAAGTATCTCTATAACTTTCATTTTTTGGGGATTTCCAAATTCTTGATGGAACTAGGTTGAAAAACCCTTCCAAGTTGCTGAAGAAACCACTTAAAAAGGCTAAATAACTTAGAATTTTTCTAAGTTATTTACCTTCCTAAAATGAATTTTGTCATAACTCCAATTCTATGCATTTTTTGATCATGGATCACTTTGAGGATTTTGTAGGTTTTGTCAAGAGCTTTCCAATGAGCTTTGAACCACTTCATTTGGATGTGTGGTTGAGGAGTTATGGTCTTGCCCTTTTCGAAACCCTAATTCCCGATTTTTGAAATTACTTCTTAACCCTTGATCCAATGGTCATGAAATTTTATAAGGAGGTGTAATATAACATAAGCAACATTTTTTATTCACATCTTGAAGTCAAATTCCTTATTGTTGGAGAGTTGACTTTTCGGTCAACCGTTCGATCAATCGGTGACTACCGAGTCGACCGTCGGTGATCCGGACATCCTGAGGACTTGAAACTCTTTGGATGGACTTTACTAAGCCATAGGAGCTTAATGGACCTTGATCCAACCATTGAAACACTCTTTAAATTAAAAGTCAAACTACAATTGACTTTTCCTGATCGGAAAACCTAATCAGGTATCTTAAATTGCACTGTTCTCAATTCCCGGGTGACCACCTCAAATTGAATTCATACTTGATCCAATGTTGTATTCTTGATGATGTGGAGACCTAGTTGAAGTTGAATCAATCCAATACGTTGACTGATCAGCCCACTGAAATCTCGATTTTGACGGTACAGAACCCTAATTCATCTGCATCTTGACAAAGATAAACTGGAAATGGGTTAAGGTTAGTTAATCAAGTGAATATGATCCTACAATGATGATGAGGATCTAAGGGGTCAAAATTTGGGGTGCAACAGATGCCCCTATTTAAATATTTTCACTAGATTGTGATGAGAGAGGACAATCCTCATAGAATTGCAGTGAAAGGTATTTAAATATAGCAAACCAGAAATTTTGTCCCTTAGATCCGATGGTATGCAAAAGGACAAATGCGAAATGCAATGATTCTAAATGATGTTATATGATGCTTTAATACAAGACAAATGCAGTCACACGAGTAAATATAAAAGAACGGCAAAACGACGAGTAACCACTCACGAGGGGCCCAACACACTGGGGGAAAGATTCCAAGTGAAATAAGCGAGATAGTCCAAACATGACTAAAGATGCTTGTTCAAGGAAATATTTCACACAGGGGACACAAATTCCACCAGGGAAGACACATTTTTATTGGAGAAAGGAGATATGAACCTCACTAGGGATCACCAGACGAGGAAGCCCACCGGGGAAGATGACAATTCTTCACTGGGGAAACGGAAGAAAAGAAAACGCAAACCTCACCGGGGAAGAAATCCACTAGGGAAAACTTCACTGGGGAAATAAATCCACTGGGGAAACAAAGCTTCACCGGGGAAGAGAAGGACCGAAGACACGAATCTCACTGGGGATAACCAGATGAGAAGATTTCCTATAACGAAGAGTTCAAACGGGATCTTCAGGAAAAGGTTAGAGTCAAGACCGGACACGCTGGGGAAACTAGTATCCACTAGTTCTCTGAGACTCGACTGGAAAAGCAAAAGCTTCAATTGGGGAGACTGGTGTCGACCAGAACAACAAATAGCTTCAATCAGTGCTAGTCTCCACTAGACTTACTGGGGAGGATGGTGACAACCAAATCAAGGTTTCCAAGAAGTGCTAAATACCACTAGACTTCCCGGGGATATGGTGACAACCAAGTCGAAGTTCCAATTACAATTGGGAATTTCCAAACAATATTAATAAAACACAGGACTTCTGCTAGGGGAGGTTGGTAACAATCAACTTTCGGCACTAATAACGATTAGCTTTCAAGCAATGCCAGTAACTACTGGACTTAGAGGAGATTGGTGATAACCAAATCAGGATATACCAATAACAATTGGTTCCGGATAATGCTAGTAACCACTAGACTTAACTGGAGAAATTGGTAACGACCGAGCCCAAGGAGACCAATGACCATTGGATTTTCAAAGAGTTTGGTAACGACCAGACCAAAGTGGTGATAACAATCTGATTTAAGCGATGCCAATAATCATTGGACTTAGGCTAATTGGTGACGACCAACTCCAGGTATACCAATAACAACTGGTACTGGATACTGCTAGTAAACACTAGAATTTCAAAATGATGCTAGTAACCACTAGACTTAGAAAGATTGGTAATAACCGAATCAAGAGGTACCAATAACAATTGGATTCGAAGGTAATATTAGTAACCACTAGATTTATGAAGATTGGTAATAACCGAATCAAACAGGTACCAATAACAATTGGATACTAGTCACCACTAGATTTATGAAGATTGGTAATAACCGAATCAAAAGGACTCCAATAACGATTGGTTGGCTTTATAACAGAACCAGTGACGACTGGGTTTGGAAAAAAAATTGTTGGTGACGATCAAACCAAGATACCGAACATAAATGGTTCTGAACAGGTGCTAGTGACTACTAGTCTTCAAATTTTATTGGTAATGACCAAATCAAAGATGAATATTGGTAACAACCGCCCATTTGGATATTGCTAGTCACCACCAACTTCCCAGAGAAGATAGGAAAGCCCAGGATGTCAACTTTGAAGCGAAACCTGTTGCAACAGATCAAAGATAAAGGTAACGACCAAAGGATCTCAAAGGCAACAGCCAGACAAGCAAAGACCAAAACCAAAATGCAAACAAATGCGTATGCTGGTATGATGTTGTATGTAAAATGCAGACCGACCCGCAAGAACAAAGGAAAGCAAAACAAGGAAAACACAGAGAGGACTCATCATGCTGAGTTTCAATGCTTCAAGTCAGGCGACACTTTCTTCTTCGGCGTAGATAATGATCTTTCCAATAATATCCTTGTAATCCTGTAGAGGAGAAGTCTTGGCTTAAGAGCCGAAGTTGCTGTCGGACGTATCTAGTTTGGTCAAAGGTGACAGCAAAATTTTCACAACTTTGAGAACTGTGTAATGTTATCAGATTACCTCTAGAACTCTTCAATTGTTTTGTCAAATTATGTTTTCTTTTTAAAACAAGACTTTAAAATTTTCAAAACACTTTGCTTTCAAGAAAAAAAATCTTATTAACGAATAAGTGAAATTGCATAACAAAAACAGACGATCATAACAATGATTGGCCAAAATCTGATTTTATTGACAGACAAGAACTTTACAAAGGGAAAAGCCTCGGGAACTTTATATATTTGAAAAATGGCAAATAGAAAAGGTTACAGAATCCCATAATAATCCAGTCCTTTTAACTGTCAGTTCACTTGCTTCGCTGCTTCGGACGAGAATAACAGACGTTGATCTTTCTTCTGATACCTTGCACAAGACTTTGCCCCGGCGTTCGTCAGTTTTCAATCATTGGACTTTCCTCTTGTTGAAGCACTGAGATCTCCTTTCTAGGCTTTCTGCTTTAGGCGTAGTATTTTCTCACTGCATCTGAGTTGATGAGATACTTGAGTTGTTCGCCATCCATGGTCTCAAGAATTAGAGATCCTCCGGAGAAGACAGTTTTTACAATGAAGGGGCCATCGTAGTTGGGCATCCACTTGCCGCGCATATCCTTTTGAGTTGGTAGGATTTTTCTAAGCACAAGCTCTTCTTCCCTATACTCTTTGGGACGAACCTTCTTGTTGAATGCTCTGATCATCCTTTGTTGATAGATTTGACTGTGACACATGGCTGTCATTCTTTTCTCATCAATGAGGTTCAATGAGTCGAATCTTTCTTTTATCCATTCATCTTCATCAAGCTTTGCTTCCGTCAAGATCTTTAAAGAAGGTATTTTGACTTCAATGGGTAGCACAACGTCCATCCCATATACTAAGGAAAAGGGAGTTGCCCCTGTCGATGTTCGCACTGATGTTCGATATCCATGAAGAGCAAATGGTAACATCTCGTGCCAATCCTTGTAGGTTATGACCATCTTTTGTACTATCTTCTTGATATTTTTGTTTGCAGCCTCAACTGCGCCATTCATCTTGGGTCTGTAAGGAGACGAATTGTGGTGTTTGATCTTGAAATCATCACAAAGTTTCTTCATTCTTTTGTTGTTTAAATTCGACCCATTGTCAGTGATGATTTGGTTAGGAATACCATATCGACAGATGGTTTCCTTTTTGATGAAGCGAGCAACCACTTGCTTTGTCACGTTCGCATACGATGCTGCTTCCACCCATTTGGTGAAGTAATCAATTGCGATAAGGATGAAGCGATGGCCGTTGGAAGCTTTTGGCTCTATTGCCCCAATCATATCTATGCCCCACATTGCAAAAGGCCACGGTGATGTCATCACATTGAGAGGATGTGGAGGGACATGCACTTTGTCGGCATAGACTTGACATTTGTGGCACTTTCGAGCGAAGAGGATGCAGTCCGTCTCCAAAGTTAACCAAAAGTAGCTTGCTCTTAAGATTTTCTTAGCCATGGCGTGGCCGTTGGCATGGGTGCCGAAGGTTCCCTCGTGTACTTCAGTCATTATGAGATTCGCCTCGCTTTCATCGACACATCAGAGTAGAACCATGTCGTGATTTCTTTTGTACAAGGTACCGTTGCTGACGAAGAATTTGGATGAAAATCTTTGTATTGCTCTTTTGTCAATTATGGACGCGTCAGCGGGATATTCTTAATTTTGAAGAAAGTTTTTAATGTCGTGGAACCACGGTTTTTCATCAGTTTCTTCATCTATCGTCATGACATATGCAGGTACTGTCCTTCTTTCAATGCGGATCAGAGGTGCCTCGTTAACAAACTGGACCTTCCACATTGATGCCATCATGGCTAGTGCATCGGCAATGTGATTTTCCTCTCTTGGTACATGCTTGAAAGTAATTTCATCAAAATATTCAGCCATCTCCAAGATATGAGTTTTGTAAGGGATCAATTTTTCATCCCTGGTTTCCCATTCTCCTTTGAGTTGGTAGATCACCAAAGCAGAATCGCCGATCACTTCCAAGATTTTGATGCGAAGATCGATAGCAGCTTCCAACCCTAAGATGCAGGCTTCATACTCGGTTATGTTATTCGTACACGAGAAACAAAGTCGGGCTGTGACGACAGTATACCCTCCAGTTGGATTTTTCAGAACAACTCCAACACCATGTCCATTCTTGTTTGACGCTCCATCGAACATCATTTCCCAGCGGGATCCAGGCTCAGGACCTTCTTCTGGACCAGGCTCTGGCTTTGTGCGTTGAATATACATCACATCTTCATCAGGAAAATCAAACTTGAGTGGTTGATAATCCTCCATGGGGTGCTCTGTGAGGTGTTCTGACAAGACACTTCCTTTGATAGATTTTTGAGCAACATATTGAGTATCGTACTCTGATAAGAGCATATGCCATCTGACTAATTTTCCTGTTTGAGTTGGCTTTTCAAAGATGTACTTGATGAGGTCCATCTTAGAAATCAGTATTGTGGTGTGACAGATCATGTATTGTCTCAGACGCTTGGCGGCCCATGCTAAGGCACAACAGGCTTTTTCCCGGGGAGAGTAACGACTCTCGCAATCGGTGAACTTCTTGCTCAGATAGTAGATTGCGTGTTCTTTCTTTCCTGACTCATCAGTCTGACCTAAGACACAGCCCATTGAATCTTCTAGTATTGTCATATACATGAACAAAGGTCTTCCCGGCACAGGAGGGATCAACACCGGAGGCTCTTGTAGGTACTGTTTGATTTTATCAAATGCGGCCTGGCAGTTTTCATTCCATACTACTGTCTGATCCTTTCGTAATAACTTGAAGATCGGCGTGCACGTAGGAGTTAGATTGGAGATGAATCTGGAGATGTAATTCAGACGTCCAAGGAAGCCTCTGACTTGTTTCTCTGTTTTAGGAGCGGGCATCTCCTGGATTGCTTTGACTTTGTCGGGGTCTACTTCAATTCCTCGTTGACTAACGATGAAACCAAGTAACTTGCCTGAGCAAACTCCGAAGGTACATTTTGCTGGATTTAACCTTAGTTGATACTTTCGAAGTCTTTCAAATAGCTTCAACAGATGATTCAAGTGGTCTTCTTCACTTTGGGATTTTGCGATCATATCATCCACGTATACTTCGATTTCTTTGTGCATCATATCATGAAAGAGTGTGACCTTGGCTCTCTGATACGTTGCCCCTGCGTTTTTCAAACCGAAAGGCATGACCTTATAACAATAGGTGCCCCAGGGTGTGATGAAGGTTGTCTTCTCCATGTCAGTTGGATCCATTTTTATCTGGTTATAACCAGAAAATTCGTCCATGAATGAGAATACTGCGAAGCTTGCTGTATTATCTACCAAAGTGTCAATATGTGGTAAAGGGAAGTCATCCTTCGGACTCGCTTTGTTTAAATCCCTGTAATAGACGCACATCCTGACCTTGCCATCCTTCTTTGGGACTGGTACGATGTTTTCCACCCATTCTGGATATTTAGATACCGCTAAAAAGCATGCATCAATTTGCTTCTTGACTTTGTCTCGGATTTTAAGAGCCATGTCTGGTCTTGACCTGCGAAGTTTTTGTTTGACCGGAGGACACTCTGGCTTCAGAGGGAGCTTGTGCATAACAATGTCAGTATCCAACCCCGGCATGTCTTGGTAAGACCAAGCGAATATGTCACATAGTCTTTGAGGAGAGCTATCAACTTGCTTTTGATCTCTGGCCTCAGTGATGCCCTAATCTTGACTTCTCTTTTTTCTTGTTCTGATCCCAAGTTGATGACTTCAGTCTGCTCTTTGTATGGTTGGAGATAAACATCTTCGTACTCATCCATTCACTTCAACTCTTCTGGGACTTCTAACTCTTCATCATTCTCTTCTTCAGCTTGAAAGACAGATGAACCACTAGTAGAAGGAGCCGAAGGATCATGGAATTCGTGGTGGATGGAGGTATTCTGCATGTTTTATTTTGGGAACAATTAGACACACACACACAGACATGCAGATGAAGGGTTTTTTTTTTTTTTTTTTTTTTAAAGATTGCCATTTTTCTTTTTAACAAAAAGAGTGAAAATGATGCGCAAAACAAAAACAAGAGTTTTAACAAAAACACTTTTTCATTAAGGATTTTCAAATTTGCAAAGTGGCCCAATACAAAATAATTCGCAGGCCTTGGGCAAGACCAGGAATTTTTAAAGAAAAACACAAAGCTAACAAGCAGAGTGAATTACTCTAAAGGTAAAAAGATGGGAATTTCCACAGCCTCCCAATTGCGCAAAGCTGCTCCTCCCCGAATTATTAGATGATCCAGATTACCATCCTCATCTTCAGCAATGACGGCGTTGACTTGTACTCCGCCACTGATGAATATATCCTTCAAAGACTTCTTCATCATGGTGCTTTCCTCTGGCTCGCCTTCTAGAGTTGGTTTGTAACCTAACCCTTGTCGATCATTTTTGGCTTGAGCGTTGACTTTGATGATCTCCCCCCATCCCAATGGGACTCCAGCTTTTAGTGCCGCCTTGATACTTTGAACAGAGGTGAATGATGGTCCACAGGTTATGTCCGATTCATCAACTAGAACAGCGTGAGCTATTTCCAGTGCTTGGAAGGCTGTCTCAAGGGAATCTTCATCAGCCTCGATATACCGGAATGAGGACAAGTTGCTTACCATTAAGTCCTCTTCTCCATGAACAATGACCAACTGGTCATCCATGACAAATTTCATTTTCTGGTGGAGAGTAGAAGTAACAGCGCCAGCTGCGTGGATCCATGGTATTCCCAGTAAACAACTGTAGACTGGATTAATGTCCATCACCTGAAAGGTGACTTCGAAGATTTGTGGTCCAATCAGGATAGGAAGATCAACCTCCCCTATTACGGCTCTCCTGGATCCATCAAATTCCTTCACTGTGAGAGAAGTGGGCCTCATGGTAGCACCTTGATAAGCCAGCTTGCCCAATGTCCTCTTCGGCATCATGTTGAGTGCTGACCCCGTGTCAACAAGAACTCTGGACAGTGTATCTTCCTCGCATTTTATCAACACGTGTAGAGCACGGTTGTGCTTACGTTTCTCAACCGTCAGATCGTTGTCGTTGAAGCTCAGCGTGTTGCAGGCAGTGATATTTGCTACAATGGAGTCAAACTGCCCCACCGTAATATCTTTGGTAACATGGGCTTGTGTCAAGATTTTGAACAAAGCCTGGCGATGAGCTGGAGAGCTTAAGAGTAAAGCCATGACCGAGATCTTAGATGGTGTTTGATTTAGTTGGTCCACCACCCTATAATCACTTCGTCTGAAGATTCTCAGGAACTCTTCTTCATCGTTTTTGGCGCTTTCTTTTTATTTAACTAAAGGCTCTTTAGTGACGACTGCCTCTGGAATGGGCTTCTGGGGAACAACAGCTTTTGGAGCAGAAATTGCTGGCGGAGGAGCCACATTGTATGTCCGAGGTTGATAAATGCGACCACTCCGGGTCATCTTGCTTCCACCGGCAATGTTATCTATATTTGCTGGTTTCTTTTCTTTGAAGATTCCCTCGCACCATGAGTAGTCTTGCTTTGGCGTCACAGCCCTTGGGTGAGGTTTGGATCCTCCCCTTGGCTCAAACCTAGCTTGTCCCCTCCCGAATTTCGGGGGTGCATCATCGCGGAATACCGGTCGAACGTTCTTGTAGTTGTTGTTGATGTTATCATTCCTGAACACAGCTCTTTTGTTGGGCTCTTCTGGCATGTTAAACACAGGTTCGATGACTGCCACATCCCCCCCTTTTTTCCCGTGAGCGATTTCTATTATCCCCTGTTCAATCATTGCTCAAATGTCCTTTCTCACAATGTCACAACCTTCTGGGTTCAGCGTACATTCTTTGCAGTCTTCGTGAGAGATCTTAAGCGCCCATGTTTGAGCGAGACGCTTGTGTAGGTCTGCCAATGGCACTTTGATCTCACCAATAGTGGTAACTTTCTTGTCTTCTGACCCTTCACCTTCTTCAGTGATGGCATTGACTCCACCGTGATTTGGCAGAGGGTTGTTCTTTACGTTTGGATGATTATCTTCAAATGAAATAATTCTTTTTTCAATTAATTCACGCACGAGGTGCTGAAGTGCGAAGCAACCTTCGAGATCGTGGCCTGGAGCATTCTCATAAAACAAGCAACGAGCATTTGCATTGTAATAGAACAGGAGTGGATTAGGTGGAGCACCTCATTTTCTTGTTTTAACCAACCCTTTTTCTATCAACATGGGGAACAACTCGGTGTAGCTCATCGGAATAGGCGGTATTTTTGGCCTATTTGCTTGATAATTCGCCCTTGAAGCCCTGTTCTGAGGCTGTTGACCTTGCGGCTGATGGTATTGTTGTTGATTGTTGGAGTGATATTGATGCTGATTCCCAGACTGATATTGGTGTTGATTACTGGATGCCCCAGGCTGGGGACCCTGTTGTGATGACGGCTAAAAAACTGAAGTTACCGCCGCTATATATGATGATGGATGGTACTGCTGGCGATGGCTCCTGGGATTTTGCGCCTTTTTCCCATATGTGATCGCACTTACATCTCCCTCTTTCTTTTTGTGAAAATTACTGAACGACTTCTTTGTTGTGTTAGCGCTTGAGTTAATATTTGGTGTGGCCACCTTTCCACTCTTTAAACCTGCTTTGACTTTGACCCCTACTGCCACAATATCAGAGAAATTGGTTGTGACACTGCTGATCAGTCGTTCATAGAATTCTGGCCGAATTGTATCCACGAACCAGTCTGCCAACTCCTTTTCAGTCAAGGGTGGCTCTACTTGAGCTGCAGTTTCGCGCCATGTTTGCGCATACTCTTTAAAGGTTTCAGTATTCTTCTGCGTCATGCTGAGAAGCTGACGACGGTCGAGAGCTAAATCCATGTCGTACTTGTACTGTTGAATAAAAGCATCTGAAAGGTCTTGGAAACTGTGGATCTTTGCTTGATCCAAGCTGAGATACCACTTAGCTGAAGCTCCTTTTAGACTGTCTTGGAAACAGTGTACCAACAGCTTGTCATTTTCGATATGCGGAGCCATCCGCCTACAGTACATGATTAGGTGCATTTTGGGACAAGTAGTCCCCTCATATTTGTCGAATACTGGAATTTTGAATTTCTGAGGAAATACCAAACCAGACACCAGACACAGGTCCTTGGCATCAGACCCAAAGACATGGCTTCCTTTGATGGCCCTCATCCTCTTGGCCATAATGTTCATCTCTACCCTTAATTTTTCGTGTTTTTCATCTTCGGCTTCAGAACCGTCAGGTATGTCAAAGATTGGTTGTTGGTTGTTAAAAATAGGTCGCACTGTAGTGGGTCCACCCGCCTGAGTGAAAATAGGATTCCTGATCGTTGAATCAAACAGTGGATTAAGACTTGAAGATTGCATATTGTTGAATGGTGGCACAAAATCCCGAGACATGCCATAGGGAAATTCTGCAGTGGTAACCGGAGCTACCGTGACATTGGCCGCTGCTGTGGCGACTTAGGAGATTACCGTAGACTGTGTGTCCATTTTTGCCTTGATTATATTGAGAACTTCCATAATCTGGTTGACGTCACCCTTGATTCATTCAATGTCGTTGTCCATCTGATGGAACCTCTGGTCATTATCTGCCATCTTCTTTTGAGCTCTGGATCGAGTGTTGTATTTGTGAGTATTCAGCGTGACTCCTTCTCTCTTTTCTGAACAAGAACAAAGGATGAGCTGCGAAACCCAGATGCAAGACCCATGCAGAATGAAATGTGAATGCAAATGCGAATGCAGATGCATAAACCATTCAAGGAAAAACAAACTTTTGTTTACAAACAAAAAGTTGGAACAACATGTAACGACATGCTTAAAAAGCGTTTTTCTTCATTGATAGCTGAAAATCTATTACAATAGGGCGGCCCTTGCTAAAAAGCAAGACCTTTCTTACAAGAAACGAAAGTAAATGCAACATTTAGGATTTCAATCCTTTTTAAGGAAAGCAAGGGAAATGGTGAAACAAAGATCATTCTAACAAGATGATCTTTCTCCTTCTTGGACTTCAACATGAACTTGGTCCTGGCGGATAATTTCCCATAGGTCTTCGTTCTCTCGTTGCGCTTTGATTAAAGCGTATTTCAGCTCTTCCCTAGTCGTGGGGACCTCAGGTTCCATAGTTATCTCATAATCATGAGCATAGAACATGGTCAGGGCAATTTCTTTCGACCATAGCAAATATCCTCTGGAAGTTAAACAACTTGCATTCTCCATTGGAGTTATGCCCAAGAGGTGCGAATCTCTTTGAGCATATTGAGCACGGGCTTCTAGTTCAGGGTTGCGACCGATTTCGCAGAAGCAAGGCCTTAACAGTTCCGGTTCGGGTTCTGGTCCGGTGGGATACCCATATTGACGCCGGGCGAGAACAGGATTGTAAGTGATAACCCCTTTCGTCCCAATGAGAGGCACATTGGGGAACTCTCCATAACTATGGATCATGACTAGATCACCAAGGCTAGTGTCATACCATGTGATGTCATAGTGCCTAAGAGTGATGAGTTTAGAAACCCATGCGCTTTTGGTGGGAAGCCTCCAAAGGATATGAGTCATGGGCAGATGAGAGGTAAACCAACGGTCAAGTAGTGCGAGGCAGCACGAGAACTGCCCGAGATCGTGCAAGATGAAGCGGTGGATGACTATATAAGTATCAGCTAGTATCTCGTTTATCGGGTATTTGATGATGAAGAGACGGATCGCCTCCTCACTGATGAAGTTGTAATAGCTTGGGAAAAGATACAACCCATATATCAGAAATGCCAGAATTGCTTCAAAGATGCCCAGATTCCTATTTTCATAATGATATTCGGCCATCTCCATTAGAGGTCCTGCCTCCATTCTGTACCATCCTCCTTTCGCTCTCATTGGTGGTAAATCCTCTAGCTTGATATGTGTTATACCCCAAATTTGTCCTACCTTTTTCAAAATTTTCATTTTCCCAACTTAATTTTTTATTTACCTCACTTGTACATCATAACGTTTTTTTCAGCAAAAAGAAGCATTTTCACTTTTTAGCCCAATAAGAGCATGCCATGTGACATTTGTTTTTATATATAATTATTTCATAATTTCTTTTTTTTTATGGTATGTAATATATTTTTTTGATATTATTTGACTAGATTAGGTTTTAGAAGTATGATTATTTAGAATAGAATTTAGAATTATTTAGATTTTTATTAAAAATAGATTGTTTTAATTAAGATAAATAGTTTTTTATTATTATTATTAGAATTAAATTAGAATTTTGAATATAGAGTTATTGAATTTTATTAACATAGATTAGCAAATAGAATTAGAAAATTGGATTAGAAAATAGAATTTAAAAAGAAAACACAAAATTATAAAAATAAATAATAATTAAAAAAAGAGAAAAGCAGAAGAGAAAGGATATAAAAGAGGGGAGCATAGGGCACTGTTGATCATCTCCCTCTTGCGGGAACCCTAGCCGCAATCCTTCATATCCTTCGTAAACCCTTGCCTTCCTCACGAAATCATCACCATCAAAGCCCTTCACTACATCTCAACCGCAAACCCCCATTTCTCTCTTCTCCTTCTCCAAACTCCTTCTTCCCTCAATCTCATCAACTTATAAGCCGCCACCCCCTCCTTCAAACACCTTCATTCACCTCGTAATAATATTCCGACAACGTAACTCGCCACGTTTCACCATCATAAATCCAATCTTTAATCCACAAAACGGCCTACTCCGATTCGTGCTCTGGTGATATCCAATGCAACAGCTGCAGTAAACACAATTTAGCCTCTTCATCTCATAACGCAACATTGTTACAGTAGCAGCACATTCGTTACAAACACAACTTGTATTTGTCTTGGTTTTCGCTCATGTTTTATGACATCAACTCAGCACGCACGATTCAACTCAGCAGCTCGCCGTTATCGGTAACATTTTGTTGTTTTACGTAATGAGGTTGTTGTTGTGGTAACGGCATTCTTTTCATGTTTTCATTATGATTGTTGTTTTAATGTGTGATTTCGAATGTTTTTGATCCGATATCACGTTGTTGTTATTGTTTCACATTGTCTCTTTTTATGCTATGTTTTTTACATTGCATATTAAATTGCTTTGGCTTAACCAATTTTGAAATGGGATGTTGTTTCATGAACATTGATGGTTAAAATGTGTTGACTAATTCTTATCATTCATTTTCTTCTATTGTTGAAACTGCTGCTTGTCTTTAAGTGTTTAGAAATGGATCTGCATAAGTAATTGACATCATTTGGATTATTATGTGGTAATTTTGTGGGTTAATATGGGTATATTGTGTTGTTTGTGCATGTGCCATGAGAAATAGAAAGGAGAGTTTGGTTTCTGTTACTGGTTTTATTTGGACTATATGTATTCATCTTTGTGGTCAAGTTTTGAAGTTCATATGTAATGATGTGCCATTGGTTCATTCATGAATTATTTCTTTTTTTACTTGTTATTCTTTCCACAATTTCATAAAAAAGTTAGGTGTTAATCTACTCACGTGTTAAAATAGGTTGGGTGTTAAGTTAATGATGAGTGATATGTGTAATTAAAAATTTTGGAAAAATGAATTACAATAGATATTGGACTTTTTCTTTAGAACTTTAGGTTAATTAACCTTTTGTGGGGTGAATAAATTTTGAAAATAAATTATTGTTCAGCTGCTTTTAAGTATCAGTCTGTTTGCTTATAAATAATAGATAAATGAACTTAACTACTTTTTCATTTGAAAATTATTTGTATACTTTTATGAGTAGTTTGTGACGTTGATGCTCTTTTCATTTCCTTGAAAATTTGTTAAATATCATGCGTGGAATTTCATTGTCCTATGGTTGTCGCATATCCCTCCCGTGACTTACAAATAGCAGGTATTGATTGATTTCAAAACATTGTCTACCAATTTAGTATTGTATACAATAATTTTTCAGAAGTGAATTTAAGTTACTAAATAATAGTTACATAGAAACAAAAGGTATATAGGATTGAATAATAAAATAAGTTTTTTCTAAATAAGTTCAATTTAATCTAAGCATTAATTTTCATGTTTACGTTGGAAATATTATATCAAATTGGTTGATTTGTAGCTTGTCATTGCATTTTATTCACATGTAAATAATATTTGTATTGGTTTAATTTGTTTTATTTTATGTTATTAGACTTATTTCCGGATTCGGTAACTCAATACTGATATGCCACAAAATTTTATCTCACCCATTAGATTGAAATTTCGCCGCGCTATAACAAGCACTCATTCGAGTGGGTTCGATTTATCTGTTTTATTATATTCTATCCCCATTCAATAAAATGTACCCCACTCTCTAAAATGTAATATTATTTAGCACTTTTATCTTGATTGCTTTAATGCTTTAAATTATTTAAAAATAAATTCTCGATTTATCGAGCCATTTTCTACCCTTGTAAGTCGAGTGCTTTCAAAGCCTCGCCATCAACCTTTTGGTCACAGACACAACATTTTAAAGCTTAATCCTGGGTTTCCTTACAGTGATACCTATTTGATCAATTATTTCTAATTGGTCACTTAGAAGACTAGCCCACTTTGCTAGTGTACACGTTAAAACTCTAATTTCAAACCTCGATTCATATCGAGTATTTTCTCTAAATCAAATTAAAATACTTAATAACTACTCAAATACAATTTCAATAAAAGATGAAAAAGAGAGAGCTCTAAGTCTTTGGTTCTCTCTCCCAATTGTTTGGGTCAGAGAAGTCTTTCTTAAGCCTGAATAATTGTCTTATAAAAAACGATAAACAAATTCAAATCATTTTTCCTAAACACGTAGATGAAAAAGAGAGAGCTCCAAGTCTTTGGTTCACTCACTTGATTACTTAAGGTCCGAGAAGTCTTTCTTGAGCTTCGAGTAATTGTCATCCGATTAATACACTCTAATATTATTAAACATCTTTCATAATATTAGATGAGAAAAGGAGAGAGCTCCAAGTCTTTGGTTCACTCTTCCGATTACTTGAGGTCCGAGAAGTCTTTCTTAAGCTTCGAGTAATCCTCATCTGTTAAAATACTTTAACCACATCCTATCTTTCAAACGCCATTCAAACAACTCCTTTTTACGATGAAAAAGAGAGTGTTCCAAGTCTTTGGCTCGCTTTCCCGATTACTTGGGTCCGAGAAGTCTTTCTTAAGCTTCAAGTAATCGTCATTCGTTCAACTTATTCAAACCATACTCAATTCTATCCTTTCGCCTTTGAGGTTGAAAAAAAGAGAGCTCCAAGTCTTTGGTTCACTCTCCCGATTACTTGGGTCCGAGAAGTCTTTCTTAAGCTTCAAGTAATCGTCACCTCCAGCTAAACATATGATACATCTAACCAAATACCTCGCCCCGTGCGACCACAACCCTAAAACCTATTCAAATATACCCTCTTTTCAAAACCAAAATACTTAACCAATCAAATTCTACTCGCCCTCGTGCAATCCACAACTCATACACCTTTTTCAAAGAACATTGTTTAGTCCATTCTTCCGCGCATAACAAACTCGTGCTTCAGCCTCCCCTAGCGAGCAGACAAGCCAACGTTTAGCAGTTAGAATGCGACATAAACTCTCGTTCAACTCAACCCCTTTACCAAGAACATTGTTTAGTCCTTTCTTCCGCGCATATGAACTCGTGCTTCAGCCTCCCCTAGCGAGCAGACAAGCCAACGTTTAGCAGTTAGAATGCGACTTAAACATTCGTTCAGTTCCAAACCTTTTTACCGTAGTTGGCCGAACTATGGCTGCTCTGATTTCTCACATCCGTTGAGAATACGTAGGCATAGGATTGCGATGATCCTAGCGAGCACTTTTCCTTCTTTCCCACCTTTAGGTTCCCATACCTTTTACCAAGAACAATGTTTAATCCCTTCTTCCGCGCATAACAAACTAGTGATTCAGCCTCCCCTAGCGAGCAGACAAGCCAACGTTTAGCAATTAGAATGCGACCTAAACACTCGTTCGTTTTTCAAACCCATTACCCGTAGTTAGCCGAACTACGACTGCTCTGATCTCTCATATCTGTTGAGAGTACGTAGGCATAGGATTGCGATAATCCTAGTGAGCACATTTCCCCACAATCCCCTATTTACCCGTAGTCCCACGAACTACGAATGCTCTGATTTTCCACTTCTTGAAAGTGAAGATACGTAGGCACAAGGGCCCCAATCCTTGGCGAGCACCCTATCTTAAAACCAGTCCATTTTCCTTTAGCAAGCAATCCCTTTAGAAGATACACAAACATAGCTAACTTCTCTCGCAAATCGATCAAGAGGTTCCCGTTGAGTACAACGGACGTAGAGGGTGCTAATACCTTCCCTCTATGTAATCGACTCCCTAACCTAGAATATTGGTTGCGATGACCATGTTCTTATCTCCTTTAAGGTTTTATCGATATTTTCCTATTCCTTCCTTGGAATGAATAAAATTCGGTGGCGACTCTGTTTCGAACAGTATTTTCCGCGTCCATCGCGAGGATCGTATTTTTCGAGGTACGACAATATGTAGGGATTTAGCCAAATCCCTCTTCTTCGGTTTTCCATAAGGAAGTTGGAAAGTCCACAGAATCTTTAAATAATCAGTATACTCCTTAATGGTTGGGAGTAGCTGAAAGTCTGGAAATACAAAGCAGTGGTAGGTTGTAGAGTAAAACTCAACCAAAGCTTGCAGCATGGGTTCGTTAACCGGAGCCCTTATTAGTGGTAGGAGGTCTCCATATTTGGCAATGAAAGCAGCGGGGTTTCTGACAAGTCTCGTCAACATCCTTAGACGGCCCAATCTCAGATCCGAAAATGGAAGCATGTCTCTTCTCACCATGTTGTTGTCTGCAAAAAAGAAAAATTTGAATTTCCTTGAATGGTTAGAAGAAATGCAAATGGTGTCATGGAACTCAGACATTTACGAACATCAGAAGTCGCCATTTCATTGATTAACAAATGGATTACAAAATATTGTTTCCTCTTACAAGAGTTTTAAGCATAAGCAACAACTAAATGAATCCTAACAAGGTTCCCCTAGCAGTCTTAAGTTGAGCTTCTCGATCTTTCTTTCCATCTGAGTCTTCTCAAAGATGAGCCTGTCCACAATTATCTTCCACGGATTAGACTGAGGCTCATAAGGTTCTTCTAGTGCCTTCCTTTTCTTACAAGAGAGGATTTCTTCGTCTTTCAACTAGAGTTGTCTCTGGAGCTCCGCATTCTCTTCGACGACTACTTGATACTTGAGCTTCCAAGCTTCTTCAGTTTGTTGTGCTTTGACTAAAGCAATCTTCGACTTTTCTTCTTCAGACATGAAGACCAAAGGGCGTTCTTCCTTCAAAGCCATAGGCTCTTGTTTAGGATAAGGCATCCTTAGTATGATGGATCTCTTTCGAACCCATTGTAGGTAAGGTTCCAAAGAGACAAAATTGAGTCTTCCAAGATCCTTTTTCCCTTTCTTGTGTAGATGCTTACAAGCCTCTAAAATCTTTCCTTTTAGTCCTTGACTATCTTCCTCTTCTTTGAAGAAAATGTTTTCCACTTGAACACTATTGGGTTTGTCTTTTAGAGGGTATCCCAATTGTCGGCGGGCGAGGATTGGATTATAATTGATTCCCCCATTAGCACTGAGAAGAGGTACATTGCCAAAATCCCTACAATTGTCAATGATCATTATCCCATCATAGTCACGACTATACCAATCAATATCAGAGTGGGTAAGAGCCATGATCTTTTGCGACCACCATCCTTTCTTTGGATCCCAAAAAGCGTTTGCTTTGGGTAAGTGTGAAGTGAACCATTTGTATAACAACGGAGCGCAACAAGTAATCATCCCTCCATTGTGAAAGTTCCTCAGATGAACAGAATGGTATGTATCTGCTAACAATGTAGGTACAGGATTCTTCTTCAAGAAAATTTTAATGGCATTGAGGTCCACAAAATTCTCGAAGCTAGGGAACAAGAAGATGCCATAGATGAGCAAGGCAAGGATAGCCTCTAATGCATCCATGCTTAAATGATCTGCATAATACTGAGCTTTCTCAACCAAGAACTCTGCTTTTAACCCAAAAACTCCTCCTTTTGTAATCAGATTCTTCTTAATATCAACCAATCCCAAACGTGTAGCCTTGGTAATATCTTTTTCTTTAGGGTCCTCCTCCACAATTGGAAAAGGAGAATCTTCAAGAATGGGCAATCCAACTAATTGAGAGTACTCTTCTAGTGTGGGCACTAGCTGATAATCAGGGAATGTGAAACAGTGGCAGAGCGGATCATAAAACTGGAGAAGAGTAGAAAGGAGTCCACTATCCATCTTTATCTTCAAGAGCAACAATAGCTTCCCATATCTGCTTTGAAATCCCTCCGGATCTGTCACTAAAGTGCTCAACCTCTTCAAGTCATCTAGGTTAAAACCCTTGTAAGTGTACTTCAACGTTTTCTTTCTTTCACTGTTCATGACGACCTCTGATGTTTACAAACAACAAAGTCTGAGTTCCATGAAACCATATGATGATATGATGATATGAATGCAAAATGCACAAACACAGGCAAATGCAGATGCACACAACAACAAGCTTAGGTTTAAGGGGAGAGCATGGATTCAAGGTCTACCCATCCCCAAGGATTGTACTATGGATTGATTGTACCTTCCGAACGGGTTCTACAAAGTTCCCAGAGTCCTCAACCCATCTTTCGGATATTATCAATTTCCCAAATCACTTGGTAATCGATAATATTCTCAAGAGAATCTCGTCTGAGTGTAGTATCGCGTATCAACTACTTCGGAAATACGTCCTTATAGTCATCGCACTACGTCATAATAAGGCCAAAGTGGGGTCAAATGTATTCTAAAAGTCCACAGTGTCATGGGCTCCTTCGTCGAAAGTAGCATTGTTTTCACGAATACTCGATCAACAATACTAAACTTTCAAGAGGGCCTACACTGAGCGGTGGTTTCTCAAGTTAGCTTGGTCGGGAATCAACTCCCTATAAGCCTTCTTGAATATACCACCATCCTATCATAATTTCACTCGAGTCCGGGTATAGGACCATCTCACCATTCAAAGCACCCAATACCCAACAATCAAACAAATATATTGACAAATATACATGTTAAGCAAATATTTACAAATATAGCATACAATTAAACAAAATAAGCTAAACCCTCAAGTTTAAGCTTCCCCAGTGAAGTCGCCATTTCTGTTGCGGTGAGAATCGTAATACCAAGCTATTGATTAACTTGAATCTCTAATTCTTAAATTACAACCGGACTTTAATTTATCCAAAGGAAAGGTCTAAAGAAAGAAAAACCCTTTTCGCGATGTAACAACAACGCTAAGAGATTCGGGGATCGGGGGTTGGTTATGCATAGGGTAGGTATTTCACATCCTAAACATCTGTAGTACTCTACAGGAACCTTTTGTTTGTTTGCATGCTAAGTTGGTAAATGTTTGCTATGGTTTGGTTTGGGTAAAGGGTATAGGTTAAGACCTAAAGATAGTTTCTAAGCTTGCTCGCAAAGACATCGCGTCCTCTGCCTACGTATCCTAACTAGGATAGAATCAGAGCAATCATAGTTCACCTCATTAGGGTTGAAGAACACTTGATTATGATCAAGGTTCGAAGGGGAACAAACATAACAATGTTTGTATAGAGTTTAACAAAACTCTCTAGATCTATGTTAAAAACACTCAAGAGGGGAGTAAGTAATCGTTACTATGATTCTTACATAGAGTTTACAAACTCTTATCCTAGGGTTCTAGTTGAAGAACACTCCTAGTGTAGGTAAGACTTTATAGACTTAAAGAAAAGTCTAATGGCTTGAATGTTCTAACTTAACTAAGCTAGGGTTAGGATGACTTCACAAAGTCAAGGGAGGGGTAATGAGCTATCCAATGACACAAGGGTCAAGGGAGAGACTTTTCCTTTGGAAGGAGAGAGAGAGAGAGGCAACTTGGATGAGAACTAAAAAGTTCCATCACTTGGGGAAAGAATACTTGACCAAGCAAATGGACAATTAAGCAAGAAAAATAAGATTACAATCAAGTAGGCATGCATATTACAATAAGAAAGTACTTCAAAAGATACCAATGGTTACAACCGGTAATCAAATATCTTAACAAAGATGGAAGCATAGTCTTAACAAAGATTGAAACATGATGAAGGTAACAACCATGTAAGCAAATCATAATTTGAAAGTAAACATGTTATAGGTTCAAGGTATAACAAATGTAACAACAATATGTATTGATGACAACCAAACACAAACAAATTAGTTTAACCTCATAATTTAGGAGGATAATAATATGAGATCATGGTGACAACCAAAGGAGATTAAACCCTAATATGTTAACTAATACGAGGGAAACAATCACACACAAATATTTCAAGATAATCAATCATGATTTAAGAAATTCGTCAAGACACAAGGTAACGACCCTAACGAATAACCAACTTCCAAGTAGGCAAAAGGTATCAAAATCATGAACAAATCAAAATATTTCCTCATTTAATGAAACAAGACATTAATATGAACACATTACAAAAAGAATGGATTGAAAACAGTGTGGTATGCAAGAGTTATGAAATATTGAAATTTGGTGAACATTAAGCATAAACCAACAATTAGTAAAAAAGAAATAGGCATGGGAGGGATTGAACCCACGCCCTTTGGTTCATAAATACAACAACCAACCGCTAAGCCATTAAGCGCGCATGTGACAAGGAATGGAAGTGCAAGAAGAAAATAATGAATCAAAGCAAAATATGAAAAAAAAACATAAAAGGGTTGATCCTCCTCAGGGATCGAACCCAGTTCTAGGCAGTGAAAGGCGTGTTTTGAGAGTAAGTTGATTACCACTGGGGTGGCTATACATCCGTTGATATAGCCACCCCCATAAATATAAGGCGTGTTTCATGAATTTCCTGGGCAAATTGGAAACAAGAACAAGACATTTTTCAAAATGCGTTTTAATGCTAACTTGCTCAATTCTTCACCAATTTTAGCAAACTCTAGATCAAACTTGGGTAGAATTGAACAAGGATCATGATGGTACAATTGGTTTTTTAAAATGATGCATAGAAAATGAAACACGATAGGACTTGCAAATTTTGCAATTGGTTGCATTTTGAAAATTACCAACAACTGTGGGTTCAAATTCATGTAAAAGGGAATGCACACACATCATATACATCATAAAAAAAGTGTAGAATACTTAAAGTTCAAGCAAAAATCATCAATCATGGATTTGGCATATGAATTGCAAGTGAAACATAAAAATGCAGCAGCTGTCCTATCAGCATATTGGCAGATGAAAAAAATTCATTTTTGTACATGGCCTATGGATCTTAATCATGTTAATAGTGATGCTCTCAAGACAACAGATTAAACAACAAAGTTCAGGCCAAAAAGAGAAGTAGGAATTCATCATGACAGCATTTTGTATGATTTGAAACAGTAGGCCAATCATGGATGTCCACATTAAAAGCTGATCAATTAAAACAGGAAAATTATGAGGCATACTTGGAATATAATGAGTAACACACATACAAACATCACAATGTTAGACACCAACAAAAACAAATACAATTGCTAAGCTATGCCAAGATTGAAGAAAACATGCAACTTAGAAAGCTAAATCAAGAAACAAACATAATTGACATGGGCAGACCCCCCCTAACATACTCAAAACAATTGCAGCAGCAGGGCACACATATGGTTCAGTTGTAAAAATGACCTCATGTTAACAAACAATACACACACACCACAAATGCAGGGAGGAATAAGTTACAACTCAGAAATTAAACATATTGCAAGCAATCAAGGTTTTGGTATGTTCATGGTGGTTTTGGCTTGAAAAAGAGCAGTTGGAAGGTGAAATAGGAAAATAGGTACACATTGATCAATTCAATCATCCACACATCTTAGACTCATGAATATAAGTGAGTTACAACTCAAAACATAGGCATATACAAACAGAACAACAATTTGGAATGGTCAAGGCACATTCTAGCATGAAATTGCAATTGGAAGTGGAATTTGAGGAAATGTGAAAGCATGCATGAATAGATTAAATAAACCAAGTATACACCTCATTATCATGACAAGGAATGAGTTTCAACTCATAAAACAATCATATGACAGTTGGAAAAGAAAAACATGTTGTGGTACTTATTGAAAAATCTGTCTTTGGACAATTTAGCACAACAGGTATGTTTTTTCAAATGGTGAGGTTTAAGTGGACACAAATATCACACACTCATTACAAATATGCCAGGAGATGAGATTGTGCTCAGGAACCAGGTCAAAGCAACACCAAACAAAAAATGGCATTTTGAAACTCATGAATATGCAAACAACCAATTTCAAATATGCAACAGGCAGTTTCATGACAGTTGGGGTGTTTTGGTAGCATACACAAGTTTTAAATAGATAGGACAATGATACTATGCACATGGATCATGTAGATATGGATTGAAACAGAATGTGATGCATTGGTGGTATCAATGATGTTTGAAATGTAAGTGAAGCAATGACAAGTCAGTTTAAACATTTAAGAAGTTTTTGAGCACATAGGCACCACACACACCCTCAAAATAGGTAAACAAATAAGTCCACAATTTTAAAATCAAGCAACAAACTGATCCAACTAGAAGTGGTATGTAAAATCACATTTGACATCAAAATCAACCAAATCTCACAACAGCCATCATAGCAACCTTCAAGGTTTCTCACATTTCCACCAAAACAAACATCATATGAAAGATCAAATGAACCTTAAACAATGATTTAGAATAAAGAGATACAATTATGGCCAGCCAACAGTCCAACACACAACTCATGGTAGTGAAAAAGCTAGAATGACACCAAAATAACATAAGAGCAAAAAAGAGCCATATTGATCCAAACATGATCAAAGGCAAGGGGATCCTATGAGTAGCTTACAAGTTAAACCCAACATCACTAATGAGCTAAAACTAACAGGCCTAGGGCAAGCATATCAATATTTTAATATTGGCTCCTAAAACTACCACATGACCAAATCTCACAAACAAGTTAAGCATGACATCAAAGTAAAAACTTGGTAATACATCATCAACATATCATTTACAAATGAACAATCATTAACAAAACAAGTGTCATGACCATGAAACTAGAGTTCTTGACAAAGAAACCACAATGGGGCAGCAATGGTATATTTTCACAAAATCACCTCAAAATGACAAAACATGATAATGTATGATTATTATAGAGTTAGAATGTCACATACCTCTTGTAGACAAGCCTTGAGCAAGCTAAGAAGCTTAGAAACCCAGAGATCCTCCTTTCTTTGCAAAGAGATAAAGCTTGCTTCCTCTTGAAGCAACAAACCAACTTTCAAGACAGTTGGAGTTGTGTGATTTCCAGCTGGTTTTTTTAGGGATTAGACACTTGATATATGATGTATAGGAGGTGTTAGGAGTGTTAGAATGTTAGGAAGATCTTTGAGTGAGGATTTGGCTTTCAAAGTGGAAGAAAGTCAAACTATTAGGGTGTGGAGGTTGACTTTTGTGAAAATGAGATTTTTGAGAGGTTTGAGTGTGTGGACACCTTCTACACAATGTTTAGGGATTGTGTGGTTGGTTTTGAGGGACTTGGATATGGTAGAACTGATCTTGAGCAGAGTTTTGCTCAAGACATCTTTTTGGTGAAAAACAGAAGTTTGAGACTTTGAGATTCTTAAGGAAATGAAAGGGAATTGAGAGCTGTTGTTTCTATGATTTTAGAGATTGCTCTGGTGTGTCTAACATCAAGTAAGAGGCTTCTATTTATAGCTAAAACAAGAGTGAGGGTAGCTTTGTATTTTACCACTTTTGGAGGGAGTTTCATGAGGTTTTTTCAAATGAATCTTGCAAAATTTTCTCCTATCAGCTCCATGGTTCAATGAAGATCAGAAAAATCAAGTGGAGATGGACATGAAGTGACTGAGGTAAGCTTAGAGTTTAGGGTGAGCCAGTTGCACATCCCTTGAGTGAAAAGTTTCTCTCTCCTTCTTACATTTGAATATTTTATTACACAAGTTGCAACTTGCCTCTCTCTCTCTCTCTCCAAACCTTACATTTTCTACATTTCCTTTCCTCTACACATCTGAATATCATATTGAATCATGATCCAAGGGTTGAGGACGTCTCAAGTTGTGAAAATCTGATTTTTAGGAAGTGTTGGATTGTGGTTTCAAGTGTTGACAGCCCCAACTTCTATGGTGCATAACTTTCTGCTCACACGTGCTATTGAGGAGTTCTACCACAATTTGGAAAGCCCTTAAGTAGCTCTATAACTTTCATGTTTTTGGTATTTCCAAATTCTTGATGGAACTAGGTTGAAAAACCCTTCCAAGTTGCTGAAGAAACCACTTAAAAAGGCTAAATAACTTAGAATTTTTCTAAGTTATTTACCTTCCTAAAATGAATCTTGTCATAACTCCAATTCTATGCATTTTTTGACCATGGATCACTTTGAGGCTTTTGTAGGGTTTGTGAAGAGCTTCCCAATGAGCTTTGAACCACTTCATTTGGATGTGTGGTTGAGGAGTTATGGTCTTGCCCCTTTCGAAACCCTAATTCCTGATTTTTGCAATTACTTCTTAACCCTTGATCCAATGGTCATGAAATTTTATGGGGAGGTGTAATATGACATAAAGAACATTTTTGGTTCACATCTTTAAGTCAAATTCCTTATTGTTGGAGTGTTGACTTTTCGGTCAACCGTTCGATTAATCGGTGACTACTGAGTCGACTGTCGGTGATCCGAACATCCTGAGGCCTTGAAAATCTTTGGATGGACTTTACTAAGCCATAGGAGCTTAATGGACCTTGATCCCACCATTGAAACACTCTTTAAATCAAAAGTAAAACTACAGTTGACTTTTCCTGATCGGAAACCCTAATCGGGTATCTTAAATTGCACTTTCTCAATTCCCGGGTGACCACCTCAAATTGAATTCATACTTGATACAATGTTGTATTTTTGATGATGTGGAGACCTAGTTGAGGTTGAATCAATCCAATACATTGACTGATCATCCCACTGAAATCTCGATTTTGATGGTACAGAACCCTAATTCATCTGCATCTTGACAAAGATAAACTAGAAATGGGTTAAGGTTAGTTAATCAAGTGAATATGATCCTACAATGATGATGAGGATCTAAGGGGTCAAAATTTGGGGTACAACACTTATGCTGATACTCGTTGGAGGGGATTTAAGTCACAACTCACGAATGACTATATTAGGAAGCCTAAGAGCGGTCTTGCTCGTCCATAGATTCGATATAGTTTTATATCGAAGAAGCAATGGAACAAGTTTCTGAAGATACATCGTTCTGAGGAATTCAAAGTTAGTACTAGTCTTATGTAACCGATAATGTTATTCTGATGAGTTATATATACTAATCATATATATTTTTCACAATGTTAATAACAGGTTAAAAGCGAAGTAGGAATACAAAACAAGGCAAATAACATGTATCCCCATAGGTTATCTCGTGGGGGTTATTGGAAACTTGAGAAAAGAATCATGCTTTAAAAAAAATCAGAAATGGAAGAGGAATGGAAGAGGGCTCGATTAAGACCAAATGGAGAGTACACCTCTGAGGCGTCAAGATTAGTTGTTGAGAAAATTGTAAGTATAATTTGTTTTTCTTATGTTATTTAAAAGCGTTGGTAACAATATATGTAAGTTGCTAATGTTGTGTAGGATAAGTTGGTTGAGGCAGCCTATGAAGGCACATTTGTTCCAGAAATACGACATGACATATTAGTAGAAGCTATCAGAATAAATGAGCATGGTGGGCGTGTCCGTGGTGTTGGAGAAGGTGTCGGCTTGAGGTCGTTCTTTGGATCTCAAAGAAAAAGTAACGGAAACTCGGAATTTAATGCACAAAGACAAGAGATTGAGAATGTTGAGAAGCAATTAGAAGAACATATGAGGATGTTAGAAGAGGATAGGGGAAAAAGGGAGAAAGATATGGAAAGGTTTCAAGAGTTATATTTGGTATGTGCTTTACTTGAGATGTTAGTGTTTCATCGGAAATGTATGATATATATTATGCTTATTTTTGTTTTATGTTCTAATTGAATATCGCATTACCGCATTCGCATCAGCATATCGCATACAGGGCATTTTTCATTTGTTTTGATTTTATCAAGGTCACAGCTCTCGTCTCGCGTTTCAGGTGTTTTTAATCAGTCTGGATAGGTAGAATCGTATTTTTAGGATATTTCGGTGCCCGTTTATTTTTACCGGCTAGTTTGGTGCGCTCTCGCGGTGTTATGTGTCGTTCGGTGCTTATTTTGTTCCTCTGGGAATTATTGTGATTTTTCTGGATTTTATTGGCTATTTTTAGGATTTAATAGGATTTTTAATAGTTTTAATTCTTTTTAAATAGATTTAAGTCATTTTTAGCATTTTATAGAATATTAGTAGGTTTTAATATTTTTAATAATTGTGATTTCTTTTTAGAGCATATTAGGTAGATTTTAATCTTTTTAGATTAATATAGAGTAATATAGAATTTTTAGAATATTAATGGTTTTTAAATAGTTTTAATAGCTTTTTAATCTTTTTAATATAGATTTTTCCTTATTAAATAAATAGTTTTTTTAGGATATAATGTTTTAGAATAATAAATAATAGGGTTAATAGAAATTAAATGTTTTTAAATTTTAGATATAAATAATATAGTTTTTTTTCATAGAATATAATATAGTTTTATTAGAGATTTATCAGAATTTTATTAGTGGGTTTATTAGAATTCTTTAGAGTATTATTAGTTTAGGAGTTAATTAGATTTAATAGAATAATTCTCCTTGCTAGGTGTAATTGAGTTTTAGAATTAATTAGGGTAGTATTCAGATTTAATTAGGTTAAATGGGCCTTGATTAATTAGTGTTAGGTTTTAATCTTTTTTATTTTTCAGTTCAGTTTTTATTGGGCTTTATCCCAAATTCGTGCAGCCAAAGCCCAAATTCGCAGTCCAGAAAAGTCCACTTTTGTCCAGCAAATTTCCAGCAGTTTCTGGAAGCTTCCAGAACGACCCAGAGAATTCTCAGCCATATAAAAGCTTCAGCATCCACGTGTGAAGAGAGGAGAGGGTCCACATTTCACTCTTCCACGAAGACACCTCACATCCCACTAAGCCTCCCTCTCTGCCACGCCCTCACACGTGGCGTCCATGCAGACCCACTGCCTCCACTCACCTTGACACTTGGCTCCATCTCCTCTCACCGGAAGTACTCACCGGACTACATGCAAAGTCCGGTGACCCCCGTACCTGATCCCGTCCGACCACCGCAACAGTTCACCGCCGGTCACCTAACCTACTCCGGCCGCCGTAACTTCCACCGAAAACATCAAAAACCCAGAATCATCAGAACTTCATCTCTTCTCCTCTAATCTTCATCTTCTCCAGTTTTTCTCCTCCTCTCATCACCATCCCACCTCGCCGGAAAACACAGAAGGCTCCAGAATTCCGTTCAACACTCATCTTTCTCATCCAATCTCCGATCATCCTTTCCGGTCAACCTTCATCCTACAAACTCCAGAAACTTCATCCATCAAGAACAACGTTCTCGGATCTTCATTCAACGTTTCACACCATCGCGTTCACCGTTTCGCAGGATCGTCATCATCGATCAAGAATTCTCCAGAAACTACCTCAACCAGCAATCTTCATCCAGATCCAACCAATCATCAACATCACCGATAATAATTTCTCCAGTTTCCAGTCTTCACCAACAATAACCGTTTTTCCAGATTCGAAGCTCAATCATGCATCAAGAACACCTTCAAGAACAAATCTCCAGAAATACAACCGATCAACATTCCTCAAGTCAATCAACATCAACACATCAACAACAAGCCTCATCACTTTCTTCGAACGTATCTCCAGAAATCATCAGCATTCATCAAGATGTTCGTAACTTCTTTCAAGATCTGCATTAACACATGAGCGTTTTCCAGATCCATCGCAACCTCCAAGATCTTCATCAAACGCGAACAAGAATCCGCGATCATTTCACAGATCTTCGTCTCCATCTGTTTTTCAACAATGTCTTTTATCTGTTTGAGGATTAAGGCCAGATGATTCTTGTGGTGGACCATTTTGTGTTGAAGTTGTTCTAGGGTTTCGGAGAAGAAAGCGAAAGTCAGAGATTAAACGAAAGGGAGAGGGTTCAGAGAGAGAAACGGCGCAGACGATGAACAGTAGCAAGGAGAGGGAATTAGGGTTTTTGCCTTCTGAGGATTGGACTGGGTGATTGGGCCTTGGGCCAAATGGTTTCAACTTCTGTTTACACCCTCCATTTCCTAGTTCCCCCCCCCCCCCCCCCCCTTCGTGTGACTTGTGGTGAAGTGGGCCTGAGCCCAATGCCGTTTCCCAGCTAACACCACACGTTTTTGATCATACCCCCTTTCAGTTTTTTTTCTTTTTTGTTTGATTGTTTTTCTGGGTTGGGCCTCTGGTTTTGTATTTTTATTTTTCTGCTTATCACTCCCCTTTGTAACTGTTAACCCCCCCTCCCCCCCCCCCCCCCCCTTTTTGTATTTTGTTTAGAAAAAGAAAAGAAAAGAAATATTGAAAAAAGGAATTAAAAAAAAAAAAAAGGAGAGAAAATATTTGAAAAAATATTGAAAAGGAAAAAATAGAGAGAATATTTGAAAAATATTGAAAAGGGAATAATAGAGAAAAGTATGAAAAATATATTGAAAAAAATAGTAAAGAAGAAGGAGAGAAATACATAGAAAAATATGAAAAATATAAAAAAATATTTTGAAAGAAAGGAGAAAATAGTTGAAAAGAAAAGAAGGAAAAAGAGAAAAAAATATTAGTGTAGACTTAATATTTTTTTAAGTACATTTTCTTTTAGGATATATTTTCATAGAAATTATTTTACGGTTTTAGGGATAGTTTAGAAGCCCACTTGTTAGGGGGCTATTTTTTCATTCGATTTTTCAGCATAGGATAGGATAATATTTCCTAGGAGATTTATTTTCAGTATGCAAGCATTGTAACCATTTTTCAGAAGATTAATAAAACGAGATTTGAGCTGTGGTCCCGAAGTAGTCGAACTACAGCTGCTCTGATTCCTCGTACCAGACGAGGATATGTAGGCATAGGATGCGATATCCTAGCGAGCACACTAACGACTGACTTTTGTTCTCTCGCTGCTGTGCGATCGAGACTTTCCCGCTGACGATTAACTGTAACCCTTTTTTCTCTCTTGCCCGAGTGCATTTGAGACCAAGCCATAGTTCTGCCCATAGGTTCCCGACCTTTGAAGCCAGTTGATTTTCTTGCTGCTGTGTGAGAATACCCCTGTTTAGCCGTAGTTAGCCTGAACTACGTAAAGCTCTGATCTTCCATACAGTGTGGAAGTACGTAGGCACAAGACGCGAGGTCTTGGCGAGCCAATTTTCCCTGTAGTCCCGAACTACGTTGACTCTGACTTTCTCTCTTGAGAATACGTAGGCATAGAGTGCGACGCTCTATCGAGTCCATTCCCTTCCGTTTAGAGTTAGCAGCCGTAGATAGATTGTTTTTGCATCCTTTAGACAACCCAAGCAAGCGTGGATCCCGTCGAGTACGACGGACGTGAGGGGTGCTAATACCTTCCCCTTGCGTAACCGACTCCCGAACCCAGGTTTTGGTTGCGATGACCATACCTTTTCCCCGTTTTTTGAGAGGTTTACTTCGAGCGTTTCCTTTCCCTCCCGTGGGATAAATAACGCACGGTGGCGACTCTTCTGTCAGCCGGCGCCGATTTTCGCAGTAGCGACAGCTGGCGACTCTGCTGGGGATCCAACGTCCCCTGGCTGCTAAGGACTGCGATAGTCCTTATGCATGTGGGATCCAACGTCCCCTAAGAGAGAGTCAATCCTAGCGCTTGTTTGCTTGGCTATTGGGGCTTATTTATCGATATTATCTGTTGCTGTTGGGGTGTTACGGGTGTTCTATGATTGAGAGAAGCCGGACCTGGGCTTGAGTGCACCTTAGACTTAGAGTGGAAATTAGTTGGCGCCCGCATGCTTTGCTTGCCTTGGTGTCCCATGAAATCTACACTCAGACGAGGTTCTTCTGGTTGGCCTCTTGACCCACCCTTTGGGTGGCCTGGGTTGCTGGTTAGTTGGATTGTCGACTCTGGGAACCGATCATTTGGAAGTTAGCTAAGTGAGGCCTCTTCAGGACTTGATGATGCCACTCCTTCTGGGAATCGTATCGTCAGTCTTGAAAGTCTGTGACGCTGACGACCGCATAGGATGCCGTACCTTGTCAGATATAGGTCCATACCTGTGAGTGGGGGGGGTTTTTTGCAGGAAACTTGACTTTCAACCTACCCGTTATTTTGGTCTTCTCTTCAGAGCGACCGTGCTCCGTCAGCAATGCAGTAGTACTCAGAGATTTGTGTGGGGGCTGTGGTCCCGTTGTTTGCTGCATTTTGCATATCATGTGCATATCAGTGTTGCATCATATTGCATATCATCCTCCAGCTAGCCAGAGTTCTGATCCAGCCTTTGTTTCCTGAAGGTGATTACCCGGAGTTTGGATTGAGCAGCTGTTGATTGTCAGAAGACCGACCTAGGGATTGAGTAGATTTGAGCAGAATCGAGCATCAAAGTCAGCTGAAGATTATTGGTAGCTATGTCTGAAGGCAATTTCCAGTCTCCCAATACCTTGACAGGGTTCACTATGGCATCCAACCCTCTGTATGACTCTATGGAAGACTTCCCGCATGTGAACAACATTGCTGCAGACCAAGTTGTACAGCCCTCTGTTGAGAACCAAAGTCGACATGAGCAGTTTGTTGCCCGAAATGAGCGTCCTCCTCCTGTTAACAATCAAGGTGTTGCTTTCCCTGTGATGAATTACCGAAGAGATATTCCAACGACTGGGATGGTAGATCCAAGAGCTCTTGAAAAGGATAGAAGACTCCAAGTGTTGGAAGAGCAAATGAAAGCTTTGAAAGTGAAAGATGCTGTTAACCTGGATGTTGTAGGCATGTGTTTGGTTCCTGACCTGGTGTTGCCTTATAAGTTCAAAGTGCCGAAATTTGAGAAGTACACGGGAGATAGTTGTCCGAAGCTGCATTTGATGATGTTCTGTCGGAAAATGATTGCGTTTGCGCGAGATGACAAATTGATGATCCATTGCTTTCAAGATAGTCTGACTGGGGCATCTTTGAGGTGGTATATGCAGTTAGAGAGAAATCAGATTCAGTCATGGATGGATTTAGCCAGAGCTTTTCTGAAGCAGTACGATTATAACCTAGACATTGCTCCTTATCGCATGCATTTGCAAGAGTTGTCTCAAGAGGACAATGAACCTATCAGGAAGTATGCTCAGAGATGGAGAGAATTTGCTGCTAGAGTGCGTCCACCGATGTTAGACCAAGAGCTGGCAAGCATGTTTGTAGATTCCCTACAAGATCCGTACTTCAAAAGATTGCTCGGAATTCCGGCAAGTTTCTCTGACGTGGTAGCATTAGGAGAACGCCTTGAGTATGCCATAAGAATTGGGAAAATTCAGATTACTCCATATGATCAAACTGGCGAAACTGAATATCCTTATGACTATCAGAGTGAAGAAGAAGTTGTGATCAACGCAGTCATACCAAAGGTTGAATATCCTCGAAGCGAATCAGTGAATTTTGTTGGTTCTTCATCTTATCAGAGATCAGTACCTCCTGTGGCTTGTTATACTGAACAGACAGCCATGCCTGGGGCACCCTATCAGGAACCTTATGTCGTTTCCATTGAAAAGCAGCAAACTCGTGGCCGAGGTTACCAGAACCAGCGTCAGAACAGACCTCGCAACAATTTGGAACGAAGAAAAGCTCCTTCTCACCCGGTGCCTATGCCGTATAGCCAGGTGCTACCGTCTTTGATCCAGAATTCTTTGGTGGAACCTAAAGCTCTTAAGCCAGTTCCAGAACCTTACCCCCCTGGGTACAATCCCCACGTTCAGTGTGGTTACCATGGTGGCTCTCCGAGGCATTCGACGGAAGATTGTAAAACATTTCAGGCGAAAGTACAGCAGTTGATTGACCAAGATCGTATTTCCTTTCGAGAAGGATTTCTGTTTGTTCATCCCAACCGCTTAGCTGTCTAAGCTCGTAGATTCGGAAAGTATTCCCCAGCAAAAGCCGGTGGTTCAGACAGGCGAGCGCCTCAGCATTGGCAGTCCTCAGATTTTTACATCATTTGCATTTGTAGTTTCTTTTCTGTTAGTTACTACTTGCTTTTATTCATTGTATGTTTCGAATGGTGATAATAATAAAGTGACTATGCATTTTTCTGAATTAATCATGTCGCTGTCGCTCATTTACTGCATTGCACTGACACTTGCATTTTTATTCACTCCACTTTATCATTGTGACTAGCAAAGATTGGAGGGAGGATGACGAAACTAAACTCATAACCGATGTTCGTATGCTTTCAGATAAGACCGTACCGATGACGTACAAGGCATTGTTTCAAATTCCCCAAACACTGGAGATATAAGGAGTTAGTCCCTTGTTAACCACTTCGAGCCAGGAAGTAGAAGTTTTTTTCGGACTTTTAAACCCTCACATCTTAACCCGGGGCAGGGTAGTTGTCAGTTAGCTTGACCGAGCATTCAAATCTTGCAGAGGAGTGTTGTCTTTCAAGGACCAATCAGTTTACACCTTTCAAGAGGTCAAATCTCACCAATCAGGAGTGAGACAGTTACAATCCTTTCGGAACAATCAAGACAACCAGTGTCACACGACTTTGTTCCAAAAGAAAGAATAAGAGAGCCCGTTAAGTAAAAAGAAAGAAAAGCTGGAAAGCTAATACTTAGGCAAAAATCAGGGCATCCCGCTGGATTTCAAAAAAAAAAATCGAAAAGAACTCAAAATGAGTCAGTCCAGGCAAAAATTAGGGATCAAAAGAATTTTTTTCCCCAGCAAGTCACAAAGCCGTGTACACAGACACCGAAAGCGAAGAAGGAGTAACTATCACTCCGAAAAGCCCTGTGAGTTCCTTAATTGTGGTTCTTACCATTCAACACACCTCTTGAAGAGGCGAGCGCTTGTGCCAGGTTAACTGAACCTTAGGATCGGAGATCATCACGTAGAAGGGGTGGGTACAAATCAAAATTTGAGCCAAATATCCTTTGTTTCACGAACCGTGAACCCGACCACGATACAACCCTTAAAAGACCTAATTGAGGTAGGGTTATTCTGAAGCGCATTACGACAAGGTTGAGTAACCTGACTCCTTCTTGACTTGCTAGTCACATCCTTGTTGTATTTTTCACTGACCACGTAAGCACTACGTTTGAACTTTGGTTCATTCGTTACTCAATCATGCATGTAAATCAGTGACAGATCAAATTTTTTCAAAAAAATCTGCATAACCATTGCATTAAGATTACCATTCGTAAACAGACAATTCTAATTGCAGGTTAGTAGTTGGCATAGAAGAAATTCCAACAGGGAATCGTTGAGCAGGACTGAGTAATTCAGTAGTCTGAACCAGGATGGTGTATGTTGTGAAGACCTATGAATTCGGGGCATTGACTTCCAGTAAGTTCAGTATCAGTTAGTCTGAGGACCAGTCCCGAAGTTTCAGTTGAGCAAGGGCAGTTTATTTGAGAAGCAGTTGATCAGAGTGAGTCTTCTCGAGATCCAATCAGGGGCAGCTATGCAGAGCGTTGAGATTTGAAAGCAGAACCTTCAGGTGGATAATCAGATCGGGTTAAGTCGCTAGAACGCTCATTCAGGGGCAAGTCACCGCAGAGAGTGTTGAAACCAACTGGGTTGACGATTGTTTAATGGAGATTGAATTTTGTTGTCGCATAGATACCGGGGCAAGTAATCTCGAGGTCGTCTCGTAGCAAGCTGTTCAGAGCAGGTACTCCCAAGAGTTAGATTGGGGCAAGATGATTGTACTGGAGCAAGTTGTTCAGCCAATTTGTTTATCCCCAGCCAGAGTTGAGTATCGGGGAATCATGGCATTACCCTCATCAAAACATCAGCATTCCGAAAAGGCCGTGTTGTCGTTGGATCATTATCCTGCAGTCTAAACCTGTTGCGTGTCAGTAACCAGTCACTTCCAAAGTCCAGTTCTCGTCTGGCAAACCGGTAACCAGTTCCCGTCTGGCCTACCCTATCGTAAGCATCAGTTCACGTCTGGTGCAGTTTATTGTAAGCATCAGTTCCCGTCTGGTGCAGTTTATTGTGTTGTATCAGTTCTCGCCTGGTACATGTCATCGCATAACCAGTTCTCGTCTGGTCACCGTTTCTTCAAGTGTTGTATCAGTTCTCGCCTGGTACATGTCGTTGCGTAACCAGTTCTCGCCTGGTCATCGTGTGTTTTACCCTATGTGTTATACCAGTTCTCGTCTGGTGTACGGTAGCTTTTAGCCAGTTCTCGCCTGGTTGTTTGTGCTTCAGTTTGTTATCCAGTCAGCCTCGTCTGACGTTCAGAACACAAAAATCAATTTTCGTTCAATTTTCCTAACCTGTTTTCCTATCAGTTCTCGTCTGGTAGCTTACCTTTGAATGCTAGTTCTCGTCTAGTATTTTCCATATCTCCCATTGTGTACATAGTCCATGTTTATCCTAAACCAGAAAAAACAAAAAAAACTAAAGATATCTGACACAGTATTTCCCAATGACTCGCATGTTGTCATGTTCCCCGATACGAAGCTCAATAGATACCATGGCTCCGAGTAATGTTTGAATTCCTCGCAGATGTTGTTAAATCAGAATTGCTACTATTCAACAGATGAAAGTTGCGTATTATCCTCGTATCAGAATAGGATCAGGAGTATCCTCAGCAGATTAAGATTGATATCCTTGATAATGGAGGCATTTCCAGTAGTGTGCTACACGTAATCAATCCCAGTTTGGGTAAATCCCCGCAGAGTGTTGCGCGCAATCAACCCCAGTTTGGGTCAATCCCCCGCAGAATACAATCAGTTGCCAATGGTTTGAAGGGAGCATCCCCAAGCAGAGTTGTTCTTTCTTTCCTCAGTGAAGTCGCCAAGCAGGGTTGCCTTTCCATGTCTCCAGCAGGACGGTTATCCCCAGCGGATTTGATTTCCTTTTTCAGCATTTATTTTGCTGAGATGATTCTGTGACTTTGGTTCATCCCCAGTAGAGTTGACGTTACCTTCGGCATTTATTTTGCCAAGTGGTTTTCAGACCTGGTGTTCTCTGGCAGCTAGGGCCTGCATTAGCATTTGCATATATCGTCATATGCATTTATACAAACATATAGTATTTCCATGCCATCTGGGCCTCACATTTTCAAACAAAACGCATAGCATTTACATATCATATAGGACATCACATCATTATCAGACATACGCATGTCGAAACATGGACCAGGATGGTTGCCTATTGGATTTCGAATTTGTTCACCTGCAGAGTTGTGTGGCTAAGCTTCTCGTCTTCCCCAGCGAAGTGATTCTTCATATTTGGTTGTTACGTCAGCATCGGGAAAAAAAACAACAACAAGGAGAGATTGACATATATCGAACTTCTGAAGCTGCCGCCTTCGTCAGAATAGGTGCCAGGCAGTTCAATTTAGAATTCCCCAGAAGAGTTTCCTCAGGTTCGCCGTGAACATGAGTCGACAGAAAGAAATCCCATAAACAGATGGGAAGGTGTTTGCTTTGCGAAGCATTATTCCAATACTTGTGGCGTCACACAGGTGATTGGCAAGGAGAAGAAAATTTTATCAGAAAATTGACCAGTTGTTGCCGTGACAACCAAACTTCAGTTTATTGGAGGCTATTCCTCAAGCAGTTTTGCAATATATTCCCGCGGTTGGCAAATTTCAGGGTTCCATTTGTATTCAACCGTCATCTACCTTGAATGTTTGAAGGCTGAGCGCTCTTCAACCATTCAGGTCCAAGCCGCTTGAATAGGGGCAGCTGTTGCACCCTAAAATTTGACCAACCGGGTCCCGTATCTGGCTCGATGTTTCGACGCATTACCGCATTCGCATCTGCATATCGCATACAGGGCATTTTTCATTTGTTTTGATTTTATCAAGGTCACAGCTCTCGTCTCGCGTTTCAGGTGTTTTTAATCAGTCTGGATAGGTAGAATCGTATTTTTAGGATATTTCGGTGCCCGTTTATTTTTACCGGCTAGTTTGGTGCGCTCTTGCGGTGTTATGTGTCGTTCGGTGCTTATTTTGTTCCTCTGGGAATTATTGTGATTTTTCTGGATTTTATTGGCTATTTTTAGGATTTAATAGGATTTTTAATAGTTTTAATTCTTTTTAAATAGATTTAAGTCATTTTTAGCATTTTATAGAATATTAGTAGGTTTTAATATTTTTAATAATTGTGATTTCTTTTTAGAGCATATCAGGTAGATTTTAATCTTTTTAGATTAATATAGAGTAATATAGAATTTTTAGAATATTAATGGTTTTTAAATAGTTTTAATAGATTTTTAATCTTTTTAATATAGATTTTTCCTTATTAAATAAATAGTTTTTTTAGGATATAATGTTTTAGAATAATAAATAATAGGGTTAATAGAAATTAAATGTTTTTTAATTTTAGATATAAATAATATAGTTTTTTTTCATAGAATATAATATAGTTTTATTAGAGATTTATCAGAATTTTATTAGTGGGTTTATTAGAATTCTTTAGAGTATTATTAGTTTAGGAGTTAATTAGATTTAATAGAATAATTCTCCTTGCTAGGTGTAATTGAGTTTTAGAATTAATTAGGGTAGTATTCAGATTTAATTAGGTTAAATGGACCTTGATTAATTAGTGTTAGGTTTTAATCTTTTTTATTTTTCAGTTCAGTTTTTATTGGGCTTTATCCCAAATTCGTGCAGCCAAAGCCCAAATTCGCAGTCCAGAAAAGTCCACTTTTGTCCAGCAAATTTCCAGCAGTTTCTGGAAGCTTCCAGAACGACCCAGAGAATTCTCAGCCATATAAAAGCTTCAGCATCCACGTGTGAAGAGAGGAGAGGGTCCACATTTCACTCTTCCACGAAGACACCTCACATCCCACTAAGCCTCCCTCTCTGCCACGCCCTCACACGTGGCGTCCATGCAGACCCACTGCCTCCACTCACCTTGACACTTGGCTTCATCTCCTCTCACCGGAAGTACTCACCGGACTACATGCAAAGTCCGGTGACCCCCGTACCTGATCCCGTCCGACCACCGCAACAGTTCACCGCCGGTCACCTAACCTACTCCGGCCGCCGTAACTTCCACCGGAAACATCAAAAACCCAGAATCATCAGAACTTCATCTCTTCTCCTCTAATCTTCATCTTCTCCAGTTTTTCTCCTCCTCTCATCACCATCCCACCTCGCCGGAAAACACAGAAGGCTCCAGAATTCCGTTCAACACTCATCTTTCTCATCCAATCTCCGATCATCCTTTCCGGTCAACCTTCATCCTACAAACTCCAGAAACTTCATCCATCAAGAACAACGTTCTCGGATCTTCATTCAACGTTTCACACCATCG
This sequence comes from Lathyrus sativus, assembly GCA_963859935.3. Lineage (NCBI taxonomy): Eukaryota > Viridiplantae > Streptophyta > Magnoliopsida > Fabales > Fabaceae > Lathyrus > Lathyrus sativus. Next base: position 662,766,559 of record OZ012739.1, read on the forward strand.
TGTTCACCGTTTCGCAGGATCGTCATCATCGATCAAGAATTCTCCAGAAACTACCTCAACCAGCAATCTTCATCCAGATCCAACCAATCATCAACATCACCGATAATAATTTCTCCAGTTTCCAGTCTTCACCAACAATAACCGTTTTTCCAGATTCGAAGCTCCATCATGCATCAAGAACACCTTCAAGAACAAATCTCCAGAAATACAACCGATCAACATTCCTCAAGTCAATCAACATCAACACATCAACAACAAGCCTCATCACTTTCTTCGAACGTATCTCCAGAAATCATCAGCATTCATCAAGATGTTCGTAACTTCTTTCAAGATCTGCATTAACACATGAGCGTTTTCCAGATCCATCGCAACCTCCAAGATCTTCATCAAACGCGAACAAGAATCCGCGATCATTTCACAGATCTTCGTCTCCATCTATTTTTCAACAATGTCTTTTATCTGTTTGAGGATTAAGGCCAGATGATTCTTGTGGTGGACCATTTTGTGTTGAAGTTGTTCTAGGGTTTCGGAGAAGAAAGCGAAAGTCAGAGATTGAACGAAAGGGAGAGGGTTCAGAGAGAGAAACGGCGCAGACGATGAACAGTAGCAAGGAGAGGGAATTAGGGTTTTTGCCTTCTGAGGATTGGACTGGGTGATTGGGCCTTGGGCCAAATGGTTTCAACTTCTGTTTACACCCTCCATTTCCTAGTTTCCCCCCCCCCCCTTCGTGTGACTTGTGGTGAAGTGGGCCTGAGCCCAATGCCGTTTCCCAGCTAACACCACACGTTTTTGATCATACCCCCTTTCAGTTTTTTTTTCTTTTTTGTTTGATTGTTTTTCTGGGCTGGGCCTCTGGTTTTGTATTTTTATTTTTCTGCTTATCACTCCCCTTTGTAACTATTAACCCCCCCCCCCCTTTTTGTATTTTAGTTTTTTTATTTTCTTTGTTTAGAAAAAGAAAAGAAAAGAAATATTGAAAAAAGGAATTAAAAAAAAAGAAAAAGGAGAGAAAATATTTGAAAAAATATTGAAAAGGAAAAAATAGAGAGAATATTTGAAAAATATTGAAAAGGGAAAAATAGAGAAAAGTATGAAAAATATATTGAAAAAAATAGTAAAGAAGAAGGAGAGAAATACATAGAAAAATATGAAAAATATAAAAAAATATTTTGAAAGAAAGGAGAAAATAGTTGAAAAGAAAAGAAGGAAAAAGAGAAAAAAATATTAGTGTAGACTTAATATTTTTTTAAGTACATTTTCTTTTAGGATATATTTTCATAGAAATTATTTTACGGTTTTAGGGATAGTTTAGAAGCCCACTTGTTAGGGGGCTATTTTTTCATTCGATTTTTCAGCATAGGATAGGATAATATTTCCTAGGAGATTTATTTTCAGTATGCAAGCATTGTAACCATTTTTCAGAAGATTAATAAAACGAGATTTGAGCTGTGGTCCCGAAGTAGCCGAACTACAGCTGCTCTGATTCCTCGTACCAGACGAGGATATGTAGGCATAGGATGCGATATCCTAGCGAGCACACTAACGACTGACTTTTGTTCTCTCGCTGCTGTGCGATCGAGACTTTCCCGCTGACGATTAACTGTAACCCTTTTTTCTCTCTTGCCCGAGTGCATTTGAGACCAAGCCATAGTTCTGCCCATAGGTTCCCGACCTTTGAAGCCAGTTGATTTTCTCGCTGCTGTGTGAGAATACCCCTGTTTAGCCGTAGTTAGCCTGAACTACGTAAAGCTCTGATCTTCCATACAGTGTGGAAGTACGTAGGCACAAGACGCGAGGTTTTGGCGAGCCAATTTTCCCTGTAGTCCCGAACTACGTTGACTCTGACTTTCTCTCTTGAGAATACGTAGGCATAGAGTGCGACGCTCTATCGAGTCCATTCCCTTCCGTTTAGAGTTAGCAGCCGTAGATAGATTGTTTTTGCATCCTTTAGACAACCCAAGCAAGCGTGGATCCCGTCGAGTACGACGGACGTGAGGGGTGCTAATACCTTCCCCTTGCGTAACCGACTCCCAAACCCAGGTTTTGGTTGCGATGACCATACCTTTTCCCCGTTTTTTGCGAGGTTTACTTCGAGCGTTTCCTTTCCCTCCCGTGGGATAAATAACGCACGGTGGCGACTCTTCTGTCAGCCGGCGCCGATTTTCGCAGTAGCGACAAGGATGTTAGAAGAGGATAGGGGAAAAAGGGAGAAAGATATGGAAAGGTTTCAAGAGTTATATTTGGTATGTGCTTTACTTGAGATGTTAGTGTTTCATCGGAAATGTATGATATATATTATGCTTATTTTTGTTTTATGTTCTAATTGAATATTATGATGTAGAGATTAAGTGAAAACCTTGATGTTCTGGACTGGGCCGATGCTTAGACCACCACCAGACAGGCCCAAGCCCAACGAGGTTGGGCCCAAGAATACCATGCTGACGAGCAGGATCCCCCCGTCGAGCATAAGGTCTCCCCGACGGGCGTAGACCAACCGCAGTCGGGCAGGACCCTCGCATCCGGCCAGCCAGTCACCTTCTTCCCCATCGTCGGGCAAGACCCTCGTGTCCTACCAGTCTCCTCTGGCTGGCCGAGGAACTCCTCGGGCCTTCCCCCACGTTCTCCACGTGTCCCCCATGCAGGGACACGTCACAAAGTAACTACCCACATCCTGGAGATTCGGTCTTCCTCCTCCCGAATAGTGCGGAACAGGTACCCTAGGGCGAAGACCACGTACTGGTCTTCACGATGCCACGTCAGCCATAGTAGTTACTAACATTGGGCCTGACAGCCCAGCCCGGTGCTAGGTAACCGTTGGCCCTGCACTAGGGGCTCACTATAAATACTTTCTTCCTTAGAGGGTCAGGTAACTTAACTTTCTTACTCTCTCTCTATGCTTGCTTCCACTCTGTTCGTCACTTACATTGGCATCGGAGTGCGTTTCAAGTACACCCCTTCCTCTTCTACACTTTGGGTGAACAACTTCTAGATCAACGACACGTGCTAGAATCATCGATCCCCTTCTGGTCAGATATGACCAGTGGCGTCGTTTGTGGGAACTAAGCTTCCCCGTTCCTCCGAGCAGAGAACCAAAGCTTCATCTTTCAAAACTTCGGGATCATGACTAGCCCACGCCATGAAGACGTTGTTCACAACTCCACCCTCGTCCCCGTCACCAACAACGACGGCCAGGTGGGGACATCTCAACTCCGTGAGACCGACGTCAGGGACGGCCAAACTGCCTCCCCTTCCTCCGAGGACGCGCCGCACCATGTCGTTCCTCGGGCAAGAAGTCTGGCAGTGTTCCAGCCCATCCCCACTCCGGCCACCACAGACCCGTCGATGGTTGCCCTCTTCGCGACCATCAATCAGACGAACTAGATGATGTTCCATCAGAACAAGCGCATTGGTACACTGGAACACGACACCTCATCCCGCTCTCCTCCGTGGAGAAATTAGCGCGGGAACTCTCGGAGCCCTTCTCCCCAACCACGACTGGAAAGGCCCCAACCCATGGTCTCCAAGAAGCGAGCGAGGTTGCCGACACAAAAGGATAGACGCTCTCAGGAACCGAGGACGGGGAGACCCGAGGCCCCGGTCCGGCAACCGAGGGTACGGAACCAACCTCCTCCTCGACAGGGGCCCTCACCCCTTTAGTCCCCGATCCTCAGCGACGAGGACGACTACAGAACTCCGTTGTCTCGGGAGATCATGGCAACTCCCATCCCCCACGGGATGGAGAAACCGCACGTGCTCTCAATGTACGACGGCACCTCGGATCCGGAAGACCATCTGGAAGACATCGAGGCTCTGCTCGACTACCGGAACATCCGGGGAGCCATCAAGTGCAGGCTTTTCCCAACAACCCTAAGGAAAGGCGCTATGACGTGGTACAAGAGCCTGGAACCGGAGTTCGTTACGTCGTGGAGGGTCCTGAAGGACCTGTTTTCGCGACACTTCACGGCATCCAGACGCCACTCGAAGACGGAGGTCGCGCTGGGTGCGATCATCCAGGGCCCTGACGAGCCCCTCAGGAACTACATTAAGAGGTTCATGAGGGAGGCAGTCCAGGTAACAACTTCAGACGAGATGAAACGTTACCTGATGGAGCAGGGGCTATGCCGAGGTTCAAAATTCTACGAGGCTGTGGCCATCCACTGGCCAGACTCCCTCCAAGACTTCCTCGACAGAGCTCGTCATTATATTCGATTCGAGGAGGCGCAGGCCGCCAACCGCCCGCGACACCGAAAACAAAGAAACTCCTCGGGGATCCTGAGAATAAGGGACCTCGGGCCAACGCCGCGGGGGGGAGGGGGGACAGACGACGGGAGGACCGCCCCCGAGAACCCCGCGAGCAACGGGGCCCCGTCAGACGCTTCACCGAATACATGGCGCTGGTCGCTTCCCGCAAGTGTATATTGACGGAGTGCGCTAACTCAGAATTCTTCCGAAGAGGTGTTCGCTTCCTAAAGCTGGAACCCACTGTCGCTACCGCGAAAATAAGGTGCCGGCAAAACAGAAGAGTCTTCACCTTTTGTTATTTATCCCTCGGAACGGGAAAGGAAACGATCGGAAAAACCTGACGAAAAGGTATAAGACAAGGTCATCGCAACCATTGTCTAGGTTCAGGAGTCGGTTACGCAAGGGGAAGGTATTAGCACCCCTGACGTCCATCGTACTCGATGGGATCCACGCTTGTTGTGTTTACTGGACGAGTTGGTTTATCTATCTACCTATCAAGGCTGGCTTAAAAAGAAAAGAAAAATGACTCGGCAAAGCGTCGCACTTTATGCCTATGTATTCCCATCAGAGAATGAGAAATCAGAGTCAACGTAGTTCGCCTAACTACGGGTTACGGGGAAGGTGGCTCGCCAATACGTCAGTATTGTGCCTACGTACTCTCAACAGGTATGAGAGATCAGAGCTTATGTAGTTCGGGATAATACGGATTACAGGAATTCAGATTCATCTATTTTATCGAGTAGGGTTAACAAACAGTTCCAGCAGTTGGATGTACGCAGCTCGACCTTTGGAGACTTAAGCGTTACCGTTTGCGGTAGAACTGGGAGTTAACGACACTCTTTTCTTCAGAAAAGCTTCCTTTGAATTATGGGCCCACGGGGCAAAAAGGTTTGAAGTTTGTTTTCTGTCTTTTACGGAAGAACTGTTTTTTATGGATGTTTGCAACTAGTGTCGCACTAGAGACTATGACCTGAGAGTGAATGTGTCGCATGTCACCCAAAGGGTACCATACTAAACATCCAAGCTGTCGAAAAGAAACTCTCCGACAACCCTTTCTCAGATAGCTTAAGGCTCGTAACGTACGACGTCAGTTAACCTTTATTACTGTATTTTAATTTGTTTTGAGATGAGAAGAGAACGAACAGGCTCAACTACGGGGAGACTATCAAGTCCTAATGTTGTCATGCCAAGGATTCATCCTATGGTTGAGGTTTGAAACAGGGAACTCCTAGAAGTTATCATGCATAGGTTTCAACCTAAAGTTCTAATCATCACTTCCTTATCAAAGGAAGTGAGATTCCTAGGGGATCATGTCAATGATAAACAGAAACAGATAAAGCATCAGCTTAAACAGTAAATAGATATACAGTAAAATGCATGCAATGCAAGTGAGGGAGGAAATGTGTGTGGGGCATCAGCCTCCACAAGCTCATCTCAACCTAAAGCCAGATATGAATAAACTGCAATCATAAAGGAAAATAAAACATGCTATCAAGCAAAATAATGAGCAAATGCAATCAAACAGAGAAAATAAAAATGCTATCAAGCAAACTTAAACCACATAGGCAAGGGAGCTGGGCTCTACCGAATACCCGCAAGCAAAGCCACACAGTAAAAATACAAGCAGAGGGAGCAACTCAACCTCTAGTGCAATCATGCTCCTAGCTTAAATCAGTCTAGATATGGACTTATTCTAATGCATCAAGCAAATCAAATAAGGCACATCAATACAGTTGCACAGAAAGCAAGCAGACAGGAAAACAGATCAACAGTTTCCACAGCTTCACGACAAAGCAGTTCTCTGACATCAGTTCAGTCCTCAGTCTTCAACCACCCTTCAAGGCTATCATCTTCAATAGCAAGTATCAAATTGCTTCTCCAAGTTTTCAATACATCAAACATAAGTATCAACTTGTTTCCTCAAGCTTCAGCTCTTCAGTCAATTCCACCTTCAGGCTTCACTCATAACTACAAGTATCAACTTGACTCCTTCAGGCTCTCAATGTCTTAACATGAGTATCAAATCATCCTTTAATCTTCAAGCCTTAGCTCTTCACTTAATCTCAATTGGATATTCTTCACAAGTATCAACTTGTTCTTCTTGGCCTTCAAGCTTCAGCTCTCCCTTCTTTACCAGTATCAACTAGTTCCTCTCCATCTACAAGCTTCAGCTTCTCAGATTAATCTCCAAACACAAAGAAGTATCAACTCCATCCTTCAATATTCTTCAAGCAAGGAGCTCCATCCTCCAACAAGGGAGAAAGATTCATCTATCAAGAGCAAAGTTTGGATGATTGGTAGCAGAGTGAAGACCAAAGGTCACCACTAAGCATCCTATCATCAGAGAAAGGGACCCTCAAAGGTTCTACCAATTTGAAAAGGGCCACACATCCTACCAAAGGAGGGATGATGCCTTTACAAGGGAACTTACATCATAGGGAAGAATGGAATTGATCCACATATTCCATGTTTATGAAGGAAGAGAACTATCTAGAAGCTCTGCCTACAACCCTAATCTTAACACCTAATTAACACTACACCAAAAGAAGGGAAGATCTTCACATCCAAGCCTCTTCAAGCAATCCAATACATATTCAACTTGTCTTCAACATCATCCAAGAGCAAGCAAAGCAAAACCCTAATCTAAGGGAACTAAAAAAGTTAATCTAGTTGAGTTAGTGCATTAGAATCATCTAAAACTAGTACCTAAACTAAAATCAAACAAAAATAGTAAACTTCATTGAAAAATCCTATACAAATTCCTAAGGGACACTAATTCAATCATGAATCTACCATACAAAAATCAGAGGTTGAATCATCCACCTAGTTGTACACATAAAATCTAAATTACAAGGTATCAACCATAAACCCTAAAAATGGAGCATCTAAAGGTTTCAACCTAAACTACCACCTATGTTCATCACAAAAATGTGAGAAAAATATATGGGGAGTATGCATATCTATGCTAACTACTCACAAAAAATCAAGATCAGAATCATCATCACATGATCACACAAAATCAAGTATCAAACATGATTATTTTAATATCAATTAAAATGTAAAAATTCCTAAAAAATCAGAAAATGCATGAAATACAAATATTTTTTATCTAAAAAATACTAGATTCTATCATGAATTCAATGCAAAAAGAATGGGGTCAATTGAATCATTTTTCCATTTTTTATGATTTTCTCAAGAACCATGAATAAAATGGAAAATAATAAAGAAAATCCAAATAAAAGGATAAACACACGGTGCAGATAGCAAGCAAAATCAGTTCATTTTATGGATTGGGCCATAAGGGGGTGTGGTTAGTAGCTAATGCATTAAGCCCAAAACACAACTTAAATGAAACGCCGCGTTTCACATTAGTTCAGAATCCTTCACAAAATGAGAAACATTCATGGCCATTGGATCATGCCCTCAGTCAAAGTTCAACCCCAATCTGATGGCTATCAAGTCATCTTCTTCATTTGAAATCCTGAAACACGCGCGCAGCCATGGCCGTCGCCGGTGGTGCTCCGGTCATCGTCCCCAACCCTAACTCTCTCCACAGGCCTCCATTCCAAGAGGTCTCTACATGAAACTCACTCCAATTTTCACAAGGTATCTTCCTATGCCATTTAATCATGCTAACGGTTCAAGAATCCAAGAATAACAATCTCAACCGAAAATTCCATGAACCCTAATTGGTCACTAATCTCCAAATTGATGATCCAGAATTCTTCCTACATCATTCTACTATGCATCTACCATAACAATTCATCTTAATTCTACCTAATTTAAGCCATAGCACAAGAGTTGCATACCTGGTAAACTTGAGCAAACAGAAGGGTTGAATCTTCGAATCAGCCTTCAAGAACTTGCAGAATCCTTCACTGAATCACAATCAATCTTCTGTATGCAAAGAAAAGAGTTGAATCTTCTTGAATTATCAAATCCGATTCTGAGTTGCAAGCTTCACTCTCCAATGGCTACTTCACGATTCTTCCACCACAGTGCCTTGAATTTGATCTTGTAACCGATTTTGATTTGCAATGAGAAAGTTCAAAGTGCAAGCTCAGTTTTCTCTCTCAATCATCACCAACCTTGGCCTTGGATCACCTCTACTCAATATATAGACCATGTAGGGATGATCTAGAAACCTCTAGATCCTTCTAATGAGAAATTCAATCTCTCATGTCATGACAATTTCAATCACATGCCATGGTATGCATAGTTCTGCTAGCAACTTGAAATCACTCTCAATTCCTTCCAATTTCTCCCCTCATGACATTTTGGAAGTGTTTGGCTTGCAAGGGACCTTGATCATGCCTTGAATTTAGGTTTGGCAATGTTACTTATGATGTAAGTAACTACTTTTCAAAGCAAGTCCACAAATTAAACTTCAATTCAAAAATGTGGCTAATCCAATGTTCTTAAAATGTGTTTTAGAGTCAAAATGATATATTACATGCCTTGGTTTGGACATGTAGGTCAAGAATACCAATTTCCATCTTTGGTTCATTTAATTTATACCCTTATTTTAGGTCATTTTTGCAACTTTGAGATACAAGCACTTCCAACATCTCATGACCTTTGGACTAGCCTTAAAACATCATTTTGAACAAGTTTGATGTTGAACATTTTCCCATTTGAAGCTTGGAAATAGGAGTTATAGCCTTATGCTTGAAATGACCTATAATCTCCAAATCACCAAAATGCCCTTGACTTGTCAAAGCCATAACTTGAGTTCTACAAATCCTATCAAGGACTTCTAGTACTCTATAGAAAGCTAAGAGGATAAGGAACAACATTCATGTTGACCAAAAGTTAATAGGAATCATCCTTCTAGGGCAAAAGTTTCCTGCAAGTTGGACAACTTTCAAGCCCCCAAATTCACATACCTCAGATGACCTGTAACTTGTCAAAGTCATAAGTTGAGTTCTACAAATCCTATCAAGGACTTATAGCACTCAAATTAAATCTAAGACCATGCTCTACAACATTCATGTTGGGGGCAATATGAGATGACAATCACATCTTGAGCTAAATTTCCTTGAAGATAGGGGTCAAACTAGGGGATTTTACACTGTCAAGCCTTAGAAACCCTAGCCTAAACTTCTCAAACTCTTCAATCATGATGAGTTGACCTTGGAATCATCCTTATAACATCTCAATGCATCAATCCATGATCACATGGCTCTTGGATTAGGTCTCAACTTCCTCCAAGTCTTCAGTTGACTTAGGGTTGACCCAGTCAAACCCTAATTGTACTACTCATGGCTGAGTCTTCTTAATCTTGCACAATGACCTGTCTAGGCTTCATGATGGCTTTCAAGACATCTCATAAGCTCTCTCAAGGCTTCAAGTCCACATTCTTGGCTTCAGAATCATCTGAGGAGCTCCCACAACTCTCAAGCTAGGAGGCACACAACCTTGGTTTCAACCACTCTCTCTGAGGATCTTTTTAACTTCTCTGACAAGGATATCAACCCTTGAGCCCCTGAATAACCTTCTTATCTAGCTTCATAGTCTTGTATGGCTCTTTATTGGCAATCATACCTCTTGATCTCCTGCATACATGTCAATGAAATGCAAATGATAATGCTAATGTGAATGAAATGAAACATAAGCTAGGTAAAGAAATATTGAGCAAATTTTGGGGTGCAACAGCTGCCCTTATTCAAGCGGCTTGGACCTGACTGGGTGAGAAGCGAACGGCTCTCAAACAATCAAGGTACGAGATGGTTGAATACCAACAAACCCGGAAATTTGCCAACTGCCCAAGTACATGGTACTCTGATGGGGACAAATCTTCGGAAACTGAAATGATAGTTGCACGTCAACTAGCTGGGGAATCGGTCACACGGTAACCGGTGATACATGGCCGATCATGCCGTCAGGCCCCAAGGTTCCTCGGGACTCGTTAGGTCAACAATCCAGTTAATCATGCCATCGGGCATTCACAGAAAGTTTCGGGCATCAGCCGAACTTCCTCACTAAGTCGGGAATAGAATTCTCAGTCAATCATGAACCAATTGGGGATATCCAAACTCCTGTCATCAGGCACTCCGCATCAGTTGAGAGAACTGCTTCGTTAATACAATTGGACTTCAATCATCAAGTCTTCAAGGGAAATTTCAACTTCGCTGTTCAGAAACCTGTTGGGGATGGCACATCTCCGCTGGGGATTCTGGAGAACTATCAAGTAACTCTGCTGAGGAAATCAAGAATCATCTTGAACAAACAACTTCGTCGAGGACTTCAAGAATCACCTGAACCAATAACTCTGCGGGAGATTTCAGGAATCATCCTGAGTAACCACCTTGCCGGGGCCTCTAAGCATCCACTTGAGCAACCAACTCTGGCGACTTCGCTGGGGATCTTAAGAATCATCTTAAGCAAACCACTTCGCTGGGGAGTTCAAGAATCATCTTGGGCAGACGACTTTGCTAGAGAATTCAAGAATCATCCTGAGCCCTACAATTCTTCTGAGATTTCAGGAATCGTCCTGAGCAAACACCCCGTCGGGGAACACCTGCAAAACAAGAACGGTAACGACCTAGCTCAGGTTTCATATGCATATGTTTAACAATGGCGCGATGCTCCACACGGTGGAAATGCTACGCATTTAAGGTAAATGCTATGCAATCATGCAAAATTCTACGACCCCATCAGCAAAATAAATGCTGAAGGGAGAATCCTCCTATCAAGGAGAAAGAACCGCTCTGGTGGAGAGGAGGAATCATCCTGCCGAGGAGGAGAAGTCACGCCAATCTCAATTGGACTCCGCTTGGGGAAATGATCTTCAGTCGACTGCTGCAGGGGAATAAAGTTCTACGAGAACCTGAACCTGCTCGACCGGGTATTCAAACCACAACTGCTGAGGAAACGATATCAATTGCAGAAATAAACTGCGCGGCCTTCGCGACTACTGTCCTGGAGATAACGACTCCGATGGAGAGATACAACATCAGCTACTCAACACTCTATTGGGGAAAACCAATCATGGCCCGAACGGTTTCCAAGGGCTCAGCTTTCTTGGGGAACTGCAGACTCGGCTGGGGACGTAGGAATCGTCCTGCATGCCGGGGAGAGTACGACTCTGTGGGGAACTTCAATTCTCCTGGAGACTTCAGTCTTGAACTATCAATTTCTGCGCACTTCGGTATATGACTCAGCTGGAGAGACGACGATCCTTCAGGGTACATCTGATCGCGGAGAGAATCTTCCCTACTTGGGGAAACATATCAATGCTCTCGCTCTCACGCTCATACTCCATGGGGAGAGGCTGCTAAACTTGCTAGAGAAGAAGGAATCATCCTGCTTGGGGACGCATACGGTGTACTGCCTGGTACATGCTACACCTGCAACAACACAAACAAACAGACAAGATACCCTTCTCAAAGGGACCTATCAAGGTTATCATCTTGTGACAATGTTCAAGTAATTCATTGTTTCAACAATCAGCGGCCTAGGCCAGTAAGTTTATGTATGCGCATTTTATCAACAACATTGGCGTTCTTTTTCGCAAACAAAACAGATAAATGCTAAACAGACAAATAGAATTGCTGAATAGTATACATTTTATTGATAACAAACCCCTGAATGGGTAAAAATGCTTTACAACAGATGCAAGCTCCTGGAATGAGGAATCCGCACAAATATGAAAACATAAATATACATCAGTATACATACAAATGTCGGCAACGAGGCGTAGACGAACACCATGAGTTGATCCCTCTATGACCCACTCGACTTCGATACTTCTCCGACGCTTCAACTTCAGAAGAGATTGATTCAGATAAACGGCCCTCAGGTCTTCCAAACCACGAAACAATGAAAGTCCACATGCGGAACACAGTCATTTGCTTTTTCAAATCCCTAACTTTTGCCTGAATCGCCCTTCCGGGTTTTCGATTCACCGGGATACCCTTTTTTGCCAAAGTCGCCCTTCCAGGTTTTCGACTTTGCGGGTGTACGTTCTTTTCTTTATATCCCTAATTTTTGCCCGAACCTTTCTTCCTTTTTTATGGTTCGCCGGGATGCCCCATTTTTGCCTGGATATTCTTTTTATTTCCAGCAGGTCATTCTTTAAGCAAAGTATTTTTTAACTGCGTCCGCGTTCACCGGGGATGCAAAATCTTCGCCATCCATCATGGATAACAACAAGGCTCCTCCCGAGAAGACCTTGCTGACGACGTACAGACCTTCGTAATTAGGAGTCCACTTGCCCCGGTGATCGGAGTATGGAGGAAGAATCTTCTTCAGGACGAGATCACCCATCTGAAAGCTTCTAGGACGCACCTTCTTATCATAAGCTTTCTTCATTCGGCTTTGGTACAGACGACCATATGCAATCGATGCTAACCTCTTCTCGTCCATCAGGCTGAGTTGGTTTAGTCGGTTCTTAATCCATTCTACCTCGTCGAGTTTTACGTCAACCAAAACTCGCAAAGAAGGAATCTCCACTTCTAACGGTAGGACAGCTTCCATATCGTACACCAATGAGAAAGGAGTTGCCCCGGTTGACGTACGTACCGTTGTACGATAACCGTGGAGTGCAAATGGCAACATCTCGTGTCAATCCTTATAGGCCACAACCATCTTCTGCACAATCTTCTTAATATTCTTATTGGCCGCTTCAACAGCGCCATTCGTCTTCGGCCGGTAAGGAGATGAGTTGTGATGTTCAATCTTGAAACTCTGGCACGGCTCCTTCATTATCTTGTTATTCAGATTCGAACCATTATCAGTAATGATCCGCTCGGGAATTCCGTAACGACAGATGATGTCCCTCTTTATGAATTTAGCTACCACCTGCTTGGTCACATTAGCATATGAGGCTGCCTCCACCCACTTGGTGAAGTAGTCGATAGCTACTAGAATGAAGCGATGACCGTTAGACGCAGTAGGCTCGATCTTGCCTATCATGTCGATGCCCCACATGGAGAACGGCCACGGGGAGGACATGACATTCAACGGGCACGGCGACACATGAATTTTATCAGCATAAATCTGGCATTTATGACATCTCTTCGCGAATTTAAAGCAATCCGATTCCATCGTCAGCCAATAGTATCCTGCTCCCAGGATCTTTCTAGTCATAGCATGCCCACCGGCGTGCGTACCAAATGTGCCTTCATGGACTTCTTCCATGAGCATACTCGCTTCTTTCTCATCTACACATCTGAGTAGCACGAGATCGTGGTTTCTTTTATACAAAACTCCATCAGAATTGAGATAAAAATTTCCAGACAGCCTCCTCAGAGTCTTCTTATCCTGGGTTGACGCTCCCGCGGGATACTCCTTAGTCATAAGGAAAGTCTGGATATCATGGAACCATGGCTTGCCGTCGGAGGCTTCCTTGATCGCAAAGATGAATGCAGGTCTATCAAGACGAGAAAGGACAATCCTTGGAGCTTCATTCCAAAAATTGACTTTATACATCGAAGCCAACGTGGCTAAGGCATCAGCCATCTGGTTTTCAGCCCTAGGCACATGATGGAGTTCCACTCGATCAAAGAACGGAAGTAGCCTTCTGGCATAGTTCATGTACGGCACCAAATTCGATTGACGAGTCTCCCACTCCCCTTTAATCTGGTTGATCACAAGTGTCGAGTCACCATATACGTCTAGGTTCTTGATTCTCAAATCAATTGCTTCTTCTAGACCCATGATGCATGCTTCATACTCCGCTTCGTTATTGGTGACCGGAAACGTCAGTCTCGCAGTGAACGGGATGTGGGATCCATGGGGAGTCGTGATGATCGCCCCGATACCACTTCCGTAAGAATTAACCGCCCCGTCAAATATCAATTTCCACTGGGATTTCCTATCTGGACCCTCGTCAAGCAACGGTTCATCACAATCTTTCGCTTTGAGAAACATGATATCCTCATCAGGGAATTCAAATTTCATCGGCTGGTAATCTTCGATCGGCTGTTCGGCAAGGTATTCAGACAATACGCTTCCCTTGATGGCCTTCTGGGAAACGTACTGAATGTCATATTCCGTCAACACCATTTGCCATCTGGCAATCCTGCCCGAAAGCGCTTGCTTCTCGAAGACGTACTTGATCGGATCCATCTTCGAAATTAGCATGGTTGTGTGATTGAGCATGTACTATCGTAAATGTTTGGCAGCCCAGGCTAGTGCACAACATGTTTTCTCCAGCATCGAGTAGCGAGATTCACAATCTGTGAACTTTTTACTCAAGTAGTAAATGGCATGCTCCTTTATGCCTGTCTCGTCGTGCTGACCGAGAACACACCCCATACTATTCTCAAGAACTGTCAAGTACATGATTAAGGGTCGGCCGGCCACTAGGGGTATCAAGATTGGAGGCTCCTGCAGATACTGTTTTATCTTATCAAATGCCTTCTGGAAATCCTCGTTCCAGATAACCGCCTGATCTTTCTTTAGCAGTTTGAACATCGGTTCACACGTGGCCATGAGCTGAGAGATAAACCTCGGTTTTTGGCGCTGGCATTTCTTGTATTGCTTTTATCTTCGCAGGATCAACCTCGATGCCTCTTTCGCTCACGATAAACCCCAGTAGTTTTCCGGACCATACTCCGAAAGTACACTTGTTAGGATTCAGCCTCAACCTGAACTTTCTAAGCCTCTCAAAAAGCTTCAGCAAATTGATCAGATGTCCTTCCTCCATTTGGGACTTCGCAATCATGTCATCAACATAGACTTCAATCTCATGATGAATCATATCATGAAACAAAGTAACCATTGCTCGTTGGTAAGTGGCCCCTGCGTTCTTCAGACCGAAAGCCATTACCTTGTAGCAAAACGTTCCCCAAGGTGTAATAAACGTAGTTTTCTCCATGTCCTCCGGCGCCATCTTGATCTGATTGTAGCCAGAGAAGCCATCCATGAACGAAAATACGGAGAACTGAGCTGTATTGTCGACCAACACGTCAATATGAGGCAGTGGGAAATCATCTTTAGGGCTCGCCCTATTCAAATCCCGATAATCGACGCACATTCGCACCTTACCGTCCTTCTTCGGTACAGGCACTATGTTGGCGACCCACGGAGGGTAAGTGGTGACTGCTAAGAAGCCAGCATCAAGCTGCTTTTGCACTTCTTCTTTGATCTTAACGGCCATATCTGGTCGCGTCCTTCTAAGCTTCTGCTTGACGGGAGGACAATCTTCTCGCAGCGGCAAGTGGTGGACCACGATGTCAGTATCAAGTCCGGGCATATCTTCGTATGACCAAGCAAAGACGTCACTATACTCTCTCAGCATCTCGACCAATCTCTGCTTGACATCACTCTGCAATGCAGCCCCTATCCTGACGTTCCTGACAAGTTCTTCAGAACCCAGATTCACAATCTCGATCTCTTCTTCGTGAGGCAGAATAACTTTCTCTTCTTGTTTCAACAAGCGGGCCAACTCTTCAGGAAGGTCTTCGTCTTCATCAATCTCTTCTTCGGCTAGATAGATTGGGCAATCGAAGTCGAAGTGAGTCGTAGAAGGTCCAGAGTCGATGTCATCTGCTATGTGGATCCTGTAATAACAAAGGTTAAGCTTAAAACAAGGATATGCAGGTTAGCACAAACCCCATTTCCATTTTATTGTTTTTCAAAACAAATATAAACAGGAATAACAGAGATCACAACATTTGAATACGAAAAACGCCTTTTGACTTATTGGTAAAATGCATGTACATAATCAAACGAGGCCCTGACAATAAAACCACTATGCCCCGGGTAGGACATAGGGTTGTACAACAATTGGAAAAAAGTAAACCATTACTCTTTGCTTGTCATTTGGATGATATCCCTGACGGACCAGTTGTTGAGGCTCTTGCTTGGCTGGATCCAAGAGTCTAGGTCACAGTCGCTATCTCCGCTGTCTTCAGACACTGCGTTGACGCTTTCAAATATCACCCCGCCACTGGTAAACTGGATCGGTCCTTTACCTCGTGGCGCACCGCTAGAAGAGGAGGCTTCAGCCGCATGAGAGTATCCCAACCCAAACTTGTCTTGCTTGTTAGGTATCTCTAGAATTCGCCCCCAACCTGGGGTAGATCCGGCTTGAACAACGGCCCAGGCTTCCTTGAAGGAAGAGAGAGTCATCTATGGCTTCTCAGTGATCACGGGAGCTACGTTCTTGACTTTAACAGCTTCGAACGCCTGACATAGGGTTTCGTGGATTTCTCCATCCATCTCAACATACTTGAAGGATGACAAATGGCTCACCATTATGCCTTCCTTGCCACATACAGTCACGATGTTACCTCCGACAGCATACTTGAGCTTCTGGTGCAACGTGGAGGTCACGGCGCCAGCAGAATGGATCCATGGCCGGCCTAGGAGACAATTGTAGGCAGGCATGATGTCCATGATATAGAAGACTGCGTCGAATGTTTCCGGCCCAACTTGGATTGGTAAGGTCACCTCCCCGAAAACATGACGTTTGGTTCCATCGAATGCCTTCACAACCAGATCACTGGGTGTGCAAATCAATCCGCGAGTATCTAACTTCATCAATGCTTTCTTCGGAAGAACATTGAGCAATGACCCTGTGTCCACCAACACATGAGACATAATCGTTCCCCTACACTCTATCGAGATGTGCAGAGCACTATTGTGGTTCCTTCCCTTCGGCGTCAGCTCCAGGTCAGTGAACCCTAACCCATTTCCAGCATTCACGTGGGCTACAACCCCTTCCAACTGGTTGACCGATATTTCCTGCGGTACATACGTGGCATTCAACACCTTCAACAGTGCATTGCGATGTGCCTCAGAACACAGCAACAGATTCAGGATGGAAATTTTTGAGGGTGTTTGATGGAGATGATCCACGATCTTGTAGTCACTCTTTTTAATCAACCGCATAAACTCTTCGGCGTCTTTAACCAGTAAGTCTTTTTCTACCCCACGAGGTATCTCTTCAACGACTTTACTCTTCCCTTTATCAGATGCATCAGCTTTGTCCGTTTTGTCCGCCACGACCTCAGGTGGCGCAAACACTCTTCCGCTGCGAGTAATTCCGCTAACGCCCACTAGGTTCTCCGCACATGACCCTGAGGGTTCTAGTTTCAACTTTTGTCCGTTGCAGTAGACCTCTGCCCCATAGTGCCATGGGACAACGTTAATGCTTTCAAAAGGTATCGGCACAGCTTTGGTGATGGTAATTATGGGCGGCCTGGGTGCAGAAATAGTTATCGTCCGATGAGGGATGGTGATGGTGGCAACCTCATCATCTTGCTTCAGCATTACCTCTCCCGATCCACTTTCGGCCCTTCGGCTGAACTGCAGGATTCCTTCGGTCATCAGACTTTGGACCCCATCTATCAACTGTTCACATCCATCAGGACTAGTCGCGCAGCCCATACATAGCTCTCCACAACCTGGAAAGAAACCCTTTTTCATCATCTTAGCTTTAACGAAGCTAAGCGGCGTCTTTAGATCTTTGACGTCAGTCAACAAATCCAAGCTCTCGTCTTCAATAATGGCATTTACTCCACTTCCCCTATGATTCGGCATAGGGTTCTTCGTGACGTTTGGCACATTATCTGAGAAATTGATGATCTTGGCGTCCACCATGTCCTGCACCTTATGTTTGAAGGCTTTGCAATTTTCTATCGTATGGCCTGGTGCCCCTGAGTGAAATTCGCAAGTTGCATTCGCATCATAACCTGGCGGAGGTGCCCCTGTCAAGGGAGCCAGGGTTCTCTTCTGGATCAACTGTAGCTGAAGCAAAGTCTGCAATAGTTGAGCGTAGGACATGGGCGGTGTCTCGAGGTGACGGCTCGACAGAGGTGCCATGTTCTGATACTTTCTGTACCCTTGTTGATTCGGTTGCTGCTGCTGCTGTGGTGGCTGGGGTTGTTGGACAGCGGGGATAGTTATACTGGCCACCTGCTGGTGAGGGCCCTTACCCTTCCTTCGAGCGTTGGACACGGCGCTCGTCTCTCCTTCCCTCCTTTTGCCACCATAGGGTTTCTTTCCTCCTCCAACTGAGGACAGATCACCTTAAATTTTCCCCAGTTTGATCCCATTTTCAACGTGCTCACCCGTGATAATCAGATCTGAAAAGCTTCCAGACATACTGCTGACCAATTTCTCGTAATAAACCCCTGGGAGGGTGGCTACGAACATTTCCACAAGCTCACGTTCAACCATCGGCGGCTGAACCCTGGCTGCCAATTCACGCCACCGCTGGGCGTACTCCTTGAATCCTTCGTTGTTCCTCTGTGACAAATTCTGCAGTTGGACCCGGTTCGGAGCCAAGTCACTGTTATACTGGTAGTGGTGCACGAATGCTTCAGCAAGTTCCTTCCACGTGCGCACACTGGTAGGTTCCAGACTCATGTACCATTCGAGGGAGGGTCCGGACAGACTGTCCTGAAAGAAGTGCATCAGCAACTTCTCGTCCTCAGAATGAGCGGACATTTTCTAGTAATATGATCTTATATGTACGCGAGGGCAAGTGGTGCCCTTGTACTTTTCAAAGTCGGGTACCTTGAACTTGGGAGGCACCTTGAAATCAGCAATCAGTCCCAGCTTGGACATATCAACACCCATGGTGTTCTGGTTCTCGAAATTCCTCATCTTGTCCTCGAGTGCCTTGAACCTTAACCGTGCTTCAGCAGTCAGCTCCCCTTCAGCACCTCTCTGAGAGAACACATCGTCTTGACAGTCTTCTAACCACGGCTGAGGCCCGAACAGATTCCCAACACCTGTGTTGCCATTGCCCAGCCCAACATTGACGTTAGCTTCAAAATTCCCATTACCGACGTCCGTCGTATTACCATTGAGCCCCATGTTAGCTATCACATTGTCGTTGGCACTGCCATTCCCCCCGGTTACGGGGACGCCATTCTGAGGAGTTTCAACTGGTGGAGGGGTAGGCACGGTCCCACCGTGGAGTACGCCATTGCTATCAACCCTTGAAATCAGAGGCTGAACCAAGGTTCTGAGCTGATCCTGGCCATTGGCGACCGCTTGCATGAGCTCCATGAAACGGTCCATCCTTTCTCGGAGTTCCTGAACATCAGTTTGCATTTGCTCCATAATTCTGATTTGATCTGCTCTGGTCGGATAGCGGTGGATAGGTCTCTGATTAATCCTGGAACAACCTGAAACAACCTGAATACACAAAAGGGTTAGAAAAAATGACAAAGTGCTCGTTATGCAAATGCTTCATGCAAATGCAAACGTGTGTCTGTGTGTTAGGGAGATTTCCCCCGATCCTAGTGCCTGAGTGCCAGTGCTGATAATAAGAAGTCCGAGTCCAATCATGGAAATAACATCTCATATATAAAGAAAGCCCATCAAGGCAGTACACAACGTCACTGAGTACAAACAGAATCAATAGCGTGACCTCGACCAACAAGCCTGGTGATGGTCAGCATACAACAACGACCAAAACAAAAGGAATACAAATAGTCAAGCACGACCACGAGCGCGAAACTCTTCTAACAACCTCTTCGTTTCTGGATGATCAGGCCAAGTGAGCAACCCTTCGACGAGTAACTCCCTCTGCATAACAGTGTACTGAAGACCTTCAACCAAATCTTCCCATGCTCCTTCGCCGAAACAATCTTCTAACTTCCGCTTCTTGGACTCAAACGTCAGTTTGCACTCCTTCAGGTTAGCGAGAGCTTTGTTGAGCTGGCCTTCGGCGGCATATCGGCGAGCGGTTTCTTCATCAAACCTCTTCTCACTAGCCTTCACCTGGGCTTTCAACTTGGAGATCTGTTGCTTCAGCTTATCCTCCCGTTCTTTCCCGTTGGCTAGGGTGGCCTTCCAATGCTGGTTAAACTTGGATATCCTCCAATACGCTTCATCCAAGTGCTGCTTCTTAGTGGCCAGTACATCGTTGATAGCTTTGAAGTCTCGACCCAAGCGCTCACGCTCAGCCATCTGCTTAGTCAAATCCATCCCTAACTGGTTCACCAGCTCTGTTTGCCTCTTGAAGGAATGGACGGCTTCGCTTCTCTCGCTTCTGAGTTGAGCCAATTCTTTCTCCAATTTTTCATTGGCCTTCTTCAGCTCGTCTCGCTCAGCCAACACCTGATTGTACTGCTGAATAGGCACGGTGGTAGGCTCTTCAATCACTGGAGGGCTTTTTGGCTTGGCAGTAGGAAACGGCATCCCTATAGCATCTGCTCTGGCTCTAATCCAAGTCACATACGGAGCGTAGGCCTGACTATTACTCTTTCCCAGCAATGGTTTTCCCCGCTTACTGATACCATTCCAAGCGTGCTGAAGCTTAGACAACATATCCCCTTCTAGAAGACTAGTGAAGTACAGAGATTCCTGCACCTCTTCCTCCTTCGGCGGAGCTCTCAAAGCATAAGCAAACTGTCGGACCAGCAGAGACGGATTATAATTGATGCAGCCCTTCCTGCCTATCAAAGGCACGTTTGGAAACCCACTGCAGCTGAAGATAATCTCGGTACCCAATCTATCCCTATCAAACCAGGTAATATCCTCTGCTGACAGACTCATCAAACGTTCGGACCACTCAGCGGTGGCTGCAGACGAAGCAAAGGGACCCTTCTTGGGTAGGTGACTATCAAGCCATCTATAGAGCAGGGGTACACAGCATGAGACATTCTTGCCCCTTCTGTTCTCGTTTTTGTAGTGGACGGAATGGTAGACATCTCCTATCAAGGTAGGGACTGGATTCCCTGACGCAAAGATGTGGAAGGCGTCGAAGTCCATAAAGTCGGGCATATTGGGGAACATAATGATGCCATATATGCATAGAGCGAGAATGGCGTTGAACACGACCCAACATCCGTCTTTGGCGCACTGCTGAGCTTTTCCCACTAAGAACTGCAAGGAGAAGCCAGGGACCTTGTTCCAACTAGACAAAACCAACTCGGCGGCATCCAGATGAAGTGAGGGAGCTAGACTAGCCAGATTAGGCTCAACATCCATATGGACAAAAGGCATTTGACTCTTGATAGGCACACCTAACAAATCAACATACTCCTCTAGTGTGGGTGCAAGAACAAAATCCTGGAAAGTGAAGCATCTCAACGGAGGATCGTAGAACTGCAGCAAGGCGTGCAACCCGTTCAACTCAAACACAGAAGGTTTACGAACCACACTGAGCAGTTTACCGTAAGACTTTCTGAATTCATCTCTCACCGAATCATCTGCCAAAGCAATCAACCCAGTCAGCTGAACAACATCAGGAGTAGGGAGTTTGTAAGCCACGGTCTTCCTCAGAGAACCCATAATAACACAATAGAAGGCAAGAAATCCTGAATCGGGGGAAATAGCACCTGCAACACAGACACACGTTAATGAAATGAAAATGAGTATGCAAAGCAATGTAAAATGCAGTCATGCAGCAGGAGATCAAGACAACTATGCTGATGAAGAGAGGAAGATTCTGTATCAACAAAACCACAATGCTGCTCTATCAAGAACAACCACTATCTCTGATAAGAAGAAAACCCTGGTATCAGACCACAAATCTGTTCTGTCAAGAACACCCATATCTGATAATAAGGACCTCTGATACAGGACCAAAACCTGTTCTGTCAAGAACAAACATCTGATAATAAGGACCTCTAATGCAAGACCAAAACTCTGCTCTGTCAAGAACAAACATCTGATAATAAGGACCTCTGATGCAGGACCAAAACTCTGCTCTGTCAAGAACAAACATCTGATAATAAGGACCTCTGATGCAGGACCAAAACTCTGCTCTGTCAAGAGCAAACATACATCTGCTGATGAGATCCTTTGATCCCAACCATAAACCTGCTCTGTCAAGAACAACATATACATATGATGATGAGAACCTCTGACACCAACAAAACTGATTCACTATCAATAAAACCAGGTAATCTGAAGGTTAAGGTTTCCTGCAACAAACCCAACCCTGCTCACAGGTATGGACCTAAACTGACACAAGTTCGGCATCCTATGCGGTCATCAGCGTCACAGACATTCCAGAGGGGTGATACGATACCCAGAAGGTGTGGCATCACCGGCTCATGAAGCGGCCTCAATCGGCTGAATCCCCAAATGATCGGTCCCCAGAGTCGACAATCCTCCAAACCAACAACCCCCTCAACCCAAAGGGTTGAAAAAGAAGTCAACCGGGAGAACCTCGTCTGAGCGTGGATTTCATGAGACACTAGTGCCTGCAAAGCAAGCACGCGCCCACTAATTTCCACAACTAATGCTAAGTACACTCAAGCCTGGGTCTGGCTTTTCACTCATCAGAATGCCCCTCCCACAACAGCACAGATAATTATATCATACTGAAAGTAAAATGCGGGAAATAAAGTGCGATAAATAAACACAACCCAACAAGTAATCATACAAGCGCTAGGATTGACTCTCCCAGGGGACGTCGGATCCCCAAACTGACCCACATAGGAGACGTTGAAGTTCCCCAGCAGAGTCGCCAGCTGTCGCTACCGCGAAAATAAGGTGTCGGCAAAACAGAAGAGTCGCCACCTTTCGTTATTTATCCCTCGGAACAAGAAAGGAAACGATCGGAAAAACCTGACGAAAAGGTATAAGACAAGGTCATCGCAACCATTGTCTGGGTTCGGGAGTCGGTTACGCAAGGGGAAGGTATTAGCACCCCTCACGTCCATCGTACTCGATGGGATCCACGCTTGTTGTGTTTACTGGACGAGTTGGTTTATCTATCTACCTATCAAGGCTGGCTTAAAAACAAAAGAAAAATGACTCGGCAAAGCGTCACACTTTATGCCTACATATTCCCATCAGAGAATGAGAAATCAGAGTCAACGTAGTTCGCCTAACTACGGGTTACGGGGAAGGTGGCTCTCCAATACGTCAGTATTGTGCCTACGTACTCTCAACAGGTATGAGAGATCAGAGCTTACGTAGTTCGGGATAATACGGATTACAGGAATTCAGATTCATCTGTTTTATTGAGTAGGGTTAACAAACAGTTCCAGCAGTTGGATGTATGCAGCTCGACCTTTGGAGACTTAAGCGTTACCGTTTGCGGTAGAACTGGGAGTTAACGACACTCTTTTCTTCAGAAAAGCTTCCTTTGAATCATGGGCCCACGGGGTAAAAAGGTTTGAAGTTTGTTTTCTGTCTTTTACGGAAGAACTGTTTTTTATGGATGTTTGCAACTAGTGTCACGCTAGAGACTATGACCTGAGAGTGAATGTGTCGCATGTCACCCAAAGGGTACCATACTAAACATCCAAGCTGTCGAAAAGAAACTCTCCGACAACCCTTTCTCAAATAGCTTAAGGCTCGTAACGTACGACGTCAGTTAACCTTTATTACTGTATTTTAATTTGTTTTGAGATGAGAAGAGAACGAACAGGCTCAACTACGGGGAGACTATCAAGTCCTAATGTTGTCATGCCAAGGATTCATCCTATGGTTGAGGTTTGAAACAGGGAACTCCTAGAAGTTATCATGCATAGGTTTCAACCTAAAGTTCTAATCATCACTTCCTTATCAAAGAAAGTGAGATTCCTAGGGGATCATGTCAATGATAAACAGAAACAGATAAAGCATTAGCTTAAACAGTAAATAGATATACAGTAAAATGCATGCAATGCAAGTGAGGAAGGAAATGTGTGTGGGGCATCAGCCTCCACAAGCTCATCTCAACCTCAAGCCAGATATGAATAAACTGCAATCATAAAGGAAAATAAAACATGCTATCAAGCATAATAATGAGCAACTGCAATCATACAGAGAAAATAAAAATGCTATCAAGCAAACTTAAACCACATAGGCAAGGGAGCTGGGCTCTACCGAATACCCGTAAGCAAAGCCACACAGTAAAAATACAAGCAGAGGGAGCAACTCAACCTCTAGTGCAATCATGCTCCTAGTTTAAATCAGTCTAGATATGGACTTATTCTAATGCATCAAGCAAATCAAACAAGGCACATCAATACAGTTGCACAGAAAGCAAGCAGACAGGAAAATAGATCAACAGTTTCCACAACTTCACAGCAAAGCAATTCTCTGACATCAGTTCAGTCCTCAGTCTTCAACCACCCTTCAAGGCTATCATCTTCAATAGCAAGTATCAACTTGCTTCTCCAAGTTTTCAATACATCAAACATAAGTATCAACTTGTTTCCTCAAGCTTCAGCTCTTCAGTCAATTCCACCTTCAGGCTTCACTCATAACTACAAGTATCAACTTGACTCCTTCAGGCTCTCAATGTCTCAACATGAGTATTAACTCATCCTTTAATCTTCAAGCCTCATCTCTTCACTTAATCTCAATTGGATCTTCTTCACAAGTATCAACTTGTTCTTCTTGGCCTTCAAGCTTCAGCTCTCTCTTCTTTACCAGTATCAACTAGTTCCTCTTCATCTACAAGCTTCAGCTTCTCAGATTAATCTCCAAACACAAAGAAGTATCAACTCCATCCTTCAATCTTCTTCAAGCAAGGAGCTCCATCCTCCAACAAGGGAGAAAGATTCATCTATCAAGAGTAAAGTTTGGATGATTGGTAGCAGAGTGAAGACCAAAGGTCACCACTAAGCATCCTATCATCAAAGAAAGGGACCCTCAAAGGTTCTACCAATTTGCAAAGGGCCACACATCCTACCAAAGGAGGGATAAGGCCTTTACAAGGGAACTTACATCATAGGGAAGAATGGAATTGATCCACATATTCCATGTTTATGAAGGAAGAGAACTATCTAGAAGCTCTGCCTACAACCCTAATCTTAACACCTAATCAACACTACACCAAAAGAAGGGAAGATCTTCATATCCAAGCCTCTTCAAGCAATCCAATGCATCATCAACTTGTCTTCAACATCATCCAAGAGCAAGCAAAGTAAAACCCTAATCTAAGGGAACTAAAGAAGTTAATCTAGTTGAGTTAGTGCATTAGAATCATCTAAAACTAGTACCTAAACTAAAATCAAACAAAAATAGTAAACTTCATTGAAAAATCCTATAAAAGTTACTAAGGGACCCTAATTCAATCATGAATCTACCATACAAAAATCAGAGGTTGAATCATCCACCTAGTTGTACACATAAAATCTAAATTACAAGGTATCAACCATAAACCCTAAAAATGGAGCATCTAAAGGTTTCAACCTAAACTACCACCTATGTTCATCACAAAAATGTGAGAAAAATCTATGGGGAGTATGCATATCTATGCTAACTACTCACAAAAAATCAAGATCAGAATCATTATCACATGATCACACAAAATCAAGTATCAAACATGATTATTTTAATATCAATTAAAATGTAAAAATTCCCAAAAAATCAGAAAATGAATGAAATACAAATATTTTTTATCTAAAAAATACTAAATTCTATCATGAATTCAATGCAAAAAGAATAGGTTCAATTGAATCATTTTTCCATTTTTTATGATTTTCTCAAGAACCATGAATAAAATGGAAAATAATAAAGAAAATCCAAATAAAAGGGTAAACACACGGTGCAGATAGCAAGCAAAATCAGTTCATTTTATGGATTGGGCCATAAGGGGGGTGCGGTTAGCAGCTAATGCATTAAGCCCAAAACACAACTTAAATGAAACGCCGCGTTTCACATTAGTTCAGAATCCTTCACAAAATGAGAAACATTCGTGGCCATTGGATCATGCCCTCAGTCAAAGTTCAACCCCAATCTGATGGCTATCAAGTCATCTTCTTCATTTGAAATCCGGAAACACGCGCACAGCCATGGCCGTCGCCGGTGGTACTCCGGTCATCATCCCCAACCCTAACTCTCTCCACAGGCCTCCATTCCAAGAGGTCTATACATGAAACTCACTCCAATTTTCACAAGGTATCTTCCTATGCCATTTAATCATGCTAACGGTTCAAGAATCCAAGAATAACAATCTCAACCGAAAATTCCATGAACCCTAATTGGTCACTAATCTCCAAATTGATGATCCAGAAATCTTCCTACACCATTCTACTATGCATCTACCATAACAATTCATCTTAATTCTACCTAATTTAAGCCATAACACAAGAGTTGCATACCTGGTAAACTTGAGCAAACAGAAGGGTTGAATCTTCGAATCAGCCTTCAAGAAGTTGCAAAATCCTTCACTGAATCACAATCAATATTCTGTATGCAAAGAAAAGAGTTGAATCTTCTTGAATTATCAAATCCGATTCTGAGTTGCAAGCTTCACTCTCCAATGGCTACTTCACGATTCTTCCACCACAGTGCCTTGAATTTGATCTTGTAACTGATTTTGATTTGCAATGAGAAAGTTCAAAGTGCAAGCTCAGTTTTCTCTCTCAATCATCACCAACCTTGGCCTTGGATCACCTCTACTCAATATATAGACCATGTAGGGATGATCTAGAAACCTCTAGATCCTTCTAATGAGAAATTCAATCTCTCATGTCATGACAATTTCAATCACATGCCATGGTATGCATAGTTCTGCTAGCAGCTTGAAATCACTCTCAATTCCTTCCAATTTCTCCCCTCATGACATTTTGGAAGTGTTTGGCTTGCAAGGGACCTTGATCATGCCTTGAATTTAGGTTTGGCAATGTTACTTATGATGTAAGTAACTACTTTTCAAAGCAAGTCCACAAATTAAACTTCAATTCAAAAATGTGGCTAAACCAATGTTCTTAAAATGTGTTTTAGAGTCAAAATGATATATTACATGCCTTGGTTTGGACATGTAGGTCAAGAATACCAATTTCCATCTTTGGTTCATTTAACTTATACCCTTATTTTAGGTCATTTTTGCAACTTTGAGATACAAGCACTTCCAACATCTCATGACCTCTTGAATAGCCTTAAAACATCATTTTGAACAAGTTTGATGTTGAACATTTTCCCATTTGAAGCTTGGAAATAGGAGTTATGGCCTTATGGTTGAAATGACCTATAATCTCCAAATGACCAAAATGCCCTTGACTTGTCAAAGCCATAACTTGAGTTCTACAAATCCTATCAAGGACTTCTAGTACTCTCTAGAAAGATAAGAGGATAAGGAACAACATTCATATTGACCAAAAGTTCATAGGAATCATCCTTCTAGGGCAAACGTTTCCTGCAAGTTGGACAACTTTCAAGCCCCCAAATTCACATACCTCAGATGACCTATAACTTGTCAAAGTCATAACTTGAGTTCTACAAATCCTATCAAGGACTTCTAGCACTAAAATTAAATCTAAGACCGTTCTCTACAACATTCATGTTGGGGGCAAGATGAGATGACAATCACATCTTGAGCTAAATTGCCTTGAAGATAGGGGTCAAACTAGGGGATTTTACACTGTCAAGCCTTAGAAACCCTAGCCTAAACTTCTCAAACTCTTAAATCATGATGAGTTGACCTTGGAATCATCCTTATAACATCTCAATGCATCAATCCATGATCACATGGCTCTTGGATTAGGTCTCAACTTCATCCAAGTCTTCAGTTGACTTAGGGTTGACCCAGTCAAACCCTAATTGTACCACTCATGGCTGAGTCTTCTTAATCTTGCACAATGACCTGTCTAGGCTTCATGATGGCTTTCAAGACATCTCATAAGCTCTCTCAAGGCTTCAAGTCCACATTCTTGGCTTCAGAATCATCTGAGGAGCTCCCACAACTCTCAAGCTAGGAAAAGAAATGTTGAGCAAATTTTGGGGTGCATCACCCACCAAAGCTAACTTGGAAAAATCTAAGTATTATCGCTTCTACCGAAGCCACGGTCACATGACAGAAGACTGCATCCATCTGAAGGATGCAATCGAAATTCTGATCAAGGACGGGTATTTGAAGAGATACACCCGAGGAGGGGACCCACCACGACAGGGGGCCCCCGAGGCTAAAAAAGTTGAGGACCTCCCTCCTCCCCACGATGACTCCGACCTACAGGTAGCGCTCACAGTCGGCCGGCCAGAGGACTCGTTCGCCCTAAGAGAGTCCAACCTCCTCGCCGAACTTCAGTTACCCGAGGAGCCGGTACGCCCCACCAGCAGGTAGGAATACTTCCCGAGGGAAATGGTCATTTTCGGCGGGACCCCGAGCAAACTCTCTGTGGGATCAGTTAAGCGGAAGTTCGACGAGCTTATGAGCAACAGCTCCGGCAAGATGAGTATGCTTGACAAGTTCTGAGGTCAATCCAACCCGATCACCTTCTACCCTGAGGAGCTCCCCGGGGGAGCCCCTAACTAAAACATTCCCCTACTGATACGGGCACAAATGGTCAACTTCGACGTCTGACATATCCTGGTCGACGGGGGGAGCTCGGTGGACATCATGTACACCCACCTCTTCACGACCCTTCAGCTCGACGAATCCAACTTGTCCCCCTACCTAGGCTCTAATCTGCAGGGTTTCAACGGGACGACGACAAGACCATGGGGATACGTGGAGCTCAAGGTCATCTTCGGAGAGAAGGAAACGGCCATAGAAATCAACGTCCGGTTCCTGGTCGTCGAATGTCCGTCTCTATACAACTGCATCCTGGGAAGGATAACGATGACCGAGCTTACCGCAGTACCGTCGACTGCCCACCTAAACATGAAGTACTACACCAGATTATGAGTGGTCGTCACCCTCAACGGGGATATCGAAGCAGATCGTCGATGCTTCGACGCAGCAATGAAGGGCCTCAGTACAATCGGTCCCACGACCAAAACAACCAAGCCACCCCTCGTTCGGGAGGTCAGACCGAAGGATCACGTCGACGTCGTGGACCTCGACTGTCATTTCACCGAAGAGCCTAACCACGAGGACGAAGCCGGTGACGCCCCTCCAACCACCAACGGAAAGCCTTTCCATCCAATGCACCCTATTCCAGACGGGGACTTCGAGATTGTGGCCCTCGGGGCAGATGCAAAGAAGACCATGAAGATTGGGGCGGGGTTGCCCGACCTGGCGAGGAAGCAACTGAAGGCCTGCCTCCGTGAGAATGCCTATCTCTTCGCCTGGAGCGCCGCAGAGATGCCCGGACTCGACCCCAAGGTCGCCTGCCACCAGCTCTCCGTCAACCCGTCCGCTAGGGCCGTAGTACAACATAGGCATAGGCAGTCCCCCGAAAAGCCGGCGGCAGCTGAAAAAGTTGTAAAAGACCTCCTAGAGGCGAATTTTATTTCGGAAGCCCGATATTCAACCTGGATGTCCAACATTGTACTAGTTAAGAAAAATAATGGAAAATGGAGGATGTGCGTTGACTACACAGATCTCAACCGGGCATATCCTAAGGACGTCTACCCCCTCCTTAACATCGACAATCTCGTCAACAACTCGGCGGGCTTCAAACTACTGTCCTTCATGGACGCGTACTTGTGATATAACCAGATACCCATGGTCGAGACCAACAAACAGAGCACGACTTTCATGACCGAGTCGAGCAATTACTACTACAACCTAATGCCCTTCGGCCTAAAAAAACATCGGCGCCACCTACCAGCGAATGATGAACAAAGTCTTCCGAGGAGAGATTGGCGATATGCTCGAGGTCTACATGGACGACATGATCGTCAAGTCCTGCATGGAAGTCTACCACACGACACATCTTAGGAAAGTATTCGAGACAGCAACGAAGTACAAGATGCGTTTCAATCTGGAGAAGTGCACCTTCGGGTGCGTGCGGGGAAGTTCCTCGGATTCTATCTGACCGAGCGCAGGATCGAGGCAAACCCGGACAAGTGTTGGGCCTTCTCCAAGATCACAACGCCGAGCTCGAAGAAATCGATACAGTCCCTCAACGGGATACTCACATCACTTTCCCGCTTCATCGTCAAATCCGCTCAGCACGCCCTCCCTTTCTTCAAATTGCTAAGAAAAGAAGCCGCTTTCGAGTGGACAGAGGAATGCGAGCAAGCCCTCCTCCACCTCAAACGCGTCCTGTCGGAGCCGCCCGTGTTGACAAGGCCAGAGGCCGGGGAAACCTTATACTTGTACCTGGTCGTGGCGAACGAAGCCGTCAGCGCCGTGTGATCCGAGAAAAGCCCTCCACGACCCAGAAGTGAGGTACCAATAGATCGAGAAAGTCGCCTTAGCCTTCGTCAATGCAGGCAGACAACTCCGACACTATTTTCTGGCCCACACCATCGTAGTCAGAACCGAGCAGCCTACCAAACAGCTGCTCGACCGACCCGACATGGCGGGGCACATACTCAAGTGGTCGTTGGAACTTTCTGAGTTCAACATCATCTACGAAGGCAGAAAAGGCCTCAAGGCTCAAGTTTTGGCCGACTTCGTCGCCGAGATGACCCCCGTGCCAGAATCAACCCCGGGAACTCAGAAATGGGTCGTCTTCGTCAACGACGCCTCGAGCTCCTCGGGAAATGGCGCAGGCATCATCCTCGAAAACGAGGAAGGCACTGTCGTGGAAGTCTCCCTGACACTGGCCTTCCCGACGACAAATAACCAGGCAGAATACGAAGCCATCCTGGTCGGCCTCCGCCTAGCAGATGATCTCGGAGCCAAGGAGATAAAAATATTCACGGACTCCCAGCTGGTTGTCTCGCGAGTACTGTTGCACCCCAAATTTTGACCCCTTAGATCCTCATCATCATTGTAGGATCATACTCACTTGATGAGCACGCCCTCAAGTTTTAACCCATTTTAAGTTTATCTTTGTCAAGATGCAGATGAATCAGGGTTTCGTACCGTCAAAAATCGAGGCTTCAATGGTTTGATCAATCAATGTATTGGATTGATTCAACTATAAACAAGATCAAGAATACTACATTGGATCAAGTATGAATCCAATTTGAGGTTGTCACCCAGGAATTGAGAACAGTGCAGTTCAGGATACCCGATTAGGGTTTTCGATTAGGAAAAGTCAACTGTAGTTTGACTTTTGATTTAAAAGGTATTCCAATGGTGGGATCATGGTCCATGAAGTTCCTATGGCTTAGTAAAGTCTACTCAAGAAGTTTCAAGGCCTCAAAATACCCGGAACATCAACAGTCGACTCGGTAGCCACTGATCGATCGTTCGGTTGACCGAAAAGTCAACTCTTTACTCATGAGGAATTTGACCTCAAGATGGGAATAAAAAATGGTCCTAATGACATATTACACCTATCCATTAAGTTTCATGACCATTGGATCAAGGGTTAGGGAGTAATCGCAAAAGTTGAGAAATTAAGGTTTTGAAAAGGGCAAAGCCATAACTCCTTAACCACACAAGGGTTTTTGACCTAGTTTCAAGGGGAATGAGTTCCTAACACAAGCATAAATATTGTAGTATATAATTGGGGCTTTCTAAAAAGTACAAGTGGGTTCCATAACTCTTCCTGGTTAGAGAGAACCGAGGTTCACAAGTTGGCAAAAACTCACATTGGCAAAACCAGGTCAACATGAGTTTTTTTTATTCCAAAACCTCTCCAAATCGATGCTAATCAAAGACTAAGCCTCATTTATGATGTTTACATTGTTAATAAACATTTTTAACATCAATTCCCACAAAAATGGACCAAAGATCAAAGGAAATCATTATTTAATGCAAGTTGTAAAAGTGAATAGTGAAGAAAGAGAAAAAAGGTGGCTACCCTTGTCAAATCATCAACTTTAATTCAACAAGTCACCTCCTAACTTATCAAGCATGATGAAAAAGTCTATGGGGCATGGAGAATATCTTATTAGAGTGTCTTAAAGACAAGTATGAAGATTGCATTGGAAAACTCAAAGATTTTCATGATGGAAGGTTAAAATTGGCAATTTCTTTCACTTTTGCCCATACCTTGATCCAAGGCCTTTGGCTATAAATAGAACTCACTTCCTACATCAAAAACACACCAGTTCCATTCTATAAACCATCTAGAACTCTCTCCCTTACACAATCACCAAATTCTTGCAAAATCTCACTAAGTCTCCAAAATTCCTCAAAATCTATTTTTGCAAAACACCTTCCAAAACCATTTCCAAACGTTTTCCAACTCAAGAAACACTTCCAACACATCAAATATGATGTATTGAAGCTATCCAAATCACTTCCACACTTATGTAACAAGGTTTGAGTGAGTTGGTCTTTGAAATCTTTGGATTTTAGAGTTTTTCCTTCATTTACAAGGCATTTCGTCCACTAGCTTGCTTGGAGGTTGTTTGGAGCATCTATTCATCAACCTAGGAACATTTGAAGACCTTGTAAGAGCTCTCAATATCTCTGGTTTTCTTATTACTTAAGCTTGCTTCAAGAGGTAAACCTAAAACTCATAAATGTGAACTTTCTACTTGCATTTCACATGCTACCATGAATGTTTTTAGGGTTTTCACCTTCCTATCTCTCATTTATTCATTTCAAAAATTTAATTTCATTCTCTTTTGAGTTTTATTTTAAAGTTATGATTTTGGCTTGTTAGCATCCTTGTGTACTTGAGTTTGACTAAAACTCTTGCTTGTAAGCATTTGTGTGTAATCATCATTAAAACTTGAAAGTTTTCTCCCATGAAGTTTTGAACTTCTCACTTACATTTGTTGTGACATTATTTGATTAGGCATGATACCTGTAAGTATACATGTCATCTTGTAAGCCCTAATGAAACCTCATCTTTGTTAAGATGCATCTTTGTTAAGATCCTATTCCATCTTTATTAAGATGTACCCCATTCTTCGTTAAGATATGCTTTGGTTTTCACCTTTCATTAAGTCTTGAAAGAACTTTCCCCTTCTAGATATTATAATATCTTGATGCTTGCTTTGGTCGTAACCATTTACCTTGATTGAAATCATTGATATTGTAATATCTTGATGTCTGCTTTGGTTGTAACCATTTATCTTGATTGAAATCATTGCTTGATATTGTAATATCTTAAATGCTTGCTTTTGGTTGTAACCATTCATCCTGATTGAAATCCTTGCTTATTGTTATGTGCTTGTTTATTCTTGGTTGTAACCATATCTATTTATATTCATCATGTTTGAATGTTTATGCTTTGTTAAGTTTATTTCCCCAAAGTGATGAAACTCTTTAGTTCTCATCCAAGTTGCCTCATATTTTCCCTTCCAAAGGAAAGTCTCTCTATTGACCTTTGGGTCATAGATAGCTCAATAAACTCATAGGTCTGGATAGAACCTTCTCCCCCTTTTGGTCTGGATAGAACCAATAGGATTTACCCTCATAGGTCTGGATAGAACCTTCTCCCCCTTTTTGGTATGGATAGAACCAATAGGATTTAAACTCGTAGGTCTGGATAGAGCATTCTCCCTCTTTTTGGTCTGGAAAGAACCAATAGATCCTTATTCTGTAGTTCGTGCCTAAACTACGATCGCTCTGATTTCTCATTGGACAATGAGAATACGTAGGCACAAGATGCAATATCTTGACGAGCAACCTTCCCCCTTTCTCTCACCTTTTGGTCTGGATAGAACCAATTGGTATTACAACATAGAACATTAGGTAGAGTTTGGTTAACTATGTGTAAGAATCATGGAAATGATTACTTACTCCCCTTTCTTGAGTGTTCAACATAGATCTAGAGAGTTTTGTGAAACTCTATACAAACATTGTTATGTTTGTTCCCCTTTGAACCTTGATCATAATCAAGTATTCTTTAACCCTAGTGAGGTGAACTACGATTGCTCTGATTCTATCCTAGTTATGATACGTAGGCAGAGGACGCGACGTCTTTGCGAGCAAACTTAGAAACTATCATTAGGTTTTAACCTATTATCCTTCACCTTTTTACCCAATCCCAATCCTTAGCAAACATTTACCAAACTTAGCATGCAAGCAAACAAAAGGTTCCTATAGAGTACTACAGATGCTTAGGATGTGAAATACCTACCCTATGCATAACCAACCCCTGATCCCCGAATCTCTTAGCGTTGTTGTTACATCGCGCAAAAGGTTCTTTCTTTCTTTAGACCTTTCCTTTGGATAAATTAAAGTCCAGTTGTGAATTTAAGAATTAAGATTCAAGTTTAATCAATAGTTTGGTATCACGATTCTCACCGCAACAAGTACGAGGCGAATACTAGGGAAGAATGACAACCTGGATGAGTACTTAGCCCTCATAAAGGAGCGGATGAAGAGTTTTGATTCCGCGGAGGTCTAGCACGTTCCACGCAAGCAGACATCCTCTCAAAGCTGGCGAGCACTAAGAAGAAAGGAGGGCACAAATCAGTCATCCAAGAGATCCTCGCGCACCCAAGCAAAGAGATGGCAAAAGCGCTGCTCGACATCAATGCCATCGGGGACCTCAATTGTTGAATGACGCCCATACACGCCTACCTTAGCACAGGACGAATCCCCGTCGATGCTAAAGAGGATAGCACGGCCAAACAATGATCTTGCTCGTATGTTCTGCTCGATAACAAACTATAATGAAGAGGCTTCTCGATCCCTCTCCTCAAATTCATCGACAAGACCCAAGTCGTGGACGTCTTGGAAGAGGTTCACGAAGGTGTTGCGGTGAAAATTTGATATCAAGCTATTAATTAACTTGAATCGTATTTCTTTTACAACCGGACCTTAATTTATCCAAAGGATAGGTCTAAAGAAAGAAAGAACCTTTTTGCGCGATGTGACAACAACGCTTTAGAGATTCGGGGATTCGGGGGTTGATTATATCTAGGGAAGGTATTAGCACCCTAAATATCTGTAGTACTCTACAGGAACCTTTTGTTTAATTACTTGCTAAGTTTGTGAATTGTGCACTATGGTTTAAGGATTGGGAATTGTGATAAAATGAATAAAAAGGCCTAAGTGGTTTTCTAGGTTTGCTCGCAAAGGTATCGCACCTTCTGCCTACGTATCCTGACTAGGATAGAATCAGAGCAATCGTAGTTCACCTCACAAGGGAAAAGAACACTTGATGACGATCAAAGTTCAAAGGGGAACAAACATGACGATGTTTGTGTGGAGTTTGACAAAACTTCCTAAACTAAATTGTAAAAGGGGGAAGTAAGAAATCATGACGATGATTCTTACACAGAGTTGACGAACTCTTTCCTAGGGTTCTAGTTGAAGAACACTCCTAGTATGGGTGGGTTTCTTAGACTTCAAGCAAAGTCTAAAGGCTTCTAGTCTAGGGTTAAGGTGACTTAACAAAGTCAAGGGATAGCAGAGATTTTGGTCCAAGACATTGACAGTCAAGTGGACAGACCTTCCTTTGGAGGAACAGTATTGTCGGCAACTGGACGAAAGCTAACGAGCTCCGTCGCTTAGGGATAAAATAAAATACAAA
This sequence comes from Lathyrus sativus, assembly GCA_963859935.3. Taxonomy (NCBI): domain Eukaryota; kingdom Viridiplantae; phylum Streptophyta; class Magnoliopsida; order Fabales; family Fabaceae; genus Lathyrus; species Lathyrus sativus. The sequence goes on from OZ012739.1 coordinate 662,801,877, forward strand.
CATCATTCAAACATTCATGGTGACAACTAAATACAAAGATTAAAGATGGAAAGCAATGATGACAATCAGAGCAATTGTTTTGGTACGAGAACCGTGACGACAGTTCGCACCTGGAATACCGTTAACAGACAGATGAGATAAATATAACAATAATTCAAGGTAAAAATTCTAACATGTTGACAAACATATATAGATATGATAACAATCAATTTTCCTGAGAAAACACAAGAGGAAACCTTCTAAATTTCATCTGCAACCAAATAGGGTTAGTACCGTTGACGCGCGGATTGCGCACCATAAAACGTGGTGAAAAAATAATCAAACATGGAAAATAAAATTATGACATGAAATTACACATTAAAATAAACACAATGAAAAAAGAACGGGTGAAAAACGATAAAAAATGAGAGAGTTACGAATTTTTGAAGTTTATGTACAAAATAGGAAAAATAATAAAAGGGTTCGACCTCCACCCGGATCGAACCCTGGTCATGATGGTGAAAGGTATAATTGCGCGCATGCTCTTACCGCTGGGGCGGCTGTTACATCCATTAATCAAATGGAAACAATATGTATACAAGGCTCGTTTTGAATCATGGCTGGGCAAAATACATAATCAACACCAAATACGTTTTATACCGTATCTCACTAACCGCTCATCGGATCGAGGCAAATTTTATATGGATCTTGGGTAGAAAAATGAGAGGAAGAGGATGGTGATGTTAGTTTTTCCAAATTGTTCACCTAGTGAAAAAAAACGATGACTGGTGTGTGTGTGTGTTTTGAATGCATGGAAACATAATCGAAACCAAATACGTTTTATACCGTATCTCACTAACCGCTCATCGGATCGAGACAAATTTTATATGTAAATTGGGTAGAAAAATGAGAGGAAGAGGATGGTGGTGTTAGTTTTCTGAGATTCATTTTCCTGTGAAAAAAACGATAGCTGGTGTGTTTATGTGCTTTTGATTTGCAAAATGACATGGACACCTTGATACAAACATGTTCAAAGCCAAGTAAATCCACATACACATCCAAAATATGATATATAAACAGACTGGAACAGGTTTATGGCCAGGAGTTTCAGATAGATGAAAGTCATGTTCAGTTTGCAAAAACACATAAGAACACACATGCATAACAAAGTGATTTTGGAGTTTGGGGTGTTCAGGAGCTGTACCAACCATCAAGACATCTTAAACATGTGATATCTAGTGTGTGTAGGTGAAAACATCAGATCTGGAACAAACATATGAAAGTGTAGCATTCAAATTGCAATTTGTGTGTATTATGTGTGCGTGAAGCATGATGTGAAACAAATCATTGTGCAGGTTGTTTTCAATGTTTTGGTTCATTCAAACACAACACATATGGTCATATGAAGCTGTAGAAACAATGAGATAGCAAGAATACACAAGCATTTCCAAATTGACATGTGAGAATGAGACATTTTGCAAAATGATGAACAATCATGCATGATGATGCACAGATGAAGTTCCAAAGCAAATTTAAACAATTTAATCATTTGTACAGCACATGTGGATGATAATGAGATGATCTAAACATTGAAATTCCAAGGAGACCACCTGTCATGAAAAATGGCATAGCATATGCAAGTCATCCAAACATTGATGCACATGAAGATGTGAACTTTGATTCATTGGTTTCTAGTGTAAGATGAGCATACCAACATGTCATATTTGAGTGTTATAAAGTGTATGTGGAGTGAATTTAAGAGAAAACCAGTTTGGTGCAAAGTTGGTCTTTTGGTGGTTTATGTGTGGAAGATCATGAACACACCTCTCATTCATGCTTTATACTTCATTTTATCAAAAACCTAAATATGCAAGATATGGAGAATAATGAAAGAGCAAGGTTTTACAAATTACATACATGTTGGTGATCTTATTTAGCAAGCCAAGAATGTTGAGAAAACCAGAGGTGATGAAATCCAAGCTTTGTATTTGTGCTTTTACTTGAAACTTAAGAAACAAGTCACTTGAGACGCCAAAATGAGATTTCTGAGTTCTTGATGAAGGATGGAGGTTTGGACAGTTGGTATATATGATATTTGAGGTGTCCAAAGGATCAAAACCTCAAGAAAGTGTTTGGAGCAAGATTTGGAGGTTTTTATGGACTTTGGTCAAAGTAAGTTTCATGAAAAGTTGACTTTTGCATTCTTTGAATTTTTTGGTGATTCAATGGTTGGTACACCTTCTATATGTGATTTAGAGGGTGTGTGGATGATAGTTTGAGTGCTGGAACATGAAGAACTTGATATGGTAGCAAAGTTGCAAATGCTGAATTTTGGCAATTTTTGGCTATTTTGGTGATTTTGCAAAATGTAAGTAAGTGAGAGATGTGATGAGGGAACTTGATTTAGCAGGTTTTTAGAATGAAGTTCATGTCCTAAATGAGGAGTTTGAAGTCCCTATTTATAGAAAAAATGAGTGAGGAGCTTGCTAGGTGACTTTGCTTCACCATGAAGAAATCTTAGATTTTTTCTTCCAAATGACAACTTGCTTTGCTTTTCTGATCTCTAGCTGTTCCCTTAACTCAATTGGCAAGTTAGAATGATGATGTTACAGAGAAAACACAGCCTAGAGGCTTGGTAGAGTGGCTGGAGCAGAAATCCCTTTACACCTCATGCTTGGAAAAGTCAATCTTTTCAACTTAGGCAATGAACTTCCAATTCTTGATTCCATGCTATCTCCTTGCTATTTCTTTGATTCAACCTGCTTGAGATGATTAATATATAAGATAGAAGGAGTTTAGAACATTGAAATTGATCCACTTGAGTGATAGAGGTGCTTTTGCAAAATTCATCAATGTGGGACAAAAGTGACAAATTGCCAACTTTGAACACATGTATCTCTCAGCTCATAAATCCCCTTGAGATGTACTTGTACTTTTTAGAAAGCCCTCACATAGTACTACAACTTTCATGTTGGCCAGAAGTCTTGATTCCATTTGAAACTAGGTGAAAAATCTCCTTGAAGTTGGCTGATTTTAGGGTTCTTTAGTGTAAAACACTAAGAAAAATTCTAAGTTTTTTCCCCCTCTTGTAATGTTTTCTTCTCTAACTCAAAAACCAAGCCTTTTCTGACTATGGACCACTAGGACACTTTTGTAGAGCTTGTCAAGAGCTTTCAAATGAGCTTTGAACCACCTCAATCGGGTGTGTGGTTAGGAAGTTAGGGTTTGGCCCCTTTCGAAACCCTAATTCCCGATTTTTCCGATTACACCTCCATCCTTGATCAAATGACCCTCCAAATTTATGAGTAGTCTCATATTGACATATGGAACATTTTTGCTTTGCATCTTGAAGTCTAAATCCTTAAATTTAAAAAGTCGATTTTTCGTCGCCGGCGCGATCGATCGGTGGCTACCGGGTCGACTGCGGGCGTTCTGGACCTCCGGTGACTTTGCAATTTCTTGAGTAGACTTCATTAGGCCATATGAGCTCTATGAAACACAATTCCCTCATTGAAATTCCTTTTAACACAAAAGTCAAACGACAGTTGACTTTTCGACAGTCGAAAACCCTAATCGGGCGCCCGTACTGCGCTGCTCTTGATTTTGATGCGCCCGCTTCAAATTGACTTGTCTCTTGTCCTCATGTGACATATTTGAACCTTCTCACATCTCAAATTCATTCAAGACCTTGATTAACCACACATGCCTTTTTCCCGATTTCACCGCGCGAAACCCTAATTCATCTGTAACTTGGCACATGAAACCTTGAACTGGATTAGTGTTAAACAAACTTATGATGTATGATTTTACTATGATAATGAGGATCTAAGGTGGTCAAAATTTGGGGTATGACAGTTGCCCCTATTTAAATATCTTCACTAGATGGAACGGAGGATGACAATCCTCGAGGAATCGTAGTGAGAGGTATTTAAATACAGAAAAAACCAAAAATTTTGTACCTTAGATCCAATGCTATGAAAAGGATCAATGCTTGAATGCTATGAGACCTAAATGATGATTTATGATGCTTGAAAATGCAAGACACACAAAAAAAAACGGTAAAGACAGACTGCTATCCACCGGGGAACAGACTCTGGAAACTTGACACACAGAGGATGTCCTTATTGAAGGACTCGCACTGGGGAAGAGAAACTCAAACCTAGGCATCAGATAGTTCAGACATGACTAACTGATAGCATCTAAGGATAAAACTATGATTGGAGGAACGGAACCTGACGAGGACAACCGTTCACTGGGGAAAAGGGTACATTCTACTGGGGAAAAAGACACATTCCATTGGGGAAGAAGATGCTTTCCACTGGGGAAACGGTAATTCCACATGGGAAAATAAAGGAAATTGAGTTAAACCTTGCTGGGGATGATCAGACAAGGCCTTCCTATAGTGAAGAGTTCAAACGGGATCTTCAGGAATGGACTACAAACAAAACCGGACACACGGGGGATACTAGTGACGACTAGATCTCCGGGACCAAATTGGAAAAGCAAAGACTTGCTGGGGACAATGGTGACTACCAACCCAGAGCAAACAGGCAAGGAAAAATGGGGGGATGCCAGTGACAAACTGGGCTTCAATTATCGGGATCGGTGACGACCGAAAATAATATTAAATGGACAACAACACCAGTTACAACTGGATTTTCACAGAATTTGGTGACGACCAAACAATGATGTCGGATAAGGATGCCAGTGACAACTGGACTTACTGGGGAATTTCAGTGAACCACCACAAATAACAATTTGGGTGAGCGCGCCAGTTACGACTGGACTTTATGAGGATTTGGTGACAACCAAACTCAGGTATCAATAACAATTGGATTTAAAAGACGCCAGTGACGACTGGACTTCAGTAGGGGAGGTTGGTGACGACCAACACATGATACCAATGGCAACTGGATTTAACGATGCCAGTGACGACTGGACTTCAGGGGATGTAACAATAATGATTACTAACCACGGTTCGGTTGAAGGGTGCCAGTTACAACTGGACTTGATTGGGGATGTTAGTGACGACCAACAAACACAGGGTGCCAGTGACGACTGGACTTAAAGTAAAAAGTTGGTAACGACCAACAAGTGATACCAACAACAATTGGATTTAAACAATGCCAGTGACAACTGGACTTTACTGAGGGAAGTTGGTGACAACCAACGAAAGGGTACCAATTACAATTGGATTTTGCGATGCCAGTGACAACTGGACTTTTCCGGGGAAAGGTTGGTGACGACCAACAAACACAAGGTGCCAGTGACGACTGGACTTTTAAAAGACTGTGGTGACAACCACGAGATAGAACATATGAATGCCAGTGACAACTGGACTTGATGGTAACAACCAGAAAATGAGATACCACAACCGGGGGAGAGGGTAGAACCACACTGAATCCAGGCTAAGTGGTGCAAATAATCTCAACTGTACTGGGGAACGGAGCTTAGTCAGGTCAGCCCGCGATGTACCAGTAATCTCTGTCTTTGGAAATCCTGTGGAGGATGGATCCTTCAAAACTTTACATGATGGCTTCTTAGTCTTGGTTACTACACACGGCCAAAGGCGAACCAAGTGAACAGATCTGCTAAGTGTTTCAACTGGGGAAAAAATGCAAATGTATATCAATGCTCCTGCCACCTTGAGACATCAGGGTGAGTATGATCTTACTGAGTTTTCCACGAGTTTAAAGCATTTGTTTTTTATTGACCTTTTCAAGTTTTATCATGAAAAATTTTGCCTCTTACGTTTTTCAAAATCATCGTTTGTCAAATAAACAGTGTTTTGCATAACAAAAAATGATAAAGAGAAGTAGTAGTTGCAAACAAAAGAATGGTTCGAAGCTGATTTTATTCAAGCAGGAGGTCTTGCCAATGGCAAGATTCCCTAGAACATTGTACAAGTGAAAAATGGCAAAAGTGGAAGGATTACATTGAATCCCATGACCATTTATCCCTAAAGACTAGAAATCCACCAACATCCTTGCTTCTGACGAGAGCAACCGGAAGTGAGTTTTCTCTGTGTAACTTGCTGCACTGGTGACAACCTTCTGATGCAGTGAAACGCCTTTGTCCCTAATTTTTGCCTGGATCGCCCTTTCGGGTTTTCAATCCACCGGGACGCTCATTTTTGCCTAAGTCGCCCTTTCGGGTTTTCAACTTAGCGAGCTTTCAATTCTTTTCTCTTTTTCTCTTTTTCTTTTTACCCTAACTTTTGCATAAGCCGCTCTTGCGAGTTTTCGACTTATCGGGCTTTTCTTAGGCGTAATATTTTCTGACTGCATCAGAATTTATTGGATGAGTAAGCTGCTCTCCATCCATGGTTGTGAGAATCAACGATCCTCTTGAGAAAACTGTCTTCACAATGAAGGGGCCATCATAGTTAGGCATCCATTTTCCTCGGGCGTCTTTATGGACTGGTAAGATCTTCTTCAATACAAGCTCACCTTCTCTGAACTCCCGGATGCGGACCTTCTTGTCAAAGGCTCTTTTGATCCTTTTCTGATATACCTGGCCATGACACATTGCAGATATACGCTTTTCGTCAATTAAATTCAATTGGTCAAATCTTTCCCTGACCCATTCTGCCTCTTCCAGCTTTGCTTCCATTATAACCCTTAAAGAAGGGATCTCGACTTCAATTGGGAGTACAGCATCCATCCCATACACTAAAGAGAAAGGGGTTGCCCCTGTTGAGGTGCGGACTGATGTTCTGTATCCGTGTAGAGCAAATGGTAACATTTCATGCCAGTCTTTGTAAGTTTTCACCATCTTTTGTAAAATCTTCTTGATGTTTTTGTTAGCTGCCTCAACAGCTCCATTCATCTTCGGACGGTACGGGGAGGAGTTATGGTGTTCAATCTTGAATTCATCACACAGTTCCTTCATCACTTTGTTGTTCAGATTGGTTCCGTTGTCTGTGATAATTCGGTTGGGAATCCCGTATCGACAGATTATCTCTTTCTTGATGAAGCGAGCCACCACTTGTCGGGTTACATTGGTGTATGAAGCAGCTTCGACCCATTTGGTAAAATAGTCAATGGCGACTAGAATGAAACGGTGCCCGTTGGAAGCTTTTGGCTCAATTGCCCCAATCATATCGATGCCCCACATTGAGAAAGGCCAGGGTGATGACAGTACATTCAGCAATGTCGGAGGTACATGCACTTTATCTGCGTAGATCTGACATTTATGACACTTCCTGGAGAATTGTATGCAGTCATTCTCTAAAGTCAACCAGTAATACCCGGCTCTCAAAATCTTTCTGGCCATCACGTACCCATTGGCATGAGTACCGAAGATCCCTTCATGGACATCTTTCATTAACAGCTCTGCTTCTCTTTTGTCGACGCATCTGAGTAGTACCATGTCATGATTTCTTTTATAAAGCACACCATTGCTGAGGAAGAACTTTGACGCTAGTCTTCTTAAAGTTTTCTTGTCAAGAGACGTAGCATCGGTCGGATATTCTTGTTGTAACAGGAAGTTCTTTATATCATAGTACCATGGTTTATCATCTGTTTCTTCGTCGATCATTTGACAGTAAGCGGGCTCTGTTTTTCGCTCAATCCGGATGAGAGTAGCATCATTTACATCTTGGACTTTCCACATGGAGGCCAACATGGCTAAAGCATCGGCAATGTGATTTTCAGACCTGGGTACATGCTTGAAGGTAATCTCGTCAAAGTACTCGATCATGTCGACAATATATGCTCTGTATGGGACCAGGTTTTCATGTCGGGTCCCCCATTCGCCTGTGACCTGGTAGATGACTAGTGCTGAATCGCCGCTCACTTCTAGAGTTTTAATTTTGAGATCAATGGCCGCTTCGAGACCAAGGATACATGCCTCGTATTCTGCAATGTTGTTTGTACAATCAAAATCCAACCGAGCCGTGAATGGCGTGTAACCACCTCCTGGATTCATTAAGACAGCGCCTACACCATGCCCGCTATAATTTGACGAACCATCGAACATCATTTTCCAAGGGGAACTTGGTGGTGAATCTTCAACAGGGTCGACCTTTTCACAATACTTTACTAACATGACGTCTTCATCAGGAAAATCAAGCTTAACTGACTCATCGTTCTCAACTGGTTGTTCTGCAAGGTAATCTGACAAGATACTGCCCTTGATTGACTTCTGGGTCGTGTACTGAATGTCGTATTCTGATAATAACATGTGCCATCTGGCGAGCCTTCCAGTCTGAGCAGGTTTTTCAAAGATATATTTGATTGGGTCCATTTTTGCGATTAACAGAGTAGTATGGCAAACCATGTACTGTCGTAACCGTTTGGCGGCCCATGCTAAAGCGCAACATGTCTTTTCAAGGAGTGAATAACGGCTCTCACAATCAGTAAACTTCTTGCTTAAGTAATAGATGGCATGTTCCTTTCGTCCGGATTCATCCTGTTGACCCAACATACAGCCCATGGAACTTTCTAGAACAGTAAGGTACATGAATAACGGCCTTCCCGGAACCGGAGGTATCAAGATGGGCGGTTCTTGCAAATAACTTTTGATTTTGTCAAAGGCCTGCTGACAGTCTTCATTCCAAACCACTGGTTGATTTTTGCGTAGTAGTTTGAAGATGGGTTCACAGGTCGGTGTCATGTTGGAAATGAACCGAGATATGTAATTTAATCTGCCCAGAAAACCTCTGACCTGTTTTTCTGTTTGAGGAGCCGGCATGTCTTGGATGGCGCGGACTTTGTCTGGGTCTACTTCGATTCCTCGTTGACTAACAATGAAACCAAGTAGCTTTCCTGACCTTACTCCGAAAGTGCATTTGGCAGGATTCAACCTTAGTTGATACTTTCTAAGTCTTTTGAACAGCTTCAGGAGGTGCTCTAGATGATCATCTTCGCTTCGAGACTTTGCAATCATATCGTCGACATACACCTCAATTTCTTTGTGCATCATGTCATGAAACAGAGTGACCATGGCCCGCTGGTAGGTGGCTCCAGCATTTTTCAAACCAAATGGCATAACTTTGTAACAGTAGGTTCCCCACGGCGTGATGAAGGTAGTTTTTTCCATATTATCTGGATCCATTTTAATCTGATTGTAACCCGAGAAACCGTCCATAAAAGAGAACACTTCGAAACGAGCTGTATTGTCTACCAATGTATCAATGTGTGGCAGTGGGAAGTCATCTTTCGGACTGGCCTTGTTCAGATCCCTGTAGTCTACACACATTCGGACCTTACCATCCTTTTTCGGTACTGGAACAATGTTTGCTACCCACTCAGGGTATTTGGATACAGCCAAGAACCCTGCATCTACCTGTTTTTTTACTTCGTCTCGGATTTTGAGTGCCATGTCTGGCCTGGTTCTACGGAGCTTTTGTTTTACTGGCGGGCATTCTGGTCTAAGCGGTAGCTTGTGAACCACTATGTCAGTGTCTAGACCCGGCATATCCTGATAGGACCAAGCAAATACATCCGCGTATTCCTTCAAGAGTTCTTTCAATTGTTGTTTGATTTCTGCCCCAAGGCTTGCCCCAATCTTGACTTCCTTTTTGTCATCTTCTGAGCCCAGGTTAATGACTTCAATCTGCTCTTTGTATGGTTGGAGCTCCACGTCTTCGTCTTGAGTCAGTCTTACCAGTTCATCGGGAATTTCAAGATCTTCGTCCTCCTCTTCAGCTTGGTAAATTGGTGAATCAAAGTCAGGAGGAGACGCCTGGTCATGGGAATCAATGGGTTTTTGGATGTGGCTGCAGATGGGAATGGTTTAATTTTATTAAACATACAAAGATAAATGCAGCACACAGAAAAGGAGATTGCTTTTGGTTTTTTATGATTGCCATTTTTCTTTTAAAAGTGAAAACGAATAAAAGCATCAAAAGAAAACGAGGAATTTAGCAAAACAGTTCATTTTTATTGATATATTTTGAAAAGTGCGGGGCCCGTACAAAACATTCCTATGACCTTGGGCACGGTCATGGAGTTTTAAAACAACAAAACAAGAAAAAGACACAAAGCAAATTACTTTAACTCGTGACAAACTACAGGAACATCAATGGCCTCCCAGTTGCTCAAAGGGGATTTGCACCGATATACTAGATGCCCGATGTATTCACTTTCTTCTTCGTCTTCTACGGCGTTGACTTGGGACCCACCGTTGATGAATATTTCTTGGATTGTCCTGGGACGCCTCTGGTCTTGTACAGTGTCTTCATCATGAGTTGGTTTGTAACCCAACCCCTGTCGATCCATCTTCGGCTGTACTTCAATAACTTCTCCCTATCCTGCGGGAGTGCCTTCTTCGAGCGCTGCTTTGATACTTTGAGCGGAAGCGAACGATGGACTACCTTTGGCTACCGTTTCTTCTATCGTTACTGCATGGGCTATTTCCAGAGCTTGAAATGAGGTTTCCAGAGCACCTTCTTCTGCTTCAATGTATCTGAAGGATGACAAGTTGCTTACCATAAAGTCTTCCTCCCCATGCACAATTATCAGTTGGTCATTGATCACATACTTCAATCGCTGATGCAGAGTTGAGGTTACTGCCCCGGCTTCATGTATCCATGGTCGTCCCAACAAACAGCTGAATGCCGGGTTAATGTCCATTACCTGGAACGTTATATCAAATACGTGTGGTCCAACCATGACGGGTAATTCTACTTCTCCAATAACAGCCCTTCTGGATCCATCGAAAGCCTTCACGATCAAAGGCGTGGGCTTCATCTCTGCTCCTGTATAGGCTAACCTTGCGAGTGACCTTGCAGGCAAGACATTCAAAGAAGACCCATTATCAACCAGGACTCGTGCCAATGTGTCTTCTTGGCATTTGATGGAGATGTGTAATGCTTTGTTGTGATGGCGACCTTCTTTCGGTAACTCGGCGTCACTGAAGCTCAGCGTGTTACATGCTGTGATATTGGCTATTACTGAGTCAAATTGCCCCAGCGTGATGTCCTTAGTTACGTGGGCTTGTTGAAGTACTTTTTGCAGAGCCTCCCGATGGGCGGGAGAATTCATCAATAGAGAAAGGACGGAGATTTTAGCCGGCGTTTGGTGGAGCTGGTCTACCACCTTGTAATCACTCTTCCGAATAATTCTTAAAAATTCCTCATCTTCACCTTCAGGTCTGGGCGCTTCTTTGTTCTGAGTTTCCGCCGGGGTGGTGTCTTTTGGAGTAACTATGGTAATCTTGGGCTGGTAGATTCGACCGCTGCGGGTCATTTTGCTAGTACCCACGATGTTTGTAACATTATCTTGTTCCTTCTTTATCTCTTCATTCTGATCTGTTCTCTTGGATACTGTCAAGTCATACCTCCAGGGGACTGCTTTTGTATTATTGTAGGGAAACGGCTTCGGCCTTTGGATCACGACTGATCGGGGTTGGTTGATTACCGACCTGTCGAACACGGGTTCTGTATTTCTAGGCGCCCGAGTCCACTTATCTTTGTTTGGTTGATCAAAAGTAGGCTTTATTACTGCAACATTTTCACTTTGGATCTTACCGCAGACTTGCAACAATCCTTCATCAATTAAACTTTGGATGTCTCCTTGTACCGTACCACAACTTGCGGCATTGTCGGAACACTTCCCACAGTTGGCGTGATTGTTCTGGATATAACCTGCTTTCACCAGTTTCTCATGCAGCATTTTTAACGGCGTCTTGATCTCTGATACTTCAGTAATTAACTTTTCAGTGGAAGAATTATCTACAGCGTTAACCCCTCCATGGTTTGGTAGCGGGTTACTCTTGACGTTGGGTGGAATATCTCTGAAGAACAGGATCTTTTTCTCGATCAATTCCCTTACCAAATGTTTTAAAGCAAAGCAACCCTCCAGATCGTGGCCAGCGGCTCCTTCGTGGAATGCGCAGTGGGCGCTTGGATTGTAAAATGGTGATGTTGTATCAGGGTTCAGCGGCCTTGTAGTCACTAAACCTTCCTGGACCAATGAAGGGTATAATTCCGTGTAAGTCATCGGGATCTGCGGGAAGTTCGGCTTGTTCGTTGGTCTTCTATTTTGGAAACTCTGGCGGGGTGCTGGAGCTCGAGGTTGTTGTTGTTGTTGTTGAGGAAATGACGGAGCGTTGGGCGCTCTTTGTTGTCTTTGCTGAAACGGCTGATAACCGGGAACAGGCTGTGGTGTCTGGTAGTTTGGTTGAGTGAAAGCAGGAGTTACAGCTGCCACATATGGTTGTGCAGCATACTGCGGTGGGTATATTGCTCCGGGGTAACTCTGTTGAATGTAACCTGGCTGCGGCGGTTGATTGTAGTTCAGATAGGGTTGTTGTTGGTATGGCTGTTTTTGTGTACGTACCCCTTTTCTACTGGTGATGGCGTTAGTTTCTCCCTCCTTTTTCTTGTGGAACGGATTACTGGCTTTCTTGACCTGGCCGCTTGAGCTACTGGAACTACCCGTTACCCTTCCATTCTTCAGCCCTAGCTCTACTCGGACTCCCACGGCTACAATGTCCGAGAAGCTAGCGGATACGCTACTGATCATTTTCTCATAGAATTCTGGTCGCACAGTGTCAACAAACCAATCAGTCAATTCCTTTTCACTTAGTGGAGGTTCTACTTGTGAAGCTATTTCTCTCCATCGCTGTGCATATTCCTTGAAAGATTCAGAACTCTTTTGGGACATGCTTAGCAGTTGCCTTCGGTCTGGAGCCAAATCCATGTTATACTTATAGTGTTTGACAAAAGCATTGGCTAGATCTTGAAAGCTGAGAATTTTGGACTGATCTAGACCTAAATACCATTTTGCCGGAGCCCCTTTCAAACTGTCCTGGAAACAGTGTATCATTAACTTGTCATTTTCAACGTAAGCTGCCATTCTACGGCAATACATGAGAAGATGCGTTCGTGGGCAGGAAGCCCCTGAGTATTGGTCAAAATTGGGGATTTTAAACTTTGGTGGAATTACTAACCCAGAGACCAAACACATGTCCCGGGTGTCTGCCCCAAATATATCATTGCCCTCCATAGCCTTTAACTTTCTTCCCATCGTTTCCACACTTTCTTTTAATCTCTCGTGTTCTTCATTTTCTCCTTCGTACTCTTCCTGATCTTCGACCGCTGGCTGATAATTATGGAACATTGGGCGCACCTGCGCTTGCATGGTTGCCTGAGTATAAGTAGGGATTGCCTGGGGTATTTCTCCTCTTAAAGGGACATTTTGCTGATTTATCGGCGGTGGATGCAGAAAATCCGGAGGTAAGCCATATGGTGGATTGTTGGCGATGGTGACAGCTGTTGGAATTGGATTGATAGCTGCATTAGTAACTTCAGAAACTACGGTAGCCTGTGTATCCATCTTCGCTCTTATTACCTGCAAAGCTTCCATAATCTGTTTGATTCCACCTCGGAGATCTCCGAGCTCATCGTCAATTCTTTCGATTTCTAGGTTCTGCGCCTCCATGATCTGGCGAGCTCGAGCTCTTGTATTGTACTTGTGTGTTGGATTCAGTGTGCTCCCCTCTGTTGAAGGATCAGACAACGGGATGAGACACGACACAGGAGACGACACTTATGCTATGTTTATGATATGCTTATGATATGCGGATGCAATATTTCGAACATTCAAGGGGTCTTAGAACGTCATTCATAGATTTTAAGAACGGGAAAACATTACAGACACTTCTTGCATCCCTCTACCGGGGAGTTTTACAACAGTTGGAAATTGAAATACAACTTTTAAAATAAAGATTACAAAATAGCTCAAAAGATCCTGAACTATCTAACTCGAAGATCCCCCTTCTTCTGGTTGATTCCTTCTTCTACCTTGACGACCCAAACCCTGGAGAGCTTCTTTCTCTTGCATGGCCAAGAAGTACTTGTTCCTCCAAGCTTTTCCCTCCTTCTCTGCTTTTACCAAAGCAGTCTGCAATTCTTTCTCAAGTGTGGACTCTGTTGAATCAGGTTCGAAACTGGTATAGAACATCTTCAAAGCAGCTTCTTTTATCCATGCTAGGTAGGAGTCTGAAACTGCCGTGTCAGGGTAATCTAAAGCAGTCATGCCCCTGACGTTGATACGGCGCCAAGCGTAGATGATTCTAGCTTTGAATTCTCGGTCTCTTCCGTCTTCGATGCAGAAACTCCTCATCAAGTTGAAATCTGGTTCACCCCTCATTGGATGCCCCAATTGTCTGCGAGCAAGGACAGGGTTATAGCTGATGCACCCTTTGGTACCGATGAGCGGCACGTTTGGAAAATCTCCACAACTTTGAATCATGGGGACCCCTCCGTAAACAGGGTCGTACCATTGAATATTAGTCTGCTTGAGCAGCAGTAGCCTATCAGTCCATGGATTGTTGTTTTGGACATCCCAAAGTGCTGGTAATCTTGGTAAGCGTGAAAGGAACCACTTGTAAAGGAGAGTGGAGCAACACTCAATAGGTCCAGCTTCATACAGATGTCGGCGATGAATTGCATAGTAGGTGTCGGCTAGGAGATTAGGCACAGGGTTTCTGAGAAGGAACAAGTTGATTGCGTCTTTGTTGATGAAGTTGTCGTAGGATGGGAACAGGAAGAGTCCGTAGATCAGCGACACTAACAAGGCTTCAAAAACTTCCAAGTTCTTAGCTTCGGCGTGAAACTGCGCTTTTTCAAACAAGAATCTGGTAGGTAGCCCGTATGGGTGTCCTTGAGCGATCATCATGGCTCGTACTTCAGTTACTTCAAGATGAATAGCTTCGGCGATTGTTCCTTCGTTGGGAAACCCTTCCCTTCCAGAAAATGGTCTGGGAGCAACATTTAATCCCATTAATACTGAATATTCCTCCAAGGTTGGTAACAACTGGAAATCTGGGAAAGTGAAACAGTGATATGTTGAATCGTAGAACTTTACGAGCGCGGATAATATTCCCTCATCTACCTGAATCTCAAGTAAGGATAACACGTTTCCATGTTTGGCTTTGAATGCCTCAGGATCTTCTACCATTCTTCCCAACATCTTTAGATTCTCCAGATCTGGTTGTCGGAATTTGAACTCTGCAGTTGATCTTCTCCTTGGATCCATTTTTTTTAATATCTGTGAAATGAGTTTAAACCCCTTGAATGTTTAAAATAAAATGCGGATGTAAATGCAAAAATGCGCAAAGTTTTATGGAACTCAGACCTCGAGATTCAAAACATCAAGGATTTCATTTAATTTTTCGACGTTGCATTACAAAATAGTACACATTACAAGAAAAAGGAAACAGTGCTAGATAAGGTCTTCTGACAGAAACTCTACTGTTGCTTCAGCTTTCTTCAGCTTTTCTTCTACCTCAATTTTCTCTTTCATGAGCTTTTCTATCATTGTCTTCCATGGAGTAGACTGGTTACTGAAATAGAACAGGTTCTCTTGGGTCTTCCTCTTCTTGGATGCCCTTATCTCTTCATCTCTCTCTTGGAGCTGCTTGCGGAGCGTTTCGTTCTCTTCCATTACCACCTGATACTTATACCTCCAGGACACCTCAGTCTGTTGTGACTTTCTCAAGGCAATCCTCAACTTTTCCTCCTCAGAAAAGAAGATCAATGGGCGTTCTTCTTTCAGGACCATAGGTTCTTGCAAGGCATAAGGCATCTTCAGTTGGATAGCTCTCTTCCGAACCCATTGGAGATAAGGATCAAAAGAGACACAGTTAGGCTTTCCCAGACTTTCTTTTCCTCTCTTGTGGACATGTTTCCAAGCTTCCAAGAACTCCTCCTTCAACTCAGATTCTCCCACAAAGAACATACTTTCTACACAAGCACTGTTGGGTCTGTCTTTTAACGGATACCCGAGCTGTCGTCGGGCGAGAACCGGACTGCAGCTGATTCCCCCATCTATAGCAAGGAGAGGTACGTTGCCGAAGTTTCCACAACTGTCTATAATCTTTATCCCATCATAAACTCGACTGTACCATTCGATATCAGAGTGAGATAAGGCCATAATCTTTTCAGACCACCATCCTTTCCTCCAGAAGACTTGAGCTTTGGGCATATGAGAATGGAACCACTTGTACAACAACGGGACACAACAGACGATCATTCCTCCCTTGTGAAGATTTCTGAGATGAATGGAATGATGAGTATTACCCAGCAGGGTTGGTACCGGATTTTTCTTCAAGAAAATCTTGATAGCATTGAGGTCCACAAAATTATCAATGTTGGGAAACAGGAAGATGCCATAGATGAGCAAGGCTAGGATTGCCTCAAAAGTATCCATACTCAGGTGATCGGCATAATACTGCGCTTTCTTAATCAAGAACCCAACAGGTAAACCAGAAATTCCTCCTTTGGTGGTCATATTCTCTTGTATATCTTTTACTCCCAATTGTATTGCTCTGGCGATCTCTTCTTTCTTAGGGTCCTTCTCCGTGAATGGAAAAGGAGAATCTTCAAGGATAGGCAAACCGATCAGACAGGAATATTCTTCAAGTGTAGGTACAAGCTGATAATCTGGAAATGTGAAGCAGTGATAGAGTGGGTCGTAGAATTGTAGCAAAGTAGAAAGGAGTCCTAGATCCATTCTCTTCTTCATCCTCAGTAGTGACAACAAATTACCGTACCTGCTCTTGAACCCTTCTACATCTGTGATAAGAGTGCTCAACCTTTCAATGTCATCCAGCTTAGGACTCTTGTATGTGTACTTGATTGTTTTCTTTTTTCCTTGATCCATGATGTTTCCTAAAGTTTTAAAATAAGAGTCTGAGTTCCATAAACCTTTTATGTTATGATGCTATGAATGCATGAATGCAACAAACACAAGTATTCACATATACACATAGATAAGCAAACAACAGGTTTTGGTTTAGGGAAATTCAAGCATGGAGCCAAGGTCTACCCTTCCCAATATGGAGTGTACTAGAGATTTTCATCACCTGTAGAACAAGGTTCTAAAAAGTTCCCAGAGTCCTCAACCCATCTTTCGGATATTATCAACTGCCCAAATAACTCGGGGGTCGATAATATTCTCAAGAGAGTCTTGTCCGAGTGTAGTATCGCGTATCAACTATTCGGAAATACTTCCTCATAGTCATCGCACTACATCCTAATAAGGCCAAGTGGGGTAATGTGTTCTAAAGGTCCTCAATGGCATGGGCCCCTTATAGAAAGTAGCATTGTTTTCACGAATACTCGATCAACAACACTACCCTCAAAAAGGACCTCCATTGAGCGGCGGTTTTCAAGTTGGCTTAGTCGGGAATCAACTCCCTATAAACCTCCTTGAATATACCACCTTCCTATCATAAGTACGCTCAAGCACGGGTATAGTGCTGTCTCACCAATTGTATTTCCCAAAAGCCAAAAGAACAAATCTGCACATATTCACAAATATTCACAAATAGCAAGTATATAAACAAAATAGGTTAAACCCTCAAAATAAACAATTCCCCAGTGAAGTCGCCATTTCTGTTGCGGTGAAAATTTGATATCAAGCTATTAATTAACTTGAATCGTATTTCTTTTACAACCGGACCTTAATTTATCCAAAGGATAGGTCTAAAGAAAGAAAGAACCTTTTTGCGCGATGTGACAACAACGCTTTAGAGATTCGGGGATTCGGGGGTTGATTATATCTAGGGAAGGTATTAGCACCCTAAATATCTGTAGTACTCTACAGGAACCTTTTGTTTAATTACTTGCTAAGTTTGTGAATTGTGCACTATGGTTTAAGGATTGGGAATTGTGATAAAATGAATAAAAAGGCCTAAGTGGTTTTCTAGGTTTGCTCGCAAAGGTATCGCACCTTCTGCCTACGTATCCTGACTAGGATAGAATCAGAGCAATCGTAGTTCACCTCACAAGGGAAAAGAACACTTGATGACGATCAAAGTTCAAAGGGGAACAAACATGACGATGTTTGTGTGGAGTTTGACAAAACTCCCTAAACTAAATTGTAAAAGGGGGAAGTAAGAAATCATGACGATGATTCTTACACAGAGTTGACGAACTCTTTCCTAGGGTTCTAGTTGAAGAACACTCCTAGTATGGGTGGGTTTCTTAGACTTCAAGCAAAGTCTAAAGGCTTCTAGTCTAGGGTTAAGGTGACTTAACAAAGTCAAGGGATAGCAGAGATTTTGGTCCAAGACATTGACAGTCAAGTGGACAGACCTTCCTTTGGAGGAACAGTATTGTCGGCAACTGGACGAAAGCTAACGAGCTCCGTCGCTTAGGGATAAAATAAAATACAAACATCATTCAAACATTCATGGTGACAACTAAATACAAAGATTAAAGATGGAAAGCAATGATGACAATCAGAGCAATTGTTTTGGTACGAGAACCGTGACGACAGTTCGCACCTGGAATACCGTTAACAGACAGATGAGATAAATATAACAATAATTCAAGGTAAAAATTCTAACATGTTGACAAACATATATAGATATGATAACAATCAATTTTCCTGAGAAAACACAAGAGGAAACCTTCTAAATTTCATCTGCAACCAAATAGGGTTAGTACCGTTGACGCGCGGATTGCGCACCATAAAACGTGGTGAAAAAATAATCAAACATGGAAAATAAAATTATGACATGAAAGTACACATTAAAATAAACACAATGAAAAAAGAACGGGTGAAAAACGATAAAAAATGAAAGAGTTACGAATTTTTGAAGTTTATGTACAAAATAGGAAAAATAATAAAAGGGTTCGACCTCCACCCGGATCGAACCCTAGTCATGATGGTGAAAGGTATAATTGCGCGCATGCTCTTACCGCTGGGGCGGCTGTTACATCCATTAATCAAATGGAAACAATATGTATACAAGGCTCGTTTTGAATCATGGCTGGGCAAAATACATAATCAACACCAAATACGTTTTATACCGTATCTCACTAACCGCTCATCGGATCGAGGCAAATTTTATATGGATCTTGGGTAGAAAAATGAGAGGAAGAGGATGGTGATGTTAGTTTTTCCAAATTGTTCACCTAGTGAAAAAAAACGATGATTGGTGTGTGTGTGTGTTTTGAATGCATGGAAACATAATCGAAACCAAATACGTTTTATACCGTATCTCACTAACCGCTCATCGGATCGAGACAAATTTTATATGTAAATTGGGTAGAAAAATGAGAGGAAGAGGATGGTGGTGTTAGTTTTCTGAGATTCATTTTCCTGTGAAAAAAACGATAGCTGGTGTGTTTATGTGCTTTTGATTTGCAAAATGACATGGACACCTTGATACAAACATGTTCAAAGCTAAGTAAATCCACATACACATCCAAAATATGATATATAAACAGACTGGAACAGGTTTATGGCCAGGAGTTTCAGATAGATGAAAGTCATGTTCAGTTTGCAAAAACACATAAGAACACACATGCATAACAAAGTGATTTTGGAGTTTGGGGTGTTCAGGAGCTGTACCAACCATCAAGACATCTTAAACATGTGATATCTAGTGTGTGTAGGTGAAAACATCAGATCTGGAACAAACATATGAAAGTGTAGCATTCAAATTGCAATTTGTGTGTATTATGTGTGCGTGAAGCATGATGTGAAACAAATCATTGTGCAGGTTGTTTTCAATGTTTTGGTTCATTCAAACACAACACATATGGTCATATGAAGCTGTAGAAACAATGAGATAGCAAGAATACACAAGCATTTCCAAATTGACATGTGAGAATGAGACATTTTGCAAAATGATGAACAATCATGCATGATGATGCACAGATGAAGTTCCAAAGCAAATTTAAACAATTTAATCATTTGTACAGCACATGTGGATGATAATGAGATGATCTAAACATTGAAATTCCAAGGAGACCACCTGTCATGAAAAATGGCATAGCATATGCAAGTCATCCAAACATTGATGCACATGAAGATGTGAACTTTGATTCATTGGTTTCTAGTGTAAGATGAGCATACCAACATGTCATATTTGAGTGTTATAAAGTGTATGTGGAGTGAATTTAAGAGAAAACCAGTTTGGTGCAAAGTTGGTCTTTTGGTGGTTTATGTGTGGAAGATCATGAACACACCTCTCATTCATGCTTTATACTTCATTTTATCAAAAACCTAAATATGCAAGATATGGAGAATAATGAAAGAGCAAGGTTTTACAAATTACATACATGTTGGTGATCTTATTTAGCAAGCCAAGAATGTTGAGAAAACCAGAGGTGATGAAATCCAAGCTTTGTATTTGTGCTTTTACTTGAAACTTAAGAAACAAGTCACTTGAGACGCCAAAATGAGATTTCTGAGTTCTTGATGAAGGATGGAGGTTTGGACAGTTGGTATATATGATATTTGAGGTGTCCAAAGGATCAAAACCTCAAGAAAGTGTTTGGAGCAAGATTTGGAGGTTTTTATGGACTTTGGTCAAAGTAAGTTTCATGAAAAGTTGACTTTTGCATTCTTTGAATTTTTTGGTGATTCAATGGTTGGTACACCTTCTATATGTGATTTAGAGGGTGTGTGGATGATAGTTTGAGTGCTGGAACATGAAGAACTTGATATGGTAGCAAAGTTGCAAATGCTGAATTTTGGCAATTTTTGGCTATTTTGGTGATTTTGCAAAATGTAAGTAAGTGAGAGATGTGATGAGGGAACTTGATTTAGCAGGTTTTTAGAATGAAGTTCATGTCCTAAATGAGGAGTTTGAAGTCCCTATTTATAGAAAAAATGAGTGAGGAGCTTGCTAGGTGACTTTGCTTCACCATGAAGAAATCTTAGATTTTTTCTTCCAAATGACAACTTGCTTTGCTTTTCTGATCTCTAGCTGTTCCCTTAACTCAATTGGCAAGTTAGAATGATGATGTTACAGAGAAAACACAGCCTAGAGGCTTGGTAGAGTGGCTGGAGCAGAAATCCCTTTACACCTCATGCTTGGAAAAGTCAATCTTTTCAACTTAGGCAATGAACTTCCAATTCTTGATTCCATGCTATCTCCTTGCTATTTCTTTGATTCAACCTGCTTGAGATGATTAATATATCAGATAGAAGGAGTTTAGAACATTGAAATTGATCCACTTGAGTGATAGAGGTGCTTTTGCAAAATTCATCAATGTGGGACAAAAGTGACAAATTGCCAACTTTGAACACATGTATCTCTCAGCTCATAAATCCCCTTGAGATGTACTTGTACTTTTTAGAAAGCCCTCACATAGTACTACAACTTTCATGTTGGCCAGAAGTCTTGATTCCATTTGAAACTAGGTGAAAAATCTCCTTGAAGTTGGCTGATTTTAGGGTTCTTTAGTGTAAAACACTAAGAAAAATTCTAAGTTTTTTCCCCCTCTTGTAATGTTTTCTTCTCTAACTCAAAAACCAAGCCTTTTCTGACTATGGACCACTAGGACACTTTTGTAGAGCTTGTCAAGAGCTTTCAAATGAGCTTTGAACCACCTCAATCGGGTGTGTGGTTAGGAAGTTAGGGTTTGGCCCCTTTCGAAACCCTAATTCCCGATTTTTCCGATTACACCTCCATCCTTGATCAAATGACCCTCCAAATTTATGAGTAGTCTCATATTGACATATGGAACATTTTTGCTTTGCATCTTGAAGTCTAAATCCTTAAATTTAAAAAGTCGATTTTTCGTCGCCGGCGCGATCGATCGGTGGCTACCGGGTCGACTGCGGGCGTTCTGGACCTCCGGTGACTTTGCAATTTCTTGAGTAGACTTCATTAGGCCATATGAGCTCTATGAAACACAATTCCCTCATTGAAATTCCTTTTAACACAAAAGTCAAACGACAGTTGACTTTTCGACAGTCGAAAACCCTAATCGGGCGCCCGTACTGCGCTGCTCTTGATTTTGATGCGCCCGCTTCAAATTGACTTGTCTCTTGTCCTCATGTGACATATTTGAACCTTCTCACATCTCAAATTCATTCAAGACCTTGATTAACCACACATGCCTTTTTCCCGATTTCACCGCGCGAAACCCTAATTCATCTGTAACTTGGCACATGAAACCTTGAACTGGATTAGTGTTAAACAAACTTATGATGTATGATTTTACTATGATAATGAGGATCTAAGGTGGTCAAAATTTGGGGTATGACAGAAGGCATCAACACGCAACACCTTAGGGGCGGTCCTTGGCGAGGAAAGCCCTACGAGCAGGATATTACTGGCCGATGATGTAGGAGGACGCGAAAGAACATGTCAAGAAGTGTGACAGGTGCCAGCAGCACGGGGACATGCACCTCGCCCCTCTGAGCAAGCTCAAATCCCTCTCCTCCCATGGCCGTTCGCCTGGTGGGGGATGGATATCCTCGACCCATTCACCTTAGGCTTATATCAGAATAAGTACCTGATAGTGGGCGTCAACTACTTCACCAAATGGATCGAGGTCGAAGCCCTCGCCAAAATCACGACACACAATATACTCCGTTTCTACAAGAGGAACATCCTCGCCAGGTTTGGCGTCCCGTTCACCATAGTCACCAACAACGGGACACAATTCACGGACAGAAACTTCCGAGACTTCGTCACCAAACTCGGGACCAAACACCACTTCACTTCGGTCGAGCATCCACAAATAAACGGTCAAGCCGAGGACGCGAACAGAGTGATCCTCCGAAGACTGAAGTGAAGACTCGGCGATGCCAAGAAAGGATGGGTAAAGGAACTCCACAGCATGCTCTGGGCATACCGAACAATGCCCCACTCGACCACTGGGGAAACCCCATTCCACCTTACGTACGGAGTCGAGGCGGTGATTCCGGTGGAGATAAGAGAGCCGTCCAGAAGGACCGAGGCTCCCCTCGAGGAGGAGACCAACGACGAGGCCCTCAGGGAGGAGCTCGACCTAGTCGAGGAGATCCAATCAGGAGCAGCTCTCCGTGAGGCTACACTAAAGCAAAAACTCGCCCTTCGCCATGACAGCAAAGTCCTAAAACGTGAATTCTAGGTCGGCGACCTGGTCCTACGAAGAAACCAAAAGGACTCACGCGAGGGCAAACTCGCCGCCAATTGGGAAGACCCATACCGTGTCCGGGACAAGACGGAGCACGGGGTCTACTACCTCGAAAACCTACATGAGGATCAGATAGCTCGACCATGGAACGCCGAAAAGCTAAAAAGATACTACAATTAAACACTGCCCGCAAAAACCTTCCTCGCGACCACGGGATCACGGTGTGGTACAACCGTGTTTCCCCGAGACCAACGAAATAGCAAGCCTCTGCCCTTTTTGTGTGTGCAGGCAGGGTGCTCTGCTCGACAGCGACCCCTCGATCGAGAGTCGCCACCGCAGTACCAAGTCCGGCAGAACCCTAGCCCGCGATGGGACGTTCAAGCCGCGGGGGCTGGTCCACGACCATGGTCCACCCCCGTCATCGACTAGGTAACCACCCCCGTCAACCGGCCAGTTCCCTATACTCCCGGGCACAATGAATGTCGAGCTATGACTCCCAACTTAGCAAAAACATAATCAAACATGAACAAATGCACGAGCGAGCATAACAATGCGAACAAAAATACAAAACATGCAAATTTAGTTGAGCACACATACATACTTAGAAAATAAAATGAGAAAATCCATAAATGGGCACTAACCTAGAAGTCAAATTGTTACAATATACGGGCACAAGCCCTGAATCAAATAAAACTTGGCACGCAAGCCAAAAACTACCGGGCACGCAGGCCGGATGAAAAATAAAAAGGCACGCAGGCTGCCATTCCTACTCTACAGGTTCCTCCTCCTCACGGACAACTTGGTTGTCTTCCTCATCATCCAAGCCCTCGGGCGCCACTATTAAACCGTCTTGGATTAGATAAAAGGGACCAATCCCATCGGTCACCAGGTCAGGGTTGACGAGCTTGAGTTGA
Organism: Lathyrus sativus; assembly: GCA_963859935.3. Lineage (NCBI taxonomy): Eukaryota > Viridiplantae > Streptophyta > Magnoliopsida > Fabales > Fabaceae > Lathyrus > Lathyrus sativus. Next base: position 662,825,589 of record OZ012739.1, read on the forward strand.
TCGACAGTGTGCTTAAAGCCCACTTCGACGGCCCCCAGGTAGTCCTCCTCGAGCTGGAAAACCTTGGCCACGAACCCTTTCCTAGACTAGACCAACCGCTCCTCTTTGGATTCATCCTCGGCAGGGGCGACCAGATCCTCGAGTTCAGCGATATGACCATTGGCCCCTTCAGTTCTTCATCCCTTTCCTTCAGGTCCTTCTCCAGCTCCTCAATGCGTCCATGGTGGAGCAGGTCCTACCTCTGATACTCCTGCTGGTCGGCTGCCATCTTGGCCCTGACCTCCTCGGACACCGCGAGGTCACTCTTAACAACAGCTAGGTCCTCCAAGGAGCACCCCGCCTCATTCAGCACGTAGGCCGTCTCGAAGACCCTCACCATCGCCACCAGATTCGCAAACATCATCTTCCTTCGAACTTTCTTGCCCGTGGCCAGTATGCTTTTGGCCTCCTCGGGCGCCACACCAGGATCGTTCCTCCATGAGAAGAAATTCGGTCGGAGACAGCAAGGGGGCATGACAAACCCGTCTCTGGGGAACTGTCCGTCAGATCAATCCGTGGCACTTCGTCCTCCCATCGCCGCTTTTGTACCAGGGGTTGTGCCGGGGACCCAGTACCCCGGGGAGATGAGGTCGCACCTGAAGAACCGCCGACCAACTCCCTCCGTGCAGCAGGGGCCCGACGGGTTCCCCTGTTCATCAGCTTCGTCACCCTTTCTTCCATGGAACCCATTGAGCCTGCAAAACGAACACAAGGAAAACAGTTAGAAGCAAAATCTAGACAACAAAAGTAGCCCGGAGGCACTCAAACTACCTAAGAAACGATGGGCCTCCGCCTCCGTCCGAATTTCGAGCAGAGCCTTCACATTTATATACCGGGCCTTTGTCCGTATTTGCCTGTCCTCACCGCGGATGTACTCCCCGTCAGGGGACACACACTTCCGAGGAGGTAGACGACCGACGAAGTCCACCAACCTCTAGAAGGCCAGGTTGTCCTCCTCGCCCAACCGACCAGGCCTGAAGATGAAACTGTTTGTGGTCGCTCGGAAATGATGATCCCCCCAGTCCAAGGGAAAATAAGACTCATAGTTTTCCTCGGAGCGTCCCTCCATGACTACCACCTCCTTTCAAAAAATTATCCCATACGCTTCGTCCATGTCCGACATGACTATAAACCAGCGATCTTTAAAACCTCGAACATAGTCAGTATACGGGCGGAAGAGCCTGGTCGCCTATTTCAACAAAACCCAACTATGTCGACCATCCGTCGTCTGACGTTGCAAGTGGAAGACGCAGAAGAATAGGGGAATGGTGGCTCTGAGCTCCAAATAGTTGCACACGATCTCGAACGCTCGGAGGAAAGCCAACGAGTTCGGGTGTAGCTGGGAAGGCGCTAGCATTAGGTGGTCAAAAACGCCTTGCTGGAAGCCGGTGAAAGGTAGTCGCATGCCCACTTCCTTGAAGGAGAACTCATACATGGGGAACCAACCACCCTTTAAAATGCGAGCAGATACGATCGACCTCCCGAGGCCAGCAACCGCGTAATTGACGAGGGATCCCGGGCACTCTCTCCTCTATCACAGCATACACGTCCAAATCGTAGAGGACGAACCTCGACATATAATTTAGGGGCTCCTCCCCGACCCACTCTTCCAGAGGCCTCTCTGGAGGATCTAGGTCGACCTCCTCCTCACGACCGTCCTTGTCTGACGACAAGTACCACTCCATATCTTCCTCGTCGCGACCAGTCATTTAAACCTGAAAAGCAGAGGAACTCGGTGAATTCGAAAGCAAAATCAAATCCACCCTTCCACCGCAGTTCAAGTGAAAGGGTGTGGTCGCCCAACCGCCCAGGTGACGAGCTGAGGGCGACATTATACCCCGAGGAGGACCAGAGAATGCATCCTTCATCCTCGGCGCACACATCCACTTATGCCCGGGGAATTCATCCCATTGTCCCCGTGGCATTCAAAGTTCTTGTCAATCCTCCCCGGGGCACTAATCGCGAGAGCCAAGGACGGACGTTATCTACCCTAATTTTAAAGGATCCTCCGGCGTATTCGCCAAAAAAACCCACGGCATTCCCAGCACCCCCAGCGGAGCCGCCGGAAACGCCGCCGCAAACACCAAAAAACGCCAAGAAGGATGTGAGAACTTACGTAATTGAGGTGCAGAAAGGTTGGCGTCAGGTAGAAAAATCTTAGGTGTAGAGCATAAGCGATCAAAGCATCAGGCAGAAAGTTTGAGATGTTGAGCAGCTGCGAAAAACAAGTGAGTGAAAATATAAGCCAGGTCAACGAATATATACTCCTAGGACGGGAAACGGAGTGTCACTAGGCATTCAAGTGCCTAGGTTGTAGCCGTCATAGGAAGACACGTGGCAACCCTCCATCTTCCTTGCGTCCCTTTAACTTCTTGTGACCGTGGGCACCGCCTCGATATAAGTTCACCTGGCCGACATGATCACAAGTTGGCCGATGGATACCTGCCCGATCGGTCAACGCGCCCGACACCATTCCCTACTCAAGTCATAGCTCGCACGACCACGAACAACGACTTAGGGGCTACTGTTCTGGACTAGGATGACGCTTAGACCACCTCCAAGAAGGCCCAAGCCCAACGAGGTTGGGCCCAAGAATAGCACACTGACGAGCAGGATCCCCCCCGTCGAGCATAAGGTCTCCTCGACGAGCGTAGACCAACCGCAGTCGGGCAGGACCCTCGCATTCGACCAGCCAGTCACCTTCTTCCCCGTCGTCGGGCAAGACCCTCGTATCCTACCAGCCTCTTCTGGCTGGTCAGGGAACTCCTCGGGCCTTCCCCCACGTTCTCCACATGTCTCCCACACAGGGACACGTCACAAAGTAACTACCCACATCCTGGAGATTCGGTCTTCCTCCTCCCGGATAGTGCGGAATAGGTACCCTAGGGCGAAGACCATGTACTAGTCTTCACGATGCCATGTCAGCCCTAACAGTTACTAACATTGGGCCTGGCAGCCCAGCCCAGTGCTAGGTAATTGTTGCCCCTGCGCTGGGGGCTCACTATGAATACCCTCTTCCTTAGAGGGTCAGGTAACTTAACTTTCTTACTCTCTCTCTCTGTGCTTGCTTCCACTCTACTCGTCACTTACTTTGGCATCAGAGTGTGTTTCAGGTACACCCCCTCCTCTTCTACACTTTGGGTGAACAACTTCCAGATCGACAACGCGTGGCAGAATCATCGATCCCCTTTTGGTCAGGTACGATCACTTGAATAACATACAAATGAAGATCATTGTTATATTGATGGTGATGATGATGATGATCAAACTCCAAGCAGAAGTGTTGTATGTTATGCTTCTATAAAAGGAAGTAATTGTTCAACCCCTCCCCCTCCAAATAACCATAATGAGATAATAGACCCTACCGAAATTTAATTCACCATGCTATACTTGAGTGTTGCGGTGATAAATAATACGCAACCTCTCCCACTAGAATATTGTCCGTGTTTAGAGTTATTCTATTATAACCCTGATGATGTAAGGGATTTTCTCGGTGGATATAAGTGGTCGGACGTATAGATATTACAAGTTTGGTGTATGTAAGTATATAGTTAAATATACATGTCATTATAGAACATTATCATTTTTTGTATTTCCTCCCTTAATTTATTCATTTTCTTTAACCATTTAGGTACATTCATCGTGTTTATATAGAGTTAAATAAATCGAGTATTTATGGAATCTTGGATCTGCTTTTTATTCGATGGGCATTTAATCAACCAAAAGACATTTGAGACTACTTAAAAAAACGGTTAAATGAAGGAGGAAAATAATGTTACTTAGCACCATTTCTTTGTTCATAAGTGTCATACCCCAAATTTTTCCTATCTATATCATTTTCATCTGTACATCCACCAACCAGCTATCATTCAGAAAACTCAAAAAAATGTTGTTACTTTCATCTAAGTCCAAGTTTCATTTGAGGGCATCAAGTCAAGTGTATGGTATTGTTTGAGGTTCATATGGTCTTGACCTAATTTTAGACGGGCACGGGTTTGTTTCATGATCAAGGCCAGAGAATGCAATTTATGTGGTGTGTGTCTGAAGTTCTAAGTCAGGGATTTTGTTCCATTTCAAATCATCTGTATATGGATTAGGCTAGTTCATTTGAATCAGAGTTTTATGCAATGTATCAAGATGCATGTGACAAGTTATTATCTTCTAATTTCAATGCATTTGTTCATCAGTGCAAGTGGTAAAGTCCAAGGATGGATTCAGTGGTGGATTCATTTTGATTCAAGATTCTGATTCAAGATGGATACATGTGTTTTTCATTTATGGTTCAATTAGAGTGATTTTGTTTTCAAGAATGCTGAAAATTGGTTTTTATTATCATGCTACTCTAAATCAAGAATCAATATTTCAAGCATGTTTATTCAAGTTCAGAAATCGAGCTCTCAAGCATAGAATTCAAAAGTCAATATGGGAGGTGCAATTAGCTTTGTTATTCCAAGCTCATTTCAAGCATAAGGCTCATTGTCATTTCTTTTTGGTTTTATGATCACAATTGCAAAAAAATGGATCCAAGGAGTCCATTACATAATAGAAAAAATCCATTTCAACAAAATTTAAAAATCATTACAAAGCCCATGTCAAAAAAAAAAAAAATATATATATATATATATATATATATATATATATATATATATATATATATATATATATATATATATATATATATATATATATATATATATATATATATATATATATATATATATATATATATATATATATATATATATATATATATATATATATATATATATATATATATATATATATATATATATATATATATATATATATATATAAAAGGGAGTTCATTTACAATAAGCCCATCAAGATATTGATACCAAGACAAATTCAGGAAATTTTACCCCATACCCCTACAATTATACCCATACCCCTACACTAAAATTTTTTGGACCAAAATACCCTCGTATAAAAAGTTATAATTTTTGGTTTGTTTACCGGAAGACTTTTTGGAAGTCTTCCGGTTCACATTTTTTTGGTTTGTTTACCGGAAGACTTTTTGGAAGTCTTCCGGTTCACATTTTTTTGGCTTGTTTACCGGAAGACTTTTTGGAAGTCTTCCGGTTCATGTTTATTTTTTTAAATTTTTAATTTTTAATTTTTTTTAATATTCAAATTACAAATATATTTATTCTATTTACTCTATTTTAGTTAATTAATATATTTATTCTATTTATTTATTTAATAATAATTATTCTACTAATTTGATTTTTTATTAATTTATTATATTTATTTACTTAATAATAATTACTCCATTAATTTGGTATTGTTTTTTTAATTAATAAAAATAAAAGTTGTTAACTAATTTATATATTGATTGTGTTCTTTAAAAAAGAAAATTAACAATTTAATAATATGTTTATATGAAAAATAAAAATAAATATCATATGGGCATGTGATTGTGGTGCCTCAAAATTCTCAGACATATCTAGAATCACAAAGTCGACTGAAAATGATAGAACATCTACTCTTACCGAGACATCTTCAAGAATTTCATATGGGCATGTGATTGATCTATCCGCCAGTGTTAGAATCATTTGAGTAGGTTTCTACTCACCATATTTTAACTTCCTCTTCATGGACAATGATATCAGATTGATGTTAGCTCCTAAATCACACAGAGAAATGCTAATATTTAGCGAACCAATAACATAAGGAATAATGAATCTACCTGATTAGTGATTTTGGGTGGAAGCTTCCTTTGGATGATTTCACTACACTCTTCTGCTAAAGCATATTTTCATCACTCTTCTGCTAAATATTTATGATTTAATTAGTTTTTAATATTTTAAATGTTAATATTTTACCCCATAAAATATTTTACCCCATAAAACATTTTACCCCTACAAATTTTAAAAGTTAATATTTTATGGTGAAAATTTTTAAAAGTATATTTTACCCCATAAAATATATTTTTAAAAGTTAATATTTTACCCCATAAAATATTGTTTAAATAATTATAAATGTTATATATTATAATTTTTTGGTGAAATTTTTTGATAGAAGAAATGATAGGATTATAATTTAAATATGATATTTATTTTTATTTTTCATATAAACATATTATTAAATTTTTAATTTTCTTCTTTAAAGAACACAATCAATATATAAATTAGTTAACAATTTTTATTTTTATTGATTAAAAAAAATAATACCAAATTAGTGGAGTAATTATTATTAAGTAAATAAATATAGTAAATTAATAAAAAAACCAAATTAGTGGAATAATAATTATTAAATAAATAAATAGAATAAATAGAGTAAATAGAATAAATATATTAATTAACTAAAATAGAGTAAATAGAATAAATATATTTGTAATTTGAATATTAAAAAAAATTAAAAATTAAAAAAAAAAAAACATGAACCGGAAGACTTCTTGAAGTCTTCCGGTAAACAAACCAAAAAAATGTGAACCGGAAGACTTCCAAAAAGTCTTCCGGTAAACAAACCAAAAAAAATGTGAACCGGAAGACTTCCAAAAAGTCTTCCGGTAAACAAATCAAAAAATTATAACTTTTTATACGAGGGTATTTTGGTCCAAAAAATTTTAGTGTAGGGGTATGGGTATAATTGTAGGGGTATGGGGTAAAATTTCCACAAATTCAAAGAAATAAAAAAAACACAAGAAAGCCCATTGATATTTCTTCATGCAGAGCCTGTTACAAAACATTCACAATACAAGCCGAAACATTTCTTAACCTACAGCAGGCCATAGCACAAATTTTGACACCATGAGCATCGCACACAAATCTCACATCAATCTTGCATGACTAGTTGCACAATAACAATAAAATGACTCACCAATTGTAAACCATTCTGCAATGCACAACAAGCCTATATGATTCATACATGACCCCACCTCTAGGTCCTCATACATCATGACCTACACAATAACAACATGAAATAAACGATGCATTCCAGGTTAATACCAATCCATAATACCTCCAGTTGTGTATTACTAAGTGACTCCACATGACTTTCACACCACATCTGCAAGCCGTAAATCACGCATTACGCAAGTGAATAAAAAAAACCTGCAACTAAATTTCACAAAAAGGTAGAAACAGAATTACTCAATTTCACAACACCTCCTATAAATCTGCTATTATCCTCCATACACCATCTTCACTCTTCCTTCATTCATCTAACACAACAACAACCCTTACTTCATCTTCTACCTCAATCACAACCCACAAATAAAACCTCAACAACCACAAATTCAGAAACATCATGAAGATTTGAGACGAAAGAGAGGGAGAGACTGAGTAAAACAAAATGAAAACGAAACCCAAAAAATAAACCTGAGAGCGGATTGAGCGAGAGAAATCGAGCAAGAGATGAAGAAGGTGGGATGTTGTGTTATCGTCGATCTATTTCTTCATTTTCCTTTTTTGTGTTTCGTCTCTGATGGTCGTGTGTCGTACACGACTTTTTGACTTGTTGAATTCTGACCCGTTCTTCCCTTTCATAACCCTGTTTTATTTTCTTTAGAAAGCTGATGAATGATGACTTTGTTTTTTAAAGATTGTGAATGACACGGTTTATTGCTAACATATCTTGTTGGTGTGTGGTTAACCTGCGCCCTTATGTTTGGGCTATTATTAAAACCCATGATCTTTTGATCCGTGCCATCTTTTTTTGTCTATAGTCGTGTTGCCTTTTTGGTGGATGATGGGCCGCTAAGCTTAAATGATTCCACCCATTTCACCACCATGATTTGTTCATACGCCCTTTTTTTATGTTTTTATTTTGTTTTAGTTTTGCTTCTTAAATAATGATTTTCAATATTTTAATCTTTTATTTAATTATTTTTGCGCTTTTTCCATTAATTTTATTTCCATGATTCGCCTCATAATTGTTTGTTTCTTATTTTCATTACGATTCTTGGTCCATGAAGTCTTTAAATTCATGAATGTTGGTTGATTGAGGTTGTTTAACCTTCATTATTCCAAATCTATAGCGAATGATCTTTTAGATCATTTTCTATACTTTGGGATCGTGATAGGTTACCTTCGATTAATTGACGCAAGTTTGTGATTAAGACGAGACCATCCGCTTTTCTTTTCGTGTGGCACGATTTCTTTGGAGAATGATTCATAATATCATTTCTATATCGTGTTTTAGCACAAATATCATACTTGTGCGACCTCATATAGTATGGTTTTCTTCATAGATCGTGTTACGACGGTTTAGCGCTAAAGTCAACCCGATTAATGATTAATCACTAACCACTAACTTTAATTTCTATCCAATATATTCTTGATTTACTTTCTTGTCAATATATCTTCGATTATATTCTTGTATATATTATTTTTGATATTATCTTGATCATATTATTCATATTGTTCATATCATATTCATCATATATTATCCATACTTTGTTCATACCATTCAAAACACACTAAAACGATCGAAACTCTAAAAGCCTAAATTGGTGGACTGTTGGTTATTATTTCGAGCAACGGATTACAGAATTTGTACAGAAACCCTAGAAAAGGAGATTTCGTCCAACTCTTGTTTGTGGCTTAGTTTAGGACACCTTGCACACACATGGCCTCCTCTTAGGCTACCTTATAATGAACCCTTTTATTTTGTGCAATCCCGTGTAACTTACATGTACCCCGCTCCCATTCCAATGTACACATTCGTTTTGCTTTGATTGTGGTTTGTTTACTAGGAGCACCCCTAGGGACTAGCATAGACTAAACCATTTTCAAACTAATTCTCGATTCATCGTCGAGCTATTTTTAAACACCCCTTGTAAGTCGATTGCTCATTAGCATCGCCATCAACGTAACACACACACTCGTATATTTCATCGTGGTTTCGTTACTAGGAGCACCCCTAGGGACTAGAATCGGTTCTCACCTCTTTTCAACCAAAACCTTGATTCGTCGTCAAGACATTTTCAAATCAACCTCTTTTCAATCTCTTCGCACGCAAATTCAATCAAACCCGTTATCCAACGTCAAACGGATTTTCATAATCAAACTTCAAAACAATTAACAATTATTGAAACTCCTTTCAAGGTGAAAATGAGGGGGATTGAGCCTTTGATCTCTCTTCAGTTGTTTGGGTGTTAGTTTTCTTACTCGTGTGTGAGCAATTAACACCTCTGAAACACTTTCAACTCAACAACTTTCAAACTATCTTCCAACCACTCATCATTTAAAAAAATTTCAAACACAACCTCTTTTCAAGATTAAAAAGAAAGAGAGAGCGAGAGAGAGAGAGAGAGAGAGAGAGAGAGAGAGAGAGAGAGAGAGAGAGAGAGAGAGAGTCAAGTCTTTGACTCACTCTCCCAATCACTTGGGCTCAAGGAGCCTTTCTTAAGCCTCGAGTAATCGTCCTCCAAAACAAACTTCAACATATTAATCCCTTCTTTTCGTGGTCGTGTCCACGAACTATGAACGCTCTAATTCTTCATTCATTTGAATGTAAGATACGTAGGCATAAGATTGCGATGATCTTGGCAAGCTACCTTCCCTCCATATTCTATTTCCCCCCTCTATCCTTTCCTGTAGTCGAACTATGAAAGCTCTGATTTCTCATTCTCTTTTGAATGAGCCTGCATAGGCACAAGGCCTCAATCCTTGCCGAGTACCCTATCCTAAAACCACCCATTTTCCCCTTAGCATTGCCTCTTTTATCCTACTGTTTCTCATTTATCATTGAGAAGAAAACAAACAAGCTTAGATAATGCTCATCACAAATCGAACTAAAAGGTTCCCATTGAGTACAACATACGTAAGGGGTGCTAATACCTTTCCTTTACGTAACCGATTCTCGAACCCAGAATGTGGTTGCGATGACCATGTTCTTATCTCTTTAAAGGTTTTCTCAATATTTTCCTTTCCCTCTTTTGGGATAAATAAAGTTTGGTGGCGACTCTATCGAACCGCATTCTGTGTCGTTCGTGCGAGGGTCGTATTTTCTCAATTGTGTGTATTTTTTGAGGTGCGTTAGCTGGCGACTCTGCTAGCGATGCATTGCTCCATGCAAGAGAGAGTTGAGCCTATCTTAGTTTGAATTGTAAGCTCGTTAGCTACGCTTATCTGTTTTCTTCTCATTTATTCCCTTATTTATTTGCTTTCCTATTCCTTATTTATCTTACCTTTTGTGATATTGTTGGACTACTATGCTTATAGGTACTTTGTGAGATGGCTCTATACCCGAGTCCAAGTAAAACCCTAAGATCAGGATGGTGGTTGTGTAGTGGAGACTTGCGTGAAATCTTTTGCGTGAGGCCGAAGCTAAAACCCCGCTTGGAGTAGATTCCCTTGAAGATGTTATTGTTATGGTGAGTCTTTGCCATGACAATAATATTTTCGAGCCTGAATCGTTGATCCCAAGGACCATTAACCCATTTCATCCATGGTGGTTGGTAGTGTTAACTCCTTTTGGGTTAATACGAACGCCCCAATCAGACGAGGTCCATTGAACGTATTACTTCCCGACAGTAATATTTTCAACCTCGATCTATGACTTTGATAACCTTTCTTAGAACCCGTGTATCGATGGTTTTGTAGTTGACACTTCCGAGGAGTCAATTTGATCCATCAACATAATCAAAAGTTCAAAAATCAATTTTATCTAATTTTGATTTTGTGATCAATCATATTAAGGTAGGATTCAAACTCATGACCTTCCACACTCACGACTCCTTACACTCAAGTCCTTATCAAATGGGTTATTCCAATCATTCATAGTAAAATGTCGCTAAAACTAATAATAATACTAATAATTCTTCGAAAAATATAATTTAATAATAGTTTAAAACCCGCAAATTTCTAATAATAATAATAGAAGTTATACCCCTTTAATATTAATAGTAGACATATTAATATTTTTCATATTAAATTAGTCATAATTTTCTTTCTAATGAAAATTACATGTTAAATAATTAAAAAAACTATAGATCCTAGAATAACAACCAAACCTTTAATGTAAGATCAAACCCCTTAAGAGAGAATAAGAAATCAAAAAGGAACCCCTTGTCTATTTAGGTCATTGAGAGTGACCAGAGGACTTGTAAGGATGTTGGATACGTTAATGATCTAATTTTTAAGTGAGATGAAAAAAATAACCAAATTTTGGGGTACGACATTGTGATTGAACAAGTGAAGTCTCTTGGTAGTTTGCTTGAGCAAAGTGTAATGAGTTTGATTATAGTGAAAATATTGTGTTGAAACAATAAGATTAGACAACTCTCTGTTTAGGAGAGGAACCAATATAACTCTGTGTGTTTCTTTACTTCTTGCTTTTTATTATTATTCATTCTGTTGCTAACATCTCTGATTAGATTCTGAACTTGTTCAGATTCTAAAGTTGATATTCAGAAATGAAAAAAATTATAATACACAATTTAACCCCTCATTCTTGTGTATTTTTCTCACCTTCAGGGAGTGTCATCCACAAAGCGTCTTGCCTGTATGACTCATCTACCCATCTCCACTACATACCGACAAACCGCCGTCAAGCTCTCGGTCTGCTCATCCTAAACCTCAAGTATCTCCAAGTTAGCTGACTTAGGTGGTCTTCCAAGAGCGTCTAGTATCATGATAAGGTATGTCACTCTATAGAACCATGCCATGTAACCCTCAACATAGGCCCAATGTACATGAGATGACTCATGACGATACTCCTTTAGTACTATGTGTCTTTCAAAATTATCCAATATCACTTGTAGATCTCTGCGGGGACGAGGGGAGAAGCGGACTCTTAGGGATATCTCAAAATATTATACAAGTAGCCATACTGGCACATCACTCGCTCAGGAAAATAAGGATACATCAGAAATGGCCCACATGTCAACCATCTAGAGTTTAAGGAAATGACGTCAAACTGGTGTGTCTGGCGATGACTCTCGTGTGGGAAGAAGCAAATATCATCTGGTACCATATGGTAAAGAGAGACTCTAAATGGCTCGACCGCGCCATTCCCTCTGTACGAAACAAAAGCGGTTGCACACGGTCAGTCTTCATTGTAGGCAAACGTAACTTCAAACCTGGTGATGTAAGGGAAATGGAGATGATCCATCCTTGAAAATGGTTCGGATACAATATTAATAACATGTGTAACAAATGGATTATGGAAATATTAGTAACAATAAATTACCGTAAGAAGCGTGCAACTACTTGTCATCTGCTTTGTCTTCTAAAGACAACTCTCGCCCATCTTCGTGTATTATAGTCAGGTCGATGAAGTACTTAAGGTATACCATATTGACATAGGCTGCACTTTTGTTCAGAAACATGGACGTGCCAACCGGGAACAAGAGGTAACACCTCAATGTGCAATGTCGATGGTACTCAACATGCACGTCATCACCTTCGACGTCCAAGGCCCCCTGCGAATGGCCTTTATAAAGCTTTTCCAAAAAAAACTAAATCTCGCACGAGAACCTCTAGTGTCACGTGCGACCTTAGCAGGATTAGTCACCAAATGGCGCACCATCATGTCAACCCTTTCCTCTCGCTCGATCATCCTATGGTTCAGTAATCTCCCCTTGTTAGAAAGGTGCATGAGGCATGAGACGTCATCCAAGGTGATGGCCATCTCGCCTATAAGTAGGTGGACAAATAATGTCTATGAATTCCACCTCTCAGTAAAAGCCACCACTATGTCGTGGTTTATGATCATGTAAGCCGAAGAACATAAAATGACAAGCCCCATAATAGCGAATAACATCAACGAACCAAGCAACAATGGGTTGTGGTAGCTCCAAAATATTCTTGTTGTGGTTAAATTTTTTTTAACAATCACGCTCTTGTAAAAAGAAAATATAATCGTCAGTATGGATTTAATTAGTCGACAACATATGTATTGCAAAAGAAAAGAAATACATCTTTATGCTAGACATGTCTAGCACCATGGACTGCATAAAGAATAAGTAAGGAGGTGTGAAATGGGTTTGGGTAACTCTTTAATGGGGCATCAGGATCGACAACGGCTTCCTTCTAGGACTCAGGGTTAATACGGGCTTCAGGAACTTCAGGTTTTGCCGCATCATATGTCTGAGAGGACTGAGACAGAGGACTACGGGAACTAGACGGTCGGTCGCAAAGTAGATGCACCATCAAACGAGTTATCAGTAACTCGTGGCCTCGTGGTCCTCGCTGCCGCAATCCTCTCTCATCGTACCGATGCAGTTTGGGACACACATTCCGAGCCTAATTTGACCAGCGTTGTTTTCAATCATTGCACATGCGTTAGAAACAGGTACATATATAAATAACATGTTAGGAGAAATTCAAAAATTCCACAAAATCCTCCAAATTTTTGCTCGAGTACAATCCGGAGATGCATCTTTGAAAACTATGTAGAGGAAATCCGAAGATGCATCTTTGAACAAACTTGCGATTTTTCTTCCATGGCAACAACCTATTCTCTGCCATACCAGTCCCAAAAACACTCAATGCATGTTTGAGATAGCCTGACATTTCGTTTACACTACTGTCTATCATACCTAATACATCTAATGTAGCCTAAACAACTATCTACAAATCAAAAATTAAAAAGAGATTAAATTTTAAAATATTTGCCTAATACAAATGATGAGAAGTAGCTTGAATGTTTGAGATGTTGAAAATGATGAGAAGTTTCAATGTTGCAGTGCTCCAATGAATGATGTTTGGTTGAGTGGATGAGAATGTTCAATGTTGCGGTGCTTAAGAGCTATTTTGAGAACGTTTTGAGAAAATGTAAAAGAAGGAAGATAAACAATCTGACGTGAGATATGAAACAAAAACGTTCGAAGATACATCTCTAAACCACCCACTAACTTTTGAATAAATAATATTTATATAAATATATCTTCGAACACATCTTTTACGGAGAAAAAAAATACATCTCAAAATTATATTTTACCGTCAAAGAAATGTCTCTTTAATTTTATCTAAGAAATTATTAAAATTATTGCATTCTGAGATATACTTTTAATGTTGGTGCGGGATAAATATTGTCCTAAATGAAATGGACATACATTTTTAGTGAAAACCCCAATTTGCCCTCACCATGAAAAGGGCTATTCATTTCACGTCTACCTCAGCCTCTCAGTCTCTTTCTCATCTGAAGCTCAAAACTCAAATCAAACCTCAAAAAGTGTAAACACTTAATTGAACAAATGGGAACCCTCGGAAGAGCCATATACACCGTCGGCTCATGGATTCGAGGAACCGGACAGGCCATTGATCGCCTCGGTTCCCGCTTCCACGGCGGCTATCACATCGAAGAACAGCGTTAGTCTTCTTCTTCCTCCTTTTTCCCTAATTCAATTTCAATTTCTCTTTTCCCTTATCGTATTTTCTTCATTGATATGCAAATTTCATCTTAGATTGATTTACCACTTCGTTATTCTTTTCTGCAATTTTCATTCGGTATCATGATTTCTGTGCTATTTACTGTTTTGCCATTCTGCTGTGAAATGTATTGAGTAGTTTTTTTCATTGTTGTGTTTAGTGTCTAGACATAGAACTCTGCTGAACATATTTGACAAGGCTCCTGTTCTTGATAAGGATGTGTTTGTTGCACCGAGTGCCGCCGTTATTGGAGATGTGCAGATTGGAAAGGGGTCGTCGATTTGGTATGGATCTGTATTGAGAGGTAATGGAACTCAATTCGCCAATTAGATATGAATTGTATGTCATTTGGTTTGAATTTTCGGATGCTTTTGCAAATGCAATCAAACATTTTGTTGTAATGCTTCGTGGGTATGTTTAGATTTGTTTATTTGAGTTTGTCTATTACATAAGAATTTGTGAGTCTGTTTGAGAGTGCTTGCAATTGTAAACGTATCCATAAGTTGTTTTTAGCTTATTTCTATAAGCTCTATAGGACAACTAATGAAAACAACTTCTATCTTAGTTTGACTTTATTTTATCCTTTAGTATAAGATAAAAATAAAGATCTCGAGATTAACAATTTGGATAGAAGCATGGTCCTAGATAGAACATTATGGTGAAAGTTGATTCATGTAGCCAGCCTCACTTAGTAGGATAAGACTTGGTTGTTGTTTTTGTTGTTGTTATAAGATAAAAATAGCTTATACATTAGTACTTATATTTATAAGCTCTGGATTAAGTTGTTCATCCATACAAAACCAATTTTTTATGAGATACATTTATTGTAAAACGAAGACAACAGCTTTGTGCAACTCCAACAAAAAAGTGTCTTTCTTATATTTTAAAACACTGTTTTCAAGGAAGTTGCATTGTTCTGATCTTCTAAAGTTGATTAAATGTGAAATCTTTGTGAGTCTCTGTTTCTTTACTTAGAAATTTATGCGGAAATCTTATTCAAACTTTACTTTACGAATAGGTGATGTTAACAGCATCAGAGTTGGAAGTGGAACTAACATACAGGATAACTCCCTGGTGCATGTTGCAAAGTTAAACGTAAGTGAGAAGGCGTTGCCTACTATAATCGGGGATAATGTTACCGTAGGTAAGTAATATTTTTCCACGATCAACAATGTGCTACATTCTACAATAAAATGAAATTTCAAATGGAAAAAATTTCACTGAGCAGGTCATAGTGCTGTTTTACATGGCTGTACTGTTGAGGATGACGCTTTTGTTGGTATGGGTGCAATTCTACTCGATGGTGTAGTTGTTGAGAAAAATGCCATGGTTGCTGCTGGAGCCCTTGTGAAGCAGAATACAAAGATTCCATCTGGCGAGGTATGTCTATGGCGTGTTCTGTCTGATTACCACTTAACACAGATTAGGATTATGTACCTGTTAGTCTTTAGCTGTTTTTGCAAATAGTTTTCATTTTTAAGTGAGCATACTACACTGCAAGTCTAGGAATAGTGGCTTCAATTAAATTCTAAGTTGTTTTTGTTAAGTTACTGGAATTTTGTAGATACATACTTTGGTTATTTAGATATTTTTAGGATAAATATTGTAGCATTGAGGCCGTTTTTAATATAATATGCACGAGGAATATTCTGAGTTTTTTTTTTTTCTTTCATTAGTATTTTATTTAGTAGAAATTTTATCCAACAATCTCATTCTCATTATATTTTGGTATCCAAGAGGTTTCTGCAACATAAAACCCTTGTTTTTTCTTCAAACTAGAACCTCATCTTTTCTGTCTTATGATGCTATTTTTATATGTGTCTCACGCCATTACCACTACGACCTGGGTCATCACCATGACATCTACAGCCACAACAAAAAAAATAAATCTATTGTTGGGTATGAGTTTGGTTCTAAAATAAACCCCTAGAAAACACAGATATCACAGAAGACCAAACATGATATGACATCACCAACACGGAGCTATGATAATTTTATTATTATAGGAAATAACATAGCATTAATATAAATATAGAATTAGCATAAATGATAAAACACAAATCTTAATTTAAAGACAGACTGAATGGTTTAAAAGTGCATATAAGTCATTATGGACATAAATAAAGTGCTCCTACCTCCGATCCCATTTATCAGAGAAAATTTACTCTTTTAGGTTCATTGATTATTCAATGTATCGGGATTGTATCATGGACCAGATACATTGATTATTCAATGAATCTTAAAAGTCAACTTTTTCTTATAAGTAGGACCAGAGGGAGTATTATTTTATAATATTACCGTGGTATTCTCGTTTACATCGATATAGGTATAAAAATTTCAAAAGATAAAGGTAAAAATATGGTGAAATGAAGTATGGAGCATGCAAAGTGTATGACATAGATACTTATCCCTTTACCACATGGATACAATACAGCTACCATTTTTAAGTGTCTTAGCTTCCTTGCTAAATCTTCACCCTTAACTAGATATATCACTTGTCTTAAATGTTACTTGATAGTAATATCATGATTATTACATTGCCACATCTTTAAACAATTCCTCTTGAATTTTATATACCTGCTTATGCCTTGTATCATAAGTTTCACTGATTCAAAAAATTGATGTTTTTTGTCTGGGAGAAAAATCTAATAAATATATCTAGTTTAGCCTTCTAAAATGCTTTTGAATTTCAAACATTATCTGAAAATTACCATGTTATCATCTATTACGAGGAGCGCCTTTGAATGTTGTCAGTCAGGTAATTTAGCAGACATGGTTGGCCTATTACAAATTTTTGGCTCAAATATTTTTCTTGCGATGAAAAGTCTGAATTTTGATTTTGTTCTTACCTGGGCACAGCTGGATAATAAAGTTTTTTTTTATAAAAAAAATACTTGCTATGTCTATCATTCATGACCTCTAAACACAAACTTACATATTTTGCAGGTTTGGGCAGGCAATCCAGCTAAGTTTCTGAGAAAGGTCACCGATGAAGAGAAAGCTTTTATCTCCCAGTCAGCCACCAATTATACTAACCTTGCACAGGTCCATGCAGCTGAAAATTCTAAGTCCTACGATGAAATTGCGTTTGAGAAGGTGCTGCGTAAGAAGTATGCAACGAAAGATGAGGAATATGACTCTATGTTGGGTGTTGTTCGTGAGATCCCACCAGAACTTATTCTTCCTGATAATATCTTGCCTGATAAAGCAAACAAAGCTCTTCAAAATTGAGTTCTTGAAAAGCAGCGTCTTCAATTCTAATCTTGAAATGTCATAAAGGGGTATTGCTTTTTTTTTTCCTTTTCAAATTCATGGATGAGGGATAGTTTTGGATCCTAATAACACCAAACGTTTTCTAGGCTAGAGTTATGGCTCATTCCAAGTTCCAGGAAGCAATTGCTCATAATATTTCAAACTGTGTTCTCCACTTTGAGAAAGGATTGTGTTTGTCGAACTTTAGTGTTTGATGTATTCTATTCCAGTGATTTCATTTTTACTTCTTCCTCGATCTTTTTGTTCAAGACATTCTTCGGCGCGCATAACTTCTTGATGGAATTGTTATTAATACTTATACAGGGCCTTCAACTCCTGCGTTTTTCTGTTGAATGTGGATTGCATATTCCATTTTGTATCTTTTCTAGTCAATTTCAAAACATTGTTTCTTTCAAAAAAATGAAAGAGTTGAGCACTTCACAATTCTGGAACACAGTTTACCTTTTGCAGTGCCATTTAGCATTAAACAACGATGCATGTACTTTCCGTTTCTTTGGACTTATAAATAGTTTTATTACTATTGTTGGTTTTTATGTTGGAGCTTAAGGGTGTAAATTATAAATTTTAAAGCATAATAATAAAACTCTTCATTTTTTTTCCATTGGAAAAATAGTGTTAAGATTAAGTTATTCTAAAGCGTTTCTTATTGTGTCATAGACCATAAAGATATAGCATTGCACCGAAACAAATTAAAAACATTCAAGGTGCTTGATTGATTCAACATTTCCGTATATTGAAATGAACTAAACTCACGTTCCGACAAAAGAATGTTCAACATTTCATTTTATTGTTTGAATATTTTATGATCTGAGTGTAATAAAAAATATTTTTTCGTTCAAATCAGATGGAATAAAAATGAGGATAAATAATAAAATAGAATAAAATATAGTTTTTTATATTCCGTTCTATTTCATCTCATTTTTATTAATCCAAACAATAAAATATAATCTCATTTTTATTAATTCAAACAATTAAATATCATATGATTTTATTCTGATCCGTTCCATTACATTCAACCATTCAAATGAGAACTTATTAAAAGAAACACTTTGCAATGCATGAAAATTAAACTCTAGAAATTAGTACTCAATTCATCCCACCATTTACCTTAGCATGTACTCTATTTGGACTTCATAAAGAAACACTTTGCAATGCATGAAAATTAAACTCTAGAAATTAGTACTCAATTCATCCCACCATTTACCTTAGCATGTACTCTATTTGGACTTCATTTACCTTAACATGTAGAGAAAAAAAATATTTTTATTTGTTATTTTCAAATTTTAATATATTTATTATTGTTGGGTTAAACTAGACCTCAACTTTAAGAACGCAATTGTAGCCACACTCTTTCCCTTGTAGTTGTGAGTCAATTTCTTACTGATTTAATTAATTTTTAATTAGTATAACCGATTCACAAGTTAGTTTGAAGTAGTTGGAGTTCGTTACAATTCAGTTTTTAGCTAGTCGGTAGTTTACTTCCATTTGCATATGAAAATTCTCTTTCGATCCAACATTATCATGTCACCATACATCACTCCTGTTACAAATCAAATCACCAACGTTGATCATTAATTTTGTTTATTACGTTCATCTAGCGAAGGTTTAAATTCTCTCAGTATTACACCTTAACTGAATGTTTTCAACTGTATTTCATGGTCACGATCGATGCAACGTGCTCTTGGCACCAAAAACAAACTAGTTTTCATTGATGATTTCATTCTCGTCCCTGATTTGGTTGATCTCAATCAATGTGCATGGGAACACAATAATTGCTTAGTGCATTTTTGGATTTTGAATTCGGTTAATGCTCTAATAGCTCAAACAATAATGTTCTTGGAGAGTGTTATTGATGTATGGAATAATCTCAAAGAACACTTTGCCAAAGCTTATCGTATACACGTCTCTGGTCTTCGTGTTGAATCAACAATCTCAAACAAGAATAAAAAATTATTCTTGATTACTTTACTGAAATGCATGAATTATTCTTGATTAGTTTGTTACAACAAACAAACTTGATGCCTCGTACACAAATCTCCAATCCCAATCCTAACTCCAATCACATTTCTACATCATCTTCTCATTTTGACCATTCATCAAATGATAATCCAGGTAATTCACAAGTCTCAATTGTCTCATGTTCCATTAATACCAAACCTGAATTTTGGATTATTGACTCGGGTGATAATGACCATGTTTGTTCATCCTTGCATTGGTTCAGTTCATATTACAAAATTATGCCAGTCAATGTGTGTTTACCTCATGGATATGTTGTTGTAGCTAAGTATTCAGCAGCCGTTGATTTTTCACCACATTTATGTCTTACAATTGTCCTTTACACTCATGATTTCTCTTTAAATCTTTTGTTAGTCTCAAGATTATGTCATTCCATTAATTGTGTTATCAAATTTTCTGACAACAAATGTATTATACAGGTTGTGAAATCATATAAGATGATTGGTTTGCCTAGTCAAATTGAAGGTTTTGATTGTAAGATCAGAGTATGCCTAAGAGGAGGGGGGGTGAATTAGGCTTATGGAAACTTTTTCGGATTTTTGGTGTTCTTTAATTTTTCTTTGGTTATGTTCTTGGTGATGAATGCAGTAGAAAGCATAAAGAAAGTGAACACCAAGATTTATAGTGGTTCCCTTCACAATCCGAAGGTACTCCACTCCCCTTTCCACATGAAAGAGAGTTTTCACTATTGTTTTATAAAGTACAACCTATCACACCATCAACCGGTGAGACCTACAATCTAACAACAAAACAAACTAGTGTGCAAGAACAATCCTCTTGCAAAACACTAACCCTTGTGTCCAACAATCCTGGATCACAAGTCACAACAGACTATTCTGTAATTCTTTTTGTAATTGAGAGAACAATAGTAATATCAATACAACGATTGATCTTCTCCTTTAATCTGAATTCACAACTTAATCTCAATACAAGTGTTCAAACAAATGAATGTGAAAGGTTATGCAAGTATGAACACTTTTTGAATGTATTTGAAATTATTTGAAAAGTAGTGAATATGATTCAATGATTGTTTTTGAAAATTGTTGGAGGTGTTTGTTAATCTGAAATTTTCAGAATTTATATCATCCAAAAAACCTTTTCAGAAGGGTATATTTGAGTATGAGTTAACACATGGAAAGGTATAACATTCAAACAATTTTTGAACTTGAAATCAAACAATTTTTCAGAAAACGTTCAGTGTTAATCGGTTAACCATATAGGTTAATCGGTTAACACTGTAACGTTGGCCCAAAGAATTTAAAATTTTAGGGCGTTAATCGATTAACCTATATGGTTAATCGGTTAACACTGTAAAAACTTTGAAAAATTCTTAATTTAAAAGTGTTATACCAATTCTAAATGGTTTTAAAATATGTTAATGCATTATGCAAAAATATTTTATAGTTTTGAACACTTGTATATCAATTAAATTAGAGAATTTGATATACCATAGCTTGTGTCCAAGTCTTGAAAGATGATCGAGCAAATGTACATGAAGCTTGAATGTTGATCACTTCCATAATACTTTGATCTTGGTCTTTTGAAAGCTTTTGACTTTTTGCACAGATGAAATGATCTTGAGTCTTGTTGTTGTTGTCATCAAAACCTTGAAACCTTGAGATGAAGCATGCTTCTACAATCTCCCCCTTTTTGATGATGACAACTACTTACAACCAATTGAGTCTTGTGCAGTGCTTTGACGATTTTTGGTTCTGGTCTTGTTTCTCCCCCTATGTCCATGAACTCCCCCTTTCTAAAAACAGAGGCTAAGAACAGACAAAAATTCTGCACACATAGACATTAGAAAGCCAAAGCTCTTCTCCCCCTTTGTCATTAGCAAAAAGGAAGGAGCTTTCAAACAAAACTAGAAGATATCGACAATTATGAAAGCAATCAAAAGAACAATCAAGTAGGTAAGCAAAACATACGAAAATAGAATTAAACATGCAAAAGAGTACAACCAAAGTAGTGTACGAGTACAACGCAAATGAAACAAAGTTAAGAACATAAACTTAAAACTTAATAACTAGAAAGCAATAAAAGACAGCAACAACAACATATTCTCTAAATGTCCTCATCAGCCATATCCTCCTCGTCTTCTTCTTCTTCTTCACTATCATCTGCTTCTTCAATCTCGTCTTCCACGACCCTGGTGGTTGAATGTTGAGGATTAAGAACAAGGTTGCGGAGAGAGGCAATAACTCTGGAGGTTTCGCGGTGCATATTCATGGATTCCGTATGCTGGTTCATAATGGTAGTATAGATAAACTCACTGGTTAGTCCTCCTTCAGGAATAAGATAGGCTTGATTGGCAAGACCGTCATCTGCATATCGGTATGTTTCGTTAGCTTCCTTGATGATACCCGTATTCTTAACAATGTTGATTTCGTTGACTTCATTTGTGGTAGGTTTCATCTTGGTGGACGGTTCTCTGTTGAGGTCCAATTCGGTCAACTCCAGAATCCTTGAAATCAACCGTGTATACGACAGCCTTGTTATGCAGTGAAGTTGTTGCTGAAGATGGTACATGATAGTCAAAATCCAGTTCACCCTAATTCTGTTCTTGATTGCATACATCAGTTGCATCTCCAAGTCATTAATTTGTGAATGATTTGAATCTTTGGGTATCAGAACATAACAGATCACATAGTGCAGCATTCTATCGGAGACCGTCAGGTTTTTCGCATAACACAGCATGCGGGCGGTCCGAGAGTTTGCTATGACCGTCTCTTTGGGGAACCGGCAGATCTGATAATAATACTCCATTTTGTCATAGTTTGCCCATAACCCATCAACATAGTTGACACCCTTCCTTAAGAAACAACCTTTTGAAGGTATTTTGAGGTGTCTAGCAATGGTGGACAGTTTCTCAGTAAACTCATGTTCTCTAACCACATAACTGATCATATGATTTTCATCAATATCCAGATATATAGCCAATTTATTCATAAAAGCTTTAACCAAGTTTGGATAAATGATACCAGAGTCTGAAACAAACTTATTTATGCGCTGATACTCAAGCAGTGCAGGGAAATCAAATGAAGATGCTGGAAATGCTTTAAGATTCACATACTTTATCGGCAGAAGTTGTCGGACACGAACCTTGAAGTCCATTCGCCTCTTCTTGGTAGACTCCATGGGAATGTTGTCGTCTTCAGAAGCAGAAGCATATTCAGGAAGTTTTCCATTGCCCTT
Organism: Lathyrus sativus; assembly: GCA_963859935.3. Taxonomy (NCBI): domain Eukaryota; kingdom Viridiplantae; phylum Streptophyta; class Magnoliopsida; order Fabales; family Fabaceae; genus Lathyrus; species Lathyrus sativus. Next base: position 662,848,451 of record OZ012739.1, read on the forward strand.
GTGTGAGGATGCCATGGATGAAAGTTTGAGAGATGTTGAGTGGATGGGGTTTGCTGAATTTATAGGATGTGAAGTTGTGGGTTCTGAGGAAGTTAGGGTTTGAGAAGTTGTGGGGATGGTTATGAGGAGTTATCCAACTTAGATAGTGGGAGAGAGATAGTGGGTTTTTAAAACTTAGGGTTTGAAGAGGGAAGTTCCAAAAATGAGTCAAAGAAGAGGAAGAGTTTTAAGGATATGAATTTGGACACTTAAGAGAATATTGACCACATAAAAAATGCATTTATCACATATAATATTTCAAAAATCTAATTAATTTTCGTTTCTGATTTTTAGAAAATTTAACAGTGTTAATCGGTTAACACATTAAAAAATTGAGTCAGAATTGAAAATTTAATAGTGTTAATCGGTTAACCCATATGGTTAATCGATTAACACACTCGAATTTTTGAAAAATACTTAAAAACAGAATGCATACACATGAAAACACAACACAAATAATGCATACACATATTAGAGAAAAAGGTCAGATGTCACCTTCATCAAGAATCCCAAGTTCTCGCCGAATTTTGTAGAATGGTTCTTTTGCCAAAGGTTTGGTGAAGATGTCGGCGAGTTGATTGTGCGTGTCGACGAAAGTAAAATCTACATCTCCATTCAATACGTGATCTCGAAGGAAGTGATGCCGGATATCTATATGTTTTGTTCTTGAATGCATGACCGGGTTCTTTGTAATGTTTATGGCACTTGTATTATCACATCGAAGAGGAATGCAACCGAGGTCTATACCGTAATCGAGGAGTTGTTGCTTGAGCCACATGATTTGTGCACAACAACTTCCTGCTGCAATATATTCCGCTTCGGCTATACTGAGTGCCACACACGCTTGCTTCTTGCAGGCCCATGACACTAATGCATTCCCGAGAATGTGACACGTACCGCTTGTGCTTTTTCTATCGGTCTTACATCCTGCATAGTCAGTGTCAGAGTAACCAACTAAGGAACAAATACTACCTTTAGGATACCATAATCCGACGTTCATTATCCCTTTGAGATACTTTATGATTCTCTTTACGGCTGTGAGATGCGATTCCTTCGGACTTGCTTGAAAGCGTGCACACAAACAAACGCTAAACATAATGTCAGGACGGCTTGCCGTCAAATATAGTAATGAACTGATCATACCTCAATATTTTGTTATATCAACTAGAGTACCGGATTCATCTTGATCAACGTACGTTCCGGATCCCATAGGAGTGGACATCACCTTGCAACTATCCATATCGAATTTCTTCAACAATTCCTTGCAATACTTGGATTGGTTGAGGAAGATGCCATCCTTTGTTTGCTTGATTTGTAGTCCAAGAAAATAATTCAATTTTTCCATCATGGACATCTCGAATTCTCCTTGCATCATAAGTGAAAATTCTTCGCAAAGCTCTTTGTTTGTTGATCCGAAGATGATGTCGTCGACATAGACTTGAACCAATAAAGTGTTTCCTTTGATCTTCTTTATGAACAATGTCTTGTCAACCTTTCCTTTTGTAAATCCCTTCTCACATAAGAAATTGCTAAGGCGGTCATACCATGCTCTTGGTGCTTGTTTTAGTCCGTAGAGTGCCTTTTTCAGTTTGTAAACATGTGAGGGATTCTTGAAGTCTTCAAAACCCGGAGGTTGTTTGACGTAGACTTCCTCATTGATGTAGCCATTCAGGAAAGCGCTTTTGACATCCATCTGGAACAATTGAAAATTCATAGAACAAGCGTAAGCAAGTAGTAATCTAATTGCTTCTAACCTTGCTACCGGAGCAAACGTTTCATCAAAATTAATTCCTTCCTCCTGGTTGTAGCCTTGCGCGACCAATCTTGCTTTGTTACGAACTATGATCCCATTCTCGTCAAGTTTGTTCTTGAACACCCATCTTGTTCCTATGATGTGCTTATGGTCTGGTCTTGGTACAAGACTCCAAACTTGATTCCTTTCGAATTGATTGAGTTCTTCTTGCATTGCTACAATCCATTGGTCGTCTCCTAAGGCTTCATCAATCTTGGTTGGTTCAATTTGAGACACAAAAGCCATGTTGAGACAAGCATCCTTTAGATTAAGTCGAGTTGCAACGCCTTGGCTAATATCACCAATAACTTTATCTATCGGGTGATCTCTATGCGTTCTCCATTCCTTCGGAAGATCTTGATGTTCTTCAATGATTTGAGTGACATCTTCTTGTGGTATTTCTTGATTCTTTGAAGTCTCTTCTTGTTGTTGTGAAGAACCTACTATATCATCATCATCATCCATAATAATATTATCCTCTTTCAAGGGGTTAGTCTCATCAAACGAAACATGAATAGATTCTTCAATAGTAAGAGTTTTCTTATTAAAAATTCTAAATGCTCTACTATAAGGAGAATAACCAAGAAATATACCTTCGTCGGATTTTTTATCAAACTTATCGAGATTATCCTTATTGTTGTTGAGAACAAAGCATTTACATCCGAATATGTGGAAGAATGCTATATTTGGTTTTCTACCCTTGAACAACTCATACGGAGTCTTTTTGAGAAGTGGTCGAATATTGACACGGTTGCTTATGAAGCATGCTGTACTAACTGCATCTGCCCAAAAATATTTAGGAAGATTTGCGTAGCTAAGCATTGTCCTTGCAAGCTCCACCAGTGATCTATTCTTCCGTTCTACGACACCGTTTTGTTGAGGCGTCCTTGGTGCTGAAAAATTATGAGAAATTCCACGCTCTTCGCAAAAATCTTCAAAGTCTGAATTTTGGAATTCTCCACCGTGATCGCTTCTTATAGAGGCTATGGTGAGTGATTTCTCATTCTGAATTTGCTTTGCATACTTCTTGAATGCTTTGAAAGCATCATTTTTCTGCACTAAAAACAATGTCCATGTGTATCGAGAGAAATCATCAACAATAACCAACGCATAAAAATTACCTCCGAAGCTTTTTGTTCTTGATGGACCAAAAAGATCCATATGCAACAATTGAAGTGGCCTTGATGTAGAAACCACTTGCTTGGATTTGAAAGTTGTCTTGGTCTGTTTTCCCTTTTGACATGCATCGCATAATTTATCCTTGATGAACTTTATCTTTGGGAGTCCAACAACTAGATCATGTTTTATCAATTTGTTTAGATGCTCCATGTGGATGTGAGCAAATCTTTTATGCCAAAGCCATGCTTCATTGTTGTTTGCCATAAGACACTTTACCTTCAAGGAAGAGTCGTCAAAAGAAATCATAAAAATGTTATTATATCTTTTACCTTTTAGCAAAATGTCATGAGTGACTTCGTGTTCTATCAAGCATTCCTCCTTTGTGAAGTTGATTCGGAACCCTTTGTCACACAATTGACTTATGCTAAGTAGGTTATGTTTAAGGCCTTCCATATAAAGAACGTCTTCGATGATTGTACAAGGAGGTGCACCAATGGTTCCAACTCCAAGAATTTTTTCTTTATTATCATCACCGTAAGTGACGTATCCTTTGGCCTTTAATGATAGACTTGAAAATTTGTTTATGTCTCCCGTTATATGCTTCGAGTAACCGCTATCAAGATACCATTGATTAGACGTTGTCTTGAAGCATACCTACAACACAAATTTAAGTAGTGTTAGGTACCCAAATTGTTTTGGGTCCTTGATAGTTAGTACCTTTTTCAACCCACACATAATGCCCTTTAGCAACACCAATATTGCGCACATAGCAAGCATTAGGTGTATGGCCTTTAATTCCACAATAAGAACACGTAGGTTGAAAGTGACTTCTATATCTAGGAACATAATTCTTTTTCTTCGCAACTTTTATCTTGTTATGATTTTGATGCTGATTTTTAGAATTGCTTCTCTTTTCTTTAGCAGCTTGTCCACTTACTTTTATAAAAATGGTCTCATTGGTACTTGGTTTTGAAAATTTAAAATATCCTAATCCACTTTTATCATTAGGATATCTTTGATGTTTAAGAATTTCTTCCAAGCCAATTTGACCTTTTTCGTATCTTTCTAAAACTCTTTTAAGTTGCACAATTTGAAAAGATAGAGATTCACAATTCTTACATACAAGACTTTGTTTTTCATCTATTAATTTCTGTTTTTCATTTTCAATATTTTTCATAAAAACAGAATTTTGTTCTTCTAAAAAAGAAATTCTTTTCTTTTGTGCTGAGATGCTTTTATAAAAAGTCTTGCATTCTTTTAGAAGTTCATCTATAACTTCTTGTGCATCATTATCATAAACAGAAAAATTGCTACTAACCTCATTTTCTTCATTGGAGTGGTGTGAAGCCATTAAAGCCATATTTGCACATTCATTGTTTTCTGATTCCGATGATGAACTTATCTCGTTGTCGTCCCACGCAACATAAGCCTTTTTGTTCTTGAAGTCCTTTTTGCCTTTGAATTTCCCTTTATTTGCGAGTTTCGGGCAATCCGGCTTTATGTAACCTTGTTTCCCACATTCGTAACATGTAACTTCTTGATTTGATGTGGATACTTCCTTTTTCCTGAAATGTCTATTCTTTTTAGAAAAAGAGGAATTTTTATTATTATTAAAAAACTTACCCAACTTCTTTACTAGAAGCATGAAATTTTCGTCTTCGGAAGATTCGTCATTTTTGTCATCCTTTGTGTCAATCTTCAAGGCAATTCCTTTGGACTTCTTGTCTTGACTTTCATGCTTCTCAAGCCTTCCAAGTTCCATTTCATGCTCTTGAAGTTTGCCAAATAAGGAAGCGGATGTCATCGTTGAAAGACTCTTCTTTTCCGAAATAGCGGTCACCTTCGGTTGCCATTCTCTTGTTAAGGATCTTAGAACTTTCAAGTTGAGATCATCATTGGTGAAGGTCTTCCCGAGAGCAATCAAATGATTAGTTAGATGAACGAATCTCTTTTGTAAGGCAACAATGGATTCACCAGGCTGCATACAGAACATTTCATATTCTTGACTTAAGGTATTAAGTCTTGATCTTTTTACTTCGGCTGTCCCTTCATGCGTTTCTACCAAGGTGTCCCAAATCTCCTTTGCTGATTTACACTGTGATATACGAAAGAATTCGTCCATACTGAGAGCGCTTTAAAGTATGTTGATTGCTTTCTTCTCATTCAAAATTCTCTTCTTGTCATCTTCATCATATGAGGATTTTATCTTTGGAGTGCCTACATTATTTATGACGCTCATAGGAACATGCGGACCAGTTTCTACGGTTTCCCATATACCGTCTCCTTGAGCCTCAAGATGTGCCTTCATACGGATTTTCCAAAAATCGAAATACTCTCCAGAAAAGAGTGGTGGCTTGTTACTACTTCCACCATCTTTGAAAACTGGGTTGGTACTTGCGGAAGCCATACTGAATCGTTAGGAACAGGTTACCTTAACCTGCTCTGATGCCAATTGTAAGATCAGAGTATGCCTAAGAGGGGGTGAATTAGGCTTATGGAAACTTTTTAGGATTTTTGGTGTTCTTTAATTTTTCTTTGGTTATGTTCTTGGTGATGAATGCAGTAGAAAACATAAAGAAAGTGGACACCAAGATTTATAGTGGTTCCCTTCATAATCCGAAGGTACTCCACTCCCCTTTCCACATGAAAGAGAGTTTTCACTATTGTTTTAGAAAGTACAACCTATCACACCATCAACCGGTGAGGCCTACAATCTAACAACAAAACAAACTAGTGTGCAAGAACAATCCTCTTGCAAAACACTAACCCTTGTGTCCAACAATCCTGGATCACAAGTCACAACAGACTATTCTGTAATTCTTTTTGTAATTGAGAGAATAATAGTAATATCAATACAACAATTGATCTTCTCCTTTAATCTGAATTCACAACTTAATCTCAATACAAGTGTTCAAACAAATGAATGTGAAAGGTTATGCAAGTATGAACACTTTTTGAATGTATTTGAAATTATTTGAAAAGTAGTGAATATGATTCAATGATTATTTTTGAAAATTGTTGGAGGTGTTTGTTAATATGAAATTTTCAGAATTTATATCATCCAAAACACCTTTTCAGAAGGGTATATTTGAGTATGAGTTAACACATGGAAAGGTATAACATTCAAATAATTTTTGAACTTGAAATCAAACAATTTTTCAGAAAACGTTCAGTGTTAATCGGTTAACCATATAGGTTAATCGGTTAACACTGTAACGTTGGCCCAAAGAATTTAAAATTTTAGGGCGTTAATCGATTAACCTATATGGTTAATCGGTTAACACTGTAAAAACTTTGAAAAATTCTTAATTTAAAAGTGTTATACCAATTCCAAATGGTTTTAAAATATGTTAATGCATTATGCAAAAATATTTTATAGTTTTGAACACTAGTATATCAATTAAATTAGAGAATTTGATATACCATAGCTTGTTTCCAAGTCTTGAAAGATGATCGAGCAAATGTACATGAAGCTTGAATGTTGATCACTTCTATAATACTTTGATTTTGGTCTTTTGAAAGCTTTTGACTTTTTGCACAGATGAAATGATCTTGAGTCTTGTTGTCGTTGTCATCAAAACCTTGAAACCTTGAGATGAAGCATGCTTCTACATTGATTGATTGTGGTTTCCCTACTGCATATACATCTCATTCTAAATCTAGGATTAGTATTTCCCTTTCTAAACATTGTATGTCTACTGCTTTTGTTAATATTTGTAATGTGATTTTCAACCAAATCATATGACATTTTAGATTGGTCACTTGTCTCATGATAGGCTTTCTAAAATGTCTCAATTATATCCTCAAATTGTTAATGATAATAAAGCCTTATGTGACATTTGTCACTTTTCCAAGCACAAGAATCTTCTTTATAATCTAAGTTGATCATAAATTTCAATCGTTACATTTTGACTTATATATATATATATATATATATATATATATATATATATATATATATATATATATATATATATATATATATATATATATATATATATATATATATATATATATATATATATATATATATATATATATATATATATATATATATATATATATATATATATATATATATATATATATATATATATATATATATATATATATATATATATATATATATATATATATATATATATATATATATATATATATATATATATATATATATTCTTACCGTCCTTGATGATTATAGTAAATTTGTTTGGATCATTTTGCTTAAATCCAAATCATAAGTATCTAATCATGTTCAACAATTCATCACCCTAATTGAAAACCAATTTCAAACATGTCCCAAATTTTCCAGGTTAGACAATGGATTTGAATTTCTCATACCTCAGTTATATGCTTCTAAAGACACCACTCATCAAAAATCATGTATTGAATCTCCCCAATAAAATGGGAGGGTGGAGATAAATAATTAACATCTCCTTAATGTAGGCAGAGTATTACTATACTAATCCAAATTGCCCAAAACCTTTTGGTCATATGCAATTTCCTATGTTGTACTTATCATTAGCAGAGTCAACGTCCATTTGATCAATCATAAATAACCATACCAAATTATATATGATATCTTATTTTACATAAATCAAATAAAATATTTGGTTCTCTTTGTTATGCCTCAACATTACTAAATCATAGAACCAAGCTGAATGGTAGGGCAAGAAAGTCAGTTTTTTCAGGCTATGTTGTTCGTTACAAATGCCTTATCCTCGTAGACCTGCATTCACATGAAATATTCATCTCTAAAAATGTTACATATCATGAAAACATATTGCCTTACCTAGTCTGAGATTTTCATGCTACACATAATTGAGAATACTTCAGCGACTTTCATCACAAGTCTGACACAGTCCTGTACCAAATGCAACACTCCAGTCACAAGATCACCTCACATTTGACATACTGATAGAATAGAGGTATGATATAATATGATAAAGAAAAGTACTTTATTAATGAATGTGAAAGTAAAATAAATTCCAGAGCTACTGTTGTAACACCCTTCTAAACCCCACGGAAAATATACGAATAATCAGAGTAAATTTTCATGCATTCACAAAGGGCGTCACACATAACTTTTAAAAACATCAAAACCACTTGTCATGCTCATTAAAACTTATAATAAATATTCATGCTTCTCACAAATTCACTTTTCATGTAGCAGCGAATTCAATTTAAATCATAATTCTCTAAACAGAATATTCAGATTCATCACATACTTCAACACTACTTAGGCACCAAGGCCAACATCAAAATATTCCAATGAATATAAAAATATAACATAGAATACATAATGTATCTCAAAAATATAAACCAAACGATCCCAGTGTTACATGACCAGAGCATGACTCGACCCAACATAATTAAATTACTAACAACTACACCACTAGTGACTTCGCAACTACAAGCAGCTCTACTCTTGATACCTGCACGATGCTAGATAGGACATCATTCCAGCAGAAGGGTGAGAAATATTATCATAATAATCAATGCATATAATTATATATATCCACAACCTTAGAATACACATAATCAACATTCTCACCACAAGTCATCCATATACGTCACAATGTATATACAATATATGGATAATCACCAAGCATATTTCCTCATACATACATCCACAATTTCAATAAATTCACCTAAACATACACATTATGTTTAATTCACCATAATTCATATAAACATATACAATCATGTTTATTCATTAATCCCTCAGTCAATATCATTCACAATTCACATCATTGCACATAAACATTTACAATTATGTTTATTCATCATAATTCATCATAAAGTATACCCCCCCCCCCACACACACATACACACACACACACACACACACACACACACACACACACACACACACACACACACACACACACACACACACACACACATATATATATATATATATATATATATAACATCAAGCATATTTATCATGCATATATCTAGAGTTCTCAATTCAACAATTCACACACAAGCATACTTTCATATAACAATGATATCTATGCCATGTGACTCAATGCAACTCAATGCCATGTGACTCAATGCAACTCAATGCCATGTGGTACCAACACTTGTTATCATTTTTCGATTTTTACATTTAAACCGGGTCCGTTCCCTAGACCGATAACAACAAAAGCCCATTCCCTAAGATTTTAAACCCCGCTCTAGGTTTGGGACAAGTCACTAGCCTCCACGAGACTAGCAAGCATTGCCTCTTGAAACAAATGATGTGTATGCAATCAACAATCATATGCACTTAAGATCGTTCTCGCATCTTAATCCCATGCATACTCAATAATTCATCACACAAGAATTATAACATGATTGCACACTCACACATCATATCAAAGTATTCATACTTTCAACATCATCACAATTATCAAGCAATGCACACATATTCACAATATGTTCTCATGCATTATTCACAATATTGCATACAATCAATATGCATTCACATCATCGTGCCAACGACAACAAACTTCATCACAAATCATCATGCATTTTTAATCAATTTAAACAATGCATTATATATGCCAAAAGGCCACATTTCACAATATTGCACAATCCAGGATTCACGCCATACGGCTACCCACATCATAACATATCACAACAGTACACAAACTACTCATTTCCGATAAGGATGGAACATAATTGAACCAAACAATCAACATTGGATGGAAAACACAAAGAAATAAGAATGCTGTCACGCTCGCTGGCTTGCTCGCCTAGCGAACACTCGCTACCTGTTCGCCTAGTGAACAAGCTCGCGAAGGCAAACAGAAGCTACTGTAAGGCTTCGCTACCTACTCGCTGGGGCTTCGCCTAGCGAACCCCTCGCTACCTCACTCGCTACCAGCGAAGAGGGTCAATTACATTCTGCCCAAGTCTTGGACCATTCCATACTAGCTCACTACAGCGAACACTCGCGACCTGCTCGCCTAGCGAAGGTGCTAGCGAACGTCTGCGATGTTCAAAACCTCAACTGTCCAAACTCTTCGAAACTCCCAAAATCACCCGATTAAATTCCAACGAATTCCAGTAGTCTTAGCCTAACAATCCTCGACGAATCTACACCATTATTTCCAGATTTAAACCGTTCAAATATCGATTCTACCAATTAAATCTATTTCTGCCCTAGAATGGAAAATGGAGAAAACATCCAAACAATCCAAACAACCCATATATAATCATACACATTGACAAGATAATGATATTTCACACTCTTACCTTGATTAAATCGAAGCTAGAAGTTGTTCTTGAGCTTTCCAAGCTTTCCCCTCTTTTCCTTCTCTTTTCTCCTCTTCCTCTTTCTTTCTCTTCTCTTTCTCTTATGTTTCTATTCTTTCCTTTTCCTTCCACTTTTCCTTATATATCATTTCTATTATATTTCCTTCCATCATATTTATCCTCTCAAATATCTACCAATAATTCCAATAATTAAAATCATCCAAATAAATCAATTAATTAATATAAACAATTAATTATTGAAAAATTGGGCTGTTACAACTGCTCCTCATTCAGAGAAACAATTCTCTCACTGCCCAAACCCTAATATCAAAAACAGAAAATCCATCAATGCCTAACTACTACCCCATACACTCCTTTTTATATGGAGAATAATCCCTAAACTAACTCCTATTTATATGGAGAATAATACCTAAACTAACTCCTATTTATTTCTGGAGTTTCCTATTCTTTCTCACATATACCCTCCATTGTTTAGGTCCAATAATATCTCTATTAACTAACACATTCCCATCATCATTTGTGGGATCCGATCCATTCCTATCACATACTTGTATCTAATCCATCAATAAACCCTTTTATTCATGATTCTCCACCTGTTACCCCATCTCTTGCCACACATGTATCTTCAAGAGTAAGGTACCAACCATCACATCTCAAAGATTATGTATGTGCTTCATTCAATGACACATTAAATCAATCTTCTTCATGTACTCTTTATTCTATCTCCAATTTTATTTCTTACTCCAATTTATCTCCATTTCAATGTTATTTTAGTATTGCCATTACTACTCATACTTAACCCAAATCCTATAACGAGGCAAGCAAGTTTGAATGTTAGAGTCAAGTCATGAAAGTTCAGCTTGATGCTCTTGACAAAACTAGTACTTGAAAAATGATATATCTTTTATCCAATGTGAAACCAATAGGTTGTAAACACGTCTATAAAATCAAACACAAATCAAATGGTAGAATAAAGAGATTCAAGCCATGACTGGTTGCCAAAGGATACAACCAAATTAAAAGATTAGATTATTCAGACACTTTCTCACCGGCTTCCAAACATACTTGTTCTAGATTTAACATTCATTCATAAATAGCACTTACATGAACTTAATGTAAACAATGCCTTTTTGCATGGAGAGTTACATAGGGATGTTTGCATGATAGTTCCACCTGGTGTCCAAACTTCAAAGCCAAATCAGGTATGCAAATTAATCAAATCTCTTTATGAGAAACTAGTTTCACTTCTCATTCACCATGGTTACATACAAGTAATTTCGCATCACTCATTATTTGTCAAGAATAATGACTTTTCATTTACAATATTACTTGTTTATGTTGATGATGTCATTTTGGCAGGTGATTCCTTAACTGAATTTCAACACATGAAAAATGTTTTACACCAAGCATTCAAGATCAAAGATCTTAGCATTCTCAAATATTTCTTAGGCTTGGAAGTAACACATTCAAAACAAGGAATCTCTTTCTGTCAAAGGAAATATTGCACTGATTTATTAATTGATTCTGGTTTCCTTGGTTTTAAACATGCCACCATCAATCAAATTATGCCATTCTAATTGTCATGCATTTGAAGATATACCAATATATCAAAGGTTTATCAGCAGGATGATATACCTCAACACAGCCAAACCTGACATCACCTTCATTACTCAACAACTTAGGAAATTCCTGTCCAAACTTTCCATGGTTCATTATAATGCAGCTTGCATGGTTTTGAGATATTTGAAACATTGCCCCTGTCGAGGTCTCTTCTTTCCTAGGAACGTATTCCTTCATCTCAAAGGATTTTCCGATGCAGATTGTGCTAAGATGATCTGTATTAGGCTCTTACTTCTACATAGGGTCTTCACTCATCTCAAGAAGAACTAAAAAGTAAAATACTATGTCACGACCATCATCTAAAGTTGAATGTAGAGCTTTGACTGCATCAACTTCTGAACTCTAATGAATTTTATATTTGTTGCGTGACCTGCAAGTTAAGAGCTCAAACCATCAGTTCTCTTTTTGACATCCAAAGTACTCTCCATTTAGCTGCAAGTTCAATTTTCCACAAAAGAAAAAAACATATATTATCATATTGTTAGAGAAAAATTTCTTGTAAGTATTATGAAACTCATTCTCGTATTTTGCAACAACCAACTGGCTGATTTCTTTATCAAATCCCTACTTCCAAAACCATTCAATGCACTCATGTCCAAGTTGAACTTGATAAATATTGACCAAAGTTCAACGTGTGGAAAGCTATTAACTGATCCGCAAGTTAGTTAATATATTTGGAGTTTGTTACAATTCAATTTTTAATTTGTTTAGTAGCTTATTTGTATCCCAAGTAACAAGTGCATAATTTATTCTCTTTTATATAAACAACGTTATCTCATGATCAATGCAAGAAAAATTCACTCTATTTTCATCTTCTTCATGTCTAATATCACGAGCATGAGATTTCATCATTAGCTTTTTAAATAATATTTTTAAATGTCGTGAATTTAACTTTGTTGTCAATCTGAGGACATTCTTAATCAGTAATTTGTAAGTACCCTCTAATAAAAGCTTTTTAAGCCTTGACACCTGATCTTAGTAAGTTAACTAAACCCAACTCACATGATTTTTTTACCATTAATATTTTTAAATATTTAACAAGAATTTAATTGAATGTAATGACAATATAAATTTTTTTTACACTACCAGTTAATCATAACTACTAATTTATTTTAAAAATTTGATTTTAATCACTTAAAAAATAATACAAACGGATAATTACAATGTATTGAGAGTGTGTAAAACTTTAAGAGTACATGTGAATTAATTTCAATAAATAAATAAAATGAGATATAAATGATTGGTGGTGTGTTAGAGAAGAGACAAATAGTTCAATTAAAAAAATTATATTTTTCAAAAGCTGGTCTTAATTTACATTTTAATACATTTTAATTTAATAATTGATTTCATCTTTCGGCCTCGTGTAGGGCATAGTGACACAAAAGAAGACGCAAAAAGTGATAAAATTATAGTTGCGAATCTGCTCCGATTTGGATGGAGGGTAAACGATTAAAAACAAGGGTTTAAGCGTGGTAGTGGCTTCTTTTACAATAAAGAATCTGAAATTGAATGGCGCAAAATTCGGGATCGGAACGGCGCATTCATTTTCTTTTGCACCACTATAGATAACACAAGATCCATCTTCATCTTCTGCTTCTATTCAATCAGCAATGGTTGCCGAAAGCTTTTGTCAGAAGCGAAGCGATCATCCTTTCATTCTAGGTCTTCAACCGTCTGCACTCGTTGATACCGTCGCTCGCGTTGATTGCTCGTTGCTCGATCGTATTCCCGGCGAACGCGGTGGCTCTATTCCCGTCCGTTTTCAATCACTTCCTTGTGCATTCTTATATTCTTTTCAGTTATTATTATTACAATTGGTTGAATTTGTTGATTTTGTTGAATTTAGGTTGCGATTGAAGAGCTTGAATATATACTGAAGGAAGTTGAAACTAGTTCTCGTGATGAGGCTAATGATGATTCCCGTTCTTGTGTGATGAAAACTATGGCTGGTGGAAGTGTTGCCAATACGATTCGTGGTCTTAGTAGTGGTTTTGGGATTTCTAGTGGAATTATTGGAGCGTGTGGAGACGATGAACAAGGTCAATTGTTTGTTAATAATATGTCGTCTCATGGCGTTGATCTTTCTAGACTTCGGAAAAAGAATGGACACACTGCACAGGTTGATTATGCTTCTCGCGTCAATATCACTATTTTGATTGAGTTATTTAAACTTGTCTACTGACATAAATACTTCCTGTGAGCTCTGTATCACTGACATATCTGAAAAAAGGTGTGTCCGTGTTGGAAAATGACACATACACTTGTGATTATTAACGGCATCGGCGTGTCGTGTCGGTGTTATGTTTTCAGTGTCCGTGCTTCATAAGTTGTGTGAGAGTGTTTCAGAACTTATAACATGTTTATAAATTGTTTTCAACTTATTTTCATAAACTCTCATAGATAGTTTATCAAAATAGCTCATAAGTAAACAATTTGCTTTATTGTATCTTTTGTATTAGAAATAGGTTATGCGTATATAAGAGTTTAATTAAACTGTTAATCCGATCAGAGCCTAATAACAACTTTTACAAATGCTAAATACTTGTTTCTAATATTAATCTGTCATTCTACCAGTGTGTTTGCTTGGTAGATGAATTGGCTAATCGAACAATGCGGCCCTGTCTCTCAAATGCTGTCAAAGTACAGGTATTGTTTTATGTTAAACATCATTTGTGGATGCTTTGTGGTTAGGATTTAACTTTTGTCAAGTTTTCTTTTTTGATTTATACTCTCTCTTATTTGCGCGGCAGGCTCAAGAATTGACGAAAGAGGATTTCAAAGGCTCCAAGGTTCACTTCTTCACCAGTTTAACTGTTGTGAAACTTTGTGTTAATTTTCCTGTCTTGTACATTGCAGAGATCTAAATCATTAGATTCAAGCACACCCTATATTGTTATTTTTTCATGTTTATTCCACTATAATGTACCATAAAATGGAAATGAAGGTGCATTGGCCTTATATTTCTCTTGCATACATACTAAAAAGTTTCTCTTCGATCTGTCCTTTCATCTAGGTTTACCACTACTAATAATATATCATCTGAGGGTTCTCTTTGAACTTAATTGTTGATATATTTACATTTCAGTGGTTGGTTTTGAGATATGCAATACTCAATTTGGAAGCTATTCAAGCAGCCATTGCTTTGGCCAAACAGGAAGGTCTTCTTGTTTCCTTGGACTTGGCCAGTTTTGAGGTATTTTATATACACTACTACTCAGAACTTCCACTCCCCATAAGTTCTTTTTAAAAGGTTGGGTACACAAGTTTGATGATAAGAAAATTCATTTCTAAAATGAGTTTGCGAAGTTTTCTCCCACCCGAGCTTGCGAAGTTTATAAAATGAGTTTTCATTTGTAATATTTTCACTCAACAAGGAAAAGGATTATGAGAAAGAGTTACTAAATCAATATAATCACTAATCATCTAGCCCACACAAACAATTACTGAACATGCTTGATTTATTGCTTTCATTTACCTAACAAGAGCATATGCATCTCTATAAAATCTCACATATGAATGTATGATAGTGCACTAGGTGCCCTACCAATATAAATCTAAGTATTTAATACTAATATGCAAATTTCATTTTTAAAAAGTAATTTATGTAATCATTTCATTTCTCACTCACTTCAATCTCTTTATTTTGGCAAGATGGTTAGGAACTTTAAATTACCACTTCTGAAGTTGCTGGAATCTGGAAACATAGACCTCTGCTTTGCCAATGAGGATGAGGCAACAGAACTTTTAAGGTGGTTGTCATCCATAGGAGTTATTATCAACCTTGCTTTATATCAAGATATCATATTATGAAGCTATAATTTATTAACTGCCTTTACTTCATTTTGTGTATTCTGTACTTTTCTTTTAACTAACTTTTATAAATTTACTTTGTGATGAGTTTTTAGGGGCGAACAGAATGCTGATCCAATAGCCGCAGTAGAATTTCTTGCCAAATACTGCCAATGGGCTGTGGTAACATTGGGCTCTGATGGATGCATTGCTAGACATGGGAAGGAGGTTTGTTGATTTTTTGCTGTCCTTCTGTATGATATATTATACTCAGTTCCTTCTACAATTATTTTCCCGTCTTCCGGAATGTGTGTAGTTTGGTTTAGTCTGCATCCTATCTGATCTTACATCTAGCATCCCTTAATTTTCATCATTCTTATCGGTAGAGATAAGTTGTACGCTTTTGACTCGTACTTTAAGCACATTGTGGTCCAAAATCATTAATGAAAAGTTCTATAGTTTTACTTTCTTTTCACTTGGCCATCATTTCAAATTGCGTTCAAAGGCAATCTTGACTTATCACTTGTAAGTAATCATAAACCAATCTTTTTATTTGTCAGATGATACGTGTCCCGGCGATAGGAGAATCAAAGGCAACTGATGCTACAGGAGCAGGAGACCTTTTTGCAAGTGGATTCTTGTACGGAGTGGTTAAGGGTTTGTCACTAGAAGAATGCTGCAAAGTAGGCACATGTAGTGGTGGATCTGTCATCCGCTCTCTTGGTGGTGAGGTAACATTAGAGAATTGGCAATGGATGTACAAGCAGATGCAAGTGAAGGGTCTTCCCACACCCGAGGGCTTATGAAAATGAGTCTTGGCAACTGTTGCATCATTTATTGCTTCCTTCTTTCTATTTTTTCTTTTGCTTTGTTTCTTTCAGTTATAGTTTATGGCTGGTTTGACTAATGCATGGAAGGCTAGATATTTTTAGTGAAAGCACAAGTTGATTCGAAACTCTAATGTACTTCACCTTGAGGACTATGAACTGATATTCCTAATTTAATATTAACCACGAAGTTGAGCTTTACTTCAATTATTTTGCCTACATTTTTTAACATCTGATGAACTGCGTCAAGTATCAAAAAAGAGGCTGCTTACTCAAAGGGTAAATTGAAACTCAGCTGAGCACTGGCTATACATGAGCACCCAACAAGTTCATAGTTACAAGCAAGGGTGGATCATGTTGCCATGTTCATGGCGTCCTGATATTCTTTTTAGAACTAAATCTCACCTACTTAACTCCATCTTTATGGTTAAGATCCTCTATTTTTTTAAAACATTGTTTGGAAAAACAAAACATAATCTGACTACCAACTTTATAATTTAAATTTGTTTTGACTTATTTTGAATTCTGTATTTGCTCCTGTCTTTCTCACTCCAAAGGAGTCCCTGATATATAGTTCTTCAAGTTAGATAATAAGTGTAAATCTAAAACCAATGGAAATGTTCAAGAGACCTGTCATTGATACAAAATACAGACCTGTCATTGATACAAAATACAGCATGCCAACCTTAAATAAAGTAACCTCTTTCTTATTTTTTATTTTATTTTATTGAAAAGCGTTTTTAGGCTACTTCAGTCCGCACCGCTATGGTTATGAAGGTGCAAATTTCGAGTTATTTTCAAGGTTCTTTTGAGATGTATTTGTGTTATATATAAATTATTCTTAATTTTGATTCTCGAATTGTGTGAGATTGTTTTGTCTGGTTTAGGACAAATTGTTTTAAAAAAATACTTTAAGGAACCATATAAGGGAAAAAAGGCACTTCAACAATTAGGGGTATTTACGGTGTAGTTTGAGCGGTTTTGACGCTAGAAAACATCCGAGTCGTAAGAGAAAAAACGTGTGATTTGATTTGCTTCGGTTGTTTTTTAGAAATAAAACCAAATCAAGGTGATTTAGTTCGGTTTGATTTTTAAAAAAAATTGAGTCATACATATTCATATAGAAAACAACATAATTGTGTGTTTACTCATTTATACATTATTAAATAACAACAAAACTTATCATATTTGAATAACAACTTTTCATTTAATATATAAAAATTAGATTAAACAAAAGTGAAATAATAAACATAAAATAATAGCATAAAACAATATCAAAATTATTATAATAAAATAAAAAAATAGAGGAGGTGAGAGATTAGTGAAAATGAAAAAGAAAGAACAAAAGAGATGAGAGATTAGGGAAGAAGATGTGCAATAAAAATGAAATTGGAAGAAAGAACAATAACATAAAAATGAGAAGATAAAATAGAAAGAATATAAGAGAGTGAAGATTAGAGAAGAAGAGGCGATATAGACTTGGCGAAGAAGGCACCATACTATTAAGAGAGATTTGATAAGGTTGAAACTGAAACCCTAAGTTTGAGGAAGAGAAAATCATTCATAATTATAAGGCTAGGTTGAAACTGAAACCCTAAGTTTGAGGAAGAGAAAATCATTCATAATTATAAGGCTAAGGCATAATAGATTTAGGAAAATCATTCATAATTATAAGGCTAAGGCATAATAGATTTAGGTTTGGGTTGGATGTGGGATAAGTGAATTGGATGTGGGATAAGTGAAATTTAAGTTGTAACACAATGCGGTTTGATTCGGTTTGGTTTGGTTTGTAAAATATAAACCACGAGCTGAACAGAAACGTGCAATTTTATTAAAAACAACACAATCACATTCGAATCAAATGCAATTTTAAGCGGTTTTCGATTTATGATTTTCTATTGGGTCAATTCGATTTTGAACACCCCTATCCCTATCGACAACTAAGAATAAGATAATTTTATCAAACAAAACTTGTAATTATGATAAGTATATATAAGTTGATATGCACAACAATTAGCCTTCATGTAAATATGTTTGATTTCACATTTTCAATCTCTTCAATCCATAAAAGATAACACTTCATGAAGAAGGAAAAACAAATGAAGATAATAAATTTTTTAAGAGATGATCATAAGAGGGTGATATTGAGTTTGAAATTTTTAGTAGGAAGAGGTTTCATTTCACATTAATTGTGTGGTTCCTTAGCTTGATATAAAAGGATGGTTGAAGGAAAAGATGATGAAGGTCAAAAAAATATATTGTGCCACGGTGTTTCTTTTTAGAATTAGTATGAAACTTTTCATGAGACAAATTTCAAAAAAAAAAAAAAATTCTAGGAGAAATTTTCTTTTGATCAAGCATTTTAGCCACTACAACCTTACTCGACAGAGTCTTATGGAATTTTAGGTTGGATCACTTATCTCATAGTAGAATTTTGTCCTTACAATCTAGTTTTCCTTTTATTTCAGTTGATTACAAAAATTTTTGTGATATATAAAATTATGCTAGATACAAAAAAATTACCTTATGCCATTAGTACAAATAAAGCTTTGAACCTTTATTATATGATCCATTTTGATATTTTAGGCCCTCTTGTTATCAAGTTTATTCGTGGTCACTCACACTTTTTAACTATAGATGATTATAGTAAATACACTTTGGATGCAAAAATAAATCAAAAGTTAAATAACATGTCTTAAATTTTGTCGAGTTAATTGAAATACAATATGGATCCAAAATCAAAATTATTCGTATGGATAATGGGCATGAATCTATTATGACTATATTGTATTCCTCTAATGGAATCATACATCAATTGCTTCCATACACACTCACTCCTACTAGAACCCTTCTTGCAACTGCTTCCATACACAATTGGTTTTTATATCAATTAGATCTCAATAATGTCTTCTTTCATGAAAAGTTGCAAATCCTTATATGATTGTGCTTGAAGGTGTACCTTGTGAGAGAATTTTTAAAATAATAATAAATTAGATGATTGTATTATTTAAAGTATTGATATAAATATTATTATTTAAATAATATTATTATTTATTGATCCTTTGTTATTTATTGGATTTAATGGTGCCTTAATATTTGCATAATATTATTATTTATTTGACTTGAATAAATTTCAAATAAAGATGTTGCTTACCTTTTATTTAAGAAGGGGTGTTACTTACCAACAAATCCGTGTTAATTTTATATAAAACATTGTTACTTTTCATATGTGGTAATCAAAACAGTGCAATACCTTTTTTAAAAAGATGTTTCTGATTTCAAACAGATATCAACCTCATTGTAAATAAGAGGTCTTGCCACGATGAAAACATATAACAAATCAGTCTCAAATTATTTTCTCATACTAAATTATTTTTCTCTTCGCTAATGCATGAGAGTAAGAAAAAAATATTCTTCTGTAAAATACTATCAAAGACACGCTTAGATAGATTGCACAATTCTCTTTAAGAATTTTAAAGTATCCTGCAGGAAATTCGCCGGTAAACACTTTTGCATCCAAAATAAAAAGATTGCTGGAGGCGAATTGTTCCTTAAGCTTTGTGTGGAAACATACTCTTTGAAATTTTATGGAGCAAATTTATTTCTCTATTTTCATCTCCATTCATTCTTAGTTTTGCAGCAAACCCAAAATCGAAATATTTATAACAATCTTAAGGAACAACTCATTTTATTCAATGGCTGCTTCACGAAAAGAAATGACTTCTGACTTTGTGAAATTAGAGAAGTTCGATGGAGGGAATTTTATTCGTTGACAGAAAAAATAAAATTCCTTCTCACAATATTAAAAGTGGTGCATGTCCTTAACATTCCAAAATTGAAATAATTAAAAATGAAACAATTGCTGAAACTAGAGAGAGACAAAACTGGGACAATAATGATTATATATGCATGAGACACATCCTCAACGGTATGTGCGATTCGTTGTTCGATATTTATCAGGGCATTAACTTTGCAAAATAATTATGGAAGAAATTAGAATCAAGATACATGCAAGAAGACGCTACAAGTAAGAAGTTTCTTGTTTCTCAACTTAATAATTATAAAATGATTGATGGTAGGTCTGTAAAGGAACAAATGTATGAAATCGAACATATTCTCAATAACTACAAACAACATGATATGCATATGGATGAAACAATTATTGTATTTTTCATAATAGATAAACTTCCTCCATCATGAAAAGATTTTAAAAAATTATTGAAACATAAGAAAGAGGACATATCTCTTGAGCAATTGGATAATTATCTTTGTTTAGAAGAAGAGTATCGTAAACAAGATGATACTAAAAATCAAATTGCTCATGAGAAAGTGCATGTAATGGAGGAAGGAAATTCAAGTAAAACTTCTAAGAAAAGAAAACGAGATTTTGGAAAATCTTATGAAAATCATAATGTTAATAGCAATAATAACAATAGAAAGAAAAATAAAGGAAACTGCTATCATTGTGGAAAACCAGGACACTTTAAAAATGAGTCCAGGTTCTTGAAAAGAGAGAATAAAAACAAGAATTCAAGTGCAACAACAGACAATCTTGTTGTTGTCATTTCTGAAATCAACATGGTAAAAGATATAAATTCTTGGTGGATAGACTCTCGTGCTACCCATCATGTGTGCAAAAATAAAAAATAATTCAAGACCATCAATAAAGAAAATGGTAATGTTTTGTACATGGGAATGCCTCTACTGTTCAAGTCAAAGGAAAAAGGATCAGTAGAGATTGAATTCACTTCTGAAAAAACACTCACTCTTCAAGATGTTCTTTATGTTCCGGAAGTTAGGAAGAACTTGATTTCTGTACCTTTACTTAATAAGTATGGTTCTAAATCTGTATTTGAGGGAGATAAATTTATTCTCTCCAAAGGGGATATGTTTGTAGGGAAGAGTTATTTTTGTGAGAATATGTTCATGTGTAATACTATTAAAAATAATAATAATGTGATTTATGCTTATATTATCGAATCTTGTGATTTATGGCATATGCGACTAGGGCACGTTAACTTTAAAAAATTAAATGATATGATAAAACCAAATTTAATTTCGACTTTTGACAAAAATTCAAATTCATGTACTACTTGCATGTTAACTAAAATCGCAAGATAACCTTTTAAAGGAATTGAAAGAAGTTCTAAGGTGTTAGATTTAATTCATTCGGTTGTGTGTGACTTACATGGTTGGCCCACCATTGGTGGTAAAAAGTATTTTGTCACTTTCATTGATCATTGTGCTAGATTTTGTTATGTTTATTTAATGCATTCTAAGGATGAAGTATTAGACAAATATAAAATATTTAAAGCACAAGTAGAACTTCAACATGAGACTTTTATTAAATGTTTTAGAAGTGATAAGGGAGGGGAGTTCTATCATTCTAATTATTTTGAGTCCACTGGTATCATGCATCAAACAACTGCACCATATTCTCCACAATAAAATGGAATGGTAGAAAGGAAAAATAGGGTGTTGGAAGAAATGGTGAATGCCATGTTATCATATTCTTGTTTATCTAAAGGATATTGGGGTGAAGTCATGCTAACTGCATGTTATATATTAAATAGAGTTCCTAATAAAAGGAACAAGATAACCCCATATGAATATGGAAAAAAAGAAAACTCAATCTTAATTATTTAAAAGTTAGGGGTTGTAGAGCAATTGTAAAGGTGTCTGAACCAAAAAGAAAGAAATTGGGAGAAAGAGGAATTAAATGTGTATTTTTGGAATATGCTGAAAAGAGCAAAGCATATAAATTCATGGTTATTGAATCCAATCACTCATATCCTATTAATACTGTGATTGAGTCAAGAGATGCAATTTTTTAAGAAAGTAGATTTACCTCAATCAAAATCCCAAAGACAGTGTTCATTATGATGTTCAAAGTCTAGAGAGTAATGTATCTAATAATGATATGTTGGCATGTTCATAACCTAGAAGAATTAAAAGAATTTGAAAAGTGAAAAACTATGGATCAGACTAATTCATGTTCCTTGTAGAAGGAAATAAGGATTCGATAAACCGTTATGGACCAATTTGCTATAACCTAGAGAATGATCCAGAAACACTTGAAGAGGAAATAAAATCTCAAGATTCTAATTTTTAGAAAGAAGCTATCCAAGAAGAAATGGACTCAATTATGGGTAATAAAACCTAGAAACTAGTAGATCTCCCACTAGGATCAAAACCAATAGGTTGTAAATGAATCATTAAAAGAAAAATGAAAGTCGATGGTACCATTCAAAACTTCAAAGTTAGACTTGTCGCAAAAGGGTATACACAAAACCTGTTCTGGCCTGGGCCCCGGCCTCACCTCGCGGCCCAGCCCAATGATACACGATAAAGGCCCAATGTGGTTTAGGCAGGTTGGTCGAGCACGTGACTCCTCGACGGGCAGGGCATGCTCCCGTTGAGCAGAACAACGTGCCTCAAGACGTCCTCTGCGCGCTCCCCTCCGCGGGGAGACGCTGCCAACCACTATCCCTCGTCGGGCAGAACAACCCTCCGCGGGAAGAATCCCCATGCCAACGAGCAGGACAACATGTCTCTCCCACGCCCTCGTGTGCTCCACTCTGCGGGGAGAACAACACACCTTCGGGGAACCTCGCGAGCTCCCCTCTGCAGGGAGATCAACCTGCCATTCGCACGTTCTCCGCGTGCTCCCCTCCGCGGGGACACATCACCGACCAACTGCCCATCTCTGAAAGAGCAGGTCAAACCCACTTTCCGGAGATCACGGGACAGTTGGACTAGGGCGAAGACCACGTCTTGGTCTTAAATACGCCATGTAAGCCCTAACAGTCACCTGGGTTGGGCCTGATGATCCAGCCCAACACAAGTGACCGTTGGCTCAGCGCCGGGGTCTCTCTATAAATACCCTCTTTCACAAGAGGGTCAGGTAATTCACTTCTACCCCTCTTCTGTACTTGTGATCACTCTGCCCTTATACTTACTTTGGCATCGGAGTGCCTTGCAGGTACACCCCCTCCTCCTCCTCATCACCTGTGAACAGGAAGCAGCCCAACAGAGTGTGGCCAGCTAGTGATCCCCTTCTGGTCAGGTCAGATCAGTGGCGCCGACTGTGGGGACCGAACCGACCAGCCCGTCAGACAGCTCCTCGGCCGACCAGACATGGCTGGACGAATGTTGGTTCAAAACCCTGGCCGACTTTGTCGCCGAGATGACCCCCTCGCCAGACCCTACCACGAGGAGCCACAAATGGACTATCTTCGTCGACAGATCCTCAAACTCCACGGGTAGCGGAGCGGGCATCATCCTCGACAACGAAGAAGGAACCATCATAGAGGTCTCCCTAACACTGGCCTTCCCGACGACGAACAACCAAGCCGAGTACGAGGCATTCCTGGCCAGACTTCGCTTGGCATCAGATCTCGGGGCCAAAGAGATTAAAATCTACACAGATTCCCAGCTGGTCGCCTCACAAGTACAGGGAGAATATCAGGCGAAAAACGATAACCTCACCGAATACTTGGCACTCATTACCAAAAAATGCAAAGTTTCGACTCCGCAGAAGTTCAACACGTCCCACGCGAGCAGAACACCCGAGCCGATATTCTCTCAAAACTAGCGAGCACCAAAAAGAGAGGCGGACACAAGTCCGTCATCTAGGAAGTCCTATCACAACCGAGCACGAAAAAGGCCGACGTCCCGCTCGACGTCAACGCCACAGGAGATACCAACTGTTGGATGACACCACTACACGCCTACCTTAGCGCGGGCCGCCTCCCAGCCGACCCTAAAGAGGCCAGCGCGATCAAACGACGCTCCTGCTCATATGTCCTCCTCGAAGGCGAACTGTATCGCAGGGGCTTCGCGGTCCCACTCCTCAAATGCATCGACGCCTCCCAGGCCGCAGATGTCCTGGAGGAAATCCACGAGGGCATCAACACGCAGCACCTCGAGGGACGATCCCTGGCGAGAAAGGCCTTGCGAGCAGGATACTACTGGCCATCGATGCAAGCAGACGCGAGGGAACACGTCAGGAGATGCGACAGATGCCAAAGGCACGGGGACATGCACCTTGCCCCACCGAGCGAACTCAAATCCCTCTCCTCCGCATGGCCGTTCGCATGGTGGGGGATGTATATCCTCGGACCCTTCACCCTAGGATCCTATCAGAATAAATACCTGATCATGGGCGTCGACTACTTCACCAAATGGATTGAGGTCGAAGCCCTAGCCAAAATCACAGCCCACAACATACTCCGATTCTACAAAAGAAATATCCTCGCAAGATTCGGGGTTCCGCTCGCCATCATCACCGACAATGGCACGCAGTTCACCGACAAAAACTTCCGAGACTTCGTCACCAAACTCGGGATCAAGCACCACTTCACCTCAGTCGAACATCCTCAGACGAACGGCCAAGCCGAATCCGTGAACAGGGTAATACTCAGAGGGCTAAAACGAAGACTCGGCGACGCCAAAAGGGCATGGGTCGAGGAACTCCACAGCGTCCTATGGGCATACCGAACTACGCCTCACTCAACCACAGGGGAAACACCATTCCGCCTCACGTACGGAACCGAGGCGGTGATCTCGGTCGAGATACGAGAGTCATCTAGACAAACTGAAGCTCCCCTCGAGGTCGAAGACAACAACAACGCCCTCCGAGAGGAACTCGAACTAGTCGAGGAAATTCGATCGGGAGCAGCTCTTCAAGAAGCCCGGCTGAAACAGCAGGTAGCACTCCGCCACGACAGCAGAGTCCTAAAACGTGAATTTTAGATCGGCGATTTGGTCTTGCAAAGAAACCAGAAGGACTCCCACGAGGGTAAACTAGCCGCGAATTGGGAAGGTCCCTACCATGTCCGCGACAAGACGGAGCACGGGGCCTACTACCTCGAAAACCTACACGGGGAACAACTAGCTCGACCATGGAACGCCGAGAAGCTAAAGCGGTACTACAGTTAAAAACTGTCCGCGACGCCGAAACGTCACGACCACTAGGGGGCGACATGGTACCACCACACCTCCTCGCGTCTTCTAGAGACCAACGAAAAAGCAAGCCCTGCCTTTGTGTGCGCGGGCAGAAGGCTCTGCTCGACGGGGAACACCTCGATCGAGATTCCTCGTCGCTGTACCACTGTCGGCAGGACACCCAACTCGCGATGGGACGTCCACGCCGCAGGGAGAACTACCCCCGAAACGGCCAGGTAACAAAGTCGGCCAACCGGCCAGTTCCCCACACCGCCGGAAACAATAGTCGTCGAGCTACCACCCCGGACAGGCCTAAAAGCATACTAAACGTGCATTTCAAACATACAACCATACATTTCGAGCATAAACAAACATGCAGAAACAAAACCGAGCGCACACTTAGAAAAATTTCAAGAACTATGAAAAAAGCACCAACCCAGTAGTCATATTACACCATCAAGGGCACGCAGGCCCGTCAAAACAAAACACAAGAAAAACTACAAAAGCGTCGGCACGCAGACCCGGGGAAAATCTACACGTCCTCCTCACCCTCTTTCTCAGTATCCACAGGAACAACGTCGTGGACGACAAGCTCCGGATCGATCACCTGCCCGTCGATGATCTCGTGATAGGGCCCGACCCCGTCCACAACCAGAGCGACGCCAGAGTTGACGACTTGGAGATGCGCGACGACACTTTTGAACCCGACCTCCACAGCTTCCAAACAACCATTCTCCAATACTCGAATTTGAGCAAGCAAGTCCACACCAGTAACCATCCGCCTGTCTTCATCGGTCTCATCCTCGGCCGGACGGAGCGCACTTCCTAGAACCCCCACGCAAACCTTTAGCGCCTGCACCTCAGCCTCCACAGCCCCCAGCTTCTCCTCGACAGTCGTCACCTTCTCTTCAGCACCATCCGCCCGCTTGCGCTGGTCAGCAGTCTCCCTCTGACTTTTTTCCAACTCCTCGGAGAGCTTAGCCAAACGCGACTGCGTGAAGGTGAGGTCCCCCCGCAGCTTGGTTAGTTCGGCAGTAGAGCAACTTTCCTCGCTCAGGACCATCACCGTGGTAAAGGTCCCATCATCGCAACCAGATCCTCCGTCAGAATTCGACAACGAGAGTCCCGATCCGCATCCAGAACCGCCTTCACTTCACCGGCAGAAATAGCAGGCGACCTGGCCCCGTGAAAGTAGCCCGGGTGTTGATGGCACGGCGGGATAACATACCCCTCCTCGGCCGACCCGGTCTTCAGATCGATCAAGCCGCTCGCCTCCTCGGTTCTGGGCCTCTTTGTAGCCCCCTGAGACGAGGGAGACTGACTCCCTTGAGGGGACGAAGACGAGCTCTGACCACCCTGGACTGTAGCTTCCTGTCCGATTATTTGACTCACTCGCGTCTTCGTAGTGGCGACAACCTTCGAGGCACGCATCTTCTTCACCCACTCTTCGACAGAAGACATGTTCGCTGCAAAAAATAAAAGGAAAGTCAGCAACAGACAAAACATACAAAGTCACGAGAAGAGAAAAGCATCCCCACCTAGGTAATCGAAAGCCTCCTCCTCCGAGGAGAAACCGAGCAAGACTTTCGTATTAATCAACCTCTTCTTCGTTTGCACGTTCCCCTGCTCGTCGAAAAGATACTGACCATCAGGCGTCACCAATTTCGACAGTGGCAGACCACTCACAAACGCCACTATCTTTAGATAGGCGGCCATGTCCCCCTCGTCGAGGGTCCCAGCCCACACTATAAATCGATCGGTCCCGCGGTTGAAATGCTCCGAAGTCCATATCAAATGCACTCTCGGAAGCCACGCGACAAACCGCTAGCCATCCACCACTCGCTCCCCCTCGGTAAAAAGAGAGTATACCCCTTCTCTTGTGATCGGCCTCACGAGGTAGAAGCGGCCTTTAAAATCCCGGACGGAGTCCATGTACGTTTTGAAGAGTGTGGTCGGCTGCTTAAACGAAACCCAACCATGTCGGCCATTCATCGTTTGCCGTCGTAGGTGGAAAATACGGAAAAACAAAGGCACCGTGGCGTCGACCTGGAGGAAGCGACACACTAGCTCGAACACGCGGATAAAGGTCAAGGCATTGGGATGCAGCTGAGACGAAGCCAGACGCAGCCAGTCAAAAAGACCCAAATGAAAGTCGGAGAATGGCAGTCTGATCCGGGCCTCTCTGAAATAAAACTCGTGCATGGGGAATGTCCGCCGCCCATATCTCGAGCAGACACGGTGATGTTCCTTGGGGCAGTAAACTTGCCAGTTCTGCGGCTCTCCCTCCACCCGGTCCTCCACAGTGGTATGGGCGCCGGACGTGTCAAAGACAAAACAAAAAGGGGGTGGATAAAGGCTCCTCAGCCACCCATTCCTCGATAGGGAGAACTCTCTCATCGAAATCTGGAACCTCAGGCTCATTATCTTCGACCATCGTCCCCGGGACCAATGCCGAAATGGACACTTGAAAAGAAGAGGATAACGGTGAATTCGATATCCAAGATCAAATCCACCCTTCCACCGCAGGTCAAGTGAAAGGGCGACGAGGGCGATTTCGCGAACAGAAGACAAAAACACCCAGGAAAGTCCCCGAGGAGCATTTCCACACCACTTCTCCACGGGAAATTCAAACTAATAGATCGCCCCTCCCCGGGGGCTTCATCGGAAGAAGCATCCGTCCCTGGGGCATTCATTGGAATAATCGATCCTCCCCGACGCATTCATCTAAACAACCCTAAAAACTCCACCAAATACGGCGGGGACTCGCGTTTCTCCTCGGGGCACTCACTGTGCCACGACCACAAACCCAAAAATAAATGGCGAAGATAAAATAAAGGAGGTAGAAAACTCACTTTATAGCGGCGATTGACGGAATGCAAGACGGACGGCGCGGCGGCAATTCACGGCGGCGACAACGGACGAGGCGGAGCAACAGAGCTTCGTAAGTAAAATGGCAAGGTGAAAAGTAAAAAGTGTGCGGGGACTCCCCTATTTATAACTCGGCGCGGAACTCGAAGCTGCACTAGGTCCTTGAGTGCCCTAGGGTAGCCTCCCTCACGCCCATTCAACGCGTGACACGTGGCGGTAAGCTAACAGTCGCGTCTCTCCAAATGTATTTGCCCCACGCACCCGACTACGGGGAAAGACCTCCACACACACATCTCACCAAATACGAGCCGGCGGAGTCTCGCGCCACGCGACCTCCTTCCCCGAAACAACGTTTTCAAGTCCTCACTCTCCCACCGAAGAGCTTTGACTTGGGGGGCTCCTGTTCTGGCCTGGGCCCCGACCTCACCTTGCGGCCCAGCCCAATGATACACAATAAAGGCCCAATGTGGTTTAGGCAGGTTGGTCGAGCACGTGACTCCTCGACAGGCAGGGCATGCTCTCGTTGAGCAGAACAATTAGCCTCAAGACATCCTCTGCGTGCTCCCCTCTGCAGGGAGACACTGCCTACCATTATCCCTCGTCGGGCAGAACAGCCTTCCACAGGCAGAATCCCCATGCCAACGAGCAGGACAACATGTCTCTCCCACGCCCTCGTGTGCTCCACTCTGCGGGGAGAACAACACACCTTTGGGGAACCGCACGAGCTCCCCTCTGCGGGGAGATCAACGTGCCATTCGCACGTTGCCCACGTGCTCCCCTCCGCGGGGACACGTCACCGACCAACTGCCCACCTCCGAAAGAGCAGGTCAAACCCACTTTCCGGAGATCACGGGACAGTTGGACTAGGGCGAAGACCACGTCCTGGTCTTCAATACGCCACGTAAGCCCTAGCAGTCACCTGGGTTGGGCCTGGAGATCCAGCCCAACACAAGTGACCGTTGGCCCAGCGTTGTGGTCTCTCTATAAATACCCTCTTTCACAAGAGGGTCAGGTAATTCACTTCTACCCATCTTCTGTACTTGTGATCACTCTGCTCTTATACTTACTTTGGCATCAGAGTGCCTTGCAGGTACACCCCCTCCTCCTCCTCCTCATCACCGGTGAACATGCAGCAGCCCAACAGAGTGTGGCCAGCTAGTGATCCCCTTCTGGTCAGGTCAGATCAGAAGGTATTGATTACTTTGATATGTATGCACCTGTTGGCACTTGCTTCCATCTATAAGCTTGTAATCCATCAAATGGGTGTTAAAACTGATTTTCTAAATGAAGAGTTAGATGAAGAGGTGTATATGAAACAACCTAAAGGATTTGTCATCAAAGGTCAAGAACATAAAGTGTGTAAGTTAACCAAGTCTTTATATGGGTTAAAACAAGCACCTAAACAATGGTACCAAAAATTTGACCATGTTGTGTTAATCAATGGATACAACATAAATGAATCTGATAAATGTATTTATAGTAAATTTAACAATGGAAAATGTGTCATGATTTTTTTATATGTGGATGATATGTTAATCTTTGGTACTTATTTATAGGAGGTAGAAAAGACTAAAACTTTCTTATCCTAAAATTTTGATATGAAAGACTTAGGTAAAGCATATAAGATTTTGGGAATTAAAATCATAAGAGATGGTGAAAATATTGGTTTATCCCAATCTCACTACATCGAAAAGGTGCTTAACAAATTTGATCATTTCAATTGTAAACCAGGTTCTACCCCATTTGATCAAAATGTTAATTTGCAACCACATAAAGGGTATCCAGTGGCACAACTTGAATATTCAAAAGTGATCAGATACTTGATGTATGGTATGACTTGTACCAGGCTTGATATAACATATGTTGTTGGTAGGTGAAGTCGGTATACAAGTAATCCAAGTAAAAACCATTGGCATGATGTTAATAGAGTATTAAAATACTTGAAAGGGATAATTAACAATAGCTTAACCTATAGTGGATATCCTTCAGTTTTAGAGGGATATACAGATGCTAGTTGGGTAACATATGTAGAAGATAATGTCTTTACTAGTGGATGGATCTTCAAACTTGGTGGAGTTGCAGTTTCTTGGGGTTCAAAGAAACAGACTTGCATTGCCGACTCCACAATGGCTGCAGAGTTTATTACTCTAGCTTTCGGCAGTAAAGAAGCTGAAGGGCTAAGAAATTTATTGTATGAGATACCTATTTGGCTAAAGCCAATGGCACCTGTATCCATACATTGTGATAGTTAGTATACACTATCAAAAGCATATAGCCAAGTATATAATGGAAAATCTCGATATATTGGTATAAGACATAGCTATGTGAAGGATTTAATTTCAAATGGAGTAATTTCCATTGTGCTCATAAGAACTGAAAATAATCTTGCAGATCCTTTGACGAAAGGTCTAACAAAAGACGTGGTGATGAAAACATCATTGGAGATGAGTCTAAAGCCCATATCTAATTGATCACCAATAGTAGAAACTCAACTCACATTTAGTTAAAATTAAATCTTGAGTTCAATGGTGAAAGTACACTATTAGAATGATTGCAAAGTACTTGATTATAAATACATCCCAAAGGGCAAAAGTACTTGGAGACCATAAGTAAAAGATGGAAGGCTGAGATTATTCTCTTAATAGATATATAACATATATGTGCTGAAATGTTTCCGATATAGTCTACCTATATGAGAATGAAGTGGACCGTTTCATAGAGTTCAAGGGCTTAACTCTTAAATTCTCATGAAAAGGATACACGAAATAGGACATTATCAAATGTGTCATATTTACAATTATTCTGATAGTATCAAGATTTCATGTATAAGTTTTGTACACTTGTTTTAATGAATAGTTGGTTCAAAACTTGTCTACCAATGTCTATTTGGGATGAGTGAAACCCATAGGTTACTAAGTATTGGTTCAAATCGTAAGATATCAATATTTGAAACCATGATATTTTCAGAATTATGAGATTTAGTTATTTTTAAAATGGTGGAAAATTGTGAGAGAATTTTTAAAATAATAATAAATTAGATGATTGTATTATTTGAAATAATGATATAAATATTATTATTTGAATAATATTATTATTTATTGGTCCTTTGTTATTTATTGGATTTAATGGTGCCTTAACATTTGAATAATATTGTTATTTATTTAAGGTGAATTAATTCTAAATAAAGACGTTGCTTACCTTTTATTTAGGAAGAGGTGTTACCTACCAACAAACCAGTGCTAATTTTATGAAAAACGTTGTTACTTTTAAATGTGATAATCAAAACAGTGCAATAACTTTTCTAAAAAGATGTTTATGTTTCCAAACAGATATCAACCTCATTATAAATAAGAGGTCTTGCCACGATGAAAACATATAACAAACAAGTCTCAAATTATTTTCTTATACTAAATTATTTTTCTCTTCTCTAATGCATGAGAGCAAGAAAAAGAAATATTTTTCTGTAAAATACTATCAAAGATACTCTTAGAGAGATTGTGCAATTCTCTTTAAGGATTCCAAAGTATTCTATGGGAAATTCACCGATAAACCCTTTTGCATCCAAAGTACAAAGATTGGTAGGGGCGAATTGTTCCTTAAACTTAGTATGAAAACATACGTTTTGGAATTTTATGGAGCAAATTTATTTCTCTATTTTCATCTCCATTCATTCTTAGTTTTGCAGCAAACCCAAAATCAAAATATTTATAACATACCTTTTACTAAGCAAATCAAAGTTTGTAAACTTTTGAAGAGTTTATATAGCTTAAAACATGCTAGTAGGAAATGGTATGAGGAATTAACCTCCATACTAGTGCAACATGGTTATAAATAGTCTGACTTAGGTTATTCTTTATTTATCCTAAATCAAAGTGATACATTCACAACTATTTAAGTGTACGTTGATGACATCATACTAATTGGAAATTCAATGAGTGAGTTTGACAAAATTAAGGTATTCTTGACCAGAATTTCTAGTCAAGGACATGAGATTTCTCAAATGTTTTTTAGGTTTAAAAGTATCACATACTTAAAACATATTCTTGGTCGAGGTCTTATGCTTCATAGAAACTCAAATTTGAAAATATTGGATTACTGTGATGCAAATTAGGCTGACTGTATTGATTCTAGAAAGTCCTTATTATGAATATTTCTTTTTTTTAGGGTCTTGTTGATAGGGCCGCAAGTGCACGACTTTATAGGTTTTAGTATAAAATATTTTATCAATTCCACAGAAACCATTCACCAATTATCGTTATCTGTTACTAAGGTGTTTATCTAAGGCTATGTGATTTGTTTGTTTTGCGCAAAATTTAAATTTATTGGTTTAATTCAAATTTAATAACGAGAGGCCGAAACATGTTTTACATTTACCTTTGTTATTCTTATAAATTACAACACTTTATTGTGACAAGAAAAATATTTTCAGCAGAAAAACTAAGTTAGAGGTACCATCCGCTTTCGCTTGTCCGCTATTAGATTTTAAACTCACAAATACAAGTTTAAAATCCCTTTACAAAATAGTAGTTTCTTATTTAATTTAGAAAATGAATTCACTATTTTAAAAATTAAAAATATGAATTTTCCTTAGTCATATACCGTTTTCGTTCTTTCGAACCAAAACCCGTATTTATGTATTTCTACTTTTGTAGCAAGCCTTAGCTTTAAAAACAAAATTTTTGGAACTTAAAGTTACAAATTTATTGAGCACACAATTTATAGAGTCCCGTCGATACGACGGTCCTCATGTTTTAGACTCAACCGATTTACTCAAACATAAAATAAATAAATAAATAGTGTTTGAATAATAGTAATTCATGACCTACATAATAAAATTCAACAAGTAAATTTAATCTGAAATAATGGAAAAAAAAAAGAAGCTAAAATTGTATAAATCAAATTGCTCTGAAGGGAGACTTTTACCCGATACAGCAGCAACGTCAGAATAAAAATTGTAGAAAACAAATAACAACAACATAATTTGAAATTAGCAGCAACAAAATACTCTAATTATGCAAAAAATAAATTACATAAACACCTCATTGTAAGTTGTTTATGCTTTTACAAGTGAATATAGTGTTAGTACAAAGCTTAGAAGGACGGATGTAAATCATGCAACAGAAGAGGAGAAAGTGTTGGAATTGGAGAAATTATTTATGTAAATGTGACGGTTTTTCTAGGTAAGATCATCAAAGTGTTGGAATTGGAGAAATTATTTATGTAAATGTGACGGTTTTTCTAGGTAAGATCGCCATGACAGGTGTCATCGAGGTGACATTCTACTTGTCATGACCTTCTGACTTGGTCATTTGAACAAGGGGTTCATGACGGATGTCAGCTTGTTGACGTTCTAGCCTTCATGACCCCTTCATGACCTTCAGGCGTGTGCTTGTTGACGTTCTGCCCTTCATGACCTTTAGGCGTGCACTCCCTCTTTTTTGCTTAGCTGACTGAAGGTCTGGGTATGGAGGGGTCATGACGGTCGTCATTACTTGATTGTGCTCATCATGATAGTTAGAACTTAGCCCTTTTTAGTTGTTTTTGTCGTTTTTCTCCGTTTTTACGTGCATAAGTCATTAAGTGATAAGTACTTGAAAAACAACGAATGATATCAATAGGGGAGTTCATGGGTGCGGGTCGACCCGCAAACCCGCCTACCCAAACCGAACCAACTCACTAATTACCCGGACCCATTCATTTACGGGTATACCCGACCCAACCCGTATAGATTTGGTTCGGGTATTGGGTTTTAGTTTCTAAACCCATGAACCCGTTGACCCAACCCGTTGATGTGGCATAATTAATTATTATTATTATTATTATTTATAAATTTTAAAGTTGCTATAACTTTGTAAATTGTAACGTACACAAAGATCTTTTGCACTTTCCTTCCAGTTTCCAATCACACATTAAATTATTATTATTAAACATTATTATTAATATTAATCATGCTTGCTTGACTTATGCACTTCTAGTTTACACTTTACTGTCTTTTTATTTTTTTAATGAATCTTTATTAACTAATAATAATTAAGTATATATTAGAAACTTACTAAACTAAAGACAATACCACTTAACCTAACCCTATTTTTTTACTACGGCAAATCTCAAACGTTACCACTCCTCTTTCTCTCACGATTTTTTTTTTCATTTTACTCTCTCACATTCCAATTCCATCTTGCTTTCGAAAATCCACAGTCTATACTTTGACTCTCTCATAGTTTCGTCTCCATATTGAATAAGGTTTTATACTTTTTATAGTTCTACAATATATTTATTTCAATGCAATATATTATTTTTACAGTATGTACTTCAATAGTTTTATATCAATGCAAAATATGATGATAGGTTCAATGTAATGTACTATTTTGTTTCATATGATGCAAAGTACTATTTTGTTTCATATGATGCAAAGTACTATTTTGTTTCATATGATGAAAATATATTTTGATTCAAAGTCCTGTTCTGTTTCATATTATTAATTTAAATATATTTTGTTTAATGTTGTTTTAATAATAATTTATATTAAAAATTATTTTTTTATAGAAAATGGAAGTGGAACAATCACAAATTGTCAATAATTTTTCCATTTTTGATTGTTTTATATAATAATTTTTTTATATAAATTGTTTTAATAATAATTTATATTAAAGATTTGTGATTGTTCCACTTCCATTTTCTATAAAAAAATAATTTTTAATATAAATTATTATTAAAACAACATTAAACAAAATATATTTAAATTAATAATATGAAACAGAACAGGACTTTGCATCAAAATATATTTTCATCATATGAAACAAAATAGTACTTTGCATCATATGAAACAAAATAGTACATTACATTGAACCTATCATCATATTTTGCATTGATATAAAACTATTGAAGTACATACTGTAAAAACAATATATTGCATTGAAATAAATATATTGTAGAACTATAAAAAGTATAAAACCTTATTCAATATGGAGACGAAACTATGAGAGAGTCAAAGTATAGACTGTGGATTTTCGAAAGCAAGATGGAATTGGAATGTGAGAGAGTAAAATGAAAAAAAAAATCGTGAGAGAAAGAGGAGTGGTGACGTTTGAGATTTGCCGTAGTAAAAAAATAAGGTTAGGTTAAGTGGTATTGTCTTTAGTTTAGTAAGTTTCTAATATATACTTAATTATTATTAGTTAATAAAGATTCATTAAAAAAATAAAAAGGCAGTAAAGTGTAAACTAGAAGTGCATAAGTCAAGCAAGCATGATTAATATTAATAATAATGTTTAATTATAATAATAATAATAATTTAATGTGTGATTGGAAACTGGAAGGAAAGTGCAAAAGATCGTTGTGTACGTTACAATTTACAAAGTTATAGCAACTTTAAAATTTATAAATAATAATATAATAATAATAATAATAATTAATTATGCCACGTCAACGGGTTGGATCAACGGGTTCATGGGTTTAGAAACTAAAACCCAATACCCAAACCAAATCTATACGGGTTGGGTCGGATATACCCGTAAATGAATGGGTCCGGGTAATTAGTGGGTTGGTTCGGTTTGGGTAGGCGGATTTGCAGGTCGACCCGCACCCATGAACACCCCTAAACATAACGATTTATGATAAGGAGGTCATCCATTTTTACAATTGATTATGGCTCAAGAAACATAGGAGGAATGAAATGATAATAAAAGGTCAAATAAGAGCATGTATAATTAATAAAAACAAGCTTTTAATAACATAATTTTTGGTTGCCAAAAACATCAATTTTGTCATTTAATACATAACTGTTTCGGTAAATATAATTTCTTTTTTTTTTCATAATTTCAAATATCTTTTTCTATATTTAATGATTCTACACATTCCTTAAATATTTACTAATATTATATTTTCATATACTAGCCAATGTTAATCTCATCTATTTATTGAAGTTACTCAAATATCAGTAATATCTGAGAAATCAACATGCAAAACATTTTTAAAATGTACAAGACTCAAAAGTATTTCCTTTTATCTAATTTTCTATTCTTGAAAATTGATTATTCTTTTGAAATTATATTTGAGAGATTACTCATATCATCATATGAATCAAATCAAAATGACATAATGTGACAGTTTAAAATGGGAAAACTGAGTTTCATACCAGCATTTCCAAAAGATTTAGCTTCACCTTGATCATACAAAATTCAACTCATGTTCCAATTTTGTATGCCCCCGAATGCATAAAACCAACTGTTACATGCAATTCACTAGTCTAACATCTAAAACAATTTATTGCAAGTTTTACACCAATAATGCTCAAACCAATTTATCAACTAACCAGCTACTTGCCAAGTACATGGAGCATTATAGCATTCTGTGCGTGCATTCGGTTCTCAGCTTGAGGGAAGACTATTGAATATGGAGCTTCAACAACTTCGTCAGTCACTTCCACCCCTCTTTCCGCGGGTAAGCAGTGCATGAAAAATGTCTTTGAACCAGCTGCATCCATAAGATTCTGATCCACCTGCATTAAGCATATCGCACAGCATTTAACACCACCAAATCGAAATAAATGCAGAAATATGTCTCGTTATTACCCAAAAACACCATCTTTGCTGACTACTAACATTATAGTATTAAGTACCTGAAATCCTTTAAACACTTGACGGCGATAATCAGCTTCTTCCTTTTGCCCCATGCTGGCCCAGACATCTGAATACACAACATCAGCTCCTTTAACAGCTTCTTTCGGATCATGACTTATCTCAATCTTGCTGATTCCAGCTTTCCTTGCCTTCTCAACTGTTTTCGCATCAGGTTCAAATCCTTTTGGACACGCACAAACAAAGTGAAAAGGAACTACAGCTGCCAACAACAACCATGAGTGGACAATATTATTTCCATCTCCAACATAGACAACCTGACATGCACAACACCGAATATGGTCAAATAACCATTCTCAAACTAGTGCCACCAAGAAATAGAAAGAAGCAAACAATTCAATATAAACAACACAAACACAAACTTACCTTGGTTCCTTCAAACCGACCAATGTGCTCAATCATAGTAAGGGCATCAGCCATTATCTGGACAGGATGGTTGTAGTCTGTCAAACCATTGACGACAGGGACAGTTGCATATTTTGCAAGATCAAGTATGTCCTGCAATTAATTAAAATAAAAAGAGGATAAACCAAAAGTAACAGCAAGTCTCGCAATTTCAAAGTAGCTACTCCCATTTTGATACTAAACACCAAAATTGTAAGATACTGCTAGTTATCAAAATATTCTACATAGTCCTCTTGAAGTTCTATAATAGCATCACATTCAAAATCCAATACCACACACATAACCTATAGTACATGACAAAAATAACAAAAACCACATAATTCTTCAATTATCTCTTTATATATCATAGTTGCATATTCACTTATTTTCTCTTTCAATTTATGCATGATCTATGGACAAATTCTTATCTACAAGCAATGCCAATAACCCTAACAGGTGTTTAATATCAAATATTATGCATACTTCTTTCGCAATCCGATGCATGCATAGCAGATCCAGAAAGCAGCAACCATACCTGATGAGAAAAAACACGAGCCATGATGATATCGTTATATCGCGACAAAACACGAGCAACATCGCGAGTCTCCTCTCGCTTCCCCATTTGAATGTCATTGGGTCCTAAGTAAATAGCATGACCACCTAACAATGAAAAACCAGTCTCAAATGAAACCCTTGTTCTCATGGATGGCTTAGCAAATATCATCGACATTGTCTTCCCTTCAAAAGGCCGAAATGTCCTATCCCCTGATTTCAACAATGTCTTCACCTCAATAGCCCGATCTAATATCTTCAAAATAGTTTCCTTGTCAAAATCATCTATGTGAATAAAATCTTTCAACCCATTTCCAACTTTCGCTATATCAGCAAGCAAAACAAAAAAAAAAGTCACTTGTTACTTTAATAAAACATAAAAAAGAAAATATTAAACCCTAATTTGAAAGAAATAAAATCGGAATCAGTTGATGTTGAAGGTGAGGGAGAAGGAGATTACCGGTGAGAGGAGACTCGGCGGCGGGAGCGGAAGAGGCTCGGCATGATATTCGTCTGAGTGGGGATGGCGAAGAAGAAGAAAGAGAAATGGAAGGGGAATGGCGGAAACTGTGAGATGAGGGAGAAAGGTAGGGCTTGTGTGATCCAACGGTGGTGAAACAGAAACAGTGGGGAGTGATGACACCCATTTTCTATTTACTTGTGATGTTTTATTCTTAGCTTCCTCAGTTACACTTCAAACACAAGAGAATAATGTTTTCTCTCTCTCTGCAAAGTTCAATTTATACCAAGCACACACACCATCATAGCAAGTTATTGTTAATATTTTTAAAAAGAAAATAAGATATATATTTTGAAGCCTTGTTTGTAGCACTTTTCTGTTTTAGATTTTAAAAATCAATATTTAGGTATTTTTATTTTGGATTTTAACAATTTTAAAAGTTTAATTAATTTTAACTTTATGTTATGAAATTTAAAAAATAAAAAAAGCAACTTCAAACATAAACATATATATATATATATATATATATATATATATATATATATATATATATATATATATATATATATATATATATATATATATATATATATATATATATAAAGTGGAAGTGATAGAAACGCGTAAAATATGTAGATATTTTATCTGGAAACGGGCGATTCCATCATAGAAGCTTTATTGCTCGCCTAGATCAATTTGACGACGGATCGCAATTTAAGTCTTGTCTCACGCTTTTTGTTATCAACTGTTTTTCATATTTAAGAAGAAAAACATGTCATTTTCATAAAATTCACTATCATTACACGAAGTTTTGCATCCAACTGAAGGATGTAATTGAAGAGCAGATTAACAAGGGATGGTTGGCCAAGTACACCGAGGATAACAAGAGAGCCCTAGAAGGCTCACCAAAGAAGAAGCGTTCACCCCAGAGGGGGCAATCCCCCAAGAAAACTATCGAAGTTATTTCCAGATCTAAAGGCAAGAAAAATAGCATTGGAGAAGAAGCATGACACAAAGGGAAACACTAATACATCGCTTCCATCACTAATGGTGCCCATAGGGCGAGAAATCCCTTTAGAAGGGCGGCGAAAAGGAAAATCATTGAGCCGATGGGCGTCAACAAGAAGGAAGAAAACACTTTGACAGAAGGACCAAATAGGTAAATCCTCAAATTATGCAATAGAGAGAAAATAGAGGGTTCCTGAATGAGATATTTTCTTCATTGATAACGACCACAATAACTAACTTTGACGTCTCTTAGGTACTTATTGATGACAATAAAATTTGTGACATCATATACTCGGATCTTTTTTAGAAAATGGGGTTGAAAAAGAAGAAGTTGTGGCCCAACGGATGGTCAAGCCTACAGGACTTTAATGACACGGTAACCCGTCCTTTGGGGTACATTGAGCTGATTGGTAGAAGGATGAGATATCAGGATGGCTGATTCTCAATTTCTGGTAGTCCCTTGTAGAAACATTTACAACTACATACTAGGAAGACTTTCGTAGCAACTTTGGATGCAATAGCATCCCCAATCTACCTAAAGCTAAAATACCACAACTTCCACGACGAGCCAGTAACAATAAGCGCCAACCTAGCTGGAGCAAAAAGGATCTATAAGGCTTTGCAATAAGACAAAAAAGAAGGCAAATGTGATGCCATAAAGATTAATGTAGCCTTCATGGCCAAGCAGTTGTGAGACATGGTTATCTGACCTCTTACATGTAAGACAACTCATCTCGGTCGGAAGAGTACAAATGGCTTATTCAAGTGAAGTTGAAGCCAACCACCATGTCCTCATGGTCAATAAGCAATGGTTATGTCATTCGATTATCTTAATTAAATTCTTTTGTAAAAGCAATGACACACTATTATAATGTATTATATTTTTCGATTAAAGAAATAATAAATTTACATTGAACTATCTCTTTTCCTTGTAATTATGAAAGGTAATGACGAGTCTACAGTACGACCAAAAGTGATCAAAGCTTCATCACAAAGACTTAGAGGTGTTGTAGCAAAATCCACATGTGAATGGCTAAAGCAATCAAAGTAACAAGATGTTAATGCATACACAAAGAAAGGAAGCCATAAAGTGACAAATATCAGTTAACCCTTTATTGGTATCTAGTCATTTCAGAGTCAGTGGTGAGTCTGTCATACGTCGACCTCGAACCAGGTTTTCACTTAGGGGCAGGAAATGGGCATTGACCATTGGGAGGGAACAATCCCTAGAGACATTTAGTAAAACTTCAAGCATAACCTTGGAGGAAAAGTTACGTCCTAGAGAAACGGTCTCGAGACTAGAAGTAATACAATGTAGACATGTAACAATGGTAAGTAACAAATTGAAATGCATATTGCAAGACAAGAACGACAAAGTTACCTATTCATTGAATTAACATATATCAGGTACTAGCACACCAATCATAAAAAATATAAGATAACTACTCCACCAAGGAAACCACCTTCCCATCTTCAAAGGCCTGGTCAAGAGGAATTTTCCTTCAAAAGATCGATCTAGTAGGATTAAAATGCTCTACTTGCTTCAAGGAACTTTAGAAATAGTTTTGAGTAATAAGGTAACTTTATTCCAAAGACTTGGCCAACTCCTCAGACAAAGCAAGATTCTCAAGGTGGATCTTGCAGTGGTCGTGCTCAGCATTTTTTTCGACCATCTATTCTATCTTTTTTCCTGCGGGATCCAAAGACCGGTTTGCTTCTTTTAGAGTGGGCTCCACCTTGGACAAAGATGTATGAGCAGAATCCAATGCCTCATTCTTCTTTGTCACATCCTAAGCAAGCAGTTTCATTTTCTCGACCAG
The DNA here is from genome assembly GCA_963859935.3 of Lathyrus sativus. Lineage (NCBI taxonomy): Eukaryota > Viridiplantae > Streptophyta > Magnoliopsida > Fabales > Fabaceae > Lathyrus > Lathyrus sativus. Next base: position 662,889,580 of record OZ012739.1, read on the forward strand.
AATGTTAGGATATTCAAAGATCTCTACAATGACCTACATAGCCAGAAATGAGTCAAAAGTTCCCATATATTCTTCCAAACATTGATTTTGCTCAAAAGTAAAGGCGTCAATACATTCTTTTAGCATCTCCATCTTTTATCGAATATGGTCGGGCAAGAAGATTTCCCCCTCCCTACAACTCTGAAATCCAAGACAATATAGACCAAGATGAACCTACCCCAATTCTGCACTACCTTACTCCCCTGGAATCCCCTTTACAATGAACTAAAAACTTCTATTTGTAGGGAAAATTCTAGACCCCTCGCTAGGTACACCACCCTTTTGCCTATCAAGTATGTTTTCTTTCCCCTTAAGCAATGTTAGTTATATTACAAGTGGCCCTAGATGCCTTGGCTCTCTAATCACACCACTATTGTACTTAGTGCACAAGCCCTTGCTTCACCATGAAGTATTATATTTGGACGTGCCATATGGCCTTCTTCCAATGTTTATCGCGTCTATGGCTGGGCCTAGCAAGCCTGGATTTTTATGATTTTGTTCTTGCTTGGTATTTGCATGCTAAATAATGGTTTTCCAATCATTTTTTATACCTATTTTTAATTAATATATACTAGAAAAGTCCAAAAAGGTGTTTTCTCACTTTTCGTAGATAAATTGAGCTTTTTTGTATTGATTACTTGTGACCTAAGTTAATAAGTGACTACATACTTTATGTAAACATGAAACTTATCAACTCTCCCTAACTTATCTTTTTGTTTGTCCTCAAACAAAATTAATTAGATGATTTAAAAAACTTTTGAATGCATGTTTCATTGACAGGGTTGACTGACCCAAGTCAAGTGTTTTAAAATTGTTTTTATGGCATGATATTCTTTCAAATGCAAGTTCATAATCAGTATCATGACTATCCCATAAACCATAACATACAAATGAATTATTTGTTGATCAAATTAATATTTTTAAAACATGTCTAAATTAAGAGCTAGTCATTCATCAGGCTCATGATCTCACTGAGTATCTACCAATGGTTAGTGTTTTCCTAAAAAATCAGATAATGCATGTACTATAGCAATACTTTGCATTTCAAATGAACAATATCACAAGATATATCATCACTCATGAATCACTAAGGTATTCCTTTAGGTTGTAACGTGGTTGAGCGTACAAAACATTGGATTTTTTTTTGGATTCAAACCTAAAGATAAGAGAGCATAAAGTTTTTTTCTTTTCAATTTTTTTCTTTCTTTAATTCCACTTTCTTACAAACATTTTACTTTGATTCCTTTTTATTTTGTATGCTTGACTTTTTTATTTTTGACTTGTTTTTGTCAAAGCACTTTTCTTTTCTTTCATTACACTGGTACTACTTGAGTTTTTTTCTTTTTAAAACATTTCCTTTTTTCTTTTTCTCCCTAACTTTCATTTTTTTCAATACCCTTGCTTTTACGTGCTCTCTTATCCTTAATATAAGGTAGTGAATATGTTTTTTCTTTTTAAAATTGGCTAAGGGTTGTAACTTTGAAAGAACAAAAAGAATCATTTTACGGCTCAAAGGGATTTGTCAAAGGATTTACACCCTCACAAGGTAGGTTTTTTAGGTCAATTAGTTTATTACTCAATAACAAACAATGTCATGATCATATCTATAATTTTTAAAACATATAAAGTAATTAGCAAGACTGATGCAAATTTTACATAGTTAGCATGCATGTCTACTCTCAATATTGAAGTAAAATATAAGGTTGGACACATATCACTTGGGTAGGCTTATGATTCCTGATTTATGTTAACAAGTTTTCTTTAGATTGTAGAAAAATCAAAATTTGAATAAAGCACATAATTCCTAATCATGTTATGATTCATAAATATTCGGACATTAATAATGAAGCAAACATTTAAAGAGAATAAAACATTTGTAATGCCATGTGTTCTTTGACCTTGACTGTCAACCTATTGTTTTGTGGTTTCATGCATTTTGACGGTTTATATCATCATTTGAACCATCTGCAAACAAACATCCTCCGGTAGTACTTTTTCAAAACTCTTTCAATTTTTTTTGAAATTGACACTTAATCATAAAAACAATTAAAAATTAAATAGGTATAGGTTTAGCTTTGATCATCTTTGTATTCCACCCTATGCAGAAAACATTGGCATGTCCTTAGCCAACAAAATAATGAGTGGAATATGGATGACCTCGCTTAGCTCCATGTTCCTTACTAAGCCCGCACATGGGTTAAAGTATGATAAACGTACTGCGTGGCCCACCTAGCGCGCCTTCTGCACTAGTGTAGAAACTCTATTATACCTGTGCCATTTTTGAATCCTAGATTCACCATATTAATGTAGCCAAAATTCAGATAAAGTGTTTTGAATATGCATAATGTTTATACAACTAAATAGCAAAGCAAATGAAACATAAATTCACAAACAAATCTAACAAAGCAAATAAACAATAAAAATTTCAAAGATTCATAATTACTGGTTGAGCTTTTACTCATCAGATTCATATTCTTTAGGGTCTTCCTCATATTCCTATAGATCTTCCACTTCTTCTTTTTCCTCTTTTTCTTCATCCTCCTCTCCTTCGTTCTCTCTTGATTTGCTTTTATTTCTCCCACTTACCCTAGTGTGTCTACTGCTTTCGCCTCTACCATCATGCTTTGTTCAGGTATCTTCTAGATATAATGTCCTATTGTGAGGCCATTGAAGTTCTAGTTTAAATTCTTATTGGGACTGCATGTGACCAAATGTGGATTTTAAATTTTGGATTCATATCTCCAAATTACTCATGGATTATTTCAGTACAAGCAAGCCTCTATGGTAATCGTCATTTATGTTCCATTCATAAGTGAAATAAGTTTGCAAGTTTCTATTGACATCTTCCAAACTTATTGATTCCTTTTAGTATTAGTGAGGTGTTGGAGTTTGGTATCCTGTGGTTGTTGGCCATATACTGTTTTGTCATACAATTATGACAAACATAATAATCATCTATTGTATTATCTATGTGGCAGTGACAGTATTCAGGGAAATCAACTTCATATACCCTGCATAACTCTGTAATCAATCCTAAAAAAGCAAGTTGAGGCTTTGATATAGAATGCATAATCACCCTTGTCATAAACTATTCTAGCCACATGATAACGAGAAAACGCATCGATTATATTGCTAGGTTTCATTGACGTTTTATCGCATATTCACCGTTTTAACACTCGATTTCTCGAGTTTTTCTTACTATTTTGCAGGTACATCATTATATGGAGCTAAATCATGAATTAAGAGCAAAAGGGACAAAAGAAACCATAAGGAGATGAAGAAATGTAGAAGTCTGCAAAAAGACTGCATAATTTGTTGCAGCCACGATCGTTACAAGGGTGTCACGACCGTGACACCCCAATTTGGGCCATCACGACCGTAAGAGAGTGGTCACGACCGTGACACTTAAAAACCTCAAGTTACGAATGTGAAGACCCTGTCACGACCGTAACAAGGGTAAAACTTGGTTTTGACTCAGACTACGTCAAGGCATTACGTGAAGACCACTTCTCCTCTTACTTCTCCTCTTGGCATTACGTGAAGACCACTTCTCCTCTTACTTCTCCTCTTGGCATTACGTGAAGACCACTTCTCCCATTTTGTTGCCACGTTCCAGCATTCCTTCAACAACTTCAGCAAGGCCCATGCAACAAAGGACCAAAAATCCAGCCCATTAGGGACTCTATAAATAGTACAAGTTCTGTGAACACAGGGGGAGAATTTCTTTATTCAAATTTCTGCGGAAGCTCTGCCGAACTGTATTACGAACCAGCCTTTCTATTCCCGCCTTAATTTTAGTTTTCTGTTTCGTTTTTATTTGTATCCAAACCAACCATATAACAATTTCCAACATCAGGAAATTGTTATACATTTATTTGTTTCTAAACCTTCAGCAATTCGTTTATTTTTAATTTCCGCCAACTCCAAGCTTTCCGGTCGGTGGAAGAAGGAGTCTGCTCGAATATTTGTTAACCAGGTTTTTCATTATATTGCAATTTCATTTAATTATAATGTTTATTTATTTTTCTGCCATGAGTACGTTATTATTTAATTCTCTGTCTCTGTCTGGCTCAACATCGATGAGTAGCTAAACACCTTAGGGCGGTATGTAGTTATAACAAACTTAACCGGTAAATATAACCATAGGCTGAAAATAATTAATCACTTAACATTCTGGCTGATACTTTTTAATTGAAATAGACCTTTTCGTTACGAGAGTAAGAAAAGAGTATTAGGTTAGGTCAAGACCACGAGAGTGTGAGATTTTAACCAGATAGCTAAAGTTAGGCATTTAAATTAAACACAACGAGAGCGCTTTAAGATAAATTAGAATTACTTAGTTTCCAAAAATTACCTCTAAACACTTATGGGCTAGCGAGAGCAGGCATAGGGCTTTAGGGATAAGATCTGATACAAGACCACGAGAGTGTGAGTTGAGGGTATTTAAACTGGTAACCTCTACCGAATAGATTAAGTGAACACCTTTATAAGTCTAGGTTAGATTGACCCACCTAAGTTAGTATAATTACATACCGACCGCCTTAATATTACTTTATTTAAACTTAAATTTAATTCCGCCTTTAACAGTCTTAAAAACCAACAAAAATCGTGACAATCATTCGCCTTAGCTAAACTAGAAGTTCATCTAGCACTAAGTAACCATAGAATCCCTGTGGATCGATAATCTTAAATATTACTTCGATAGGCTGTGCACTTGCAGTAAGATACCGCTAGACGCATAAGTAGACACGTCTTTAGCCCATCAAGTTTTTGGCGCCGTTGCCGGGGATTCCTTAATTTAGTTACTAGTGCATTTAGGTAGCATTGTCTAGACTAAGGTATCAATTATTTAATTTAATCTAATCTCAGAGTGTATGCCAAGTACTCGCTCTAAAAGCGAAGACTTGCAACCTCTAATCCCTGAATCGGAACGCTTCTTACACGTAAGAAGACGTATATTCGATTTCGAAAATAATTCCAATATTCCAGATCTTCAATTAGATCCGCCTAAACCAGTCGTAAAATCAGAGGACGCAGGGATGGCTGAAGAACAGACTCATCCTCTCAAGTATTACGCTAATCCTTCGCAAGGTGAACCGCATTCGAGCATTTCAGCGCCGGCTATCAACCGAAATGATTTCGAACTAAAACCTTCGTTGATATCAGCCGTGCAACAAAACCAATTCGCCGGAAATCCTACCGAGGATCTGAATCTTCATCTTTCGATCTTTGTGCAATATGAAGATACCGTAAAAGCCAATGGAGTTACCCAAGAAGCTATTAGACTACGTTTATTTCCTTTTTCGCTTCGAGACAGAGCAAGAGCTTGGCTTCAATCTCTGCCTTCGAACTCAGTAACTACGTGGGCAGAACTTAAGAAAGTTTTCTTGAATAGGTATTTTCCACCTAGCAAGACAGCTATGCTGAGAGCTCAGATCAACGGATTTAAGCAAAGAGAAAGTGAATCATTATTCGAAGCTTGGGAACGCTATAAGGATCTACTTAGACTTTGTCCACATCATGGATTAATAGACTGGATGGTCATCCATACCTTCTATAATGGACTCTTGTACAATACAAGAATGACAATTGACGCTGCCGCGGGTGGTGCATTGATGGACAAAGAATATCGTGATGCCTATGCACTTATCGAAAGTATGGCTCAAAATCATTACCTTTGGGGAAGCGAGAGAGTCGCAACTGAGAAACCAACAAAGGGAGGTATGTACGAAGTAAGTAGTATGGACCAAGTCAATGCGAAATTTGACCAACTAAGCCAAAAGATCGATAACTTGGCCATAACACCTGCAACCACCGTGGCTGCAGTAACACCTAACTGTGAGTTATGTGGAGTCCCAGGACACGAAGTCTCTGATTGTCAACTATTGGCAGGAACTCCCACTGATCAAGTGAATTATGCTCAAGGAAACCCTTACTCAAACACATACAACCCAGGTTGGAAGAATCATCTGAACTTCTCCTATAAGAATAACAATGCTTATTACGCACCAGGTCAAGCACCAACTACATCACCAGGATATCAAAAGACTGCTCCTAATATCCCTAGAAAATCGAACCTTGAATTGATGATGGAGAACTTTATAGCTAACCAATCTCAAACAAACAAGGACTTCTTAAACCAAAACATTCACACTAGTGAGCAGATTAAACAATTAGTGAGCAAAGTAGATGCATTAGCTACACATAACAAAATGCTTGAAACTCAGATTTCACAAGTAGCTCAACAACAAGCACCTACTGCTGCACCAGCTGGAGTATTCCCTGAACAACTTCAACCTAACCCGAAAGGACATGCTAACGCTGTAATACTAAGAAGTGGCAAGGAACTTGACGGACCTTCCGATCCAAGACTTGACAATCCAGCCATGTACCAAAAACCGGATAAACCGACTGAAGTGGTGAATGATCCAGAAGAAAAGGAAGATGACAATCGAGAGGTAGCGGAGAAAGAACAACCTTATGTGCCTCCACCACCCTATAAACCACCAATTCCGTACCCTCAAAGATTAATAAATTCCAAGACGACGGGTCAATTTAAGAAATTTGTCGAACTTCTGAAACAGTTGAATATTACTATTCCGTTTACAGAAGCAATTACCCAAATACCCTCGTATGCTAAGTTTTTAAAAGAAATCTTATCCAATAAGAAAAAGATAGAGGATAACGGAACAGTTACACTTACTGCCGAGTGTAGCGCCATAATTCAGAATAACATGCCTCCTAAGCTAAAGGATCCAGGAAGTTTCTCTATACCCTGTGTAATAGGAAAATTCGTCATTGACAAAGCTCTATGCGATTTAGGAGCCAGTATCAGTGTTATGCCCTTAACGATTTGCAAAAGGCTAGACATGGGAGACCTAAGACCAACTAAAATGTCTGTTCAACTAGCCGATCGCTCTGTTAAATATCCTGTAGGCATACTAGAAAACGTCCCAGTACGTATAGGACAATTCTACATTCCTACTGATTTCATAATCATGGACATCTCTGAAGACTCCACTACACCTATCATACTAGGAAGACCATTCTTAGCTACCGCCGGAGCTATAATAGACGTAAAAAGAGGAAAGCTAACCTTTGAAGTAGGTGAAGAGAAAGTTGAGTTTGTTTTAACACAATTCTTACAATCACCAGCTATAGAGGATACCTGCTATCTAATGGACGTAATTGACGAATGTGTAAGAGAAATGGAACTGAAAGAGACCACTTATTCTGAAATAATGAAAATTCAAGTCCCTCCGATTTCCGAAGATGATAATTGGCGAAAACCGTATCAGGATGATAGTCTAAGCGAAAGTTTAGCACTTACACCGGATCCCATGCCAAGTAAAGATAAACCTACATTAGGATTAAAAACTTTACCTCATAACCTAAGGTACGAATTATTAGACGTTGAATGTAAAAGACCAGTTATAGTAAATTCCAGTTTAGTAACTATAGAAACAAAGAAACTTTTAGATGTCTTGAAGAAATATCCAACTGCATTAGGATATAACATATCTGATCTCAAAGGAATATGTCCTTCAGTTTGTATGCATCGTATTCTGCTAGAAGAAGATTGCAGAACCTCCAGAGAATCTCAAAGAAGAATTAACCCAACCCTTAGCACTGTAGTAAAAGAAGAAGTTAAGAAATTATTAGATGCCGGGATAATATATCCAATCTCTGATAGTGAATGGGTTAGTCCAATACATGTAGTGCCAAAGAAAGGAGGTATCACTGTTGTGAAAAACGCTCAAGGCGAATCGATATCGCAAAGAGTAGTGACGGGATATAGAGTGTGCATAGATTATCGTAAACTAAACAAAGCCACTCGAAAAGATCATTTCCCACTACCTTTCATAGATCAAATGTTAGAACGATTAGCCAAGCATTCTTACTTCTGTTATCTTGACGGTTACTCAGGATTTTTCCAAATCCCTATCCACCCTGATGATCAAGAGAAGACTACATTCACATGTCCTTATGGAACGTTCGCTTATAGGCGAATGCCCTTTGGATTATGCAACGCTCCTGCGACCTTTCAAAGATGTATGATGTCAATCTTTGCAGATTTTATAGACAACATCATGGAAGTGTTCATGGACGACTTCTCTGTATGCGGGCAAAGTTTTGAAGGATGCTTATCGAACTTAGAAATGGTGTTAGAAAGATGTGTAAAAGTAAATCTCGTGCTTAACTGGGAGAAATGTCATTTTATGGTCAACGAAGGAATAGTATTAGGTCATGTAATATCCGACAAGGGAATTGAAGTTGATAAAGCTAAGATTGAAGTAATAAAAGATCTTCAACCCCCTAAAACCGTTCGAGAAATACGAAGCTTTTTAGGACACGCCGGTTTTTACCGACGATTCATCAAAGATTTCTCGAAAATCACTAAACCTCTTACTGGTTTATTAATGAAAGACGCTGAGTTCATATTCAATGAAGATTGTCTTAAAGCATTCGAAACTCTAAAAACAGCCCTCATCACCGCACCAATCATGCAACCCCCTGACTGGAGATTACCTTTTGAAATCATGTGCGATGCGAGTGACTATGCTGTAGGCGCAGTTCTGGGCCAGAGAAAGGAAAAGAAACTTCATGCGATTTACTATGCCAGTAGAACCTTAGATTCTGCCCAGATGAACTATGCTACTACAGAAAAAGAATTGTTAGCAGTTGTCTTTGCGCTTGACAAATTCCGTTCTTACCTAGTTGGAGCGAAAATAATCATTTATACAGACCATGCTGCTATCCGATATCTATTAACTAAGAAAGATGCTAAACCAAGACTCTTAAGATGGATTTTACTCTTACAAGAGTTTGATCTAGAAATAAAAGATAAGAAAGGTACTGATAACGTCGTAGCGGACCATTTATCTAGAATAGAAGGTATTAAACCCGAACAAGTGCCGATTAACGATGATTTTCCGTATGAACAGCTGATAGCACAAATAGGAAGCGACCTAGCTCAGCTAGATATAAATGAACCAGAATCCGTGGAAACAATCCAGACAACTGTAGGACTGCCATGGTACGCTGACATTGTCAATTACCTAGCCGCAGGAGCTCTTCCACCCGATCTAACCTATCAGCAGAAAAAGAAATTCTTTCATAATCTGAAACATTACTATTGGGATGAACCATTATTGTTCAAAAGAGGACCAGATGGAATCTTTCGCCGATGTATTCCCGAAGAAGAAATAGAAGATGTCATTGCTCAATGCCATTCATCTCCTTATGGGGGACATGCAAGCACTTCCAAGACTTGTGCAAAAATCTTGCAAGCCGGCTTATTCTGGCCTAATCTATGGAAGGATGTCCACATCGCTGTTATAAATTGCGATCGGTGTCAACGCACTGGCAATATTTCAAGAAGAGATGAGATGCCCCAAAAGGGAATTTTAGAAGTAGAAATCTTCGACGTTTGGGGAATAGATTTCATGGGACCATTCCCATCATCTTTCGGTAATAATTACATACTCGTAGCTGTTGATTATGTTTCGAAATGGATTGAAGCCATAGCTTCTCCTACAAACGATACATGAGTAGTAATAAAGCTTTTCAAAAATATAATCTTTCCCAGATTTGGTGTGCCTAGACTCGTCATAAGTGACGGTGGCTCGCACTTCATTTCAAAAATCTTTGACAAGTTACTATCTAAATATGGAGTAAGACACCGTGTGGCTACGCCATATCACCCACAAACAAGTGGACAAGTCGAAGTCTCAAACAGAGAAATTAAACAAATCTTAGAAAAGATTGTCGCCATATCTCGGAAAGATTGGTCATCTAAACTTAATAAGGCTCTATGGGCTTATAGGACCGCTTACAAGACACCCATAGGTACTACACCTTTCAAACTAGTTTATGGAAAATCTTGTCACCTCCCAGTAGAACTAGAACACAAAGCTTATTGGGCGATCAGAACCCTCAATATAAACTATAATGCTGCAGGAGAAAAGCGAATCCTAGACATTAACGAATTAGAAGAATTAAGGTTAGATGCATATGAGAATGCTATGATATATAAAGAAAGAACTAAGCGATGGCATGATAAACGCCTATCTAGGAAAGAATTTAGTGTGGGAGAAGTTGTACTCCTCTTTAATTCAAGGCTTAGGCTCTTTCCTGGAAAATTAAAATCTAGATGGTCAGGACCCTTTGAAATAACTAAAGTATTCCCGAGTGGAGCAATAGAAATTAAGGGTAGGAATAGTGAACCATTCATAGTAAACGGACAACGTCTAAAACATTATCATAAAGTTGAAAATAGAGATTATGCGAATAATCTAAAGCTTTTAGAATTGTCCACTATTTCCCCTGATTAATCTAAACCTAAGCATTACGTCAGGCTTTTGACAATAAAAACAACGCTTAGTGGGAGGCAACCCATTTACTCATTTAATTATTTAAACTATTCTTTTCTTTTAGCACATTTTTATTTATCGTTTTTACTATTTGTTTAATTGTTTTGTCAGTTTTATTTTACATTACTATTATCGCCATTACATTATGCATTTTATTTTCTTATTTTTTATCTTAAATCACTTTTTACAGATTTTCTAAAGTCTTTTCCACTGATTTGTTTCCCCCATATTTGCACTGACCATGGCTAACCAACCAATTAACCATATGGAAACCAAATTTAGAGGTAGGAACCAAAGAATGAAGTTTGAAGAGTTATCACAGAGGCAAATGGATTTGACCCTGTACCCGGATGATAAGACTATGGAAACCCTAGGTATACATGATAGTGTCATGTACTTGTTAAATCGACTCGGATGGGAGAATGCATTGATCCAACATAAGTTTGCGACTTACCGCGAGCTCACCCTTGAGTTCCTTAGCTCCTTACTTTACCTACCTGAGCGCGGTTTTGGATTTAGGAAAGGATTTATTAGTTTCCGCCTATTTGGAATAGAATATGACTTTAACCATAAAGAACTAGCTGACTTGTTAGGATTCCCTAGTGGACCATTTGCTTTTACTACCACACAGGTAGAATTGATGGATATGGAGCTAGATTTCTTTTGGGGAACTTTAACCGGAACCTACCACCCTGAACCAAATAACATGAATAATGATGAGATCCATAATCCTGCTCTCCGCTACTTCCATAAATTCCTTGCCCACACCTTCTTTGGAAAAGAAGAAAATATTACCGGAGTTTCTAAAGATGAAATATTTATTATGTCATGTTTCACTACTGGACAGCCTGTTAATGGTGTACCTTTCATGATGCAAACCTTCACCCGTATCCAAGAAGAACCTGAATTACCTATATTAGTAGGAGGTCTTGTAACCATGATTGCTGATGCCATAGGACTTAGGTACCAACTGGACAGGTGCAACCGTCTAGGAACAATCCTCCATATGAACCTTAATTTCTGCTTCAATAGACATATCATAAGGAATTTAGGACATCCACCTTTTGAGTACCTAATCCGGAACGAAGTAGTAACCCTGTTCACATTGCCTAATCATGCTAGAGTAAGTGTTCACAATAAGGATAACTGGCTTTATGAGTTAAACCCACCTGATTATCCATCTACTCCTGAAACACCTCAGCTTACAAGATAAACGATGATATAATGACCAATGTCGAAACTGACCCTGAGACACCTCCTGGTTACCATAACATTGACCCCACTGGAGCAGTACATGAAACCCCTGAAGTGAATCAAGGAGATTATGCTAACAACTTACAAAACATCATGAACACTCTCAATGCCTACCAAACTGATATTAATATATTTAAAGAAGACATTAAGAGCATGCGATTGGACATCATAGGATTGACGGACATAACCTGCGAACAATTCTATCACTTGAACTCCGCCATCGAAGACTTGAAGAAACGCTTTTGAAAATGCTATAAGTGATTTAGTTTATTTTTCTCATTGCTTTCGTTTCTAGTTAGATTTATTTTTCGCAACAATTTCATACCGTAATTTCAGTTTATGTAACTTCATTTTCAATTACTTTATGCAATGCACCTTTAATTCCAAAATTTCTCCACTTTTAGAAATTTATATATTTTTTATTCTATGTACTGTTATGCTTGCATTATTTCTTATTATATACAATCTCTCATGCAAGTTAGTATAGTATTGTGTTGCAATTATATACTATATGGTGTTTATTTAATATGAGTGTTAGTGAAGAAAATAGATTATTATTAAATTATGAATCAAGTAAGAAAATGTTTCTTTTCTGGAAATTATTCAGCGAAGCATGCCCTCACGGTCGTCACACCCATCTCACGATCGTGACGTGCTTAAATAGCGTGTCACGACCGTCACCCCCTTGTCACGACCGTGACAACCTCTATTACAGGAATCGTGAGAAACAGAACTGTTTCTCATCGTGTCTCTTCTTCTTCTTCCTCCATAACTTCCCCAAAACTACCCATTTTCTCCACAACCTCCGTAACCTCCCCATTACCAATTTTAAACCTCATTAACCCCCCATTATCATAACCTATCATACTCTCCCTCTCCATTATTTATCCCGAATCTCTATTTCCTTCATTCTACCATTTTTTTTCACAAAACCTCAAAAACCTTCTTTCTTCACTCTAAGCTCTTGCATGCTATGGATTCCATCACTTTTAGAGAAGGTGATGATGGAGTAACCCAGAGAGAACGTTTTATCCGATTCCAAAACTGCGGTGTGCAACCTACGCGTTACATCGACACCGTCTGTTTGAGGGAACTCAGAATGCTTGCCAGTGTTCAAAGCCTGCTTCAAAAGGTCGGTCTGTGGGATCTTTGCAGTCAACCTCAGCCCACATTCGAACTTCTGACGCTGGAGTTCTTAAGCTCCTTCAGTTACATCACCCCTCCCGGTTCTCAGAGTCAGCTCACCGGTGTCGCCACATTCAGATTGCATGGCCAAGAGTTCAACCTTTCGCAAACCAGGATAACCGAGTTGTTAGGCTTCGATCACGGAACTGAAGCTCACCGTCGCGTGCCCGATAATTTCAGTGAACAAGCTTCCACTCTATGGCACGACTTAACCAACACCCGTGCATCCACCTTCCAGAGCCTCAACGTGACGCACATCCACAACCCGGCAATCCGCTATTTTCACCGTGTCATATGCAACACCATCTTCGCCCGAGAAAGCAACCATAAGCTCAACTCCAAGGAGCTTCTATTCTTACACTGCGCTCTTAATGACGAGCCGATCAACGCTGCCCCTTTCATGCTTTATCATATCCAGGCCATTGCACACAGAGGCTCCTCCCCGTTCTTCATAGGCGGCATTGTCACCACCCTCGCCATTCAGTTGGGGCTTGGTGACTTGGTCGCTAATCAGCCTTACCTAACCGCCGAATTCCTCACCAAGAGTTATTGCAGGTCCGCTCACCTGATTGCGCAGCGAGAGGATGGCAGGTATAGCCCTGTTGTCAATGGCACCATTTTCCATCATATCATTCTGCCGTCCCGCAACCGCATCGATCCATCCAACCGAGCCAACTGGCTCTTTGTTTTACCTGCTGCTGCCGATCACGTCCCTATTCATGATGATCAGGCAGACCCTCCAGCGGATGAGATGCAGGACGCTATGGATGCAGCTGAGCCTGTCCAGGATATACCAGAGACATCTACCCGACAGCGCCCTGCTCCCGAAATCACACTTGAGGAAGTCCTCCTTGCGATTCATCAGCAGAACCAGATGAACGCCGCACTGGAGCGAAGGCAGCAGGCGCAATATGACGCTTTACTCAGCACTATTCCAGCAAATCAGGAAGCTACTAATGAGAGGTTTGGAGAAATTTTCAGCGAGCTAGAAGCCCTCCGCATTAGCATCACTGCTGCCTCCGGCACCGGTTCTGATCTTGAAGCGACTCCCTCCAGACGCCTCTCCCGCACCAGAGGCCGAGCCCGCGGTCCTCAGCAGCCATAGTTTTAGTTTGTTTATGTTTGTTTTTCGTTTTTGTCGTTGTACTGTACTTTTAGCGCATTTATATCACACCATTGAGGACAATGTCTGATATAGTGTGGGAGAGGTACCTTTCATTTCCGCACTTTTCCATTTCGTTGTACTTTCAATTCTGTTGTATTTCTTTTCGCAAGTTAATGAAATGAGCAAATCTTTGTGCTATTTTCTTTAATTTCAAACTTTCCCCGATTATTTAGCTATACCAGAAAAAAATCTTTAATTATTCGCATTACCCGATTTACCTACGGAATCGTAATTAGGAAGTCGAGAACGATTAAACAAGACCAATACAATCTTGACATCTTTGACTCCCTACTTAAGCAATTCCATCCCGATTACCATTACGAGTACACTTTTAGTTTCAGTTCAAAAGTAACCCCTAGTAGTTTATACTAGCAGTCAGCACCGTCTGAACACAAACCACGTGGGGAGCCGATGAATATAAGCGTTTGATGCCTAATCAATAATGATCCTTCATATCTCGATGCAAAATGAAAAGAAATTGCACCAAAGTACACGGTCGCATATAAGAAACGAGAAATATGAGAAGGAATCCGTTGCGAGTTGGTTCAGAGGTACTGGTTCTGAACTCGGTAGGGCGTGCTACGGCTCGATCCCCCACAACCTCCAAATCGGATAAAATATGTAGGGTTACCACACTCGTGTACCAGACCCCGTGCTCAAAAAGGATCAAAATCGCTAACCGGCTACTCCACTATGTGCGTGCTAAGGCAAAGGGCTTAATGTGATTGCGCTAGAATGAAACCGGGCGAAATAAGATCGAAGAACTCCAGGTGAAATCGTAATGTAATTGCCGATTGTTTCGTTTAACGGGAAGTCAACGACATAGCTTGTTGCTTGTGTCATTAGTGTATCGGTAGTGTTCTATCAAAGTACCGGATTATCCGACAAAACGATCCCCCGTACGGTTTGTTATGAGTATGCGTGAATAAAATCTTGTCCGCCGATTTTCAACCGACTATTTGCTTAAGGACAAGCAAAGGTTTAAGTTTGGGGAAGTTTGATAACGAGAAAACACATCGATTATATTGCTAGGTTTCATTGACGTTTTATCGCATATTCACCGTTTTAACACTCGATTTCTCGAGTTTTTCTTACTATTTTGCAGGTACATCATTATATGGAGCTAAATCATGAATTAAGAGCAAAAGGGACAAAAGAAACCATAAGGAGATGAAGAAATGTAGAAGTCTGCAAAAAGACTGCATAATTTGTTGCAGCCACGATCGTTACAAGGGTGTCACGATCGTGACACCCCAATTTGGGCCATCACGACCGTAAGAGAGTGGTCACGACCGTGACACTTAAAAACCTCAAGTTACGAACGTGAAGACCCTGTCACGACCGTAACAAGGGTAAAACTTGGTTTTGACTCAGACTACGTCAAGGCATTACGTGAAGACCACTTCTCCTCTTACTTCTCCTCTTGGCATTACGTGAAGACCACTTCTCCTCTTACTTCTCCTCTTGGCATTACGTGAAGACCACTTCTCCCATTTTGTTGCCACGTTCCAGCATTCCTTCAACAACTTCAGCAAGGCCCATGCAACAAAGGACCAAAAATCCAGCCCATTAGGGACTCTATAAATAGTACAAGTTCTGTGAACACAGGGGGAGAATTTCTTTATTCAAATTTCTGCGGAAGCTCTGCCGAACTGTATTACGAACCAACCTTTCTATTCCCGCCTTAATTTTAGTTTTCTGTTTCGTTTTTATTTGTATCCAAACCAACCATATAACAATTTCCAACATCAGGAAATTGTTATACATTTATTTGTTTCTAAACCTTCAGCAATTCGTTTATTTTTAATTTCCGCCAACTCCAATCTTTCCGGTTTGTGGAAGAAGGAGTCTGCTCGAATATTTGTTAACCAGGTTTTTCATTATATTGCAATTTCATTTAATTATAATGTTTATTTATTTTTCTGCCATGAGTACGTTATTATTTAATTCTCTGTCTCTGTCTGGCTCAACATCGATGAGTAGCTAAACACCTTAGGGCGGTATGTAGTTATAACAAACTTAACCGGTAAATATAACCATAGGCTGAAAATAATTAATCACTTAACATTCTGGCTGATACTTTTTAATTGAAATAGACCTTTTCGTTACGAGAGTAAGAAAAGAGTATTAGGTTAGGTCAAGACCACGAGAGTGTGAGATTTTAACCAGATAGCTAAAGTTAGGCATTTAAATTAAACACAGCGAGAGCGCTTTAAGATAAATTAGAATTACTTAGTTTCCAAAAATTACCTCTAAACACTTATGGGCTAGCGAGAGCAGGCATAGGGCTTTAGGGATAAGATCTGATACAAGACCACGAGAGTGTGAGTTGAGGGTATTTAAACTGGTAACCTCTACCGAATAGATTAAGTGAACACCTTTATAAGTCTAGGTTAGATTGACCCACCTAAGTTAGTATAATTACATACCGACCGCCTTAATATTACTTTATTTAAACTTAAATTTAATTCCGCCTTTAACAGTCTTAAAAACCAACAAAAATCGTGACAATCATTCGCCTTAGCTAAACTAGAAGTTCATCTAGCACTAAGTAACCATAGAATCCCTGTGGATCAATAATCTTAAATATTACTTCGATAGGCTGTGCACTTGCAGTAAGATACCGCTAGACGCATAAGTAGACACGTCTTTAGCCCATCACCACATATATTTCATGCCAGGTTAAAATGAGCCAAATGAGTTATGTCATTTATAAGCTTGTGGATGAGGTATTCAGCTTAGGGGTGACATTGTGCAAGAGGAAAATCAATCATATTTGGGCTTTTATAGTGAGGTTGGACTTTTTGAACTGGATAGGTTTACCCGACCAACCTATCTCACAAACTTCATTCTCAATACAAATGTAAACGACTATTATGTCACAATTCTAATCATTTCTATGAACCTCCCATGAAAAATCATTCATTCCTTCTTGAGCTAATTCACACGTGTCTTCGAGATAATCATGAATATAATTTCTATCATATGGGATTGCTCTTCCTCTTACCCATGATGATATTGAAATTATTGCATCTTCTCATGTAGGCTTAGCATTGGATAGAATTCCCTTATAATATTAATGTGGATTTCATATGGTATAGTTGATAGCACTTGCCATCCTCTATTGTTAATTTCTTGCATGAACTTTAAAAACTCTCCATGGTCCTCTAATTGAATTCTTCTTTCAGCCACCAGTTGCCTACTCTGTGATTCTTCATGATATAGACTTTTGAAGCAATTTCTATTATATGGGGTCCTGGATGATTCCATCTTGGATAGTCTTTTTCTTCCAACAATGGATTTATTTGGATCCATCTGCAAATTATTATATGAACAACATTAACTTTTCTTATTTGGTTAGTTTGGTAATAAGCATGAGAGAGTAGGAGCCTCCAATTCTTTGAGACACACTATTATGCATTCATTTTATTGCCAGGTGAGGCTTGTAGCTCGCCTAGCGAAGCAACTTTTTCTAAGCCAAAATTTTGATGGGTTTTGAGCATTAATAGTGGTTCAGGAACACACGCGTGTGACATTTTTGGATGTTTAGCAAGAGTTTTAGCAACCTGCATTAAGGTTTTTCTAATAGAGGTATGCAAATGATATAATCATATATGATACCTTAAAAGATATTGATCATTTGTAAAAATAGTAAAAAGATTAACGTATCTTGGTTTTTTTTTCTTGAATTAGGAGTGAATATGGGATGATCTTAAAGCTTTTAAGGTTTTTTACAAGAAAAACGAAGGTTATTTTTCAAGTCAAAGCAAAAATGAGGAAAGATGATGTGACTTACTTAAAGTTAGCTTTTAACTATGCATACAATGCTAGTCTGAGTCCCCTTTGGAAATTGAGTATGTGTTAGATAATAGTACCCACTCTGGTATTGTTCAATTTTTGAGTTCTCGCTAGGTGAGTTGGGCTATGTTTGTTGAGGACTCGTATTTTGGCTTTTTGGATTTACCCTTGGGTGCGATAGGTGAGGAATGACCTAGCCATTTTGCGCTTAGTGAACCCACCTTTTGTTGGCTTTGACATTTTTCTGAAAGTGGTTTTTAAATGAAATGACTAAACTAAAGACCAATTTAAAGAAAAAAATGTAAAATGTGATTGGGTTGTTTTCCAACAAGCGCTTTGTTAACGTTAATAATTTGACAATAATCAGTGTTATGTAACACCAATTACCTTATAACATACCTCACAATCTTCAATTTTGACCTTCACTTGACCTTTGTCAATTTCCACGAGCATCATTGTAGCTTTCATGAATGGTCTTCTTGAGATGAGAGGCATCTTTGGGACAGTCTTGATGTCCGGTATTACAAAGTCTATAGAAAAGGAGAATTTATGAATTTGTATATGTATATCATTGACTATTCCCACTTGTGTATTGAATGTTATGTCTGCCATTTTCAATGTTGATGAAGCTAACTCTATTTGTAGATACTCAATCCTTTCTACTGCTAATAATGGTATAATATTCACACTTGCACCTAAGTTAATAAGTGCATCCCTAATCTTCATATTACCTATGGAAATACGTATTACAACCACTCAAATGTAAGCTTCCTTCTTGGGTAGGTCCTTCTTATTATCTTTGCAGACTTTATTCTGCAATCCTTCTTCCTCTTGTCCTTCTTCTCCTCCTTCTGGTCTTTCTTCTTTGGCTTTGACAATGATTTTATCATCCTCAAGAACAACACTACACTAATCCTTCAAATTGTTTTTCATGTATACATTAAATGTGTTACTGGGGAGATCTGATAACTGCTTGGCTAACTTGCTCACTTATGTTTCAAGGATTTTAATTGAGGCTTTTGTATTTTGTGATTGGCCATATACACATGCATGAATTGATTGAGTATATCATTTAACTTTGTTATTTTGTTTTATTTGAAAGTGTTGTTAAGTAATGCTGAAAAGGTTCTCTATTGGATGAACCGACCTCAAATTTCCAATCTTGATTAAAAATTATGCACTGTGGGAAGTTCTTATTCTAATATTACCTAAGACTTTGGTTGCCTACATACTTTACCTCCTCATCAATAGGGGAAAATTCGGTCTGATGGTCTCTGTTGTAGAATACACATAATGCAGACTGCCTTTGTTAAGTTACTTCATGCATTTTTCAGTTGTTGTGGCAGCTTTAATAGTTGTTTAGTTATTTCATCCGTTGTTTGGGTTAACGACTTATTTTGAGAAAGAATGACATCATTGCAAATTAGTTATATGATATCATTCTTTCTTTGGAAAGGGTTTATAATGTGTTACCCTTGATGATCACTGAATGTCATTCGCTCAATAATTGTTGTTGCATCTTTCACACTTTTGGATATAAGAGAACCCCTAGAAATAGCATCTATCAACAACTTTTTTAGTTTTTGAAGTTCATTCCTAAAGATTTTTATCTGTGTGAGTTCATCAAAATTATGGTTTGGGCATCCTCTTAGTATGGACTTGTATTTTCCCCATGTTGCACAGAGCGGTTCTATTGCACCTTGGGAAAACACTGCGATGGTTATCTTAGCTTCCATGAATTTGTTGTGAGGAATGAATTTGTGTAGGAATTTTTTCTCCAACACATTCCAATTTTTCATCGTTGATGTGGGTTAATCTAGATGCCACTCCTTTTCTTTTCCAATCAGAAAGTATGGAAACAATTGTAGGAATACCGCTTCTTCCTTATTTTCTAAAGCTCCTAGCGTACCAGAAATTTTGTAAAATGTTGTGAGGTATGTGTCGAGTCTTCATGATCTAAACCTACAAAAGGGTTAGCATACACAATTTACAGTAAGCTTGTTTTCATTTCACTCTATTGGAAATTCCTTCGTGTTCTAGCTAAATGAGCTTGACATCTAAGACTATAGTGACATTATGTTCCATAATTGTTATTTCTATTGTTATAGGTGTTGTTATCGACTTCAACCATGATTTCTTTTTTTATTTAGACAAATATTCTTCTAGATCTAGCCTTTCATCTCTTTGTTTCTTTTTCTTATTTTTATAAAGGTTTATATGTACGGTTCTTTCAATTTCGTGATCAAATAATAGTTGTTATGTAGTAATTTACCTCACACAAACTAGTAAAAACAAAGGTAATTATAAATATTAACGGGTTAGTGATTATAAATAAAATATACAAATATTGACAAATATACACAGATATAAATAATACTTCAAATAATAAAAACTATGTGATGTCTTTAGATGAAAACTTTTGTGTGAGACAAAAACTATGTGATGTCTTTAGATATAAATAATACACAAATAATAAAAACTTTTGTGTGAGACAAAAGTAAGTTTTATAATTGTCATATCCACAGAGACCGATGGTTCTAAAGATCGTTCAATATTTTTTTAATATCTTAAGTAGATAAGGGTTGCATATTTTTTTTTGATGTGTGAAAGTAAATGACATAAAATAAATGACACAAAGTAAAATGGATATTTCTTTCCCCTAGCAAACCTGCTTTCTTTCCCCTTAAGAAATGTTTGAAGGTGTGAAAAATACACAAGAAGAGGGGGGTTGAATTGTGTTTCCTGTTTTCTTTTAATTTAGCTTCTGGTCAGAGTTTCAGAATCAGAACTGATGTTCAGATTCTGAGTTAGTTCATTTGGCAGTGGATACAAAAAAAGAAAATAAAATAACAGCAGAAAACACAAAAGATTTATACTGGTTTCTCCCCTAACTGAGAGTAGTCCAGTCCCTTGCCTCGCAAGAGCTTTTCATTATAATCACTTCATAATTACAATCGCTTATGCTTCTACATAAGACTTTTGCAACTGCTCAAACCAACTGTCTGAGACTTCCCTTGCTTAGAGCACATGTCTAAGACTTAATCTTTGCACACACCATCTGACTGAGCCACTTGCTCATATGTCATTTGGTTGAGACTTTCTTTTGCTTATAGCACATGTTTAAGACTTCCCTTTACTCACATCCTTTGGTCGAGCCACCTGCTCTTCTGGCCATCCATACTGAGACTTCCCTTGCTCAAGCTGCACTCGAGACTTCTTTCTCTCGCCCCTCAGACGGAGACTTTCCCACTTGCTCAATCAGACTAGCTGAATAAGACTTTCACAGCTGAAGCACTTAAGCAATGAGATTTACATGGTCTAAGCATCTTGGCTCAAGACTTGTTGCTTGAATCCCCATGAGACAAGACTTTTTGCTCAAGCACATAGTAGGAAACTTAATCTAAACTACTGAAGGCTCAGCAGAATAGAGAACAATGTGTACATGATGCAAGCATCAGAGGTACGGGAAATAACCATAACAAAGACCTAAAGCACTTAAGGTTTCTAATATATACAGAGGTAAGAAATCTTAAGGTTTTTACAATTACAACCTAAAATAGAAAATCTGCATATTACATATAGTTGATAATTGCTTAATCTTGCTACTCCTTCAACAGAAGAATCCTTGTTAAAATTCAAACTTGAATCTTCGACCATATATATAGCCTTCCCAGAAACTATTCATTGAGGAAGTGACTTGATCAAGTGTCTTTGCTTTTACTCCATAGTACAAGAGACGTTAAAGATGGATGCACAGTAGATTCTGAATCCAGTGTGTAACACATTTGACCTTTGAGTCTTAAAAAGATTTTGTAGTGATAGAGTCGTTGGGAGAAAACATCCATAGGACGTACCAGCTTTTCTTGAGCCTTGCAATCTTGTAGATTTGAGCTGACAGACTGATAAGACAATACAACTTGCTTTCAGTCGTACGAATAATCCACAACTTTATCACTAGCTCTGAATGGTACCAGATGCTGATATACAATTACTAAGTGTAGAAACTCGTCTGAATGATGAGGCCTTTAGTTCAGAGTCTGCGTCAAGCCACACTAGAAATTGTTCTCCAGACTCTGTCCGTAGAAGCTAGCAATGAATCAAGAACCTGCATAAATAAAACACATATCAAATAAACCATTATTCTTTTAATACTTTTATTATCACCAAAATTAAAAGAGAATGTGTCAAGAACAAATCTTGTTTGAACAATCACCCCCTTTTTAATGATGACAAACACAAGTATTTAAAGGACAATGTTGGGCATTTAATTTTCTCTGCAACAATAGGGTGTGAGGTTTGTAAGCTCCCCCTGAGTCTGATAGTTCATTGTTGAGTTTAATTTACTCTAACATTAAGAAATATTTTTCAAGAAAAACAAATTAGTCTTCTCAGTAACATCAGGGTCTGAGGTTTGCAAGCTCCCCCTAGTCAAACAGTTCCAAGGTTGAGGTTTTTAATCTTCCCCTTAGTTTCATATTTAAGAACACCAAAATAACAACATTTTAACTCCTTTTGACAACACCAGAATACGAGGTTTGTAAGCTTCTTCTAAGTTTCATAGGCTAAGTCAGAGGTTTGTAAGCTCTTTCTTAACATTATGTACAATAGAGTTAAAATATGTTGCCATTTTTAACTTTTCTGGGCAAGGTAACAGAAAATAAATGATAAGAAACTAAATGACCAATATGTATAGGATAAGTATTCAATGGGGTCAGTTTCAACTTAAATACTTACTAGTATTTCTCCCCCTTTTGTCACATCAAAAAGACTAAAAGGAAATAAGGAAAGAGAAAAAAGTATCACCAATAAATGTAACTCAGATCATCATTACATGAATAATCAAGTAATGAGAGTCATTAAGGTTTGTAAAGTGCACGCTTTGAAGTCTTAGTAGTCGTTATTATTCCAAGAATTAAACAAGGATTAATTTTAGACTCTTGGTATCCACATAAGTCATTATAAAAACATCCAACTCCTAATTCATTTTCATCAATCACCAACCTAAGGATATGGAATCAGCAACTGAGAGTCATAACGCATTTGTCGTAACAGAAGAAACTGATAGCTCTACAAGCTTGGAAATCCAATCCCCTCAGAGGAGAGTTGCTTCCGAGTCCTCTACAATTATAACTCTGCTCTCAACAAAACTTGATTCTAAAGAAGCTACTTCAGCAGCACCTGAATGACCTTCAGAAGGTGGTTCAACAGTAGCTGCTTTGAAGCCTCAGAGAAGAAGCATGAAGAGATCAAGAAAGAAGAAAAGAAGGGTCAATAAGTTGTTCTACCGCTCTATTCCAGACATAGAAGAGAAAGAAGTGATTGATTCAGAAGACGAGGAGGTGGACTATAACAACAATGGACGCTGATGGGCATGTGATGCAATGGCTATGGTTGAATTCTAGAAAACATCTTGTACCCTTTTTTTCGTTGTTAAAAAAATTGTAATCCATCTTTTAATTAATGAAAAAAAATTCAGACCAATACTTCTTTATCATGCATTTACATTCCATAAATTTTCATTGAATTTTTTGAAGATACACTATTAAAGTGAAACTGACGCAGAAACGACAGGTAAAATAGATCAATCATAAACGCATAGTTATTAAGAGAATCTTAATAGGTTAGACTATTAGATTACATTACCAAGATTCATTATTAAAATACTGATAAAATTTGATCAGTACTTAAATAATATTAAACTCAAGACAATAAACATAACATGTTTATAAAAGGACTCTAGTATGCTTTCTTCCATCATCACTTAATCCCTAAAACACCAAGATGTATAAGCAAAAGCATATATGGGTTCCAAAGGGAGATTTCAGGAAGGCAGCATTACTAAATGCAGCAACTCAAGCAAATCAAAACAAGACAACAACTGAAGAACTTGCAAGCAAGCAGACAACTTCATAAGTGCTCTCCTCTTCAGCATCCTTTGTGAAGATACATAGAAGAATGACAAGATTTCTTAGACAATCTAGACATGTCAGATGATCCTAGGGAGTTCCTTAGGACACATTCATTATATTAGAAAAATCTAATTATCTTGTAATAGCTTCCTTTTTATTAATAAAATAAGTTGCAAACATTTGAGTTCTTTTATCTATTTCAGATTCTCAATGAACAACACGAATAAATATCAATAAGTTAAAACTGAACATAAGCATGAACAAACTTTGAATTTATTAATAAGATTCTTAATACAAAGATTTCAACAGCAATATAGAGCATAACTATGGAAAAATCTAACATCAGAATCTTTCATAGACAACTTCAAACCTGTCTCTCCAAATCTTGGAAGAACTAGCCTCAAAACTTATGCTAACCCCTTGCCGAATAAGTATTTCAGAAATAACTCGTCCAAAAGGCATGGAGAATGTCTTTCCCTTTTAAAAATAAGAAAGATACTTCTTCAGATGGTCAAACATAACGAGGAAGATCAATCTTCAAATCTGAATTGTGAAATAAAAGCAAATCTTTTTCAATATGGTCCACTTGATCTAAATCTCTATCCTTAGGCAATAGGTTTGAATTCAGAATCTAACTCCAAACAACAGCATTAGGAAAAATATTAGAAACAATTGATGTATTAGATGGATCTACAAAGATATTCCAAGTAGGAAGATATTGCTCCCAAACAAGAGTTCCTAGGATTTCTCCAACCTCCTCACAATTGATCACATTTGCAATTGTTTTAGAGGTTACTGTAATAGAAATACCAGTTACTCTATACAGAATAACATACTCAATATTCAGCTCTACAATGGAGGCATTGATCCAAAACTCTTTGACAAGATTTGGATAAGTGAAACCATAGAGCATCTCAAAGTAGTCATTCCAGCTTTGTTTAGGCACAACCTCCCAGAAGTTGAAACTAGTCTTAAGCAACTCATTAAAATCCACAAATTTTTCATTGATGACAACTAACTGATTCAAAGGAGAATAAACTGAAGAACTTATCTCAGGTTTGGTTTGGCCAGCACACAAACAAGAGGAAAAGAAGAAGAAAGAAAATAAATTGCACACGAATCTTACAAAAACAATAGTCTTGTCAGAAAAAGGACACAATGATGTTTCGCAGGAAAGGGAATAGCAACAACAAGTACTAAAATAGAAAACATCATTACCCAAAGGTTCTTTATCCAACAGATATTTCAATTCCACCAGATAAGTTTCACCTTTATGAAAGGTTAAGTATTATAAAAGCTTTCAGAAAACTTTTCACTTAAACTACTATGACAGTAAAAAAGAATCTTCTTCTGAATCTCAGAAGCTGACAACTTTCAGAAGCTATCAACCATCATAGTCTATTAAGTCTAGACTTAGACAGAGATATCATCTATCAGTTACAAGTCTCTATAATTCTATTCAGAACTAGCACTTTATCTTGAAACAAGAGTCATGAGTGATAGATAAATATTGAATTGTCTTCTTTAGACAGCTAACAAGCAACAATATTAACACAAAAGTGCGAAAAATGTTTTCATAAATGTGATTATCATCTGGCTTGATAAAACATTCAGTATAGACTTACACAACAGAGTTTCCTCTTAAAGATTTTTGAAGTTCTCTTTTTCAAAAGAACTTCTCTAGAGATCTAACAAAAACTTTGTATTTATATCTAAACAAATGTTTCATTGAATCAAAAGATAAACCAGAAAAGAACAAACATACCACACATTTTGTTATTTGTTTGGCCAAACTCGATTCAATATTCAGACTTGACCAATAGAGTTTGAACACAACTTTGAGTGGATTCAGATTCAATGGTTGTCTAACCACTGATTCCACTACTCTCACTAAATTCAATACCACCAGTACTTGAATCTGGGCGTTGGCTCTTCTTCCAATCAATGTTATAAAAAACCTTAAGGAAGATGCCTCTGCCTCTTTCCTTGATATATGTAGCAGATACATTACGATACTCATTTTTCTATAAGGTCATACATGTAAGTACATACAGACTCTTTTGTGTCTTACATCTCAATCTAATAGCTGATCATAAATCACTCCAAAGGATGAGCCTAGAATGAGATATGATAGGAACAAAATCTTGTTCTAAGCAATGTCAATAATCTCATTATCTTGGATTAAATATTTTGACTTTGAAATCATTGACAAGCTCAGAAGCAGATGGTGTTAGCTATCAGAGATTGACATAAAGCATATCAGAGTACAATCTTAGTACAACTAATATAGCTCAAAGAGAAGTTGAATATTTCTCATAGAAATTCCTTTTGAAATAACTTCCATGATGGTCCTCAACCAAGAAGCAACGGAGTTTCTTAAGATATCACCTTAAAAAACAAACTCCATATAATCAAATATTTTGAAACAAGATAACTTTAACAACATATCTTGCTTTTCAATACTTGGTTTTTTCATTTCAGAATACAAATTCTTCTTTTCATCTGCATCCTGCACTAATATCAACTTTAAACGATTAAGCATTGAAGAACATCTGATATTAGGTTCTGGTATATTTTCTTCTAGTTTTCAGATTTGGAAAATCAGTTGAAATACAAATATTTCAGAAGCTCTTGAAGTTACTCTTCTTTCAACAGATATCATATTCCATTCAACTAGTATGAAAGTCCTTCTGACAAGAAACCTAAGTTTCTCATCTTTAGTCATTCCAAAGAACTTAAGCTAAAAGGAGAAGGTGATCTGCTGAATAGCTTTTCATCATCCAACTTCATTTCTTTCCTTTGAAGATTGCAAGACGAACCTTCAGAACACAGCAGATTCAAGATGGAAACATAAAAAAAACTTTGACTTTAGATTTAAGTCAAGGAACAATCTTCTCAGAATTTCCTTGAAAAGATTAGATGAAGTGTAACTACTTCAAGCTTCAAACAATGATCCACTCAAACCCAAGCTCAAGACTTCAAAGATAGTCCAAACATTAAACATATCAATGATGTTGATATACTCAAAATTGAGATAGTGCATCTACCAGAATGCAACTGCCTCTGAAGATATTCAATATGCATCTTCTAAGTTGGTGAAAGATATTTTCAATATGATCATCTATAACACTATCAACTTCTATAGTAATACCTTTTTCAAGGATATTTTATAGACCTTCAATAGCCCTTTATCAAGTCCAATGAGTTAAAAATATATTTAGCTTTTCCATCATTTCAATTCAATGGAATCACCCATTTGAATATGGTAGGAAAAGTCTTATGATATTTTTCATGTGGCACTTGATTCCTTGAAGAAGAAATATACTTTTCTTATTGGATCAATATTTGCACCACTATTAAGTGTAAAGAACAGACCATGCTCTGATACCAATTGAGGGTGTGAAAAGTACACAAGAAGGGGGGTTAAATTGTGTTTTGCGTTTTCTTATTATTTAGCTTCTGATCAGAGTTTCAAAATCATAACTGATGTTCAGATTCTGAGTTAATTCTTTTGGCAGCGGATACAACAGAAGTAAATAAAATAACAGCAAAAGACACAAAAGATTTATATTGGCTCCTCCTCTAATTGAGAGCAGTCCAGTCCCCTTGTATCACAAAAGCTTTTCATTATAACCACCTCATGATTACAATCGCTTATGCTTCTGCATAAGACTTTTACAACTGCTCAGACCAACTGTCTGGGACTTTCTTTACTTAGAGCACATGTCTAAGACTTAACCTTTGCTTACACCATCAGACTGAGCCGCATATTCACCTGTCTTCTGGTTGAGATTTCCATTTGCTTAGAACACATGTCTAAGACTCATTCTTTACTCACACCATTAGACTGAGTTGCCTGCTCATTTTTCTTCTAGTTGAGACTTTCCTTTGCTTAGTGCACATGTCTAAGACTTCCTTTGCTCACACCTTCAGACTAAGTCGCTTGCTCATCTGTCTTCTGGTTGAGCCTTTCCTTTGCTTAGAGCACATGTATAAGATTTCCTTTTCTCACATCATCAGACTGAGCCGCCTGCTCATCTGTTTTCTGGTTGAGACTTACCTTTGCTTAGAGCACATATCTAAGAATTCACTTTGCTCAATTAGACTAGTTGAATAAGACTTTCACAAATCAAGCACTTAAGTAATGAGACTTACGTGGCTTAAGAATCTTGCCTCAAGACTTGATGCTTGAATCCCAATGAAACAAGACTTTTTGCTCAAGCACATAGCAGGAGACTTAATCTAAACTACTAAAAGCTCAGTAGAATAGATAACAAGGTGTACATGATGCAAGCATCGGAGGTACGGAGGATCACCATAACAAATACCTAAAGCACTTAAGATTTTTAAATATGTACATGGGTAAGAAATCTTAAGGCTTTTAAAATTACAGCCTAAAACAGAAAACCTGCATATTACATAGAGTTGCTAATTGTTTGATCTTGCTACTCCTTCAACAAGCTTGTCCAAATCTGCATATTACATCTTCTCTTAACTATTGCACTAGAATAGTTGTTAGACAAAAAAAAGGAAAGATCACTGGTATGGATACTATTGGTAACTCATTTATTTCAATTAATAATGTTTAGTTTGTAGATGGACTTAAACATAACCTATTAGGCATTAGTTAATTTTGTGATAGTGGTTATGAAGTCATGTTTAATAAGAACAATTTCATAGTCATAAATGAATCTGGCAAGTCCATAGTTTTCAAAGGTAAGAGAATGAGCAATGCTTATTAAATTAATTTTTCTAAATTGGTTGATCAAAAGGTACTTTTCCTTCTATAATGAGTGATGAGATGTGGATCTGGCACAGAAGGTTAGGTCATGCTAACTGAATTTTAGTCTTTAAACTTAGCAAGTTGAAACTTATTAAAGGATTTCCATATCTCAATTATCACTCACTCTTTGTGGAGCATGCCAAGTAGGAAGAATCACCAAAACTTCTTTCAAATCTAAATACATTGTCTCTACCTTTAGACTCTTAGAACTTCTTCACATTGATTTGTTTGGTCCTGTTAGTACTACATCAACCAATGGGAAGAAATATGATCTAGTCATTATTGATGACTATAGCAAATGAACTTGGGTTAAATTCTTGAGAACCAATGATGAATCATATGTTATGTTCAACATCTTCTGCATACAAGTACAACCTAAAAAAGAATATAAAATTTTAAAGGTAAGAAGTGATCATGGTGGTGAATTTTAAAATGAGCCATTTGAACTTTTTTTGTGAAAAACATGGAATTCTCTATGAGTTCTCTTCTCCTAGAACTCCACAACAAAATGGAGTTGTAGAGAGAAAGAACATATCCTTACAAGAAACGGCCAGAATCATGATCCATGAAAACAACATACCTAAGAACTTATGGGCATAATTTGTAAACACAACATGTTATGGGCTAAATAGAGTCTATATTAGACTTAATTTGAATAAGACATCATATGAGCTTTTCAAGGGAAAAAGTCAAGCATCTCTTATTTTCATCAATTTGGATGTACTTGTCACATTCTAAACAACAAAGTTTATCTGAAGAAATTTGATGCTAAAGCTCAGAAGATTATCTTTTTGGGATACTTTGAACGCTCTAAAGCATACAAAGTATATAAATCTGAAACTAATATGGTTGTAGAGTCAATACACATTAAATTTGATGACAAATAGCCTGATAGTAAAATGTCAGAATTAGATTAAAAAATTTCAGAAATCTATGTATCTGAAGACACATTAGAAGCTAGAGGTCAAAAGGTTAGAAGTTCAGAAGCAATCAATATAATTGAAGGTGGATGCTCAGAAGCTATCAAAAGTTAATGATCCAGAACTTGATCAAACCTCAGAAGCTCATTCTGATAATGAATAATATGAAGAAGCACAATATGGCTCCTCAGTTGTATCACAATCCAAGAAGACATTCAAGTGGCCTGAAGTCTTCGATCTGAACAGCGACTCAAAAAAATTTAATATATCAAATTTTTTGATAAATCTAATATCTTTGGTAATATTTTAGATTTTTTAAAAAATTAATAGGTCATATTCACTAAGAAAAAAAATTTAACACTACCGAATTTTTCAAAAAATGTTGTAATTTAGTAGATTTTTTTTTTTAAATCTGATAATGTTAAAAAAAAATCGAATCTAAACTATTGACCGTTTTCAAAAACCCAAAAAAATTATCGATTTTTTCAAAAAAAACCAATATTTCTTCGAATATTTACCAAAACTCATCACGTTTTTATACGAATTTTTTCAAAAAAAATATAGTACGGGCATGAAACCAATAACAGCCCGTATAGGATGTCGGGTATAAGTGTGGTTGGGAGATATTTCGACATTATATGATCTTCATAAATAAAGTGATGTACATAATGGCCCCGCATTGTGAAATTGACCCGTGATCATGATGTGATTGTGGCTCTACTTCTACTCTTCTTAGCTGGCTAGTTATTTATTACTATATACACCACGGGCCTAGGCCCAAACCCCTCTTGTTCTTGTTCAACTAACTACCATGCCTGCAAATAAATAATGTTTTCTATCAATCAAATCAACTTAACATACACATATAAATAAACAAGGATAGAATCTTCATTTTCTTCAACACACAAAACAGAATAATAATGAAGCATATGTTTCTAATTCTAGTTTTCTTAGTTCTTTATGTAGAAGCAGATGATGATGGGTTTGTGAAAACAAGAGGAGTACAGCTTATGCTGAATGAGACCCCTTATTATGCCAATGGTTTTAATGCATATTGGTTAATGTACATTGCTTCTGATCCATCTCAAAGAAACAAAGTAACATCAACTTTTCAAGAGGCTGTGAACCATGGACTTAACATAGCTAGAACTTGGGCTTTCAGTGATGGTGGTTATAAACCACTGCAATACTCTCCTGGATCCTACAATGAGGAAATGTTCCAGGTTAGTTAATTAATTTACTCTTCATTCATAAAAATTTCCGGCTCATAGGTCTGGCCAAACATTGTTTTTACTATAAATTAAACTTACCTCGTCTCTGACAAGAGTTCGTTTACCATTCGAACTCAAGTGTTTGGTTATTTTAAATTTATTTTAAGATTAACTCAGTTTTGATTCAAATAAAAGGGATTGGACTTTGTGATGGGTGAAGCTAGAAAATATGGGATGAAGGTGATTTTGAGTTTGGTGAACAACTATGAGAGTTTTGGTGGAAAGAAACAATATGTGGAATGGGCAAAAAGTGAGGGACAGTCCATAAATTCTGAAGATGACTTCTTCACTAATGATGTTGTGAAGGGTTACTATAAAAACCACATTAAGGTAATTTTTGTTTTGTTTTTACTACTATGCTTCTTATCTTTCCATGGTTGGTGAAATATTTCATGGACCTCACCACTTCTATTATTGTTAAAATCTAAAGTTTTAAATTTTGATGTTCCTCTTTAGGAGCAAGAAGTTAATGTTTCCACCAAATATCCCCACCAAAATCTGCTCCCACTCAATAGTTGTCATAAAAGAAAGAAGAAGAATGTCACATGTAGTTTTTTTTTCTTTCTTGAAAAGTTTTTTTAAAAACATAACATCTATTTTTGTTCAAATTATTTAATAGTTGTACTTTCTTCTTTTAAAATGAATAAATTGAAAGTTGTGAATTCGAATTCGCACTCTTACTTTTTGATATTTCGACACGACTATTAATTTAACTCATTTAACAGAATAATAAAATTATTAATTTAATTGTATTATAATAAATAATGATATTCATAAAAGCTAATAAAATTCAGTAATTTTAAAATAATATTAAAAAACTTGAGAAAGCAATGTGAATGGTTTAATTGTACTATTATAAAATTTATTAACTTTCATGAATTTTCAATTTAACTAATCATTATTTATTATAATACAATTAAATTAACTAAAATTGTGTTATCTTATATTAGTTCAGTTGATAATTATTCAGAAATATCAGATGTATGAGTTTAAATTCGAACTTATTTATCTTTGAAGAATGAATATCAATCGCGTGTTGATTAGTATAATCATAAATTAATTCAGTTAATAGTAATCCAAAAACATCAAATGTAAGGGTTCAAATTTAAATTTACAACATTTTACTTATTCAACTTTAAAAAATGAATTTTAACCATAGTTAAGATTAAATAAAAAAAACACAACAATTTTGCTACTCCCCAACATTTTTCAAAAAATATTACTTTAAAAAATATTGCATATATTCACAAATATAAAATAAAATTATCAACAAATATTCTAAAAATATATTTAAGTATTAGCTTTCAACCATCCAAAACAAATATTTTGAGTGTTGGATAATTAGGTTGGCGGATTAGTTGATCAACCCCTACACATATTCTATTGAAATACACTCATATTTTAAAATTATAAAAGAATGAAAAAAAAAATTGTTTTATATCTATACTCAAATTTATTTAAATATATCTAATTTATATATTTGTGATCTTAAATTTATTTTAAGATTAACTCAGTTTTGATTCAAATAAAAGGGATTGGACTTTGTGATGGGTGAAGCTAGAAAATATGGGATGAAGGTGATTTTGAGTTTGGTGAACAACTATGAGAGTTTTGGTGGAAAGAAACAATATGTGGAATGGGCAAAAAGGGAGGGACAGTCCATAAATTCTGAAGATGATTTCTTCACTAATGATGTTGTGAAGGGTTACTATAAAAACCACATTAAGGTAATTTTTGTTTTGTTTTTACTACTATGCTTCTTATCTTTCTATGGTTGGTGAAATATTTCATGGACCTCACCACTTCTATTATTGTTAAAATCTAAAGTTTTAAATTTTGATGTTCCTCTTTAGGAGCAAGAAGTTAATGTTTTCACCAAATATCCCCACCAAAATCTGCTCCCACTCAATAGTTGTCATAAAAGAAAGAAGAAGAATGTCACATGTAGTTTTTTTTTCTTTCTTGAAAAGTTTTTTTAAAAACATAACATCTATTTTTGTTCAAATTATTTAATAGTTGTACTTTCTTCTTTTAAAATGAATAAATTGAAAGTCGCGAATTCGAATTCGTACTCTTACTTTTTAATGTTTCAGCACAACTATTAATTATACTCATTTAAAAGAACAACAAAATTATTAATTTAATTGTATTATAATAAATAATGATATTCATAAAAGTTAATAAAATTCAGTAATCTTAAAATAATATTAAAAAACTTGAGAAAGCAATGTGAATGGTTTAATTGTACTATTATAAAATTTATTACTTTCATGAATTTTCAATTTAACTAATCATTATTTATTATAATACAATTAAATTAACTAAAATTGTGTTATCTTATATTAGTTCAGTTTATAATTATCCAGAAATATCAGATGTATGGGTTTAGATTCGAACTTATTTATCTTTGAAGAATGAATTTCAATCGCGTGTTGATTAGTATAATCATAAATTAGTTCAGTTAATAAATTATTAGATTTATTTTTACATTTCAATTAAATTTTTCACTTATGTTTTAGAATATTTTTTTATAAAACATTTTTTTAACAAATTTTACTTTAAAAAATATTGCATATAATTCACAAATAAATGTATAAAATAGAATCATCAATAAATATTCTAAAAATATACTCAAGTATTAACTTTCAACCAACCAAAATAAATATTTTGAGTGTTGGATAACTAGTTTGGCGGGTTAGTGGATCAACCCCTACGCATATTCTATTGAAATACACTCATATTTTAAAATTATAAAAGAATGAAAAAAAAATTATTGTTTTATATCTATACTAAAATTAATTTAAATATATCTAATTTATATATTTCTGATCTATATTATTATAGTATTTCTAAAATTAAAAATATGTTAATGATAAAATTTGTTTATTATTTTATACAAAATTATTCTTTTAAAAAATGTTAAAAATTTATATATATTTTCTAAAAAAATTATTTTTCCAACCTCTCTTCTCTCCTAATATAATATTGGAGTTTTTATTTTATGTGAGTTATTATTACTATAGACGGTGCTTACAAGACATAACAACTTCACTGGAGTTGCTTATAAAGATGACCCTACTATAATGGCTTGGGAGCTTATGAATGAGATTAGATGCTCTTCAGATCATTCAGGAAATTCAGTTCAGGTAAACCATATTTGCCTTATTACTTACTCCATCACACATAAATATTAATTTTGACTTTCGAGATTGCGATTTTCGAATAGGGTTGGATTAGTGAGATGTCATCTTACTTGAAATTTATAGATGGAAACCATTTGCTCGAAGCTGGTTTAGAAGGTTTCTATGGACAGTCAAAGACAGAGTCTAATCCTAACTTCCAAGTAGGAACCGATTTTATTGCAAACAACCAAATCTCCAACATCGATTTTGCAACACTACATTCCTACCCGGATCAATGGTTTGTGTCAATGACGACCTTTGTGATTATATTTAATTTATGACTATCGTGTTTCTGGTGTTTGTGCTTATAGGATTTGTGATTATGTATTGTTTTACTTCCCATAAGCAGGTTATCAAGTTCGGGCTATGAAGACCAACTCTCTTTCTTAAGTGAGTGGCTCAATGAGCATATCCAAGATGCACAGAACATCCTTCACAAGCCACTTCTATTTGCAGAATTTGGAATTTCCACTAAAAACTTGGGCAATAATAGCTCAACACTGAGGGATAAGTTTTTCAATACAGTATATTCAGCTGTATATTCATCGGCAAGTGGCGGCGGAACTGCTGTTGGTGGCTTATTTTGGCAACTTCTTGCTCAAGGGATGGATTCTTTCCGAGATGATTACGAAGTGATATTAGCTGAGAGTCCCTCCACATCAACCTTGATTTCTCAAGAGTCTCGAAAACTAAGACGTATTCGCAAGATGTACGCCAAGCTTCACAAACATTGACAAGTTGAATAAGATGTAGTTATATCAGTGATATTTATATTCAGAAGCCGATGATAAACTTTTATTTGGAAAACTATAAAGATACTCGTGGAACCGCACGGATGATATGTTTTTTGAACTTTTACTTTCTTAATTTGAGTACTCTAAGTATTTCAACTACATAAGTGCCGACAAACTAACTATTGTACTCAAGTTTATATATAAACTCTAGAGATTGACCGGATAATTTGAAGTGCTTCATATAACTGTTCCGTCTTTAATGGTTGCGTTCTTCAGTATAACAGTGATGCCCGACCTAATGTAAAATCCTTCCTTAGTTTTATCGGCTTCTTCAACACCCTGACAAATCAACATGTTTTAATCAGCAGAGAAGAATAGAAAATGAAATACACCATTAATCAAAATCTTTTGCTGCAGTTTTTGAAAGAAAGGTTTTGAAACAGTACTTACATCCGCATTTGTAATGGTAACATTTCTTCCGATTTTTGCATTCTTGTCGATTATACAATTCCTTGAAAAAAGTTCCATAATGAAATCGTCAGAAATAAGAAAACGGGGTGCCATATAATGTTTTATGTTATGACATGTACATTATCAAGCATGGCTCAGCTTGAATTGTAAATTGTTCTTCTCGTCTAGAATTCAGAAACACAGGAATTCTGTGTGACATAATCGTACCTGATTTTGGTATTTTCTCCAACACCAATTGGAACATTTCCTTCTGCCAGCAGAGATGCAATTTCAGGCTCAGTTTGATAATAATCAGCGCCCATCATCATGGTATCCTAGGTTGCAAAATCCATCAAGATATATATCGAATAGAAAAGGAAAAAGTTTAAAACAATGAGCTAGAAGTGTAGAACAAAGAAAAAAAGTGACTGGTGCAGAAAATGTATACCTGAAGCTCCACACCAGACTCTAAACGGGAGCGTATTCCGACAATAGAATGTTGAACGCTACATTCTCTCAAGAAGCAACCATGAGAAATAATTGCGTCCACAATCTATTGAAACCAATTCATCATTTTTACATTAATATCAACAACAAAAATCAATCAGCACAAAGTCCTTTGAAAGAAGTGGGTGTAATACCTTGCATTTTTCTACTTTAGTGGGAGGCAGGAATCTTGGGGAAGTGAAGAAAGGTGTCTTTGGATCATAGAATTGAAATTTTGGATACTGCAAGTAATAACACAAGTAATCAGCAAATTCATAACATTTTTCCTTTTGAAGGAAAACTTACTCGGTAGTAAAGTCACTTATTCACTTTTTCTCAATTGCGTTATTAAATAAATTATAGGAAATTCAGACATACCGGTTCCGTTAGGGCCAGATTTGCATCGAAGAAGGACTTTATGGTTCCAATATCTTCCCAGTAGTCATTGAACAAAAATGCCTGAGAACGCAAATATAAACAGAAACATGAAGTTAGTTACCAATAAACCCGAAGAGATTATTTTTATTATCATTCAAGAATTTTCAAAAAGAATAGCAGTAAGGATATCCCTTTTCACCTGGACATTGTGCCCGTTAACAGCAGACGGGATAATTTCAGATCCGAAGTCATTGCATGTAGAACCGTTCAATTTTAAAAGTTCAAGTAGGGTCTCAGTTCTGAACACATAGACACCCATGGACGCAATATAAGGCTGTTCCTTTGCTTCTTCGGGAGATAACCCAAGAACCGTGGTATCAACACGCTGCAGTTATTATCGATGCATTAGGTAGGCAACAACTAGATTAAACTTACTACAGCGATTATTCAGGTAAAAATGGATGTAAGAAAGCTCAAGCTTGAGATACAATTAGTCACCATTGCTTTCAAATCTGATCCCTTAGGCTTTTCCGCAAACTGTATAATCCGTCCCGTTCCGTCAATTTTCATCAACCCATAATCTGATGCTCGACTACAAGAGAGATGAAATGATATTATTGTTCGTAAATATTCTGCCCCTAGTAAATGAAGTGGTATGCCTTCGGTGTAAAAATTGAATGAAACCATATCAGGCAGATATTTCATGTAGATATACCTGTCGTCCATGGGAAGACACGAAACTGTGATATCAGCATTTGTGTCAATGTGTTTCTGCAATGATACCCCCAAGTCAAAATCACCATTAGTTTTAGAAAAACGAATAACATGGTATAAAATCCATTAGTTGTAATCTTAGAGTAGAAATTATATCAACTTTCACCTGTACAAAATCCATATAGTTCATTCGGTAAAGATGATCACCGGAAAGTATCAATATATGCTCAACATTCTTGGTTTTAGCATCCTGTGCGACAATAATCCAGAAACATAAGCTATACTTAAAGAGAAAACAAGCATAAATATTTTCAACAAGAGAAGATCTAAATATTACGAAAGTTTTTCTTCACAGATCGTGAAAATGACAAACGCGTATTTATTTTAACCAATAAGCAGCCGGTTACAAACAGGTTTGGCAGAAATCACACATAGCCAATTGCATTTATTCTCGCGTAATCATTTTCGTGCCACATTGATCTGTAACATGCATCACTATCCTTTCAGCAAACATGCAACATCACAATACTTTACCTCAAAAACCCATAAAAATTGCCTCACAGCATCAGCTGTCCCTTGGAACCATTTCTTCCCAGCTTCTCCAGATGTTTGAGTTGCCGCCAATACCTATGTGTACAAGCAATAATCAATTACACAATTCAACATTACAATCACCGAATTTTGTTACATTTTCACGATGACAATGCTTCTACATTTTATACAATTTACAAGTAACTCACCTCCACAAAACCCTCCCCATAAGTGGAAACATTTCCAAAATTATACGCGCGAGACAAATGCCGGTTGAGGGAGAAAGAATTATACTGTGTCAAGATAAATATTTTCCTAATCCCACTATTGATGCAATTGCTCATAGGAACATCAATGAGCCTATAACACCCTCCAATTGGAACCTGCAGAAAAAAAAAATTCCAAAAATAGTAACAAAAAATCTACATAACCTATATACAAATTGCAATCACTAGTACTAATAACCAACATTGAAATCAAAATTGAAAATTGAAAGAATTGAGAATGGAAATCATATATATAAACATACAGCAGGTTTAGCTCTTTTGCTAGTAAGAGGAAAAAGGCGAGTTCCAGCACCACCGCCCAAAATGATTGAAGCAACACTTTTAGGGTCTGCTTTAGGAGTATCAAAATAGGGTCCATCTTGAAAAGTCTGAAACCAAAATCAATAAAAAAAAAAGTTATTTCTTTTCGTTGATGATGACATTTGAATTGAGCAGAGTAATTTACCATGGATTCTTCAAAATCATTGATCCCTGTAGTGAGAACTACATGAGTTCTAGGGTTAAAGTTTCTAGGAATGAAGCGAGATTGTGAAGTTTTGGGTGACTGAATGGTACAAAATCTTGAAGTTTCACCTAAGAAAAGGGTGTTTCTGGTTCTAGTAAGAGATGAAAGTATTGATGAATCCATGGATGTGTTGTTGAAGAAAGAAGAATGGTGTTTGAAATGGTGGTGACTGAGTCACGAGAAGCGTGGTAAGAAACAGTATGTTTCTCTCTCAGTGACTCAGCAATGGCTCTACAAATTTCTATGAGTGATTCCTGAACTGAACATGACCCTTCCTTGCAATTTTATGTTTTTCTTTTCTTTTTTATTTATACTAATAAATCTTTGAATCTTTATTTGAAACCTGAAAATTGATTTCTTTTTCTAATAATTGTTGTTTAGTAATTACGCTAGATCGAATTACGTGAATGAATAACGTATATATTATTGGTAAGATTCTCTCCATATTTTGATCTTTTTAGATTTTTTAGATAATTTACATTAGTTATTTGATCAATCAAAAAAATAATAATCATTTTTTACTAATAAAAAACAGATGAGGTCAATTATTAAGGAAATGTCAATTGTCAATTCGTAATAAATATTATATTATTTTATTTTATTTTTTCTCATCGTAATTTTTAATAATAAAATTTAATTGATATGTATTTACATTGTTATCTAATAATTATTCATTAATCTGATATGATAGGGATTGATTGACCGTATAAAATTATTTTATAGTTTCGTTATATATTTCATATTTTTCTAAAAATAAATATAAAAACAGTTTGCAATTTTTTTTAACTTTTTAATTTTTAAAAAACATGAGAGTAGAAATAGTTTTTAAAACAATTTTATAAATTATATAATTAACCAAATTTTAAACTTAAACTTTAAAAATTAAGAGGTTTTGATAAACTGAATTAAATAAAATCATAAATATTTAATTTATATTTGATGATCTTTTATATATATATATATATATATATATATATATATATATATATATATATATATATATATATATATATATATATATATATATATATATATATATATATATATATATATATATATATATATATATTCGGTCAATCTACGAAACTCGATTAAATAAACTAAAAAGATGGTTTGGGTCGGATATATATATATATATATTTAGATTGGGTCAATCTACGAAACTCGATTAAATACACTAAAAACATGGTTTGGGTCGAATAATTGAATGAATATTAAGTTTTATAATTAAATTAACAAAATTTTATACTAAATTAATATCATCTTAATAAATATTAATTTACTAAAATATATTATAATATCTTTCATATTAATTTAAATTATCTTAAAGTATTTCTTAATATAAAATTTGATATAGGTTATTTTTTATTATGATATTTTTAAATTTTAAATCTCCATATCCAATAATTTCAAAGTTTGATTTGTTTAAGTTTTAAATAGTTTTTTATATAAATGTAGAGGATATTATAAGATCTTTTATAATATTTCAAAAAAAATTTAATTGACTTTGTTATAAATTAAAAATAAATATTAAATTAAATTAAATATATTAATTTAGTAAATATTTTTATTTTTAAAACACATAAATATTACCTCCAGTCGTATTTATAAGAGAAAATTTTCTCTTATTAAATAAATTTTATTTAAATATTATTATAGACTTGAAAAAATTGATGTTTGTTTTACTAATGTGTTGAACTGGCCCATGTGAAAAGTAAATGGAAAAGTTTGTATATTTATCAAAAGTTTGGTTAGATATTGTTCCTTTATGAGACGAAACAAGAATAATATCAACCCATTAAGAATATTAGGCATGATATGAATGACCCAGTAACAACAAAGATCGTGATTTATCTCTCTTGATCTTAGCTACGAAGTTAGGCCCAACACGTAAAGTCCAGTAAAGCAAAGATAGTCACGATGATATAACATCATGATAATGACATTAAAAGAGAAAATATTAGTCTTATGTTTATCATCAAAAAGAAGGTTTTAGGCCCTAGGGAGCAAGATTGGATCCGCCCTATGAAAGCACTTGATACAAGCAAGTGATGGAAGGAGGGCAGTCAAATGACAATATAAATCATATTTTGACATATGTCCACTTGAGAGGGGGAAAATGTCATTTATCTACATACACTTTAAAAGAACCCCGATATAAGGGGTGACAATCACCAAATCAAGGTACATTGTCTCGAAAACCTATAATCATTATCATTTTTCTTATTTATCTACTAACTTAGACATTGGAGTGTTTGTAGATACCAGCCCCTCTATTTCTTCAAACCTAGAAGAAAATTTTGAAGACAAGACACCTTTGGGTGTTATCAGCTTATCAGTATCCAACTTACTATTGAAGTATTTAGGTTCGAGCGAGATCATTGACGTTGTTTCTAAGAATCGTTGTGTATGACATATTCTTCTTCTTTTCAGGTAAGATG
This sequence comes from Lathyrus sativus, assembly GCA_963859935.3. NCBI lineage: Eukaryota > Viridiplantae > Streptophyta > Magnoliopsida > Fabales > Fabaceae > Lathyrus > Lathyrus sativus. The sequence continues at coordinate 662,929,985 of OZ012739.1, forward strand.
ATACATTTTGGGGGAACACGCGCTCTATACTGTATTCATAACTGAGGCAATGTATATATCATGGCTCTCCAACGTATAATTGCTGCGAAAGGCTAACACAAAATGGCACATGTGCATCGATTATTTGAATCTAAATAGAGCAGGCCTGAAGGACTCATATCCACTTCCTAACATCGATAAGCTTTATGAAAGCTCATCCAAATTAAGGTTATTATCCTTTATAAATGCATACTCTAGGTATAATGCAATACCATTGGATCCTCTCGACCATAGCAGACCAGCCTTTATGACAGGCAAGCCTTAAGAATGTTGAGGCGACATACCACCGAATAATGAACGAAGTCTTCAGAAACCAGATTCGGGACATGCTAAAGGTTTACATGGATGACATTATCCTTAAATTTAAAGAATAGGAAAAATATACAACTCAACTGGAATCTATATTTGGGGAGGTGAGAAAGCACTAGATACAACTAAACTCCAAGAAATGCACTTTCAAAGTGAGGTTTGGGAAGTTTTTAGGGTATTACCTCACAGAAAAAGGGATAAAGGTAAACCTGCTCAAATACCAAGTGGTGGTTAACATGGCATCCCCTAAGACCAAGAAGAGGATCCAAAAGTTAAAGAACATGTATATCTCCATATCCTGATTTATCTCTATATTAGCACATCGTGCACTACCATTTTACAAACTCTTAAGGAAAGAAGCAACGTCGAGTGGACTCCTAAATACGATATTTCATTCACCTAATTCAAATAGGTGTTATCACAACCTTTCATTTTGGTCCTCCCAAGAGAGGGTGGACCCTTTTTTGTTTATCTCTATGTTTCTCTCGAAGACGTGGGAGTCGTTTAGTAAGAGAAAGCGACTTAACACAAAACCCAATCTATTTCATTAGGAAGGTTTAGGAAGAGTCAAAATTTCATTACCAGATGGTGGAAAAGATCTCATTGACACTCGTAACAATAACTAAGAAGGTGAGCCATTTTTTCCTTGCCCATACTATAGTGGTGAGAACCGACTATCCCATCACACATATATTTCACAAGCCGAATCTGGAAGGAAGAATGACAAAGTGGGTCATAGAAATTTCACAATTCGACTTCTAGTACGAGCCAAGAAAAACCCTTAAAGCTTAAGTGTTCGCAAAAATGTTATCATAAGCCATCATTGAGAACACAGGCAGTTCAGACAAGTGGACTGTGTTTGTGGATTGACCATTTAACATAAAAAGAAGCAACACATGAATCCTTATTGAAAATGGGCATTGCACCAGGCTATAGATTGTCATAAAGTTTGAATTCCCTACCTCGAACAACTAGGAAAAGTACAAAGCATATTTGGTCATGTTAAGATTGTCGTCTAAAATGGGGGCCTGAGAAGTAATAATCAAGTTAGATTCATAGTTAGTCATGTCATAGGTCTGAGGTGAATATCAAGCCAAAGACGCTATCGTGTAACAATATTTGGCTAATGTAAATTCTGCCATGGAAAATTTCAAAGAAGCCGACATCTACCACATCTTTAAAGAAGAAAATGTTCAAGCTGACATCATATACAAGTTGGTCAACTCTATGGCATGAGACCACAATAAATCTTCCGTACATGAAACACTATCAAACTCTAGTGTAAACGAATAAGTCAATTTCGTGGAAAATGAACATTTGTCTTTAAGCTGGATGGCAGTGACGATGAAATACATGAAAATTTGAGAGATTCTAGGGGATCAGAAGGAAGCAGAAAAATTTAATTGGTGGAAGGCCAACTCTATAGCGAGGATTTGTAACACCCTTCTAAACCCCACATGTAATTAAAAGAATTATATAAAGAATCACCAACACAAGGGCGTCACACTTCATAAAACATAAACTATCATGCCTCGTAACACGGGTTACGACAAACATATTAACCTATTCTCGCATGCTTACCTTCATTTAGGTATCATCGTAGCAGAATTCAACATCCACATTCAAACAAGGGAGAATAGCATATGATATTTAGTCTTAAACTTCTATTTTAATAACATCATAAAGATTCGTAAACAATTCAACTCAACAACTTAACATATTCAACATAATACGATTCATCATAAAACATTATAGTTTAATTCAAAACATTCTAACCCAACCCGATGTTACATGATCATAGCAGAATTCCACTACATAACGACTACTAATGGAAGTCAATATAAGGTCGCCTTCGACTTGTTTCTACAGGGTCTACTCCTAAGTATCTGCATGATGCCCATGTAGAGGAAACATTCAAACAGAATGGGTGACTAATCATAATCAATTATAAATGACTTGAGTGAAAGATAGCTCAATAAACATGTATAACCATTAACAACAATAACATGTTACTTTACTCACACCCATCACATTATCATCACATACAAGGATATTATATCATTCACAATTCTTCATCCAACATCATCATCATTAACAATAAAAAAAATCAACAATAATGCAATGTTAATGAAATGCACTAACTCAATATGCATGTGGTACCAATTTATGAACACTCAGGTTCATTTTGCTCTGTGTTCCATCATTATCGGATACAGGGTCCCCACCATGGGATCCGGTTCACTCTTGACTCGGAGCATAACAAAATCTCCACCTTACCATAAATAACGCTTCACTAATTTCCTACCATAGGAATTAGATACTCGTACCCAATCCCCACTGTAGGATCGAGGTCACAACATAAATAGGATCGAAGTTCCGCCAACATAGATGCATGATTCACAACATACAACAACAACGGCATTAGAACACATGCACATTGGTTCCCTCTTGACCGTGCATGTCAACATCAACAAAAAATCATCAATATAATTTCATTGTCATCATATCATCATTATAAAACATCAACATAATATTATCATCATCATACAACTTATATTTCAACAATACGACAACACACCAATCAAATACTCAAACCATCACATTGAATCGTCACATTAGGCACATAAATAATACTCAAACACTTAATCTATCACTACCAGGTTATAGCCCTGAGTGTTAGTCTTCTAACGCTTCAAATGAGACTTCATTTGGATATACGAATCAAAAGTTATGATCAAAATTACCGGACAGTGTAAAAATAGCATTTTGGTAATTTTAGGCTGCATGTGTCAGCACATGACCTTGATAGGTTGGTTCGTGCTGCTGTTTTTGGATAAAAAATTAGTTTTTCAATTTTTAAACATCAACGCACATACTAGAAGCTTATTACACTAATTTATATCATTAAGATCCAATTTCTTATCATTTTATCATCCTACTCTCATATATTTCTTCATGGAATCATGGATCAACATCACTACTTAGCTATAACATCAATTTTATCATTTTCAATCATAAGTTTATATCTTTTTCAACATAATACATGACATACATCAACAACAAATCACACATAGTAGTAACATCACCAATTATCATCAAATTTCACAATACAACATATATGTCTAACTTTGTCAATAAGTTTTTCACCAATATCAATCTCATTCACAAAGATTCATTATCAATCAAAATACTAAAACCCTAAATTCACCATTCCCTTATGTCAACCATAATTGAGAACCATTACCCACCCTTACCTTGTTATTCCTAGCAATGATCTCTTCAACCTCTAGCAATGATGTTCTTCCTATGCTTGTCCTTCCTTGCCCTAGCCTCTTTCTCTGCTTTCTTCTCACAACTTTACGTAGAATACAAAATAGTCCCTCTCCTCCCAATTTTCCTTTTTCTAATAACAATTGTCCCTTAAAATACGATTTTCCACTTCTATCCTCAACTTATTCTCATTAAATACCACCGTGTCCTTATTTCTTCTACACCTTATATTTCTATTTTATTTTAATTAAATAATAGTATAAAATTATTATCAATATCATATTCCTCTAACCTACCAATTCTCACACATTAATCAATTAATTTATTCTCCTCTAATATTTCTCTTTGCTCCCAACTCAAAGACACATAACCCACTAACATACAACAATCTAAAACATCATGAAAAGGCATATTCAACAAATAAAATATCAAAACATCTACTAGAAAGAATCATGGTGTTACAGGATCCACTAACCCCTTGCTAAAATTCTTTATGAAAGAAATGGGAAAATGTATGGGAAAAAATCATGAAGGACCAGTAAAAAACACATATGAGGACACACTTTAAAATATAAGGCCCTTGGGGTCGGGTGTTCTTGGCCAACCATGAGGGAAGACGCCAAGTTACACGTCCAGAAATGTGACAAATGGCAAAGGCATGGTGACATCCACCTTGCTCCTCCAGCAATGATGAGTAACTTGTTTTTCCCATGGCCTTTTGCATAGTGGATAATGGATATTTTAGACCCTTTTCCATTAACACCAAGACACTCAAGTTCTTGATTGTTGTTGTTGACAATTTTATGAAATTGGTTGAGTCTAAACCACTTGTGAAAATCACTGGCCACAACATGTTGATTAAGCAAATAGGGTATTACTAAGGAGATTATGAAGAACACAAGATGATTCCAAAGGAAATTAAGTAGAAGAACTTCTACATGTACTATGGGCATATTATACTACCCCATATTCATCCATGAATAAAACCCCATTTCAACTTGCCTGTGGATCGGAACTGATAACTCTTGCAAAAATGGGAGAACATAGCTAGAGAATTTCTCATCTGACCATCTAAGAGGTCAACAAAAATACTTCATAGAAGAGTTATATCTCTTAAAAGAATGAAGAGATTGAGACGTTTTAGTTGAAGCCTTCATAATGCAAAAAAAAATGGCATCCAAGTATAAAATTAATTTTTTCACCCAAAATAAGAAGACCTCATCCTAATAAAAGCATATGTCAGCCAAAGGAACACATCCAAAGGAAAACTGACATCAAATTGGGTGGGACTATGTCGAGCCATTTCCAGTACTAGGAAAAGGGCTTATACTTTAAAGACCCTAAATGAAGATGTAATACCTCTCATTTGGAACACAATGAAACTTAAAGTATTTTATAATTAGTCAAAAATTATACATTGTAAGACTCACAATCAAATATAAAATTCCATCATTCAAGTCTTTCTTTACCTTCATTTCCATTTTTACTATGTCTAAGAAAAAGATCCATACTTATTTCTCAAAGAAACAAGAATGAAGTCTGGAGGAGAAAGTCACCATGATGACAAACAACAGAGCCTGAAGGCTTGAAAATTCATAAAAGGTTTTCAAACCCTCTATACTTTCATAAAACTTATTGATAATCTATCAAGGCTTGTATGAAATTGATTTAGAAGTGTTTTTGATCAATTAGGGAAGTTTACACAGTGCCTAGTTGATTAAGGACTTGGCCCAATTGGTTAGAGCAAGGTAAAGACCTCTTAATCGATTAGAAAAGCTATTAACTGACTAATCCATATAGTAATTTTAATGTTTCCTTTTCCAAATTAGGTTTGTCATTATTAAATGCATTTTAATCGATTACCAACTAGGGTTAATCAATTAATTAGCCCATGTATTATTTCCTTTTTTGACCCAAAACTTTTCTATATAAAAGAGGTTTCTCCTCATTTTGTTATACACCAAATTTTTTAATAGAAACATTTCTATCTTTCTTCTACTCACTATGTTTTTGAATTTTCTTATTCACGAGAAATGTTATAGTGCTAAAAGATTGAAAAATCCTTGTGAGAGTTGTGTTGTAATTGGTGCTCTGATTAATTTTATTTATTCAAGATTTTTATTTTTTTGTGAATTGTATTTGTAAAGAACTAAAAGGCTACAAGCTAAACCTGAAGAAAAAATTGGGTTAAGGTTCTTGAGCTTTACCAGTGTAAAAGCTATGTTTGTAGGTTCTTGAGATAAGCTTGTATAGAAGCTTTGATTTTTTTGTTGTTGAAGCTTCGTGGGCTGATCCTATAACTCTCAAGAGGAAAGTCTATGGGATAAGAGTAAGTTAAATGGTGAGGTCCAACCTATATAAATCTCTAGTGTACTCTTTCTAACTTTTCTTTCATTATTTTTGTTAATTATTTTATTTCTAGTGTGTATTTCTCTTAATCTCCATCTTGTTTCTATCTTATTTATATCCTTTAAAAACATTTTCAAAAGTTAAAGATTGTATAAATTAATCACGACTTTTGAATATCACAACCCCCCTCCCCCCGACGCCCCTTGTGTTTGGAATCACTTGATTAACTATAAATAATGGAGAACTTATTGTTCAAAGATAATAAATGTAAAAAAAATCCATATCTCGAAAAACTACGTCGAACATGGGGAAAGAAAGATGGGGAAAGTCTTAACATATTCTATCTAAAGAGGCCAGGATGCTAATTTTCCAAACATTAGGAGAACCTATTACTTCAATAATAACTTCATAGCTCTCTGATTCCTTTAAATAAGAGAATAATGAAGAAGTCCACAACTAAGTTTCATTTACCCAAGGATATGAGTTTCACGTGCCTTCATCAAGAATGGATTCAAGAGGTATTTGATGGCGTGAACCATCGTACCCAGACAAACATAAAATAAAGTAAGATATGAATGAAGCAATCAAATACACCCACCACTCTCCTCAGAGGTAGATAACAACTAAGCTAAACTACCTCCAAGCTACCATTGGTAAACCCACTAAATATGAAGAACACAAAGGGAAGAAAGACTTACCAATAGAAGTTATGAAGCAGTTGCAGGAAAAAAAGAAGAAGAAATAGCACTTGAAGAGAAAATGAGAACACTTCTACAATGTAGGAAATAACAAAAGAAGAAAAGTGAAAATTGTAAGTACTCAAAGTATTTATACCCACATGAGAAGGAAGATAGAAAGTCAAAACCCCACACACTAGAAACACAGTAATTGGCTGAATGTCCTCAAATAAAAAAAGAACACACCATCAAAGATATTGTTAGAGTAATAATGACGACAACAATTTCCAAGAAACTCGTCATAAGAGACCTAATAATAGGTCATTATGCTACTATCCATAGGCTAAAACATGGCATACAGTCTAGAGGCCAAACTTTGAGGAGTCATATCAGCTCTTGACAAATAGACATTAGAAAGTCAAAAGACTATAGAAAAAATAAGTTAAATATGGATGAATTTTCAATATAATCATCACCCATTTGACAAGCCCTATCTATAAGAGCATCATAAGCCAAGATCTGGTTTTACCGAGCCATGCATCTGGGGCAACAGATCCTACCTAGACCGAGGAAAGAAGAATATTAATCCATTAGGATATTGAGTTATAATATGAATAACCCAAATAACAACAAAAATCATGATCTCTCTTCCCCTATCTTAGCTTTGAAGTTTGGCCCAAAGCATAAAGTCCAGTAAATCAAATATATTCATGATAGTATACGTCATGGCAATGACATCAGAAGATAAGATATCAACATTACACCTATCATCCAAAAGAAGGTTCTAGGCCACAGGGAGCAAGCATGGAATTTCCTAAGGAAAGCACCTGATCCAAGCAGATGATGGAAGAAGAGCCGTCAGATGACAAGACAAATCATATTCTGACATTTGTCCACTTGAGAGGGGAAAAGGTCATTTGTCTAAAAAAAACTCTAGAAGAACCTCAATATAAAAGGCGACGGGCACCAAATCAAGATACACTTCCTCAAAATTCTAAAAACCTTATCCATTTGCCTTATTCATCTACTGAATTGAGTGTTGGAGTGTTTGCATGTACCACTTCCTTCATTTCTTCAAACCTAGAAGAAATCTTCAAAGACAAGACACCTATCGACATCATCATTTTATCAATATTCAACTTCTTATTAAAGTATTTTGACTCAGGTAAGATCAAATATTATTTGTTGGCACATGTACAATCAATATATAACTTTTGGTAAAAATTCTCTTAACTCTTATTGAAATAATAATAATTAATCATTTTAATTATAATTTCAATCATGATATTTTAGTTAATGAATAATAAATATACAAGGACAATATAAAATAGTTTTATACTTTCATCTAATAAAAAACAAATAAATTGTCAAATCACTATAACACTTTTAAAATTAAAATATAATTTGATGAAATACAAATCATTAATTGGTTGTCAGGGTAAATGTATTTTTTCTCTTAGTTAATTTTAATCTATTTATTTCAAACTAAAACAATTTCAAATTGTTTGCATTTAAATTGTGAAATATGTGATATCATAAAATTTTATAAAACTTTAATGATAAAAAATAATAAACAGATATCACATCAATTTTTAATACAAAAATAAGTAAAGAAGATTCGGTTTGAATTTAAGGTATCCGAATTAATTTCCAAAATAATATAAAATATAAAGTTAAAATGTAATTAAATTCTTAAATTAATTAATATTATAAAATTACATAAAGAATTAGATAAGTAATATTTTCATGAAATAAAATATAAAATAGAGCAGGTGTTGCGGATTTAGATCCTCTCCTTTTTTATATATCATGTCATCACTCATGTTTCTAATTTAACGGTTTAGAATTTATAATAAATAATTAAATAAAAAAATTATTTAAAAAAATTATTTTTGTTCTTGTTATAATATTATTTCTCTCGATTAGAAACATGAGAGATAACAGAATATATAAAAAAAAAAAAAAATATATCCAGATCCGTGCTGCAATAGTATAAAACATTAACAGTAGAGACGGTGCGATGTTTTGGCAAAATGCGACAATGAGAGAATTGTAAGGAGATGATTGTTATTGTTGGCCTTGTCTGTCTGTCTGGAGTACAATTCAGCTTCTTCTCAGTTTTGAATGTGATCAATGATAATGACACACCGCTTGCACATGTTGGTATACACACCTTTCACAACAAACCACCACCCAGTGGTGGTGGTCACTGCTTTTCATGATTTTGAAAATGAATTCCATACAAACATAGTACTCTCTAATCTAAAACATTTTTTTTATAAAAAGAAAATTATTTAATTTATTATATTAAAAAATTCAAAATTTTGTTGAGTAACAGTTTTTCGTGTTTTAAATATATATTTAGAAAAATCATTCAAAAATATACAATCATTTAATCTTACTACTAAAACTGTTTATATGATTATTTTGTAGGAAATAACTGGTATGTTTTTTATAAGGACAAAATTTCAGTTTTGCTGAAGAAGATTTTGAATCAATTTTTGTTGTTGAAAAAAACACATTAAAATTCTAGAACAATTTATGAGAGAATTGATAGAGAAAATTCTCGTAAAATATATGGTTTGATCGTTTTAACTTTTAAATTTTTTTTTTGTATTTTTAAAAGTTAATTTTTTAAAATCGTTTCTTAAAATATTATAAAAAATTTTATATTTATTTTTTTAAATAGAAGATTAATTTTAACATTCTATAGTATAAATGTATATTATTAAAAATTAAAACATAGTTGAAATTATAATTTTTAAAAAAAAATTGTATTTCAAAAATTATTTTTGTAAAAAGTTACTATTTGAAATAATTTTAAAATTAAGTAATTTTTTAAATTTTAATATTAATTTTTTTAATAAAATAATAAAATATGTAAAATAACATTTTAAAAATAAATATTCAAATCAAATTTTTATAAAAAATTTCTATATAAACTTTTTTTTTAAAAGTTATGTTATCACTACAAGAAAAAAGGAATTTTGCGACACATGAGTTGCGATAGTTCTCACAAAACTGCTCTTATTCCTGGATTGCGACAGTTGTCATGGCAGTTAGAGCTAACTGTCGCAAATTTTTTAAACATGTTGAGTAACATAATTGCAACAGTTTAAAATTATCAAATTAGAGAGACCAAAAGTGTATTTGAGGTTTTTTTAATACAATATACAACTGAACAAACAAACAAACTTAAAAAAAATTACATTATATCCATTACAGTACACACGCTCACTCACTAGGTTTATTCAATATATTTAACCTAGGCGAGGACAATCCAGCTAATGCCTCACCACCTTCTTCGTCGGCGAGGCCGTCATCTTAGGCTTCTCAGTACACCGGTCCCCCGAGGTCTATACGTCTCGTATACTGCGATGAAAAAGGAAAGTTCCAGATGGATCCGGAAGTCGTCGTCACACTTCAACTTGTCAAAGAGACCATCAGTGTTGTTTGTGTTTGTGGTCGTGCTCGACAGGGAAAGAGTTATATCTTGAATCAGGTGATTATTCTCTCCTTTTGTTCCAATTTCAGTAGACTTTCATTATTTTTGGAGTTTAGGTTTTAGTTTGGGTTCTGGTGTGTTTATTGGTAATTAGGGTTTTATGATGTATTCAGTGTGGTCATTGTAGATTTTTGTTGGGTTTAATGTGTGTTAGGTTTTGATTAATTTTGGGAGAATTATATGATTTTGCAGTCTTCTAGTTAAAATTTTGATTGCAAATTACGCTATTTAAAACCTAGTTGTTGGGGACTGTTTTTTACTATGTTTGACTATAGTGAGAAAGTGGATCTTCATTTTGAGTTTGTATGCTAGTTTGCTTATTAACTACAACAGTTAGTGTGTAGATGATTTTTTCCTTCTAGACTTTATTGAAAATTTGACAATGGCGCATACCTGATGCCATACACTATAGATGAAGCATTGAGTTTGAAGTTGATGTGGGTGCTTAATTTTTTTATGTTTGTTTAATTACTTGTATCGTCAACATGCTTTTTGGAAGTCTCTTTCTTGATAACTCCCCACACTAATAAGTCATACCGGGTTGAGAAATTGTTTTATATATGGTTGAGTACTGTAATATGATTGATTGTGAAACTCTGTGGATAATCTCTAGTATACATTGAAGAGAGATACTTTGGAACTTACTTTTGTACCTTAGAATTATATACTTTCATGAGAACATTTTCCAATACAACTTAATTTTAATATATCTAAGATTGAAATTTAACTTTTCCACTACCATTATTTCAGTAGGTATTCAAAATACATTAAATATGTTAGACCTTTTTGCTGCCATCGTTTGTATTATAGATTTGTGACTTATTTTGTTGTTGTTGTTGTTGTTGTGTTGCAACTCTTAGGAATGAGTAGTGGATTTCAGGTAGCATCTACATATCGACCATGTACTAAAGGACTTTGGTTGTGGAGTACATGTATAATTTCTTAAAATCTAATGGTCATTACTTTGGTAACCACTACCAAGTTTTCTTTCTTGTCCATCATAGCTACTTACATTTTTTCACGATTTTTAATTTGAGTTTGATGTGATTAGCAGTTTGCTATGAGCTCTAATCTGAGTTTGAATTGTTTTTATATATTTTTTCAATTTCTATATTAGTAAATATATAACTTGCAGACATATAAAAGTTTGAAAAAAATTGATAATGTTGGTTTAGATGCTGCTTTACTTGACGATTATGCTTTCAAATTGGAAGCAACATAAGATATATGCATAACTTGCTGCAATAATTAGTTCATATGTCTTCTCTGTTTCATTCTTACTCCAATTTTTGTAATATGAATTGTACAAGTGAAAAGTATTCATACCTTACATGAATATATTAGGTGATAAACTTGTGAAAATTATTGAACTTGTGAAGTTTTTGTGTTTTTGTCACTGAAGAAGTCAACAAAAGAGGGAAAAATTGTTACTAATCTTAAGCTTCCCAATTTGGCATGGAAAATTTAGAAGCATATTGTAGTTAATCTTTTATGGTTGTTGAAGTTATAAGAAGCAAATTATGGACCAGCCAGTTCAATGGTTCATATGTCATGCTTACTGATTAGAGAAAGTGTGGATTTGTCCCCTGCTTCAAGTGGCTTCAAATAGGTACCACTAAAACATGTTAAATTATAATATGGATAATACTTAATACATTCACGTGTTAATTCAATTAGTTGTGTGAGACATGATATTTAACAGTGATATGAAAATGTAGTTGGAAATATGAGCTATTAACTTATCTATATAGACTTGTTGAGGTTATAGTTTTTATATATAAAAATAATGCTGGTATAGTTTTCATTGACACTTAATGAAAAATTATGTATTCATGTCGGTTTAGTAATTCATGTATTCGTGTCAATTATATGTTATAGTCTTATTTTCACTAATGTGTTTAAAATGTATGTTTAATGACATTTAGTTCATATACTATAATTAGTAGTTTTAACCAGTATATCATATTCAGGTATTGAATAATAATGGTGGATCCTGAAACGATGCTCTAGAAGTCGGATTGTCTTGTCAGTATACTTTTAAAAGTGACGTCTACAACTTTAGAGTCATCATGTTAGAGCTTCTTAGGTAAAACATTGGAATACCTTTAGGCTTAATTAATAGCTTTTACACTAACATACTTCCAAATATAATACACTCTTGTTATCCATGAAGCAACGTTTCACTTTTAACTGTTTTTGAAATTATACATTGATATAATGTTCAAATTTTTTATTCTGATTGTTGAAACATTCCATCTACAACTCAAGGTTTGAATTGTCATTGGTTTGATTCCATGATATTGATGCATTGGATAAAATGGTTGTTTATGCCTTAAAAGGACTATAACCTCTCACATCTCTTTCCTTACTCGCTGATGTCATTGCACTGTGTTAAGGTAATGTCTCAATCATAAATTCACACTATCATAAATTTACTAATTTCTCCACTTTAAAAAGAAAACTAAATGCAAAACTAAAATTACCATATATGTATTGATTTTGTAGAACTTTTTCTTTATTCTTTAAAAAAAATCTTTTTTTTTATATCGTGAGAGTTGTTTCCGACTAAAATGGGCACCTGAACCATAACGACGAGGTTTGATATTGTTGATTTGAGTTACCCTGCTCTTTGTCTATCACCATTTGAGTTACCCTGATATTGTAGTTCAATTGAAAAGTTATAAATGCAGGGTTAGACCCTAAGTACCTATATAGTTATTTTATGATTAAAGATTGGTTTATACCCAAATATATGTTTACTGGCAACGTGAATCCAACTGACCCAACGTGTGGCCCAACTTGAATCCTTGTTTAGTGTCATGAATCATGATAGTGATGTTGCTTATTCTTATAAATTGTGATTTTTGTTTTTTTAACTTTCCTGAATGTGATTTTCCTCTTTTAGATTATCAACTGGCCCAAGCTTTGCAAGCAAAGTTGGTGGTGTGCTAGTTGAACTAGTTATTGATTCACAAAAGTTAAATGGTAGGAAATACTATCTAACCTAGCCCTAGTAACTAATCTCTCACTTCTGCTCACTTTATCTATTTATTTTTATAACTACTCTATTCAAACCTTATTGTTAGATCCCAATTATAGTATATATTTGATCTCTATTAGTAGTATTTTTACTTGCTTTTATCTATTAGTGTGTGAATTAGTAGATTGATTTGCTTAGTTTCATTTTGTTTTGGTCCAAGTGAATGGTGCTTGTAATGTTGTTGTTAGTGTGCAGGATTAACACTAGTTGGAGTGTTGGAGCACCTTGGAAAAGATGAGACAAAGTTCCTGGAAGAAGCTGGATATTAGAACATCCACCTGGCGAAGCTCAGCGAGTGCCAGCGAATGTTCGCCTGGCGAGTGCTAGCGAGCCAGGGCGAGTAATTCAAATTAAACTCCCATACCAAAAGGGCATGAAGCTCGCCTGGCAAATGGTTCCAGCAAAGTTTCGCTACCATTCGCCTGGAAAAGGAGCTAGCGAAGGATCCTTGGATATTCCAGTAGAAAACCAACATAAACTTCGCCTGACGAGTGAAGCCAGCGAAGGTTCTCCTGGCGAATGATTCCTTCTCCTAGCGAAGGCGCGATAACTCAGAAGGGTGGTTCGCTTGCTGGAGGCACTTTGAAGTGCCTTGTTTCATTTGGTTCGCCTGACGAATAGGGGAAAGCAGAACATCTTTTGTACTTTATTTAGTGCTTTATAGGGATCATAACTTATCTATCTCGAAAAATATCATCTTGTAACATTTTAACCTAGTGGGAGAACTCCTAAAAACAATAGTTTTTCTTGCTTTTACTCAGTGTGTAATCAAGAGAAGTGGAATCACATCCTTCTTCGATTCTTCGACGCGGATGTACTTTCATCTTCTCCCTTTTTTTCTTGATTCAAGCTACCATGAAAATGAGTAGCTAAGTCTTTCATTTTGTCAAGGTTAAATGTAGATGGTCATAAGCTTTGTGTGTATATGGGTTGATCTTCATTTGTAAACTCTTTGACGATGAATGTATGGTGAAAACCTTGTTTTATTGATAACTCTTTGTGTTGGTTTATTATTGAAAGGTTTTTTCCAACTCTTTACCTAGGTTTTCATCCATCTATATTCTTGAGCTAGAGATAGTTTTGAATGTGTTTGTTCACTAAAATGTCAAACCTAAAAGTTGTCATTTTGATAGATTATGTGAGAAATCAACAATGGATCAAAATGGAAAAAACCACAATGTGTTAGAAATAATCACATTGGGAGGATATTGTGAATATGTTTATCATCTAATGGAGTTTATGAGTTTTGTTTGATCGAACATATGCATGCGAAGTGATCGTCGAACCCTAACTTTGACAATCTTTCTCAAATCGTAAAACCAAAACTTTTACCGCAATTTCTTACTTTTTATGCAAGCTCCCGTAACCAAAAACCAAAACCCCCTTGTTACTATAATTTAAGAACTTAGTGTTGCACCCCAAAATTTGCTTAACCTTTTCTTGCCTGATTTATGTTTCATTGCATTTCCTTTGCATAGTTACATCCTACACATATTTCAACCATTTGCATATCATAGCATATCAAGTCATCCAATAAGGGATCAAGTGCCATTTATGTCAAAAGAAGCCTATCTAGAGGTGTTCTCTGAGCCTGAGAGCCCATCCAAGTCATCAGAGAAGGGTTGAAGTCTTGAAAAGTTTGAGTGCCTACATGTGGGTTTTGCTCCTATCTTGAGGAATGTTGAGAATCATCAGTGAGATAAGAAGCATAGAATGTGAATTGGAGGTGTGTATGGATCTCATGGAATGCCTAGAGGGCCCTATTGAAGCCGAGACAAGTCATTGATTCAAGTATGAGAGCCACATTTGAAGTGCAGTCAGCTAGGGTTTCATCTGGGTCAATCCTAGGTCAATTGAGTAATTGGAGAGCATCAAAGCCTATCTTGAGGTCATGGAATTCATGAATTGGTATGTTGATACATGTGTGGTGTTGTGCCAAGATTAAGCAAAGAAAGATTAAGAATGTGGGAAGTTGCTAAATTAGGGTTTCAGTGTAAAATCCCCTATTTAGTGCCTAACTTCAAAGCCACATAAGTCAAAATACAAGTTTCAAATGGATCTTTGGCCAACATGAAACTTGTAGATCTTCTCAATACCTTTAATTTTAGTACTATAAGTCTTCAAGAAGATTTGTAGAACTCAAGTTATGGTTCTTGCAAATTATAAGTCACCAGAGGATACTGAAATTTATCTGTGAAAGTCACTTGACTTCCAAGAAACTTTTGCCCCTCAAGGAGTTTTCAAATAGATTCTTGGCCAACATAAGAGTTGTAGGTATTGATCTTAGATTTAATTTGAGTACTAGAAGTCTTCAATAAGATTTGTATAACTCAAGTTATGATCTTGGCAATCCAGGGGTATTTTGGGAAAGTTGAATTATAATTCATTTTCAAGAATGTGCCAAAATCTCCATCTTCCACTCCTCAAATGGAAAATTGTTCAACATGAAAGATGCTTGGAACGATGTTTTTAGGTCAAATGTGAAGTCATGGTGGATTAAATTGGCCTATATCATGGAGTGATTCAAAATGGCCTAAAAAGGGAAGCTTTTCAAATGATTCAAAGGAGGGAAATTGGGATTTTTGAATTATAAGTCATAAACATGTCACGTGGGTAGTCATTTTGACCAGGAATTGCATTTTAGAGACATTGGCATTGGCACAATTTTGAGATGAGCCCTAATTTCATGACTTGCTTTGTAAAGTGATTACTTCATTTACAAGTTACAATTCCAAAACAAGAATCAGGGCAATTCAGGCTGAGCTAGCTATCCAAACATATCCCAAACTCAATTTGCAGTTGAATAGAACATTCTGGAATAAGAAATGAGGGAGAATTCATGACTGTAGCTTTGGAGTTTCATGGCCATGACAGATTTTTGGATCTTCTGGTTTGGGCCTCAATTGAGCTTCAAAAGCCCATAGACACATTCTATATAAGCCTTGCACTGATTCCAGACTCAGGTTAGAGCTCATTTCGTGGTGGGAGCAGAGATTGAAGTTGGTTTTACAAGAAAGCAAGTGAGAATCGGATTCCAAGTTCAAGGCAAATTCAGACCAAATTGAAGTTGCAAGAAGTTCTTATTATCATTAGTGAAGGATTCTGGAAGATCTTGGAGCTTAATTCGAGCCAGAATCATCCTCAATTGAAGCTTGAAACCAGGTTTTCATTCTTCAACTTTCCTCTTTAATTATGATGATTCAAAGCCTTAAAAACATGTGGTTAGGTTCCCTATGATTGGTAGAACGATTTAGGTTTGGTTTGGCATCATTTGGTGATGATCAAGAGAGTGCACCAATTTCTGTTTGGATTCAGTTACATGTGATCTTGAGGAATTAACATGATTGTGATAGCTTAGGATGATCAGTGTAACATGAGGAGTAGATCTATGGATTTAGATTTGAGTTTGGTGAAGATCAAGAATGTGACATGTTTTGGAAATGCTATCGGGTTTGAAAGTCTAGAAGGATTTGAGAAAATCTGAGGCCAGATTCATGATCAACATGGGATTTTGAGTGAGATAGGTATAATCTTTGTGATTTCTGGTCACCTGCAAGTGGACCTTCACCGGAGAAGACGGTGGTTTCCACCGTCTGAGAATCATCTCAGGTCACCTGAATTGTGAGGAAGACGAGTCCTTGGCCATTAGATCTCACTTTGACTGAAGACCAAGCCAAGAATCTAACGGTTGTGTTTTAATCTGAGTTTGGATCCAAAGCGCAGCGTTTCACTAATGTGACTCAGCTTGTGAGTCAGCTGCCACTCATCTCTCACGTGGACACGCTCGGATGCTCAGATCTGATTACCTAGTCTTCTCATCCTACGCACCTGATTTAATCCAGCTTTTTATTTTCTTTTAATCATTTTAGTATTTTTTTTTAATTCATTTGATTTCTAAAATCCATAATAAATCCAATATTGATCCAAAAAATATTTTAAAAATACCTCAATGATCTTGGATTTATTTGTGATTTTCTGAAATTAATAAATCTCATTTTCAGGCATTTTTCAATTTTATTTGATTTTTCTTATTTTTGTGTGATTTCTTTTATTTGCATATTTGATCATCTATTTTGTGGATTTTATTGTGACCAATTGGTGACGAATTTTGAGCTGATTATTTTTGGGCTAGATAGCTTAGATATGCATGTACCCATAGTAATTTTCTCATATTTTTGTGAGAGAATTTTAGGCTAGTTTGAGCATTGGACATTAGAGGGTTTAGAATTAGGGTTTTAAGTTGATACCTTTAGGTTTAGGGCATAGTTTTAGGTCCAAATAAATGGTTAACCCCCTGGTTTTTGTATGAGAGGTTCATAAGAGGTTTAGGAACCCTTACTAATTTTTGTAGGATTTTACAATCACTTTTGGTATTTTAATTAGATTTAGTTTTAAGACTAACATTTAGGTGTTTCTAACACACTAACTTGACTAGTTTAATTCAATAGTTCCCCTTAGACTAGGGTGGTGTTGCTCTTGTGCTTGGGTGATCATGAAGACCAATTGAAGATGCTTTGTAGAGCTTGAAGAGCTTGGATGTGAAGATTCTCTCATCTGTTGGAGTGCTTGTCAGGAGCTTAGGAAAATTAGGGTTTTAGGAAGAACTTTTTAGACTTAGTTCATTTCTTGCCTCAAACATGGAATGTTTTGTTTGCTTACATCCTATCCTATGATTCAAAGTCCTCTTAAGGAATCCCCATCTCTCCCTTGGAGGTATTAGTGGTATGCCTTAAAGAGTAGAACTTTTGAGAATACCCTTCTTGGCAGATGATGGTTTCTAGTGATTTCCTTTGGTTTTCACTGGTTCCCATTCATTATAATTTGATCTCAATAACCAATTTTTCTTGGTGGAGCTTGCTAGATCTTAGGGATGAAGATCTAATATGTTGAAGATGCCTTTCATAAGGTCTGCTTGAAGATGGAGTTATGTTACTGTCAACTTTGCTGTCAGAGCTGCTGTAGGAGTTTGGTGCTGCTGCTTGGGCTGCCTCCTTTGGGTTTTGTTTTCTGTATTTGTTTGTTGGCTTGTGTAGCTTGCCCCCTAGGTTTGAGGTGAATATTGATTCACTTTTCCTGTTGTTTTCCCAGGTTCGAGGTTGAGTGGGACTCCCTTGCCTCGCTTGTATTGCTGCATTGCATGCATTTTACCATATTTGCTTGCTTTCTTTTCTGTTTATCCCCTAGGATCTCTGATTTCCTCTGTGCAGGAGGGAATTATGACAGACATTAGGATTCTTATCCATGCATGCTAACATTAGGTTAGTTTTATCCCTTTTCAACCCTAGGCTTTTTAGAGCTTCTTTCTCTTCTTATCTCAAAACAACTCAAAAACACAGTAATAAGGTTAATCGATGTCGTACGTTACGAGCCTTAAGCTATTTAGGAAAGGGTTGCTGGAGAGCTTTTTTCCATTAGTCTGGCTGCTTAGTGTGGTACCCTTTGGGTGACACGCGACGTAGTCACTCTCAAATCATAGTCTCTAGTGCGTCAGAGATTGCAAACAAACTAAAAAACACTTCTTTCGTAAAAGATTCAAAACAAACATCAAAGTGTCATTTTTGTCCGCTTGGACTCTTAATCAAGAAAAACCCTTTCATAAGGTAATAAAAAACCCAATCAGACAAGCTTGTGTCTTCATAGACCGAACTACGTTTGCTCTGATCTTTCATGCTGTATGAAAGTATGTAGGCATAGGATGCCGTATGCTAGCGAGCAACCTTCCCTTCCTTTCCCGTAGGTAGGCGAACTACGTTGACTCTGATTTCTCGTTCCAGACGGGAACACGTAGGCATAAAGTGCGATACTTTGCCGAGTCATTTTCTTTTCTTTTTAAACCCAGACCTCTAGAGTAGATAGAATAACAATCTGTACTAGAAAACAAGCGTGGATCCCGTCGAGTACGGCGGACGTGAGGGGTGCTAATACCTTCCCCTTGCGTAATCGACTCCCGAATCCAGGAATTTGGTTGCGATGACCATTCCTTTCCCGTTTTGCGTTAGGTTTACTCTGAGCGTTTCCTTTCCCTCCGTTGGGATAAATAACGCACGGTGGCGACTCTTCTGTCATAGTCGGCGCCGATTTTCGCAGTAGCGACACTTAGCAATTGTCGAACGGCGGTAATATCACATAATCCCTAAGGACGATAACAAATCTCGATACTCTATCCCTGTTCCAGCAAAATGGCACTGTTGCAGGGGATTGTGAATTGATATTGCGAGCATCGCAATAGTTGTTGAATTTTTAACTTCTGAATTTTTGACTTGTGCTTGTTAATTTGTTTGGTTTTGTGTGTAGCTTTCATTTTATGCGAGGGCAGGTTCCTGAGGACCAACTTCTTTTTGATCCCGAGATCGAAAGAACCGCAAGGAGACTGAATAGCAGAACGTGATGAAGGAGGCAACAAGCTAGACTATGACAAGAACAAGGAAAAGGTTCTTCTACACCACCACCACCACCTTTCACACCTATCATGGATCCACCACCACTGCCCGTTTCCACACCATGTGTCAACAGTTCGAGGAATACTGCTCAGTTTGGCAACCACACAGGAAGGCAAGCCGAGATGAAGACAGGAACTCTTAACTTGCTATACGGAAGTTCATTCACCGGAATGGACCATGAAGACCCCTTTGCTTTTCTCACCAAATTTTACGAGATAGCATTGGCGGCCGGAGTTGATCAAGCTCAAGAGCTACCGTTGTTCAAAAGAATTTTTCCTCACGCTTTGCTCGGCAAAGCCAAAGATTGGTACTTGGATTAAACACCTGCAGTCATGACGGATTAGAACGTGTTGGAAGAGAAGTTCATTGAAAGGTTTTTCTCCCACAACCGGTTCATGGAATCCAAAACGGCTACCTCCGTGTTTTCGCAAGGAGCCAACAAATCATTGAATGAGGCATGGGAAATATTTAAATCCATGCTTCGAAAGTGAAAAGGCCTTCAACCTAATTGCAAGACTTTATTGGATGCTACCTCGGTTGGTTCTTTGTTGTCTAAAAGCGCCGCCGAAGCTACGGATATCATTAACCGTATGGCTCTAAATGACCTCCAAAGTCAAAGTAGAGGCAACACTTTGAAGAAACCGAGAGTGCTTGAAATAAACTCATTTGACATCAAGTTGAACTCTTAACTCAACAAATAAAAGAGTTGACAGAGCCTTCAAAAGCTAAACAAATAGTTTGTTGTGAGCTTTGCAAGGGTGATCATGATATCGGGTTTTGTCCACCTCCCGGATTCAAAGAGGTGAATTACATGGCGAACCAACGAGACTACCAACCGAGGCAACAACAACAATAACCGTATCAACAACATCCTCAAAATCAACAACAACAACACTTTCAAGGGAATCAAGGGTTCCAACCAAGGGCTAACTATCACCATAACCAAGGTTATGGGGGTGGTACTTCTAGCCGTCAAAATCCTTACCAACCTCAACAACCGCCGATCATGACTTCAAAGTTAGAAGAGACATTGACACAATTTATGCAATTGTCGATGGCTAATCAAAAGAGAAATGATGCGGCCATCAAAAATATCGAAACTCAAGTCGGTCAACTTGCTAAACAACTAGCGGAATAACAACCTGGACCATCTTTTTCGGCGAACACACAAACGAATCCAAAAGAGCATTGTAAAGCGATAACAATGAGAAGTGGAAGAGAGTTGATTAGTGAGAGTGAAAAAAGAGATGAGAGTTAAAAAAAAGAGGATGAGAAAAAAGATGAGGAGAAAAAAATAGATGATAGAATTGATGGTGAAGTTGGGGAGTGGAGTGAGGAAGAAGTTGAAAAGAATGAAAAAATGGTTGAAGTTGAAAATGATGAAAAGAATGATGAAGTAGAAAATAAAGAAAGTGTGGAAGTTAAAAAAAATAAGAGTGATGAAGTGAAGGTGGAGGGAGTAAAAAAGTAAGAGAGAGGAATTCTAGAGTTTCTAAAGGAAAGGAGGTAATGGGCGCTACTCCAATCCAAAACCTTTCGTATCTGCATGCTCCATCTAAGAGGGAGAATGAACGGCATTACGCCCGGTTCATGGATATATTCAAACAACTTCAAGTGAACATTCTGTTTGCTGAAGCATTGGAGCAAATGCCTAAGTATGCGAAATTCATGAAAGACATACTTACTAAAAAGCGGAGGTACACGGAACCGGAGACAATTGTCCTAGATGCTAGTTGTAGTGCAATTATTCAACGGACGCTTCCGAGAAAAGAGGTTGACCCGAGACGAGTTACTTTGCCGGTTACAATTGGTGATGTCTATGTCGGAAAAGGGTTAATTAATTTAGGGTCAAGCATTAATCTAATACCATTGTCTATTATGAAGAGGCTTGACAACATTGAAATGAAGGTCATCTGGATGACTTTGCAATTGGTCGATAAGTCGACTACCCATCCTCATGGGTTAGCCCAAGACGTATTGGTCAAAGTTGACAAATTCTTCTTCCCGGTTGATTTCGTTGTGATTGATATGGAAGAGGATGATGATGCTCCGCTTATTCTTGGCCGACCGTTCATGAAAATCGCATGCATGATGATTGACGTTGACGACGGTTTGATGAAAGTAAGGGTCCAAAATGAAGAAGTTACTTTTGATCTATTCGAAGCCATGAAGCATTCAAAGGATAGTCGTGATAGCTTTCAAATTGATTTGATCGAAGAGCCAACTTTTGAAGTTTCTAAACATATTCATGAGATATCCCCTATGGAGTTAGCTCTTGATGACTCCTTTGAAGTTTTCACAATTGAAGAAGAGCAAGATCTTGATGAATGCCTAAGGTAACTTGATAATCTAAAAGAGTTACATCTGTGGGAAGTTGAGGAGGAAGTATTGAAGAAGGAGGTTAATGAAGAAAAATCGCCGATTGAATTGAAAATGCTACCTTCTAATTTGAAGTATGCATTCCTCGACGAGACTGAAACAAAGTCGGTTATCATAAGCAATCTTTTGTCAAAGAATGAAGAATTTCGTTTGATCGATGTTGTCACGGTGAAATTTGGATACCAAACTATTGATTAGTTTGAATCTTTAATTCATTTTGCAACCGAACTTTGATTTGTCCAAAGGAAGGGATAAAGATCGAAATTCCCACAATGCAATGCAAATGCAAGCTAGAGAGTTATAGGTTCGGGGATCGGTTAAACTTAGGGAAGGTGCTAGCATCCTAAGTTTCTGTAGTACTCTACAGGAACCTCTTGTTTTATGTTTGTTTATTGCTAAGGTTTATCTGCTTAATGGTTAAAAGACCTAGGGGGTTTATTTCTAAGTATACTCGATAAGATATCGCATCTTATGCCTACATATCCTTATGGGAGTGGAATCAGAGTATCTGTAGTTCCCCTAAAAGGTTTGAGGAGCTCTTTGACTGTTGTCAAAGTTCCTACGGGTTTAGGGTAGTTGATTGATTGATTTTAGGAGAAAAGATGAGTTGTCATTTTAAGAGAGATTTAACCGCCACAAATTGTAGAAAAATAGTCTTTGCATCGTCTTAAGAGAAGGGCTCAAGTACTCGAATTGTCAATAAGTACGCCTTTATCTCTCTTAAGGCAAAGTCCCTACATATTGATTGTATTGTTGTGGGGTGGAGATTTTATCCCGCTTAAGATGATTAACATCTTATTTCTCTAATGTGTTCGAATAAGTTTGATTGAGTTGTATTTGTTTGTTTCTATGTTATAAAAGGATAGAAGAAAGGTCCTTCATATGAGGTAGGATCTATCCTAGAAAGATCAACTTGAATGGGATCTGTTGCGGTGGAAATAGGATCACAAACTATTAGTGAGTTTGAATCGCAATTCAATTCACAACCGCTCTTTGATTTATCCGAAGGAAAAGGTCAAAAGAGGGAAAACCTATTTTGCATCGTAAACACAATGCGGGGAAAGATCTAGGGTTCGGGGGTTGGTTAAATTTAGGGAAGGTATTAGCACCCTAAACTTCTGTAGTACTCTACAGGAACCTTTTGTTCAAATGTTTACTATTTGCTTTATTATTCTTGCTTAAGGTATATGTACAAAGGATTAAAAGTTAAAAAAGACCTAAGGGGGTTAATTCTAAGTTTACTCGGCAAGACATCGCATCTTGTGCCTACGTATCCTTACGGGAGTGGAATCAGAGTAATCGTAGTTCCCCTCAAAAGGGAGGTTAGAGA
Source organism: Lathyrus sativus (assembly GCA_963859935.3). Classification (NCBI taxonomy): domain Eukaryota; kingdom Viridiplantae; phylum Streptophyta; class Magnoliopsida; order Fabales; family Fabaceae; genus Lathyrus; species Lathyrus sativus. The sequence continues at coordinate 662,953,323 of OZ012739.1, forward strand.
CTTCTTGACTGTGGTCAAGGTCTCAAGGGGAATAAACATGTCTTAAGGACACGCTTACGTGGAGTGTAGGAACTCCAAATTTCTACGTTGAAATGTTAAGTTGAAATTAGGGTTAGGTTAGGTTAGGGATTCCACGACGGGAAACCCTAAAATGAGCACGGCGGCTCTTTGACCTAGTGCTAGGGGTAAAATGGTAACTTTGTCCACAACGAGACATGTATGAAAATTTAGGGTTGAAAAGGTGTAAGGGTTGAAGGTGAGGACTATTGACACGGCGGTCAAACGGCTAGACCTAATTCCTAAAAGATGCGATGAAATTAAATATACATACAACGGCAGAAAATAAAGTGCGGAAAGATAAATGCGACAATTGTCTCGCACAATTACATCCCATAAGCAGTTACAATTATAATAGCTAAATATAAAACCGAAAATAAGTTTCAAATTGAACATAATAGCTGCAAGAAACAAAACAAACAAAAATGTCAGTATGTGGGGTTAGACGAAAACGAAATCAAAATTGAACGAGAAACAAACCGTATGAATTTTGGAGGACTTTTATGGTCTTTTTAACCAAGGATTTAAATTTGTGAAAAGAGAGATTAATTTTAATTAAAAGAGTTTTGAGTTTTAAAAAAAAATTATTAATAAAAAAGTGAAAGTTTGGTTAATTATTCTAAAAAAGGAGTTTTAGTGATAATATTTTGAAAGAAAGATTTAATCATTAAAAAAAACAATTGGTTTAATTTAAAAAATCTTAATGTTAGTTAAAAACACGTTTTACTTTAAAGTTATAAAAAAGTTTTATTATTTGAAAAAAACATTTGATTATTTTATTTAAAAAGAGTTTTAATTAATTTGAAAAAGGTTTTTGGTTATAAAAAAGAAAGGGCCTTCTTGATTTTTTTTAAAAAGATAAACAAAATAAAATAACAAATGGAAAAACAATAAATAATAAAAAAGAGGGTTGGGCCGGTCATCACTCTTCTTCTCTCTGCTCTCTGAGTTTGGGTGTGTTCCTCTCCTTCTTGTTTGCCTCTCACGGATGTTATCTTCTTCTTCTTTTGCATGGCCGCCGATTTGTCTTCTTCATCTCTTTTTCCTGAAAAACATGAAAAGCAACACAAAAATTGTAATTATATTTTTTGATCCTTACGGAATGATGATGGCCGATGATGCTTTGTCCTGAGGCTAGAGGATTTTTGACGGGGTTTGCTTGGATTTTACGAAAAAGTTCCCCTTTCTTGTTATGATTTTCGTCCCTTTTATACTTGATTTTTAAATCTTTTTTAATCTCAGATTTAATTTGAATATCTCAATCTTTTTCAATCTCGGATTTGATTTGAGTAGATTTTTATGATGATATGATCTGATTGATTTGATTTAACTCTATCTGGAATTCATTGGGATTGGATTAGATTAAAAAAGTGTTGAGATTTAAATTTAAAAAGTTAGCAAAGAAGATAAGAGTTTCAAGTTAAATAAAAATTAGAGTTTTAAGTTTAAAAAAAATGAGTTAGAATTTTAAAATAAAAAAATATTTGAATGTTGATTTTAAAAAATGTTAGAATTATTTTAAAAACGGTTAGAATTTAATTTTAAAAGGAATTTAGAATTTAAAAAAAAGAAAAAGAAAAGGGCGTTAGAATTTAATTTTAAAAAGAATTTAGAATTTTAATTTGAAAAATAAAGGTGTCAAAAAAAGATTTAGATTTAATTTTAAAAAAAAAAGGATAGATTTAATTTATAAAAAAAAGGTTAGATTTAATTTTTAAAATAGTTAGAAAAAAAAGATTTAATTTTAAAAAGAAGTTAAAGAAAAAAAGATTTAATTTTAAAAAGAAGTTAGAGAAAAAAAGATTTAATTTTTAAAAAGAGTTAGAAAAAAAAGATTTAACTTTAAAAAAGTTAGAAAAAAAGATTTAACTTTAAAAGGTAGAAAAAAAAGGATTTAACTTTTAAAATAGTTAGAAAAAAGATTTGATTTTTTTAAAAAAAATAGAAAAAAAGATTTAACTTTAAAAAAGATAGAAAAAGATTTAACTTTAAAGAGGAGTTAGAAAAAAGATTTAAAAAAAGTTAGAAAAAACGATTTAATTTTAAAAAGAAGTTAGATTTTTATTTTAAAAAAGGTATTAGAATTTGATTAAAAAAATGTGTTAGAAATTAATTTAAAAAAGGTTATAAAAAAATTTACTCTTAAAGAAAAGAAAAAAAAATTAAATTTTAATTTAAATCCTAAAAGTTAGTAAGAAGAGCTTAAAATGATTTAAATAAATAAACTAAATAGAAAGAAAAAAAAGTTAATAAAAAACATTAGTAAAGTTATAAAAAAAATTTAATTAAATTATTATTAGTTAAAAAAACAAGATTTAAAAAAAAAAGGTTAATTTATTAAGTTAATCAGAATTTAAAATAAAAATAAAAAAGAAAGGGTAAAATTTGGGGTATTACAGTTGCCCCTATTTAAATAACTACACCGGATGATTTGAGTGGCGGAGACTCGAGGAATCATGGTGGAGGGATTTAAATATAGATAACCGAAAATTTTGCCCTTATATGTGGCGATATGCAATGCTATGGACCAAACGAGAACAGACTAATGCAGACGATGCCATGAATATGATATGATGCGTATGCTGAGATGATGAATGCGAAAATGCTGACGAATACGACGACACAGGGAGAAACATACTGGGGAAAATGACGCGCTGGGACACAGTACAACACTGGGGAATTCCAAAAATGATGGTCAACTGGTGCGAACACGACCAATTGTCATTTTTAGAACTGGAATGAGATTCTCAAATGGAGATGGCACCTGTGAGACGGCCTCCACTGGGGAATCTAAAAGTAAAACTGAATCGTGTACGATTGCAAGATCGATCACAGAATGCTAGAGCATTGAGCAAAGAATAACATCCAAGCTTCTGTAACCTATCCCTCGTGACAGGATCAAACGGGCCTTTCGGAACTCCGTAGCAAATATACAGGGTAAAAACCGACTGTATGCCAAAATAAATGGACTTTAAGAACGAGATCCTTAAATGGAGATGGCACCTATGAGATGACCTCCACTTGGGAATGTCTAATAATAAAACTGGACCTACACGATTGCAAGATCGAGCACAGAATGCTGGAGCATTGAGCAAAGAATAACATCCAAGCTTCTATAAACTATCCTTCGTGACAAGATCAGACGGACTTCTCAGAAATCCGTATCAAATATACAGGGTAAAGACCGGCTGTATGCCCAAAATAAATGGACTTTAATGGGAAATGCCCTGATAAGTTGTCGCTTATCGTTGGAAGGGACTTATGCAAAAATGAATAAGCACTCAAATAAAGAGGTTGCTGCTTATCGGATATATAAATCTTCTCATATTTAAGGTCGGCGCCTGGAATACGATTCTGATTCTTCTTTTACTGAAAGATAAATGAACTTCTTCATACTTCAAGATCGTGCTCTCCTGAATATGAAAAGGGTGAACTGAACTTCCTCATACTTCAAGATCGTGCTCTCCTGAAGATGATTTCGCTCCTTCTTTTACTAAAGGGTAAATGAACTTCTTCATACTTCAAGATCGTGCTCTCCTGAAGATGATTCCGCTCCTTCTTTTACTAAAGGGTAAACTGAGCTTCCTCATACTTCAAGATCGTGCTCTCCTGAAGATGATTCCGCTCCTTCTTTTACTAAAGGGTAAATGAACTTCTTCATACTTCAAAATCGTGCTCTCCTGAAGATGATTCCGCTCCTTCTTTTACTAAAGGGTAAATGAACTTCTTCATAATTCAAGATCGTGCTCTCCTGAATATGAAAAGGGTGAACTGAACTTCCTCATACTTCAAGATCGTGCTCTCCTGAATATGATTCCGCTCCTTCTTTTACTAAAGGGTAAACTGAACTTCCTCATACTTCAAGATCGTGCTCTCCTGAAGATGATTCCGCTCCTTCTTTTACTAAAGGGTAAATGAACTTCTTCATAATTCAAGATCGTGCTCTCCTGAATATGATTCCGCTCCTTCTTTTACTAAAGGGTAAATGAACTTCCTCATACTTCAAGATCGTGCTCTCCTGAATATGATTCCGCGCAAACCTCCCCGTATTTCAAGATCGTGCTCTCCTGAATACGATTTGGTTCAAACCTCCCTATACTTCAAGACGACAGGTAAATGGAAGCCCAACTGCTCCATGGAGATGGCCATTTGCTGCGAGTCATAACGAAGATAGGATCGGCTTCTTAGGTGAGAAATGTTGCATACCGATGCTGTAAGATGTAGGATTGTTTTCCAGGCGTGAACTGGCGTGTATCTGTAAAGGATTGTGGTTGAAAGATAGTGCAAAATAAATGCACGTCCGGGTACAATGATAACCTTCTCGAACGAGAACAGTCGCGTATCCGTTATGGTATGGTGAAAATCTTTAGATGGTGCAAAATAAATGCACGTCCGGTTGGGCTTGACGACCGACAATACTGAGGTTCAATCTAGGATCGAGCTAGAAAGAAGACTGGTAATCAAGACTCCATCGAGGGAATGATCTTGAAGGGTAAATATCTTATCCTGGCGAGGAAAGATAGTTGAAGTAACCGTCATGCACGAGGATCGAGCTCTGTGGGGAAACTGGAAACACATATGTATTTTGTGCTTAGGGCTGATAATCTACTTGGAGAGAGTGGACCAACCCAGTTACTCGGCGGTAACAACCAATGATGGCGAGACACAATGAACCTGTGAATGCTAACGCATATGTTGATGCATATGTTAATGTGAATGTATGTTAATGTCTATGTATGTTAATGTTTATGTATGCAAGATGTTCTGAAAAATAGTGAATATGTAATGAATATGTAATGAATATGTAATGAATATGTAATGAATATGTAATGAATATGTAATGAAACAGGCACATGATGCTTATGCCCTTGCGTATGCTGACGAAACAGACTAGAGACGGGACGAGAGATGAAATAAACATCTCGACGGAAATACCCTGCGTTCTCTGCAACCAATACGTCAATCATGGGTAAGAAAGATCAATGGTAGAACCAAATCTGGTTTTAAAGTTCTGAATTCTCCGGGGAGAAGGGAATCTGCTTGGGTGCACAGTATCACGTCTTCACATGGGGAGAAGAAAACCTGTGGGACATGTTCGAGTTACCCAAGAAAAAGTTGTCAGCTTATAGTCTCTCTGGGGACTATGATGAGGCAATAGCTTGGGAGCCTGTTGCAACACTGAGATTTACTGGAGAATGAAGGCCGCCGTGAGTAAAATCCATCGGGTGCATGAAGAAAAATTGTGAAGTCACATAGTTTTGATCTTGAAGGACCTTATAGTAGTCGCCATTTGTTTCTTTAAAAAAACACGGTGCCCCAGGATACTTGCGTTGTAAGGTAGGGTCATCTCAAGAGGATTTTATAGAGAACACCGAGTCCGGTTGCCCCACTGTTCTCAAACTCGTTGAGATTTGTCAGGTCTCGACGTAACTGGTACAAATTAATCGTATTACGACGAAATCTTTGAGAAGTAACTCTTAAGAACGTCAGACTCGCGTTGGTAAGCGAATTGGGAAATTGCCTGCCCCTGTTTAGCAGGATCTTCAAGTTCCACGGGTTATGTCCATATGTAACTCTCTAAGATATCAAACAAAGTCGTCATGCCTGAAATGCCTATCCTGAGCTTGTCAATGCACACATATATTTGTCTTGAATTTTTGTTTTGAAAAAGATATCGCAATAACTTGTGACCGAAATCACTAGTCAGGATATAAGTTTTAATTGTAATGCCAACATGAATTTTTTCTGAGCATAGCTCGTAGGAGTCAGGAAACGTGATCTTGTCGAGTATGCTTTCAACCGAAGTCCTACTTCAATTAGGTCTTTTAAAGGTTGTATCGTGGTTTGGTTCACGGTTTAAGAAACAAAAGATAAAGGCTCAAAGTTATATTTGTACCCACCCCTTCTTCGTGATGTTCTCCAATCCTATGTCAGTTAACCGGATACGAACGCTCATATCTCAAGCGGATTTGCTATGGTTGAGAACTTATCAAGGCTTTGGACATGGCAGTCACTCACCTATTTCTAATGGCAATTAGATCACACGACCTTGTTCTTTATAGGGATCCTAAAAACTACTGGTTGGTTGCTCTTATTCCCTAACTTTTGCCTGGACAACGTCTTTTGATCTGACTTTGGAGTCCAGCGGGATGCCCCAGTTTTGCCTAAGTCTCCTTCGTAGGTTTTGACTTAGCGGACTCTTATTTTTTTTTCTTTTATGCACAAGTCGTGTAAATCTCTTGAAAGGCTCGTGACTGTCCCACTCCTTAGGTAACCGAGGGATAGTCATTGTATTGGACTTCTTAAGATGCTAAGGATAAATTCTCGAAGGTTTGCTCTTCCTTTTTGAGGATCTAAGCGCTCGATCGGTTTAACTGAAACCTACCCTGCCCCAGGTTAGGATGAAGGTTCTTAAAAGAAAGAAAAGCTCCTACTTCAAGGCTCAAAGAGGTTAACGAGGGATTAACATCCTTATATCTCCAGTGTTTGGGATTTGAAACAATGCCTTACATCATCAGCGGGTTTCAATCGAAAGCATACAACAAGAAATCTGACGTTTTAGGTTCGTCATCCTCCCCCCAATTCTCCATCAGAACAAGAGATCGGGTAAAGTTGGCATTATAATTTATGAAAAAATATATTTTGAATGAGTGAAACGAATGGACTTATTCAAGACAAACATATGCGTTGCATTAATCAAAGATAAACAAGTTCGTACAGGCTAAATATGTTTAATCAAAGAGAAATACATATAAATAAACAAATGAACTGTCGGAAAAATCCTTCCAAATGGTTTATGAAATTCAAAAGCAACAGTTTCCTTCGGCGGAGCCTCAATGGAAAGGACTTCGGGTTTACGATCACTGTGAGTCGTCATGGCTTGCCCCAGTTACGCTGGTCACATCTTCAACAGTTTTCAGTCGTTGCTTCAAAATAACTTTCCCAGATTCTTTGTTGATCCCGGTCATGTCATCTTGAGGGTTACTGAAATGAAGCGAGCTAGGCCTTTGAATAATTACTGGATTCGGCTGATTTGCCGAGGGGACAACATACTTTGCAGAACTCGAACTCGACAAGTGAGGGACCCCGAGAGGAGTCTCGATCTTCATCTGAGCATTGCTAAAAGACAACTTCTTCGTTTCTAGCAAATTTCTGACAACTTTCTTAAGAGCGTAGCAATTCTCTAGATCATGACCGGGCGCACCCTCATGAAATAAACAATGAGCGGCAGCGTTGTAACTTGCAGGTAACAGATTAGGCGGAGGACCCAAAGCACGGGTGGTAATCAGACCTTGTTGCACCAAATGGGGGTATAACTCAGTGAAAGCCATCGGAATTGGAGGACAAGGCTTATACTGACTTTTACGGAGGTAAGGAACCTGATCCTGTGATTGTTGATGAACAGGAGCGTTGGGCACTCGTTGACTGTCGACAGGAACTTGCATAGGCGGATAACCGAAAGGTTGCTGATGAATCGGTGCTTGATATACCGGAGCTGACTACACAGACTGGTATGTAGGAAACTGCTGATCGAAAGGAGGTGCAACAGTAGCTACATAGGGTTGTTGAGCATATGGAAACGAATACCCTTGAACATAACTCTGCTGATGTTGCCAAGGTTGGGGAGTAGCCATTTTGCGGTTCCTCGAACGTGCAGGTCCTTTACCATGGTCGGAGTTAGGAGTTTTGCACTTTGGAGGGGTAGCTCGTCGAACTGGTTGAGCACTAGGAGGCACCAAACCGGATTGAAGACCGTGAGGAGGTACATTCTCGACAGTAACAACTGGTTGAGATTCCATAACGGTATTAGTAGTCCCAGAAACAACAGTAGACTGAGCGTCCACCTTCACGCTAAGAGCTCGTAGCATCTCCAAAATCTGCCCTACACTTCCTCGAAGATCTTCGAGTTCATGGCTGACACGGTTGATCTCTTGGTTTTGATCTTCCATCCTTTTGAAGGGTCGTATTGATGCAGAGAACTTAGGGTGACAAAACTGGAAGGAGAGAGAACCGAACATGAGAAAACGGAAGACACATGCAATGCAAAAGTATGATGCTAAAATGTGAATGCAAATGAAGATTTCATGGAATTCAGATATTTACGAATATTGCGGAATACCAAGGAAACTTTTAATTTATTGAAGACAAATTACAAATAATATTCTTGCAACCAAAACAAGCTAAATAAAAGCCTAGAAAATCCTAGAGAAGCATCTTCCACAACTTCAGTGAGCAGACGGAGATCCGGAGGAAAATAAATACTCGTAGAGCCTTCTCTTCTTGTAGGATTGTATCTCATCATGCTTCGACTGAATCTGCTTTTGAAGTTCTTCGTACTCGCCGACCATCACATGGTATTTGTTCTTCCATGATTCTGTTTCGCGTTGTGATCTCTTCAAAGTGATCTTCAAAGCCTCAGCTTCAGTCATGAAATACTGGACAGGTTCTTCTCCTTGAGGTAAAGGATCTTGGCGAGAGTAGGGCATCTTCAACTCAATAGCTCTTCCTCGGACCCATTGAAGGTATGGTTCCATGGACACACAATTAGGCCTTCCCAAACTTTCTTTGTCTTTCCTATGCAGACGATTCCAAGAAGATAGAATCTGATCTTGAAGCTTTTTGCCGTCTTTGAAAAAGATTTTCTCCACCTGAATACCTTTAGGCGGTTCCTTCAAGGGGTATCCCAACTGTCGGCGAGCTAAGACTGGATTGTAGCTAATTCCTCCATTGAAACTGAGCAAAGGCACATTGTTGAAGTTTCCACAACTATCAATGATCGATATCCCATCGTACATGCGATTATACCAATCAATATCAGAGTGAGTTAAAGCCATAACTTTTTGTGACCAACGTTCTTGATTAAGTCTCCAGAAAGGACCGGACTTGGGTAAGTGAGAAATAAACCACTTGTATAGTAATGGCACACAACATGTAATCATTCCCCCACCATGAAAGTTTCGGAGATGTACTGAATGATAAGTATTACCCAATAGTGTTGGAACTGGATTTCTCCTCATGAAGGTCTTGATTGCATTAAGGTCCACAAACCCCTCGAAACTAGGAAAAAGAAGCAACCCATAAATAAGCAAAGCAAATATTTTCTCAAAGGCAAACATGTCTTTATGATCAGCATAAAATTGGGCCTTCTTAATTAGGAAGTCCCTGAGAAAACCGGAGGTCCCCCCTTTGGTGATCATATTGTTTTTGACATCGGATATCCTTAGACAAATGGCTTTAGCAATATCTCGTACTTTAGGGTCTTTCTCCAAGAAAGGGAATGGAGACTTATCCAAGATAGGTAATCCCACCAACTGAGAGTACTCTTCTAAGGTAGGTAAAAGCTGATAATCTGGAAAGGGGAAGCAGTGATAATCTGGATCATAAAACTGTAGCAAAGTCGCAAGAAGTCCTTTGTTTACTTGAACCTTCAACAAAGACAATAGCCTTCCATATCTGTTTTGGAACTTTTCTTGATCTTGAACCAAATCCCTTAGCTTCTCCAGGACTTCCAAATTAAAACCCTTAAAAGTAAATTTCAAAGTATGCCTTCTATGGTGATCCATGGTATCCTGCAATGTTCATAAATAGAGTTTGAATTCCATGAAGTCTTAATGCAATATGATGCTTTATGGATGCAATGTATGAAAACACACAAAGTCCTAGGTTAAAGGTATGTGAGCGGAGTTAAGGTCTACCCATCCCAAAAAGGAGTGTACTATAGGTTAGTTGTACCTGCAGAACAAGGTTCTAGAAAGTGCCCAAAGTCATCAGCCCATCTTTCGGATATTATCAACTTTCCGACTGACTCGGGGGTTAATAATATTCTCAAGAGAACCTCTTTTGAGTGTAGTATCGCGTAGCAACCATTGTAGGACTACTCCCACATAGTTCCCGCACTACGTCCTAAATAAGGCCGAGGTGGTGTAAAGGTACTACGGTCCTCAATATCACAGACTCCGATCGACCATGGAAAAAGTTTTCACGATTACTCGTTCAACCGAACCATTTTCGAAAAGGTCTCAACTGAGCGGTGATTCTCGAATCAGCTTGGTCGGGATTCACTCCCTATAAGCCTCATCGAAAATATCCCCATCCTATAATAATGTCACTAGTCCGGGCGTAGGACTTATCTCACAACACAAGGAACCATCCCAATATCAAAGTACAATATATACCTGCAAACAAATAGTAATAGATATGAACAAATTAGGGATAACCCTCAAAAGTTAAGTAAATTCCCCAGTGAAGTCGCCATTTTCTGTTGCGGTGGAAATAGGATCACAAACTATTAGTGAGTTTGAATCGCAATTCAATTCACAACCGCTCTTTGATTTATCCGAAGGAAAAGGTCAAAAGAGGGAAAACCTATTTTGCATCGTAAACACAATGCGGGGAAAGATCTAGGGTTCGGGGGTTGGTTAAATTTAGGGAAGGTATTAGCACCCTAAACTTCTGTATTACTCTACAGGAACCTTTTGTTCAAATGTTTACTATTTGCTTTATTATTCTTGCTTAAGGTATATGTACAAAGGATTAAAAGTTAAAAAAGACCTAAGGGGGTTAATTCTAAGTTTACTCGGCAAGACATCGCATCTTGTGCCTACGTATCCTTACGGGAGTGGAATCAGAGTAATCGTAGTTCCCCTCAAAAGGGAGGTTAGAGACTTCTTGACTGTGGTCAAGGTCTCAAGGGGAATAAACATGTCTTAAGGACACGCTTACGTGGAGTGTAGGAACTCCAAATTTCTACGTTGAAATGTTAAGTTGAAATTAGGGTTAGGTTAGGTTAGGGATTCCACGACGGGAAACCCTAAAATGAGCACGGCGGCTCTTTGACCTAGTGCTAGGGGTAAAATGGTAACTTTGTCCACAACGAGACATGTATGAAAATTTAGGGTTGAAAAGGTGTAAGGGTTGAAGGTGAGGACTATTGACACGGCGGTCAAACGGCTAGACCTAATTCCTAAAAGATGCGATGAAATTAAATATACATACAACGGCAGAAAATAAAGTGCGGAAAGATAAATGCGACAATTGTCTCGCACAATTACATCCCATAAGCAGTTACAATTATAATAGCTAAATATAAAACCGAAAATAAGTTTCAAATTGAACATAATAGCTGCAAGAAACAAAACAAACAAAAATGTCAGTATGTGGGGTTAGACGAAAACGAAATCAAAATTGAACGAGAAACAAACCGTATGAATTTTGGAGGACTTTTATGGTCTTTTTAACCAAGGATTTAAATTTGTGAAAAGAGAGATTAATTTTAATTAAAAGAGTTTTGAGTTTTAAAAAAAAATTATTAATAAAAAAGTGAAAGTTTGGTTAATTATTCTAAAAAAGGAGTTTTAGTGATAATATTTTGAAAGAAAGATTTAATCATTAAAAAAAACAATTGGTTTAATTTAAAAAATCTTAATGTTAGTTAAAAACACGTTTTACTTTAAAGTTATAAAAAAGTTTTATTATTTGAAAAAAACATTTGATTATTTTATTTAAAAAGAGTTTTAATTAATTTGAAAAAGGTTTTTGGTTATAAAAAAGAAAGGGCCTTCTTGATTTTTTTTAAAAAGATAAACAAAATAAAATAACAAATGGAAAAACAATAAATAATAAAAAAGAGGGTTGGGCCGGTCATCACTCTTCTTCTCTCTGCTCTCTGAGTTTGGGTGTGTTCCTCTCCTTCTTGTTTGCCTCTCACGGATGTTATCTTCTTCTTCTTTTGCATGGCCGCCGATTTGTCTTCTTCATCTCTTTTTCCTGAAAAACATGAAAAGCAACACAAAAATTGTAATTATATTTTTTGATCCTTACGGAATGATGATGGCCGATGATGCTTTGTCCTGAGGCTAGAGGATTTTTGACGGGGTTTGCTTGGATTTTACGAAAAAGTTCCCCTTTCTTGTTATGATTTTCGTCCCTTTTATACTTGATTTTTAAATCTTTTTTAATCTCAGATTTAATTTGAATATCTCAATCTTTTTCAATCTCGGATTTGATTTGAGTAGATTTTTATGATGATATGATCTGATTGATTTGATTTAACTCTATCTGGAATTCATTGGGATTGGATTAGATTAAAAAAGTGTTGAGATTTAAATTTAAAAAGTTAGCAAAGAAGATAAGAGTTTCAAGTTAAATAAAAATTAGAGTTTTAAGTTTAAAAAAAATGAGTTAGAATTTTAAAATAAAAAAATATTTGAATGTTGATTTTAAAAAATGTTAGAATTATTTTAAAAACTGTTAGAATTTAATTTTAAAAGGAATTTAGAATTTAAAAAAAAGAAAAAGAAAAGGGCGTTAGAATTTAATTTTAAAAAGAATTTAGAATTTTAATTTGAAAAATAAAGGTGTCAAAAAAAGATTTAGATTTAATTTTAAAAAAAAAAGGATAGATTTAATTTATAAAAAAAAGGTTAGATTTAATTTTTAAAATAGTTAGAAAAAAAAGATTTAATTTTAAAAAGAAGTTAAAGAAAAAAAGATTTAATTTTAAAAAGAAGTTAGAGAAAAAAAGATTTAATTTTTAAAAAGAGTTAGAAAAAAAAGATTTAACTTTAAAAAAGTTAGAAAAAAAGATTTAACTTTAAAAGGTAGAAAAAAAAGGATTTAACTTTTAAAATAGTTAGAAAAAAGATTTGATTTTTTTAAAAAAAATAGAAAAAAAGATTTAACTTTAAAAAAGATAGAAAAAGATTTAACTTTAAAGAGGAGTTAGAAAAAAGATTTAAAAAAAGTTAGAAAAAACGATTTAATTTTAAAAAGAAGTTAGATTTTTATTTTAAAAAAGGTATTAGAATTTGATTAAAAAAATGTGTTAGAAATTAATTTAAAAAAGGTTATAAAAAAATTTACTCTTAAAGAAAAGAAAAAAAAATTAAATTTTAATTTAAATCCTAAAAGTTAGTAAGAAGAGCTTAAAATGATTTAAATAAATAAACTAAATAGAAAGAAAAAAAAGTTAATAAAAAACATTAGTAAAGTTATAAAAAAAATTTAATTAAATTATTATTAGTTAAAAAAACAAGATTTAAAAAAAAAGGTTAATTTATTAAGTTAATCAGAATTTAAAATAAAAATAAAAAAGAAAGGGTAAAATTTTGGTATTACAGGATCAAGGATCAAGTGGGAGTATGATGCAAATGATGTGCACTACACACCAGCATTGAATCATGTGTAGGTTTTTCCTTTGGACGGAATGCAATGCGAGAAGATAAATGCGGTAATGTAAATTGCTGTAAAATAAATTGCGGGAATGATAGAGGGCAAATAGATAAAACATACACACGCATAAAAGCGCTAAGTGTGTGAATGTGAATTGTGAATAATGTGAATGTGTGGATACGGAGACGTGCGCGATTGATTAATTTACGATGTTGACTAATTTAGGTGAAATTGATTTTAGATGGGATTATTTTACGAGTAATGTTGGATTATCTTATTTATTAGCGAGATTGGTTTTAGTGGGAAAGTTGTATTTATTTTAGGGGAGATTAATTTTAAGAGAAATGTTATATTAGTTTTATTAATAAAAGGGTTTTTAGATGTGAATTGATTAAGTTCCTAATTTTGAAGAAAAAATCTCTTAAATAAAAAGTGGTTTTCCTTAAATTATGAAATAGATTTTATAATTAAATAGGTTTTATTTATTTAAAAGGTCATTCTTATTGATAAATAAAATAAATTAAATAGATTGTCATGAAGTGAGTTTTTAATAAAATATTTTTTGTTATTATTAATTATGAAATATTTTATATATATATATATATATATATATATATATATATATATATATATATATATATATATATATATATATATATATATATATATATATATATATATATATATATATATATATTACAAGGGTTTATTAAATAAAAACGGACTTTTAATTATAAAGAGACTAGAAGTTGATTTTAGAAAAAAAAAAGTTATTACAATTTATTAAAAAAGTTATTTTAAATATAAAAGGTTTAAGGAGAAAGAACAAATAAACAAATTATTTATTTAGAGAAAAGATTTATTAGTTATTTAAAATAAAAAGATGATTAAAACTAATTAAAAGGGATTAGTTAAAGTTAAAAAGATTAAGGTTGATTTATTTTAAATGAAAACCGATTAAAACAGTTAATTAGCGATTAATAGGGTTAATTAGTAGGGCAGCTGGATTGTGTGTGGTCGCGAGCCTGAGGGTTTATGGGGGACTGCAATATGAGGCGCGAGATCTGGACAGGCAAAGAGGTGGAGAGTGATGTGTGTGAGGTGCATGTGGTTACGGTGGGTGTTCATACATACAATTTACAACATATAAACCAAAATCAGCAAAAAAAAAAAACTAAATCCCAATTCTCCCCCCTCTCTTGATCGTGACCCTCATCTTCCTTCTCTCTCCGTTCCTCGACTCTTTTCCTCGCATCTCTTCCATTTCCGGTTGAGCTTCGATCATCTCTAAACCTGTTTCACAAAACAAAGAAAAAAACGATCAACAATCTGTATTAACGACTAATGGAGTCTTACTGAAAGGGGGTTTCATGGCGGTGGTGATATTTTCTAGTCGGGGCTTCGCGGCATCGGAGAGGACATTGATTCGAGGGCGGTTAGAGGCTTGGAGGCGAAGGATGATTTGCGGTTGACGGCGAGTGGAAGGAGGTTTGTGATGGCGTGAGTTTGAAGGTCTGGGTGCGAATCCGGCGGCAAGGACGATTTGGGCTTGCAGAAGCGATGAAGATAAGTATCTTTCCCTTTGTATTGTGATTTTATTTCTAGGGTTTCCGATTGGGATTTTTTTGTTGTTGGTGAGTTAGGGTTTTGTCGTGAAAATTATTTGTGGGTTTCTTGTGAGTGTTATGTATTGTTGTGTATTCCATCTCCCCCTTCCAAATTGATTCCATGAATCCCCTTTTATAGGCACAAAGTGGTTGCTTATGAACTGATGGATTACTGATGAGGTTTCCATTTCCGTTGTGGACATGTTTTGACTGTTTTGGAAAGAGTTTACGAATTGGTTTCCTTTAATTTTGGAAGGTTGTTAACATTGTCTGATTGTGTCTGAGCGTGTTTTGGAATTTCTTTATCAATGTTTGTTTGCGATAAAATCCTCTTCAATAGGTGACTTATCCTCTGTTAAACTTATTGGATTTGAACAGGTTGAAAAAAATTGTACACTCGGCTACTGGTACAATCAATGCGACAAGAGTCCAAGCCTTTCAGTTCTAAATCGCCAACTCCTTGACTGCAGCAGATATACAGCATTTGCCACTTGATGGCATCTTGGAGGCTGATGATTCTGTACGAGCCTGACCTTCTTCGGCAGCATTAGCTGACATGGCTTCTAAAGCTCGGTGAAGGCGTTTGGATAGAGGTATGAGATTCTGTGTTGGGACAGACTTCGCTAAGGTTCAGATGGTTGTTTTTCTTCATTGCCTCTTTAACGCCTGACCATTTCAGGTGGCGACCTATCAAAAGAGGGAATATTGTTCAAACTCCGGGTTTACAATTTCCAAATGGCTTCCACGTCCAGATCACGGATAAAGATTGAAGAAAGCGCGAACCATAATATATCACTACATATTAGAAGACAACCAGTTTATGAGGGTTGAAAAGGTATCCCCTGTGTTCCATTGTCAAGAACAGTTCCAGTAGTAGTAAATTGACACTCAGCTCTATCAACTTCAGCATAATCAGAGTCCTTCAATATGGCCTAGTTAAACATAAGTATCTGGAGCATGCATCTGTTATTTTCCTTATTCTAGAGCAGGTCATGGGCTGCTGCTGTGATAGGAAGGAGGTTTTCCCATGGTGTATCACCAACTTTCGGTAAGTTTGTACTCAGAAGGAAAATGCTTTTGCGAGTCTTTCATCTGTCTTAATGTTCACTTGTTCTTATTCTTCTTTAATCAACTTAAATTCCTCTCTAACAGCGTATCATTCTAATGGTGATTGTTTAACAGGAAATCCCAGGGATGGTGGAGTTTGCATCATCATCTACCTCATCGTCATTTTTCTCAATTTTGGAAGATTATTGAAACAACCGGCAATGAGGAACCAGTAGCGACGCCCTCGGTTATGTAATGACTTTGTGCTTAAGTTTTTCTTCAGATTCATCATGGATATTGTTGTATGTCATTCTAAGTTAATTGATAATCTGATCCCTCATTATGAATGCAGGTTGGGGACTTAGAAACATTGTTGTTCGAGTCGTGTCGGCGGATGCTTGGAGCTACGCTCTTGGTTTACAAGCTCCTATTTGCCTATGTCTATCAAGTTTACTCAAACTGGTATGGTGTACAATTGTAGGACGTGGACCAGAAACGGTGGCATGACAAACCAATGTGTGGCAGGTGCGGTTAGTAGCAAACCTCGGGTGATGGCATGTGTTAGACTCCCTGCAACAATCACTTGTCTCGGGCAGCTGCTATGGCTCGAGATTCAACTCGCTTCTCTCTAACAGCTACTTCAGGATTATGCAAACGTTCTTTCTTTCATGGCTCGGTAAGTCGTCAAAGCCTATTAACCTTGTGATTCTGAGCACAGGTAGCAATAGTGCCATCATCTTTGAGTTGCTTTTATCAATAATCTAAACATCTAGACACATGGAATCTTCCTTCTGATGTATATAACATGCCCTGTTGGTTTTCTTTATGCAGAATTGATGTTGTTCCTTTGGTGGCGGGACGTACGTTGAGATATTTGGGGCATTTTCAACTTATTAGCAACAAATCCACTTCAAATCACATACACAGATTTGGTGCTAGAAACTTTCGTTTTAAAATATCGCCCTTCTTTGGCTGGCTGATTTGGTCCTTATGCCTCCCTATTGCTTGCAGGTGAGGAACAATCTTGGCGGCTGGAAAATCTCCTGTTTTAGCTTGGAGTCAAAAAAACGATTTTACAGTGCCAAACGAGAGGAAGTCGACTCAAAGCGAGGAGTCTAAGTGCCCCGCTCAGATGTGCTTGAATAATTGCGAAATGGTTTTGGCTTCTGTGAGCAGCATTTGGTGATAGCGGCAATGTTCACGACGTCATGACCGACTTCAAACACCATGGAATCTTTCTCTGTTCGTTCATTTCAACTGGATGTACTTATCTACTTGTGACAGAAAAGAATAAAATGAAATCCTCCTAGTTAGCTGGCCAAATCTTCTTTGAAATTCATTCATTTCGATTATAAAACATAATGACTTGGTCGTTTGGCTTCTTGAATCTGGCCACTGTAATAATTTATTGAATTTTCTTTTAAGGGAATCAAACTCTGTGTATACTTCCATGGGAGGATGGTTCAGGATCCACATATTGGTATTAAAATGCCTTGTGGTCAAATTCCGCTTGCTAATCCGTGATATGGAACATCCTTGAGTAAAATTTAAACATACTTAGAACTTGAATGTGGCATCCTTGAATTGCATAGAATTTGCATATCCTTCGAATTTACATAAAACCCGTACATCGTGAAGATGAAAATTGCAGTATGAATTTTAATGAGATCCTTGCTTTGAACTTACTAGAGTTTGTAACCCCACATTCAAATCCTCTTAGCCTCTAAGACACTGGTTTGGAAAAAAAATAAAGACAAGGGTGCCAAAGTCGTTGGACGTTATAACCACATGAATACTAAAATTTGAAAAAAAAAACATATAAGAATTCCCCATGCTCTTATAACTCGGGTGGTTAACTTGAATTTCGTATCCTTGAATCTTGTAATGAATCCTTCTACAGACTTAAAGTTGGTCTAAAGAATGCGAACTCCCAATCGGCGTCCTCTTTAATCCATAATTTACGATGCCAGAACACATGAGAGACCCTGAACTCGTCGCTAGAAAAAACTGAATATTTAATACTTTGGATGGAGACTTGCTTTTCCACGAAGAATTTTGTAGTTATAATTGAATAAAACTTGACATGAAGATTGGAAACCCGGAATTAGTATGCTTGGAAGGATAGATATTCGGGTAATAGAGCCACACACTGAGGAACCCTCTGAGCTTGGGGATATGCCAGGAAAATTATACCTTTATAAGTTGGTTAGTCGCAAAAAACATAAATATTAAATTAAAGTCAAAGCAATAGAAAACACGCAAAAAGGGGTGGGATCTTATGGTCAAAAATTAGGGTGCAACAAATGTTTTGCAAAAGAATCAAGAAGCCATGGGTTGGACTCTTTCCAATCTCAAAGGAATTAGTCCTTCCTATTGCATGCACAAGATCTTAATGGAAGAGGACTTTAAGCCGGTAGCTCAACCTCAACGCCGCTTAAATCCTACTATGAAGGAAGTTGCTAGAAAGGAGGTTGTTAAGTTGTTGGATGTGGGAATGATTTACCCGATTTCGGATTGCCCATGGGTTAGTCTCGTACATGTGGTTCCGAAGAAAGGTGGCATTACCGTGATTCGAAATGAAAAAAATGAGTTGATCCTGACAAAAGTGGCAACGAGGTGGCGTATGTGCATTGATTATAGGCGGTTGAATACCGCAACTCGAAAAGATCACTTTCCACTCATGTTCATGGATCAAATGCTATAAATGCTTTCCGGACAACAATACTATTGTTTCTTAGATGGCTATTCCGGGTATAACCAAATTGCGGTTGACCCGGCCGATCATGAAAAGACGGCTTTCACATGTCCTTTTGGAATTTTCGCATACCGAAAAATGCCCTTTGGGTTGTGCAATGCACCGACGAATTTCCAACGATGTGTGCAAGCTATTTTTTCCGACCTTATCGAGAAAACAATGGAAGTCTTTATGGACGATTTCTCCGTATTTGGTGGTTCCTTTGGTCTATGCTTGGACAACTTGGAAATAGTTCTTGAAAGATGCATGAAAACAAATCTTGTTCTTAATTGGGAGAAATGCCACTTCATGGTGACCGAGGGGATAGTACTTGGCCATAAAGTCTCTTCAAGAGGGCTTGAATTTGATCGTGCTAAATTTGAAGTGATTGAAAAGTTTCCTCCTCCAGTGAATTTGAAGGGAATCCAAAGCTTTCTAGGGCACGCCGGTTTCTATCGGCGCTTTATCAAAGACTTCTCAAAGGTAGCTAGGCATTTGAGTAACTTGCTAGCTAAATATTAGGTATTTCTTTTAACCGATGATTGTTTACAAGCTTTTGAAATTTTGAAGGAAAAATTGGTTACTGCTCCAATTATAGTTGCTCCAAATTGGAATTTAAATTTTGAGCTCATGTGTGATGCGAGCGACTATGCAATCGGAGCGGTATTAGGCCAAAGAAAAGAGAAAAAATTTCATGCGATACACTATGCGAGTAAAGTTCTTAATGAGGCTCAAGTTAACTATGCCACCATTGAAAAAGAATTACTTGTGATAGTGTATGCGCTTGAAAAGTTTAGGTCCTATCTTATTGGTTCCAAGGTCATAATGTATACCGACCACTCGACGATTAAATATTTTCTCACCAAACCAGATTCGAAGCAAAGGCTCATCCATTGGATCCTCTTGTTACAAGAATTTGATGTTGAAATCAAAGACAAGAAAGGATCGGAAAATTTGGTGGAGGATCATTTATCTCGCTTAGTTAATGTGGAGGTTACCGCTTCCGAGAAGGAAATTCGGGAAGAGTTTCCCGATGAAAAACTTTTCAAAGTTCAAGTTAGGCCATGGTTTGCAGACTTTGCGAACCATAAGGCTAGTGGTTTGGTGCCTCCCGACCTAACTTCGAACCAAAAGAGGAAATTTCTCTCGGATGCTAAATATTACGTGTGGGATGACCAATACTTGTTTAAATTGGGTGGTGACAACCTTTTGAGGAGGTGTGTAACTAGCGATGAATCGCAAAGCATTCTTTGGCATTGTCACAACTCGCCTTACAGTGGACACTACAATGGGGCAAGAACGGCCACTAAAGTCCTTCAGTCAGGATTTTATTGGCCTACTATTTTCAAAGATGCAAATACCCATGCGCAAAGTTATGATAGTTGCCAAAGAAGTGGTGGGATTGGCAAGAGAGATGAGATGCCTCTCCAAAACATCCAAGAGGTCGAAGTATTCGACTATTGGGGTATCGACTTTGTTGGACCATTCCCATCCTCATATGGTAATGAATATTTGCTTGTAGCGGTTGACTACATTTCTAAGTGGGTTGAGGCGATTGCCTCACCTCGGGCGGATGCTAAGACGGTAATAAATTTTTTGAAGAAAAACATCTTTTCCCGTTTTGGAACCCCCCGTGTGTTGATTAGTGACAGAGGGTCGCACTTTTGTAATGCACTGTTAGAAAATGTTTTGAAACATTACGGTATATTACATAGAGTGGCGACTCCGTATCACCCACAAGCTAACGGTCAAGCCGAAGTCTCTAATCGTGAGATTAAGAGAATTCTCGAAAAAAACCGTGTCAAATTCGAAAAAAGAGTGGTCGCAAAAGTTGGATGAAGCTTTGTGGGCATACCGTACCGCTTATAAAGCTCCAATTGGGCTAACTCCTTTTCAATTGGTATTTGGTAAGACTTGCCATTTGCCGGTCGAATTGGAGCGTAAAGCTTTGTGGGCCTTGAAATTATTGAACTTTGATAAGAATTTGGCCGATGAGAAAAGAAAAGTGCAATTGCTTGAGTTGGAAGAAATGTGCAATGCCGCATATCACTCGAGTTGGTTGTACAAGAAAAAGGTGAAGGAGTATCATGACAAAAAGCTAAGAAAGAAGGAATTTGTGCCCGGACAATTGGTGGTTTTGTTTAATTCTAGGTTGAAGTTATTCCCCGAAAAATTGAAGTCTAAATGGTCTGGGCCATTTCGTGTCAAAGAAGTCAAAATGTATGGAGCTATTGTCATTGAGGACTTGGAGAAAAAGGATAGTTGGACGATGAACGAACAACGTTTGAAGATTTATTTTGGTGGTCTAGTGGATCGCGAGAGTTGTGCAATCCGTTTGGATGCTCCTTTGTGAGCATCTCGAACCGTCGAGCTTATCCGACGTTAAACAAGCGCTTGTTGGGATGCACCCCAACATTGTAAGTATTTACCTATTTTCTGTTCATTTACTGCATTTTGTGTATGTTTGGAAGTATGATTGTGTGATAGGAACATGCAACAGACCCTGTTTCTGCTGTCTTGTTCGCTAACATTCGCCTGATGAGCCTAGTGAAGCTTCGCTGGCATTCGCCTGGCGAAGGTGGCGAATCAAAGAATCCTGGGTTGCCACATCAATTAATTTTTGAGGGTTTTAGGGTGGGCCACTTGGGCCCATGACCCGTTTATGCACTTTATGCTAAAAAAACCCTACTTCTTGTCTTTCCTTGCCTCCAACTTCACGCTTCCTACACTTTCAATTTTTCTCACTTGCTCTTGCTTTCTCACTTGTACTCCCTAACCTATCTTCCTTTCTCTCTATTTTTCTGCACTAGCTCCATCTCAAGGTATGATTTCTGTTTTTCCCTTTCACTTTGTACATTCTATCTTTTGTTTTCTCTTGTAAATTTTCTACTAATGTACATTCTTATCTACAGTTTCCTTGTAAATACCTCTGAATTGTGCTAGATTTGGAATTCCCCTTTCACCGTCTCTGTAAAATTCGTGTTTGCATGTTCAAATTGTCTCTGTTTTGAAATTTAATTAAGTTGACACTAAAGTTTATTTTTGAAAAAGAAAATGTTGATAAAATCTTAAAAGAATAAAAATATGGTCATTGCAACCAAATTCAGGTTAGATAAATGATTATGCGCGAGGAAGATATTAACATTCCGCAATATCTATTGTAACTAACGAGAACCGTCTAATAAGTTTAGTGAACAAGAGTGTTAGCCTAATGTATTTTTAATTTCTTCTATTTATTACGACATATTACAAAAGGAATCAAGGGGAAAATTAGTTTTTTTTGTTAAGGTGTTTGACGAGACGTTGAATCTCGCTCTTACGTATCTCCAAGTGCAATAGAGAACTCAAAACTACATAGTTTTGGATAGAAAAAATTTGTTTGTTGGTTGATTTTAATTGTAAAAATGAGTTTAGGTGTGTTTGAGCGATAAAAGACTCATTGGTTGAAAAAGGCTCGCGTTTTGGCGATAAATGCTTGTTTATAAAATGACTTGCGCTTGGGGATAAACATTGATTTAAAAATTGCTTGGTCGTGTACGGATGAAAAATAAGTTTCATTGGTTGTAGTTATTTTTAGGTGGAAGACGAATAATTGACCTTAAACAAGGTGTTCACCTTACGTTTGATTATTCGAGGACAAAGCGGATGTACATTCGATTACCCCTTTTCATCCAAGTTTTAATTAAAACTAGATTAAGACATGCGCGATGCTCGGTTGTAAATTAATTTTTTTGTTAAATTTAGGTATATATTGTTAAAACTTAGTTATACGACGAATAAAAGTGTTTTAAATGCTAATTACTTTAATAACTTTAAAAAGAAAAAAAACATTTTAATTTGTTATGAATGATATTTTAAAATATTTATGTGATTTTGTTGTTGAAATATGAGAGTTCATTATAAAAAATCATCTTTTTTTAAATTATATTTACTATGATAATAATAATTATAAAAATAAAAAACAAATTATAATCTCAATTGTCTTATATGTGAAAAATCAGCAACATATTATGTGTTTAATTTATTTGTCCGACATGATATGAAAAAAATGTAGAATTGAAATAAATTAAAATTATTTAGAGACATTATATTAAAAACATATTATAAAATTTATATTATTTAATATTTATAATTAAAAAATAATTGCAAGAAAAATAAAAATAATATTGTTCTGAACTGGGCCCAGGTCTGCCCATCCATCGGGCAGGCCAACCCCAACGCTACTTGGGGAAGGCCCAAATAGGCCCAAGATAGTCCCTCCATCGGGCAGGACGACACGTCTTTCACACGTTCTCCACGTGTCCTCTCCGCGGGGACACGTCATCAGACAACTACCCACTTCTGAAAGAGCTGGTCAGCCCATCTTCCGGAGATCACAGGACGGTTGAACTAGGGCGAAGACCACATGTTGGTCTTCACTACGCCACGTAAGCCCTAGCAGTCCCTTGGGTTGGGCCTGGCAATCCGACCCAACATAAGTGACCGTTGGCCCTGCGTTGGGCTCTCATTATAAATACCCTCTTTCACTAGAGGGATATGTATTCTCTTTTTAACCTCTCTTCTGTATTTGCTCCCACTCTAGTCCATTACTTACTTTGGCATCAGAGTGTCTTGCAGGTACACCCCCTCCTCGTCCATATTCCTTGTGAGCAGCTTGCAGATCAATGACGTGTGACAGGTCATTAGTCCCTTTCTGATCAGGTCAAATTAGTGGCACCGTCTGTGGGAACTTAAGCTTCCCCGTTCCTCCGAGCAGAGAACCAAAGCTTCATCTCTTCAAATTCCAAGATCATGACTAGCCCACGTCACGATGACGCTATTCCCGATTCCGTCTCCACCCCGGTCACCAACGACGACAACCAGACAAGGACATCTCAAGCACACGAGTTCGACGTCAGGGACGGCCAGACTGCCTCCCCTTCGTCCGAAGATGCTGCACATCACATCGTTCCTCGGGCGATGAGCCTGGTGGTCTTCCAGCCTATCCCCACGCCCGCTGGGGCGGACCTAATGATGACCGCTCTCTTCGCGGCCATCAACCAGACAAACCAGATGTTGTTCCAACAGAATGAGCGCATCGGCACGCTGGAACACGACACCTCGTCCCACTCTCCTCCACAGAGAAATCAGCGCGTGAGCTCTCGAAGCCCCTCTCCACAACCACGGGGGTGTCAACCACATCTAGAGAGGCCCCAACCAGTGGCCTCTAAGAAACGAGCAAGATCACCACCCTGGAAGAAGAGGCGTTCCTCGGAGCCAAGGGCGAACAGGCCTGAAGCCCCGACCAGAAGGCCGAGGGGGCGTAACCCGCCTCCTCGACACGAACCGTCGCCTCCACAATCCCCGGTTCATAGCGACGAGGACGACTATAGGACTCCTCTATCGCGGGAAATCATGGCGACCCCCATCCCCCACGGGATGGAGAAGCCCCCCGTACTCTCGACGTACAATGGCACCTCGGACCCAGACGACCATCTGGAGGATATCGAGGCGATGCTCGACTACAGGAATGTCCGGGGAGCCATCAAGTGCATGCTCTTTCCGGCAACACTGAGGAAAGGCGCCATGGCATGGTACAAGAGCCTGGAGCCTGAGTCCATCACGTCGTGGAGGGTCCTGAAGGACCTATTTTCACGGTGTCAAGGCGGCATCCGAAGACAGAGGCCGCGCTGGGTGCGGTCATCCAGGCCCCAGATGAGCCTCTCAGAAACTACATTGAGAGGTTCACGAGGGAGACGATCCAGGTAACGACTTCAGACGAGATGAAAAGTTACCTGATGGACCAGGGCTTATGCCGAGACTCCAAATTCTACGAGGCTGTGGCAATCCACCGGCCAGACTCCCTCTAGGACTTCCTCGAAAAACCCCGTCATTGCATCCGGTTCGAGGAGACGGAGGTCGCCAACACCGCCCGTGACACCAGAAACCGAGAAACACCCCATCGGTCCCGAGATGAAGCATCGCCCCCCAGCGCGGAGGAGACCGGCGATGAGAGGATCGTTCCCGAGAACCTCGGGAGCAGCGGGGCCCCGTTGGCTGGTTTACCGGATATACGACACTAGTCGCTTCCTGCGAGCGCGTACTGGCTGAGTGTGCCAATTCAGAATTTGTCCGGGAAGGTGTTCATTTTCCAAAACCGACACCCACCAAAGCCAACGTGGACAAATCGAAATATTGCCGCTTCCACCGAAGCCACAGGCACGTAACAGAGGATTGCATCCACTTGAAGGATGCGATCGAAATTCTAATCAAGGACAGGCATTTGAAGAGGTACACCCGGGGAGGAGACCCCCTGCGACAGGAGGCTCCCAAGGCTAAAAGGGTCGAAGACCTCCCCCCTCCCGAAAACGATTTCGGCCTACCGGTGGCCCTTAGCGTTGGCCGACATGAGGACTGGTTCACACTAAGAGAATTCAGCCTCCCTGCCAAACTTCAGCTGCCTGAGGAGCCAGTGTGCCCCACCAGCCGGTGAGAATACTTTCCCAAGGCAATGGTCATTTCAGGCGGGACCTAGAGCAAGCTCTCGATTGGATCAGTTAAAAGGAAGTTCGACGAGCTAATGAGCGACAACTCCAACAAGATGAGCATGCTCGACAAGTTCCAAGGTCGATCCAATTCGATCACCTTCTATCTCGAGGAGCTCCCTAGGGGAGCCCCTAACTCAGTCATTCCCCTGCTGATACAGGCACAAATGACTAACTTCGACATCCGACGCATCCTAGTCGATGGAGGGAGTTCAATGGATATCGTGTATACCCACCTCTTCTCGACGCTTCAGCTCGACGAGTCCAACCTGGCCCCCTACCTGGGCTCCGACCTTCAAGGCTTCAACGGGACGACGACAAGACCATGGGGATACGTGGAGCTCATGGTCACCTTCGGGGAAAAGGAAACGACCAGAGAAATCAATGTCCGTTTCCTGGTCGTCGAATGCCCGTCTCTGTACAACTGCATCCTAGGCAAGATGACGCTGGCCAAACTTACCGCAATGCCATTAACCGTCCACCTGAAGATGAAGTACTACACCAAGCTGGGAGCCGTCGTCACCCTCAACGGGGACATAGAAGCTGCCCGACGGTGCTTTGGAGCAGCGATGAAAGGCCTTAGTACAACCGGTCCCGCGACCGAAGCAACTAAGCCCCCCACCGCCTAGGAGAACAAACCGAAGGATCACATCAACGCCATAGACCTCGACTGTCGTTTCTCCGAAGAGCCAGATCGCGAGGACAAAGCCGACAAGATTCCTCCGACAACCAACGGGCAGCCTATCCACCCAACGTGCCCCATTCCAGACGTGGACTTTGAGATCATAACCCTCAGAGTAGATGAGACAAGGACCGTGAAGATTGGGGCGGGGTTGCCCGACCTAGCGAGGAAGCAACTGAAGGCCTGCCTCCGTGAGAACGCCGACCTCTTCGCTTGGAGCGCCGCGAAGATGCCTGGACTCGACCCCGAGGTTCCCCTCCACTGATATGACCTGATCAGAAGGGGACTAATGACCTACCACGCGTCGTTGATTTGCAAGTTGCTCACAAGGAATATGGACGGGGAGGGGGTGTACCTGCAAGACACTCTGATGCCAAAGTAAGTAATGGACCAGAGTGGGAGCAAATACAGAAGAGAGGTTAAGAAGAGAATACTTGAACCTCTAGTGAAAGAGGGTATTTAGTGAGACCTCAGCCCATGGCCAACGGTCACTTATGTTGGGCCGGATTGTCAGGCCCAACCCAAGGGACTGCTAGGGCCTACGTGGCATAGTGAAGACCAACACGTGGTCTTTGCCCTAGTTCAACTGTCCTGTGATCTCTAGAAGGTGGGCTAACCATCTCTTTCGGAAGTGGGTAGTTGTCTGATGACGTGTTCCCGCGGAAGGGACGCATGGAGAACATGTGGAAGACGTGTTGTCCTGCCCGACGGAGGGACTGTTTTGCTCGACGAGGGAGCTGTATGGTCGACGGGGAGAACCTGTGCCCGACACTGGGCAATTTGGGCCTTCCCTAAGTAACGTTGGGATAGGCCTGCCCGACGGATGGGAAGGCCTGGGCCCAGTCCAAAACATGAGCCCCCCAAGTCGTAGCTCCAAAGTGAAGGAGCGAGGACTTGATGGTACTGCGCCGGGGAGAAAGGATGTGCGAGAAGGGTCCTTTCACGGGACTGTCGTGTCGAAGGTAAGAGTGCGGGGAGAAAACTTAGTCGATATGACTTGTCGAGGATGCTGGAGCGCGGGAACCTCAGTCTTGTCGGGCGATCAGGTCGAGGAGGTGGAAAGTTGGTGCGCCCTCGCTTGTCCGTGCACGTGGGGGAAATGAAGGGACATGACTTTTCGCGAGGCCACGTGTACAACTGTCAATGGGCCACGTGGGGTGGCTACCCTAGGGTACTTGAGTGCCTAGGGGTGCTTCGAGTCCCACGCTGGGTATATAAATAGGTAGTGATATGGTCGACGTGTTGATTTTAATGTTTGATTTTCATATTACATTAAAAATTATTATACCATTTAATATTTTAAAATTGAAAGGAACTGAAATTATTTTAAAGACACGATATTAAAAAAATATATTAAATTTAGTAATTATCTCAAGACCAATATAAATATTTTTCTATAAAATTTATAGAAACAATATATTTATCTAAGTTAGTAATTAATTATTAGGTTAATACATGTTTTACTATAAATATTTTGAGATTAAATATATTTATTTTAAGTGTTCATTATTTTTATGCTTTTAAAGGAAACTTAGTTTTAATTTTAGTTTTAAAATTCACATGTCTATTTTAAATTTGAAATTAAGAGGAATATACATAGTTGAAATAGTGGTTGTCATGTCATATCATTTTATTAAAAATGAGAATTTTTTGTCTTTGTCAATGCTCGAACTCGTGACCTCTAATAAAGAATAAATATTATATTTTACTTTTCGTAAAGTGAAAATGAGTATTGAAAAGTGTCACATATGACTATGGGATGATGTGACACGAATGAAGTAGAAATATTAATATGTGCCGTGTTATTATATGTCACTTCAGATATAATATATTATATAGATATCTCTGATGGAAGATGAATAATTGACCTTAAGCAAGGTGTACATCTTGCGTCCGATTATTCGAGGACAAAATGGATGTGCATTTGATCATCTATTTTAATTTGAATTTGGGTTAATATATTTTTTTCACGGAAGACGAGTAATCGACCTTAAATAAGGTGTACATATTGCATTTGATTATTCAAGGATAAAACGAATGTACATCCGATTACATTTTTTTAATCCAAGTTTTGATTAATGATTTTTAAACCGAAGATAAATAATCGACCTTAAACAAGGTGTACACCTTGAATAAGGTTATTCGATGAAAAAGTGGATGTACATTCGATCACCCTTTTCATCAGAGTTTTGATTAGAAAATAAAGAAGAAAACGACACGCAAAGTGCTTTAAACGTTCACGAGATAAAAACCTACTTAATTCATTGATTTGAGATTTTTCTTGTGCCATGGCTAGTTCTAACAAGTAAGTATATATGATCGAATAAAAGAGCCAAAATGCTCATAGAGATGGTTCATCACAAACTCCTTAAAGTCCATAGTTAGAATTACAACAATTAATGCAACTAGAATTTAATAAAATATATGAATGTGATAAACATAATAAAAAATAAAAGTGAATATAGCGAGTAAACACATGGTGTAAATGGAGAAATGTGGGATGTGTTGAGTAATTCTTAGGGATCAGGGATTCAAGCCTAATAAAGATAATAAAAATATAGAAAGGGGGTAAAACAACAAAATAAGGAGGTAATGTTAAGCAAATTTTGAAGGCCCAATAATTCAAGTCTAATAAGCAATAAAAGTACCAACAAAAAAAAATATTGGACTCTCTTAACTGTCTGATAAAGATAAGTTGGTCCTGATCCAATTCTCACGATACAGCCAAGATCCAATACACTGTGATCTTGTGGACATGATGGTGGTTTCTATACAAGATTTCTTTTTGGACTTAAATCGAACACTTCAGGTTTTGCCACGTGGGCAAACCTTTTTTTAATTAAAACAAATAAAATTAAAACAAAAAAAGCAAAAATAGCATAAGCGCTTTCCCAAACACACTTATTCTTTCTCTCTTCTTCTTTATTATTCTCACTCTTTTTTCACTTTCATTGGCTCACCCTTACAGAGAAATCAAGCAAAATCAAAACTAAAAAACCTCACGATAACGCTATACCTTGATCACTTAAACACTCATGATTACGTGAAAATATATCGTTTACTTTGACTCGATTCACATGTAGTTTAATGCCATTTTACTTATTTTTCATATTATTATGTTGTGTTATGTTTGTGTTTTGGTATTGGTTGAATAAAAGCGTTCGTGCGAGAAAACCGGGAAGAGAGCAAGAAAATGAAGAAAAAGAGTAAGTTTCTGCCATTTTACTGATATGACATTCGCCATTACCCTAATGGTGTTCGCCATTGCTCTAACGGCGTTCGCCATTATCCTGCAGAATGTGAAATCAGCCGTAACTACCTCTCTCACTTCCCTCTTTCTTCTCCAACTTCCCTGCACGTTTGAGGGAGTTACCAGACACATTTTTCTCTATAAATAAGAGTTTTATTGGCATTTGGGGGCATTCAAGACGCGTGGAAACTCTGCCGAATTTACTTTCTATTCGTATCTCAAGGATTCTTGTATTATTTCAACCAATTAAAGAAAATTTTTATGGGATTTTTAAGGTTCGATTTATAAAATTGTGCAAATAAGTTATTAAAATAAGTGATTATAAAAACAAGTTGAAAAGTTAATTTGCTTATTGGTTCCTACCAATCATCCGTTAATATAATTCCAATCTCCTAACGGATTATCTATTCCTATTAGATTACAAACTCATTGACAAGCGCAATTTGTATGTGTGATGTAGGTTCCTATTATCCGAATTAAGCAAACAGAATTAAGCCCTCGTGAACTAAGTAAACACGATTTGATCAATCATGATAACAAATTAAGCAAACATTAACGTGATTATGGTTAAGGATTATACAGCAATCGAATTAAATCAACATACTCTATGAAAATTGGATTAAGCAAACAAGAATCATAGAATAAGATTGAAAGAAATAAAAAATAAATTGAAATTATTATAACCTCAAGGTGTCGGAACCGAATATAGCAAATCAAAAATTGAAATTAGTTCTCCATGAATTTTTCGTACAAGCAAAGTAAAATCGTCAAAAGAAAGTTATGAACAGTAGCACGGCTGCTACTAGGTATATGGAAGCATCACAAAATCCGGTTCTAACCCAACTGGTCGAAAAACATAAAAGACCTGGCCCAAAACTAAATATTTCTAATGGAAGATTTTGGGTCCTGACTTCAACGAATTATTTGAGCCTGCTGAACTCCTAATCAACTTCTACCTCAAACATGAAAGTTAGAGCTCTCTGTCTTAGCTTCCCAACACCTATTAGAATATGCAAATCTGATTCTCGTAGCTCCAGTTATGATCTAAACAGTGAATAGGTATCAAATAACCGCTAAAGTTGAAAATAAACTGCGAAAATAGATTAACGACAAACAAAGACTTAATTATAAAAACATAATAAAACAGTAAAAAAAATAAAACAAACTAAGGAAATGCCTAAGTACAAACATAAGAGAATGTGCATTAAAATGCACTGATCAAATTCTCCCACACTTGAACTAAGAAAAGACATGTTGTGCATTGGCATGGGTAGCCAAGTGCTTGAGGCAGTACATGTTAACTCACACAACCCTGTTGATATCGAAGATGCATCTAATCAAGTATGTGTTCGAGAAGCAAGCTCTTAGCGGGAGAATTTCCCGTTGCCAGATGGTGTTGACATAGTATGATATTAAACATGTTTTCCAAAAAGCCATCAAGGGAAGTGTTCTGTCATAGTATCTTGCTTAACAGCCGATTGAGGATTATCAGCCAATGAAGTTTGAATTTCCTTACGAGGATATTATGTACCTGAAATCCAAAGATTGTGATCAACCGTTGCCGGATGAAGGACCTGAAATTGGATCCCAATGGGGATTAATATTTGATGGAGCTGTTGATGCTTATGGCAATGGAGTATGAGAAATTATTGTCACCCCGAAGGGTTCTTATATCCCCTTCACTGCAAGATTGACATTTGATTGTAGCAACAATGAAGCAGAATGTGAGGTGCGTATAATGAGGTTAGAAGGGGCTATTGATCTGAGGATCAATAATCTTGACGTGCAGCTTTGGTAATCAACCAGATTAAAGGGGAATGGGATAATTTTTAAACCAACTTAGTACCTTACAAATATTATGCCAGAAGGTTGTTACCTTTCTTTGATAGGGTCAAATTTCATCATGTACCCCGGGCTGAGAATCAAATGGCAGATGTTTTGGCAACATTAACATCCATGTATAAAGTGAACTAGTGGAATGATGTACCGTCAATCTGAATTATGCGTCTCAAAAGACCTGCTAGTGTTTTTGCAACAGAGGATGCGTCAGACGGTAAACCATGGTTCTATGATATCAAGTGTTTTCTCAAAAATCAAGAGTACCCGTCTAGGGCATCTAATAAAGATAAAAAGACTCTGAGGAGATTGGCTGGTAATTTCTTACTGAATGAAGATGATGTGTTGTATAAGAGGAAATTTGACATGGTCTTGTTACGGTGTGTTGATGTTGATGTTGTTGATGAAAACATGAAATAATTTTGTAAGTTAATTTTGTATATATGTTAATGTTGTTGTTGTTGTTGATGGAAACTTGAATTAAGTAACAAGAATGTTATTGTTGATGTTAATGATGTTGATGAAAGTAAATGAATTAATTTCATATGTTAATTTTGTATATACGTTAATATTGTTGTTGATGGAAACTTGAATTAATTGTTGAATGTTGTTAATGTTCTTGAATATTGTTGATGTTTGAATATTCACGAATTACTTGTTGAATATTGTGATTTTGTTGATTAATTTCTTGAACTTAAGTGATAAAGTGGTTATATTAGGTACAACTACTAACTTAGTGAATTTGTTATAGGGGTTACCTATGAAGAGCAAGATTGTAATCGTTTCCAAGAATCCTACTGTGTAGTTCTAGAAGTTGGTGATTTCTCTACAGGTGCTACAAGTATTCGTTGTTTTTGTTTAGCTTACTTAGTTTAGTTTGGCCTACTTAATTAATATGGATAAAAAATGGATGTCTTCCAATCGATTGTCAAAAGAGTATGAGAATGGGGTAACAAAATTCGTTAAGTTTGTTGTTGAACACGCCAAAGGCCCCAATAGAAATCACATGTCCTTGCTTAGGTTGTTGTTATGGGCGTCGGATTGACGCAGTTCAGTTAGAATCTCATTTAAAGATACATGGAATTGATCGAAGTTATACATGTTGGACATTACATGGTGAGATAAGTAACGAGAATGTTGAACCAGGGGATAATATGCCCTATGCTTCAAATGACAATGGCAGAGATACATATGATTGTGATCGAGTTGAAGAGATTGCAGAAGCACTTGAAGAAGATCTTCAGGATTGTCCCAAGATGTTTGAGAGGTTGGTAAGCGATGCAGAGAAACGGTTGTATAAAGGTTGGACTACTTTCACAAGATTGTCTGTAGTACTAAAGTTGTACAACTTAAAGGTGGGTAATGGATGGTCGGATAAAAGTTTCACAGAGTTATTAACCCTTATGAAAGAGATGCTTTCGAAGGATAATGTTCTTCCCAATCGAACCTATGAAGCTAAAAAAATGTTATGCTCTATTGGCATGAGCTATGATAAGATACATGCTTGTCCAAATGATTGCATTTTGTTTCGAAATGAATATGCATCATTAACTGAGTGTCCTAAATGTGGTGTATCTCGGTATAAGAAAAAGTTGTCACTAGCAAAAGTCTTATGGTATTTTCCTATAATTCCGAGGTTTAGACGCATAATTCGTAGTGAAACAGATGCAAAATACTTGACTTGGAATGCAGATGATAGAATTATAGATGGGAAGTATCGACATCCGGCAGATTCACGATAGTGGATGAAAATTGATAATGAGTATCCTGATTTTGGAGAAGAAGCTAGAAACTTTCGCCTGGCATTACCAACTGATGGAATAAATCCGCATGGTCTACAAAGTATCTCACAGTCCACATGGCCTATAATTATTATGATTTATAACCTACCTCCATGGCTATGTATGAAGCGTAAGTACATGATGTTATCTATGTTAATTTTTGTTCCTAAACAACTAGGGAATGACATAGACGTATACTTGACACCTTTAATAGAATACTTAAAGAGTTTATGGGAGAACGGTGTGGGGGTTTATGATGGATATAGGAAAGAAATTTTCAATTTGAGGGCGATGTTGTTTGGCACAATTAATGATTTTCCAGCATATGGAAATCTATCGGGGTATAGCATTAAAGGTCAATGTGCGTGTCCTATCTGTGAAGAAAACATAGATTGGAATTTGGTCAGAAGAATGTCTTTCTTGGTCATCGTAGATTCTTAAATTCTAATCATCACTACCATGGGTGGAGAAAAGCAATCAATGGAAATTCAGAACAAGGTAGAGCTCCACCTACATTGACAGGTGAACAAATTTTTAAAAAGGTGAAAGATGTGAGTACTAAGTTTGGCAAGCCTTTTGCTCATATGCTTGTCACGCGTGGGTGGAAGAAGAGGTCAATTTTTTTTGAATTTCCGTATTGGAAGTCGTTGTATGTAAGACATTTTCTTGATGTTATGCATATTGAAAAAAATATATTTGAAAGTGTTATTGGTACGCTACTCAATATACAAGGAAAGTCTAAGGATGGCCTTAAAGAAAGAAAGGGCTTGGTAGAGATGGGAATAAGAAATGAATTAGGACCCTTGAAGAAAGGAAATCGAACATATCTACCACCTGCTGCTTATACTTTATCTAGAAAGGAGAAAAAGATATTGTGTATGTTTCTAAGTGAAGTTAAAGTTCCAGAAGGATACTCTTCAGATATTAGAATACTTGTGTCTATGAAAGACCTCAAGTTAAAGAGTTTAAAGACACATGATTGCCATGTTATAATGGAGCACTTTCTACCAATAGGTATACATTCTATTTTGCCAAAAAAAGTAAGAAGCGCAATAACTAAATTGTGTTTTTTCTTCAGGTCAATTTGTAGTAAGGTGATCGATGTTGCGATCTTATCAACATTGCAAAAAGAAATAGTTATTACTTTGTGTGAGCTTGAAATCTATTTTCCTCCATCATTTTTTTGACATAATGGTACATCTAGTTGTTCATCTTGTGAAAGAGACACAATTGTGTGGACCAGCTTATATGAGATGGATGTACCATGTTGAACGTTATATGAAAATATTGAAAGGGTGTGTGAAAAACCAAAGTCGACCAGAGGGATGTATTGTTGAATGATACATTGTTGAAGAAGCGATTGAGTTTTGTACTGAACATTTGTCCAATGTTCAATCCATTGGCCTCCCAAAATCTCATGTTGTTGAAAAAATAGTAGGAAAACAGTTAATTGGAAATAAAGTTATGACAGTTTCAAGGGGTGAACGGGAGCAAGTGCCTTTGTATGTTTTGCACAATGACATTGAGGTTGAGCCGTATGTTGAAATACACAAGGACGTTCTCTGAGGTTTAAATCTGAATAGAAATGAAAATTGGATAGTACGAGAGCACAATCGAAGTTTTATAACATGGTTCAAGGATCATATATTTTCAAAGTTTTATTCTGATCCCGCTTCTATAACATAAAGGTTGAGATGTTTAGCATATGGTGCAAGTTTGCATGTGTTTTCTTATAGCGCATACGCAATTAATGGATACACATTTTATACCAAAGAACAAGATGATAAAAGTACAATGCAAAATAATGGTGTCGTCGTGCTTGCTGAAGCAATGCACATTTCAAGTGTGAAGGACTTAAACCCCAAATATGCAAATCTGTCTTATTTTGGGGTTATCGAGCACATTTGGGTGTTTGATTATGAGAAGTTTCAGATTCCTATCTTTGGATGCAAGTGGGTTGAAAATAATAGTGGCATACGAATGGATAAGTCAGGATTTTTGCAAGTGGATCTTAATAAGGTGGGGTACAAAGATGAGCCTTTTATTCTATCCACGCAAGCTAAACGAGTGTTCTATGTCATTGATTCGACAAGTACGAAATGGTCTATAGTTCTTTTTTCTAACAAAGTAATCGATGATAACATTGGAGATCAGGGTGACATTGATGTTGAGAATGAATCTTATATTATAGATGATCAAGATGAGAATATTAGAGCGGACGAATCATATATTAGAAGTGATAATAACGAGAGAATTTGGATCAATCCATCCATCTGTGTTGTTAAGAGACAAGTAAACCACGTTCCAACAAAGAAAAGAAAGAGATGTTAGTGACAAAGGTACTTGTAAAGTTATATATTATATCATTCAATAAAATTATTTATTATGTCATTCAATAAAATTATATTATATATATATATATATATATATATATATATATATATATATATATATATATATATATATATATATATATATATATATATATATATATATATATATATGTTTTTCTTATTTATATTTTTCTTATTTATATGTTTTGTTTTTCATATTATTTATCATTCATTTCATAATTTTGTTTTTCTGAATTACAGGTATTATGGCTAGCAACGAGGAAAAATCACATGATACTTCTAAACATGATGGAAACGAACCAGCACAAGATGTGGAAAGAGATTATGAAAGGAATCATTCATGCGAGAGATAAATGTATAAAATATGATGTGCATTGGAATAAAACACACCAATTAATTGAGCCTAACGGTGCGATGTTGACAAGTTACATTGGGGAACTTGTTCGTTCACAAATTCCAATCACTTGTGATAATTGGAGAATTCCTTCGTTGAAACTGGCTAAAGAAAAAATATGGAGCGAGATACAGGTATGATATCTGATATTTTTTAATTATGTCGACTGTTATGTCTTTAAATTACTTATACTAACATGTTATATGTATGTTAATTTGTTAGCAGAGGTCTTTTAATATTGATGACGACCGGAAAAAATATTGTCTTCAATTGGCCGGAAAACGACTAAGAGGATTTCGAGCGTTTTTAACGAACAAGTTTCTTAAGGATTCTGATGGAAAATTTGTTGAATCAGACCGTCCAAAGAAGTATGCCGATCTAATTTCACTTGAAGAATGAGAAATATTTGTTGCCAAGCGAAGAACCCAAGAATTTCATGTAATTCTAACTTATCATGAACAATGTATAATATATATACTTCTTCCACATGAGTTCTAATATGACTTAAACTTGTTTTTTCAGGTTGTGAGTGACGTAAATCGGCAACGAGCATCAAAACTCGTGTATCCATACAAAAAAGGGCGTTTGTGATATGCACGCTTACAACAAAAAGTAGTAAGTATATATAAATGCTTTAATATGATATAATTAGAATACGGAAAAAGTGAAGCTTATTATCTGTCTTAATGTGTAGTTAAAAGAGGAGAAAAATGATGTAACATCTCTTCCAGACCATGTTTTGTGGAAGGTTGCCCGTGTGGGTAGAGATGGAGTCGTTCAGGAAGAAGTTCAACAAGTATTTAAGTAATGTGTAAGTACAACATTAGCTCTGACATAAATTCAAAAGTGTATAATATATTTATGCTTTTATCTATATTTCAGGAGAGTCTATCCCAGACTATAACTGCAGCTGAGGATGATGATTGCAGGAGCATACTAAGTCGAGTGTTAAATGTTCTTGAGTATTCTAGTCGTGTGAGGGGTAAGAGATTTGGTGTCACTCCAACAAAATTGTATAAGCAGTCAAAGAATAAAAACCCTAGCAATAAACAAGTGATGGAGTTGTTGGAAGAATTGAAAGCTCAAATTCGTGAATTGCAAAAGGACAAAGAGAGATACATGTTAGAAAGGCGCAGTCCAAAGTTTAAAGATACTAGTGACAAAGATAATATCAATTGTAATTTTCAGCAGAAACTTCCCGAGGTAACTATATATATTACATTGAAATTAATTTAGCACAATTTTCTTAATTGACATATATACACATTAATCATATTCATTATTGGTTTAGGGCATTTCACCTTGTCGGCTCTATTTATTGTCACCGACTTATCGCATGGTTGGCAAGGGAAAAGTGCATAACACTTTGGGAGACTTACTTCACCATAAACTGCTCCCTGCTGGATTTTTGAAAGTATCGATTGATATTGCTTTAGAGGGGGTGCGTTATTGCCTATACCAGATGATGTTTCGGATGCAACATTGGTGGGAGACGCAATAGGATCGTATGTTGCATGGTTGTCAAATCTCATTTTCATAGATGATGAGGTAGGTTGAACACCATTATGAACCTTGTAGTATTCAAATGTTTTACGACCGATACATGTAAGTTATTATTACATTTATGTACCATTTATTCACATGATGATCTTAGACTCCTACAAAATCCAAATCAAAAGATAAGGGGATTGTGCGGGAAACCGAGTTAGCTGCATCAAAAAAATAGGTACTCCTACATTAATTGATATATATGCATAAAAAATATCAATTATATCCTCTGATTTTCATGCTCAAGAGTTGCAATAAATCAACAAGGGTAAGATGTCTGAATCTAGCAAGGTGTCCAACAAAAAAAAGGTTGAGCCAAAAAAAGCATATGTTCCTCGATTTAGGTTGTGCCTTGAAACATATGTAGGAACAACAGATGTGGTGGAGGGTGGCATTCGTTAAATACCTATGAATAAAGGTATTTTTGGTTTTGCTTATGCTGAAACAATTGCTAAAGAGGATTTGGATCAGATTTTCCAACATTTTGAATTAAGCATTAGTGTTATACATTCTTACATGAGGTACTCCAATCAATTTTAATGAAATAATTGAACAATTTATTTGCTCATTTCAATGAATATTCTAATGTTGATTATGTTTTTATTTAAGGTTCTTGTATGACAAGTTGTTGGTCCCACATCAATTGACAAAGAGATTCACATTCTTATCTTCTAGCTGTATCAACGCACGGTTAATCGATCATACTTCAGATGTAGTCAGAGATTACTTAGTCCAAACATTTATGGCCACAAATACAAAGAAGTTATATTTTTTTTTTCATATAATACTGGTCATGGGTTAAATTTCATTCTAAATTCATTTATTATAATTATTCGTTTTTTTGACATTCTATATAACATTTCCGTCTAAATTGTTGTCTTATTTTACTGTGGAAACTGATTGTTGGTTGCGATTAATCCGATAAAAGAAATAGTGTATTATCTGGATTCATTGGATGATGATTAAACAAAATATCCTGATATGAAGAATATGGTTGATACGTAAGTGATGAGATATATTGTTCTGAATAATTATCTTTATTTATTATGTGAGATTGTTCTAAATATTCGTTTATATTATGTTAGAGCTATACAAATATTCCGATCATAAAGACAAGTAAGAGTACCAAAAAGTAAGGCTAACAACATTAGCTGGATCAGAGTGCAGGTATATTTTTACAATTTTGACTGTTATAGTGATTCTACTTGATAAAGCTAGTTAAACTATATATCTTGATATATATTTGTTTGTTTTATTTACAGTGTCCTCGTCAGCGCAATGAGACTGATTGTGAATATTTTGTATTGAGGTTTATGAAGGAAATTATTCATTCGGGTTAAATAGAGATTCCAAACATGGTATGGATTTATAAGTTATATGATTTATTTTAATATTTAACCGATATTTCATCTGAGTAATTAGTTTTAAAACTAAATCATGCATATTATGTTATATTATGTAGTACTTTGATGAATTCAAGTGTGGTACTTATTCGAAAGACAAATTGGAAGAAATTAAGGAGAAATGGTGTCAATACATTCTTGAGATGAAAACTGTATAAGGTATATATATTATCTTTCTGTTTTTTGATCGGAGTTTATAGAGATTTGTGTTGTTGTGATGTTATATACATACTACTGGATAATTATAGTTATGGAAGTCGTATATAGTTTTGGAATTTGTTGATATACTTCGATCTAGAAGTTAGTTGTTATGAGGATCCGGAAATATGGAATTTGTAATTATATGTATAGTGAATGTATTTGTGAAGTTATTGGTTTTGGAATATATTTTAGAATTATGGATCGTTTCTGTTGAATTATAATATAATATATATAAGGCCTATATATGTGTTGCAATAAAGGCTTGTGTTGAATTACAATGGTTATGAGCAGGTTTATGTGTTGAATTACAATGATTATAAGCAGATTTATGTGTTGAATTGTTATGGTATATATAAGGCCAAAGTGTTGAAATAAAGGCATGTGGTGAATGTAATTGTTATAAGCAGGTTTATGGGAAAATTATAAAGAATTATGCAACAGAATTCAACAAAAATCACTTCATAAAAATATGCAAAATAGACAGCGCTTTTACCAAAAAAACACTATGAAAAAGTGATTTTTTTGAAAAAAAATTCAATGATTGGAAGAAAAGACAGCGCTGCTAAAAGGGTGGGAAAAGAGAGCGCTTCTGAAAGCGCTGCTATAGGGGGAAAAGAGAGCGAAAGCGTTGCTAAAGGTGGAGGAAAAGACATCGCTTTTCTTAAGAAAATGCTGCTAAAGATATTCAGCAAATACACTTTAGAGAGCGCTTTTGAAAAACGCTGTTAAAGGTGGGGGAATAAAGAGTGCTTTTTAAAAAAAATGCTGTTAAGTATTAAGGAAATATACTTTAGAGAGCGCTTTTAAAAGTGATGTTAAAAGGGGAGGAGGAAGAGAGCGCTTTTCTGGAAAAGCGCTGCTAAAAGTGGGCCATAACATCGCTTTTTTACTTTAAAAAAACGCTGTTTTTACCTTTAGCAGCGCCGTTTTAGGCAGCGGTTTTAAGCGCTGCTAAAGGTCTTTTTTGACATAGTGATTTTCTTAATCAATGTGAAATGACTAACTATGACAATTATTTTGGGACAGAGAGAGTAATAGACAAAAAAAAAGAATGATTTAAAATTTGATATAAAAGAAAATACAATAGAATACATAACAAAATTAGAAAAATAAATGAACATAAATAAAAACAAATATAAAAATTTATAAAAAAACAAATTTGCATTGATTATAATGTATATTAAGTATAAAAATACGAAAAATGATTTGAAGGTGGAGAACAATTTTAATAAACTAATAGAAGCAAGAGAGAATCACATAAAAGAGAAACACTTACACGAAAGAAAATGAATAATTTTAAAATATTAAGATAAAATTAAGGATATTTTAGTAAATATAAGAGAAATTTAAATGATAAAAATCATATTATCTCTACTCCCCTCCAAATCCCTCGATTTAAAAGGGTGCAACAAATGTGTTTTGGAGAGGATTTGTTCTCCTCCCCTTCCCTCTTCCCCCTCCTAAAATTTAAACCAAATACATTTAATTAAAAATATTTACTTCTCTTCTTTCTCCTCCCCTCTATCTACCTAGAATCAAGCACATTCTAAACAAAAGAGAAAAAAAGAATCCCAAAATAAAAATTTAAAATTCAAAATTAATTACTTAATTTTTTTATTAGAAATCAATTTTTATTATTTACTTTCGGACCTCATAAAAGTCAAGATCGGTCATATCACTATTTTACATTTTCCTTTATAAAAGTTGAATAAATCAATAGTTAACATAAATAATGAGATGAAATCCCTATTTTCCTTTTATCACTTATCTTAGATTAAAAACTAAATTCGTGGAAAATGAGTTATTGTGACTGCCTAATACCGTGATATATGACCTAAATTTTTATTTTAATCTTTATAAAAATTTAAGGCTATGAATAAAATGAACGAAGTGAGACAGAACGGAATAGAGTGAAATCATAGTCAAAAGAATGAAATCCATTTTATTGTTTGAAAATTTTAAAACGAAATAAAACAAAATGTTCATTTCGCTCAAATTGAAAGAAAAAAAAATGATAATAAATAATAAAATTTTTCCAACAAATTTTAAATATTCTAAACAATTCCATCAATTCACTTAGAAACAATAATAACATGCACACTAAAAAATTCATTTGTCAAAGATAAAGATATATTCCATTAAACTAAAAAAAAATGGACTATGATTCTATTCATAATAAAATGGAATAATATTATGACTATTTCCCTATTATGGAGCCAAAGCCAAATACTCAGTTTTTTGAGATCGTAGTTGTTCTTGTTCCTCCCTTTGCATCCTCTTGTGTTTAGCAATGAATTCCTCTACGGTTCGATTAAACTCTTCTTTACTCATCTTTTCCACGTAACACAGTTGCCTCTGCGGTTCCTTCTTCAAACACGTGTTGAATCTCTTCATCTCTCGCCGTTCATCCGCCACCACACACCTCCGCTCATAACACTCCGACAGAACTCTCCGGTAACATTTTTCCTCAGAAACCGAAACCTTATCATCTCCCCTTGTTGTCACAGTCGTGCAACAAGTCATTGTCGTGGTCGTGCTCTCAGTAACCGCCGTCACAGAAGACTCTCTAACTTCCGAATTGAAAGAGTCACGTTGCTTCTTCTCTAGTAAAGTCGTCTCTACCACCGGATCTTGTTGTTTCTCCGATTGAGACTCCACCGGATCGGTAACTAACTCCGGTGCGGTTATTTCAAGAAACTGGTTCAGGTTATGGTTATAGGTGCTGTCGCTGGGAACGTCGCCGTTTTGATTGGAGAATATATAGAGGAAGAGAATGATGGCATTGAAGATGAGAAACGCTAAGAAAGAGTTGGAGAAGAGGGTGATGGAAAGAGCGTAGAGATGTGAAAATGAGTGGAGGAAAATGGGGAAGAAAGAGGAATGGTAAAAGAGCAAGAGAGTGGTGAAAATCTTAAGAAAGTGGAAAATGTTTACAAGAGAACGGTTTCTGCAAAAGCTTCTCATGGCATTGAGGATGAAACCAAAATGGTTTGTATATATTCGCAAACAATACGAGAAACTTTTTCAAAAGAGATCAATATGTCCCAAAATGAGTAGGATATTGATTGATTCATACATATTAAGAAAATGTATTAATAAAAGAAGGTTTAAATAGAAAAATATAATTAATATAGATAATTTAGAAGGTACCTATCATTTCTAGAAATAAATCATTTATTTTGAAATTTATGATTAATTACATTTATAAATAGAAATCTTTGATGTATTTTTTTTAGTTTAATGGTTATGGATGATTAATGTAAAAAGTTTTACAAAATCATCGAATCACAATTATATGTGTGTAAAATTACTTATGATATTTATGCTGATTTTACTTTTACTAATGTTTTAAAAAAATATCCTTGTAATTACAATTTATACAAAATTCAAGAATATTATAGTAATTTATACAAAATTCAAGAATATTATAGTATTTACATATGTGTTAGCTTTCTCTGAGTCAAGTTATATGTTTTTTTTTTCACTCTTATATAAAAAATCAATTATAATTTATTTTACAAAATTATTTTTATTAAAAATATTAAAGATAAAATTTTAAAATTAAAAGCAGAGAATAATAAATATTTTAAAAAATAATTGAAAAATAATATTAATATTTTATATTAATTGTAATTTGAAACAATTTTTTTCCTTTTTCAAACACTTACTTATAATGGTTTTTTTTGTGTTCATTCTCAGACACTCTCTCTCACAGACGAGGATCGTGCTAGTCTTGACGGTAATAAGAGTTTTATGTGCTAGTAATAAGAGTTCTAGTTTTGATGGTTTCAATTTCTCATTTATTAAGAAGTTTTGGTCCTTTCTTAGGGATGACGTTGGGGTTACGTTTTACTCCCTCCGTCTCTCCCTCCGTCTCATAATGAGTAATCTGTTTGGAATAAAAAAGTGTTCAAAAATGAATAACCTGTTTCAATTTTCAATGCAATTTTTTCAATTCTATTCTCTAATTAATATTACTTTCATCATTATCAATACTTGATAAGGGGTACTTTAGTAAAAATATCATTTTCTCTCTTTCATTTATTCATGTTTCTTAATCTCTGTGAAATGGTCAACTAGGTCACTCATTGTGGGATAGAGGAAGTATTAGTTTCATATGTTTGCTTCTCTTCCCCACATTTTCCCTCCATTTTTGTAACCTTGATTCCGAAGGTTAATTCTCCTTCTTAGTTGGGGGATTTCGACCTATTTCCTTGGTTGAGTCTCTTTATAAGCTTCTTGTCAAAGTCTTTATTGGTAGGTTTTCTGGTGTTATGGATAAACTTATTTCTCCTTTACCAGTCAGCCTTCCTCAAAGGTAGACTATTAGTTAATAAAGTGGTTGTTGTGAATGAGTTGGCGGACCTAGCCAAGAAGAGTAAAAAAAAATTGTCTCTTTTTTTAGTGAATTTTGACAAAGCTTGTGCTTCGGTTAGTCGATTCTTTTTAAGTTATATGTTTTCTAGATTTGGGGTTAATCATAAATGGATATTTGATTCGCGTTTGTGTATTTTCTAGTAATCTTGTGGTCTTAGTTAATGATTTTCCAACCCAAGAAATTAGTATCCAAAAGGGGTTGAAGCAAGGTGACCTCTTACTCATTTCATTTTTCACTTGGTGGCAAAAGGTCCCAGTGAACTATTCTCTAAGGCTGTGAATTTACAGCTTTTCTTGAGCTTTAGAGTGGGATCCCAAATTTAGTGGTCTCCCATCTTCATTATGTGGACGAAACGATTATTCTGGAAGATGCTTCCATCGAGAATATTTGGTCAATCAAGGCTATTTTCCGAGGGTTTGAGTTAGCTTCAGGCCTTCTGGTGAATTTTTC
Organism: Lathyrus sativus; assembly: GCA_963859935.3. Lineage (NCBI taxonomy): Eukaryota > Viridiplantae > Streptophyta > Magnoliopsida > Fabales > Fabaceae > Lathyrus > Lathyrus sativus. The sequence goes on from OZ012739.1 coordinate 662,996,739, forward strand.
TAAATGTAATCACATTGGAGTGAATTCTGATATTGTCTTCTTAGATCTAGCTTATGACTTCCTCCATTATAAATAAGAGTCTCTCTCGTTCAAGTAACTTGGTTTTCTCGTGGGGGGTCAACCCCCATTTATCTTTTACTGAGAACCTCTAGTTAATCTTATCACTAGATGGCACTTGTCGTGGTGACATAGGTATGTGTCCTTGGGAGGGAGAGTGATCCTCTTAATTATGTTCTTAATGTTATTCATTTCTTCTTCTTTTTTTTGTCTTTTTTACCGATGTATGTTAATGTGTGAAAGAAGATTGTGAAAATTTAAGGAAGATGTCTTCAGATGAAATTAAAGGGGTTTCCAAGATTGCCTATTTTAGGTGGTCTGATGCGTGAAAGCCTAAGAAGTTTCGAGGTATCATTTTTTGTGATCTTCCAATGGTTAACTTGGTTATTTTAGGCAAGTGAAGGTAGCGGTTAATTTTGTATGTTTCAAGCATCTGGCGTGATATTCTATTTGCTAAATATGGACTTAATCATATATCTTTTATCATGAGTGGTAGAGCTAGTTGACTTCAATATTCGGATCCTTGGTGGAGATGGGTGTCTCTCCTATGTGCCAAAGCTTAGGTCCCCTTAAATTGGTTTCAAGATAGCCTCCTTAAGAAAGTATGATATGGTTTTATCAATTCTTTTGGATAGATTTTTGGGTTGGGAATACTCCTATTAGAGTTTTAGGCTCCGAAGGCTTTTTTTCTATTTCTGAGGAGGTCGGTTAGTCTGTAGGGGAGGTTGGCAGGTGGGAGGATCAGGCTTGGAACTGCGATCTTAAGTGGAGAAGAATCAACCTCTTTGATCATGAGCTAATTTTTATTTTTAAACTTCTTTTGTGATTAGGAATTTCACCTTCTCACAACACTATAAGTGGTGGTGGCGTCACTCTAAAGAAGACTCTTATTATGTGGCCTCTACATACTCATGCCAACTCATTCATGATTCCGCTAGTGATCATCAAGTCACGTCAGTTGAGTTGATTCTCCCTAGTACCTGGAGTAGCTGAGGACCCTCTAAAGTAATTGTGTTCTCCTAGTAACTTCTTCAAGATTGGATCCTACTAGATAGAACTTACTTAAGAGTGATATCCCTACAAAGGTATGGGACACTCATATGCCTTAGTAGGTTTATAACAATTTAGGGTAGTTAGGGCTTACCTGCATCGTCGAGAGGCCATGTGTGGTAGTGTTACTACCTTCACAATAGTTTTATAGGGTCATCTCATGTGAAGTGGTTGAGCTTATATGTAAGCATTGTGCTTAGGGTATGAATGATCTCTTTTCTCCCGTTAGAGGAGAGGTATTTATAGAGGCATGATGGCATTCATCATTACGTAATTTTTATGAGGAAAATTCGATGAATTTAGAAGAATAATGACTGTCATAACCCAAAATTGGACCTCTCTTTTGCTTTTGCATAAACATGTGCATTCGCATCGCTGGCATACACATTCACACTTTTTCTCTGTGTTTTTTGTTGCAGGAATATTCAGGTTTTCCAAGCCCGATTAATCACATCATCAACACAAGCATAAAACAAGGGTTTCTATGCCTACTTATAAAAGCAAAAGTTTAAAAGTCGAAGTCGTGGCTACAACACCATTTTTCAGGAAAATTGGGCAAGTTCTGGCCTGGTTAATCGATTAACGATTTGCTAGTGCAAATGGGTTAATCAATTAACCCTTGTAAAAAATGCAGAATCTGCTGCATTTTCAGGACAACAACTTGCACTATACTATTTTGGGGTCTACTTGGTTCTAGCATTGTGTGGAACATTCTAGACATCTCTAGACATTTCAAGATCTTTTCAAACACTTCAAGGCATATACTCCAATCCATCAATTTGAATTGAGACTATCATGAGACTTCATTTGCAAGCATAAGAACCCTTTGATTGAGTTTGCATTGGGATGATTACCGAGTCAACTACCTAACTAGCTGAGTTAACCTCCAACTCAGTGAGTTGAGTCCAACTAACTCCAAGGCTAGTTTCAAAGCTCATTCCAAACCTAGCAACTACGAACCTCTTTTCTATATAAACAAAGCTTCACCATTTCACAAATGACCCTTGATCATTTTCTCACTTTCAACCATTTTCACTCTCAATTCTCTCACATTCTCTCTGAATTTTCTGCAAATCTACTCATATTCATCTTCACTTTTCTTCCCAAACCTCACTAGAGCTCAAATTCACCATTAAAAAGTAACAACTTCTACATTGGAAGTACTTTTCTCTTAAACTTAACCATCATAATCTTGCAACTCTACTTGATTTTATGGAGTTTTATCGAACTTTGATTCATCTCAAGTGATTACTCCAAGCTTCTCGGTGGAAATTCGTATTTGAAGATTTCGTCGTAATTTTCTTTGTTCCGCTACGGTTTGGTTGCAAATTCTTATTTCTATGGTTTTCTTTTATTATCTTCATCACAATTCATTTGCAACAACATCCAAGGCAAATCTCAGCATTGTAGGTTGGTTATCCTTTGCTCATTTTATTGTTTCAATAGCTTTCGTGTTGTTTGCGATGTAGTTCGATACTTTTTCTTGTTTGTGAATTCATTATGCCATGTTTTGATCCTTGATCTTGATGTGTTAATTGATTCCATTGATAATTATTTGCTGTTTTTGGACTTGATTTTCATGCATAAATGTTTGCCCTAGCATGTGCGTGATTGCACAAATCACAAGTGGCCAAAAGTACTTTTTAAAAATCAAATTTCAGCCACTGCGTCAGTGTTAATTGATAAACTCTTTTGCACTGGCAAAGTGTTAATCGATTAACACTGTATTTTCAGCAAAAAATTGCCTTTTCTAAAGGGTTGATTGATTAACATTGTTCCAAAATCGGTTAACACTGTTAATAGATTTTTTTGTGCATTTTTGCGGTCGACTCATACTGTGTGCATTTGTGATTGTCTAAATTAGTGTCCTGTGCGTTGATGCATGACCTGTTCCGGTCGATGCAAAGTATTGTTTTCTGCATAGTTTGAAATCGGGAGAGCTCAGGTCGACCTTCCCCTTGCTGCAGGTCGACTTCTCACGCGTTTTTCACCAAAATTCTGTTATGTGAAACTTTCAAAGTGTTTGTTAAGTTGGTTAATTGTTTTCACATTTGCATATATATTGAGTTAGCTCATTCTTCACAAACCAACAAGAAAAGTGAAAATATACACTGATTTGGTTCTCATCATCTTCATCATCTTTCTTGCATTTTCTCAAAAACTAAACATTTTTTGTTGTGTATTCTGCATCATCAAGGTGATAAAGTCCAAACGTATGATTAGTGTAATCAGGTTTGTGTTGAGAAATCAGTGGGTTTTTCTTGAATAAAACCGTGAGGGTTTTGTCCTCCAAGAATCTTGGATTTTGGGGGTTTTTAGCACAAATCGGTCCTTCACAGATTCAGCCGAGCGAAGGTAATTGAAGAACGTTAGGTTTTGTCAGTTCAATAGCGGTAATCGGAGGATTGTGATAGGAAGATTTGTGTTCGAATTGTTGGTGTTTGAAATCAGTCGGGTCATATTTAAAGACCAGAAGGTTGTTAAAAGGAAATGTCGTAATCGGAGGTTTACTCTCACGTTCAAAGGACTTGATTCAGCTTGAATCAAAGGAAGAGAAGGTATAGGCTATGCATTAACAATTTGGTTTGATTGTTTGAATTCTATTTCTTCTATTGTAAACATTTGCAAACAGGTTATATATATACAAGTCTCAATTCTATTTTTAGAAGTGAGGGCATACGTACCCCGAGCGAGGACGACAAGGGAACTGCCTCAACAAATTGGTGTTCTCTCTTTACTTTTTCCAGTGTTGAATTTTGAGTTTGTGTGCAAACAATTTAGTTGATTAAAACTCTGGTGTATGTTGTGATGAACCAATTTTAAAAACCTTATTAAAATCCTTTATTATAATTGAATACTACAACACTTCATTCACATATTGAAATTCACTTGAGGTGTCTTGCACACCAAGTGTTCGACTAATTGCGTGAACACAAACACTTGTGTTGTCTTTTCAATTGGGTTATATTTCACATGCATTGGAAACTGTCCAACCTTAAAGTGAACAAAATCTAGTTGATGTGTGTTCAAATTAGTGATTCTAAATCTTGTATTTATCATATTTCATAGGCTTTGCATAATCAACGACTTCTCATATGGTAATTTGGTTGGATACAGTGTCAAGGGACATAAAGTGTGTCCTATATGTAAATCTAAGACATATTTTCACCAACTTTAGTTTGGAAAAAAATTCGTTTATCTTGGGCATCATAAATTTCTAAAACCCAATCGTCATTATTGTAGATTGTAGAAGGCTTTTAACAGAGAGCATGAGTTTGAAATTTCTATTAAACCTTTAACGAGCGATGAAGTTTAACAATGACAAGAACACCTTACTAATGTCTTTGGAAAGAATAAAAAATGACCCGTTGAGAGAAATATTTGGAAAAAAATATTGGTGTTCTTTGATCTTCCATATTAGTCTAGCCTCAATGTAAGACATTGCCTTGATGTAATTGTTGGGAAAAATGTGAGTTATTGAGAATCAAGTGTGAGTTCTAAGTCTCACATTGCTTAGAAAAGTGGATGTTAAGCACTTTATAAGTAAGATGACCCATACACCTATCACCTTAAGATTTTGGGTGAATATGTGGTGTCACTCTCACTTGTTTGTGTGAGTCTTTGACCTTTAGGTAAATGTTTGACCCAATGTGTATGCTTCCCCCTCTTGATGACCCATCAGTGGTATCAGAGCCGATGGTTCAAGTAAGGGACTGACTCCTCGTGTCGAAAGTCTTCTTGACATTATGGCTAGGAGGCGTGTTCCGTTGAAGTGTCCAAGACGAGATAAAAGCGTCTCTCAATGGTAGTACAAGCATGTGGATGAAATAACTTCCCCTTGAGGGGGAGCATAGTGGATGGATTCACACTTGAGGGGGAGATTGTTAGGAGAAATGTGAGTTGTTGAGAATCAAGTGTGAGTTCTAAGTCCCATATTGCTTCGAAAAGTGGCGGTTAAGCACTTTATAAGTAAGAGGACCCATACACCTATCAACTTAAGGTTTTGGGTGAATATGTAGTGTTTCTCTCACTTGTTTGGGTGAGTCTTTGACCTTTAGGTGAATGATTGATCCAATGTGTATGTTTCTCCCTCTTGATGACCACCAATGATGCATGTGGAGAAAAATGTGTGTGATATTCTAATTATAACACTTATAAACATTCAAGGAAATACTAAAAATAGTGAGAATTATCATTTAGATATGGTGGAGATGGGTATACGATAATAGTTGGCTCCAAAAGAAAGAGGAAAAAGAACTTGTTTGTCTCTGACATGTCACACTCTTTTTGAAAAGGAAAAGAAAAGTTTATGTGAGTGTTTGCATGGTAACAAAGTTAAACAAGGTTACTCATCAAACGTTAAGAAAATTGTATCAATGAAATATATCAAGGTAATTGGCTTAAAATCTCATGATTTTCATATCTTGATGCAACAACTTCTACCAGTGACTATTTGTGGTATCCTGCAAAAAATGTAAGAGTAATTATAATTAGATTATGCTTATTCTTCAATGCTATATGTAATAAAGTTATTCATTTCAAAAATATATATGAACTATAAGATGAGGCTGCAATAATCTTGCTTCAATTGGAGATGTACTTCCCTCAATCATTTTCTTACTTTATGTTTCACTTAATTTTCATCTAGTCAGATAAAATCAAATTTTATGGTCTAGTTTATTTAAGGTGGATGTATATAATAGATATATACGTGAAAATATTTGAAGGATATACAAAGAATTATCATCGACCAGAAGTTTCGATCATTGAAAGGTACACCATAGAAGAAGTTGTTGTGTTCTGTTCAAATTATTTGTCGAAAGAAGAGTCTATAGAAATTCCAAAGTCTTGTTATATTGATAGATATGGAGGTAGAGGTACTCAGGGTTTAAATTTGATCTAAATACCTCGGGATATAGTTCTTCAATCACTTTTGTATATATTGAATAGTTTTGACAAAGTTGGACCTTACTTATCTACTCATAAAAGAGTTATAAAGGAAAAATATCTCCGAATGAGTGACAAGTTGTTGTTGAAAGAGCATAACAAGAATTTTATAAATTGGTTTTATTAAAGGATTTCTAATGATGATAGTCCATCTGAGATAATTAAATGATTGTCATACTTTCCAAAATTTAATTTAGTAACTTGGACTCATACGACATTAGTAATTTTTCCTTTTATACTAAATCAAAACATGATCGTAGTAGAATGCAAAATTGTGGGGTTATGGTTGAGTCTGAATCCATGTATTTCTCTAGTTCGAGAGATACAAATCCTATATTGGCATCTACAACATACTTTTGGTTTATTAGGAGATTGATTATGTTTTATTCAAAGTGCCTTTATTTAGATGCAAGTGAGTGTGTACAAACTAATGAGTTAACGCTACTACAAAATACACCTTCGGTAACACTAATTCTACTAGAGGCTTCGACCGTGATGATATATCTTAATTAACGCGCGATAATTTCCTTTTATTTACTTATGAAAATTTTGATATGATATAATCACAGATGAAACATATGATCATGATTATATAATCACCCTCTCATGGGTTCGAATCTCAGCACCCTAAAATGTTTTATTTCTTTAACATTTAGTCAAGCCTTTGTGTTTTAAACATTTCTTTAAAATTTGATACCACCAAGATTGAATAACTGAACCGTTATAACTTGTTTTAAATATTTTAAATTGTAATATACTGACGTGTCAAATGTTTTATTTTTTTAACATTTAGTCGCGCCTTTTTATTTTTATTTATTTTTAATTTTTAAAAAAATGATATACCATCACGGTTTCTAAGAAAAACTGTTGTGACATATTATTCATTTTGTTTTAAATATTTTAAATTGCAATACACCGACACTTCTTTATGAAATTTAATTTAGTAAGTAAGATATCACCACGGTTCGCGTTTTTAACTGTGGTGGTATCATTCATTCATTTTTATCAAGCTAACTAGTTTGTCTCTTTAATAGCCATTCTTTGTTGAGAAACGATACACCATTTCAACCCTAACATTCAGTGCTGAGAAACGATACACCATTTCAACCCTAATATTCATTGTTCATAATCATTGATTCATCGTTCATCATTATCGGTTCATTGTTTTTCATTCGTTGTTTATTTTCAACTCGTAGTCATTGTCATTGTCATCGATTTGTTTTCAACCCTAACACACCAACACCAACACTAACATCATCATCATCATCAAGGAGGAGTACAACAACAACACTATCTGTATCAATCCAAATATTCATATTTACTTAGTCATCACGTTTACGATACGTAAAATCTTTTTTCCATGCACTACAATAAACTTTAGTTTCCATTGTTGTTGTTGATGTTGTTGTTGTTATTTTTTTGGTTCTTCTTGAATGTGTGTTATAAAAATTGATTAATCTATTGTTGTTGATGTTGTTGAATGTGTATGTGATAATCTTTGAAAGAGTTTGTTGTTGTTGTTGTTGTTGTTATTGTTGAATGTGTATATGATAATAGATGAAAGAGTTTGTTGTTGTTGTTGTTGTTTTTGAAAGTAGATGTCGACTTCGTCGTATTCTTCATCTAGTGGCGAGGAAACTATGACAAATGATACTCAAATAAAAAAGAAAAGATCACAAAGAGGTGCCACTATGCTTACCAAAGTAACAAAAGTCCACAAATATGGTATCAAATTGCCTATCGCATTTGATTCGTATAATAGAGTAGTTGATGGTGAATACTCTTCTCTTTTTAAGAGTAATGTTGCGTTCCTTGGATGTAGAAAAGTTAGTATATTGGTAGATGATTGGAAAAAAGTGCCAGCTGAGGTCAAAGATAGCATATTGACAAATGCTAAGATATTTGTTTTAATTTTCACCATTTCGATATGACTTTCTATAATTTCTCATACATTCTTATTGATTTAAATGTAGTTGACCTTTGAGTTTACGGATGGTGATAAGTGTTGCACCCCAAAATTTGACCAACCGGGTCGCATATCTGGCTCGATGTTTCGACGCATAACCGCATTTGCATCTGCATATTGCATACAGTGCATTTTTCATTTGTTTTGATTTTATTGGGATCACAGCTCTCGTCTCGTGTTTCGGGTGTTTTTAATCAGTTTAAATAGGTAGAATCGATTTTTGGGATATTTCGGTGCCCGTTTATTTTTACCGGCTATTTTGTTGCGCTCTCGCAGTGTTATGTGTCGGTCGGTGCTTATTTTGCTCTTCTGGGATTTATTGTGATTTTTCTGGATTTTATTGGCTATTTTTAAGGTTTAATAGCTTTTTAATCATTTTTAGGATTAATAGGATTTTTTTAGTTTTAATTCTTTTTAAATAGATTTTTAATCATTTATAGATTTTAAATAGATTTTTTAATCATTTTAGGATTTAATAGATTTTTTAGGATTTTATAGAATATCATTAGTTTTTAATAGTTTTAATTTTTTTTAATTCATTTTTAGAATATTAGATATTAAATAGATTTTTACTATTTTCTTAATAGAATAATAATAGATTTTTTTTCTTTTATTAGTAAATAGAGATTAATAAATAATATAGTCTTTTTTAGAGTTTAATATAGTTTTATTAGAGATTTAATAAATTTTGGATTAGTGGGTCATTAGATTTTTCTGAGGTTTATTAGAGTATTAGGTTAATTCTTTTGTTAGGTTTAATTGAGATTTTATTTTGATTAGATTAATTTTCAGTTTAGTTAATCAGGTTTTAGTTACTTAGCGTTAATTAATCCATTAATCTTTTAACCCAGTTTTAGTTTTGCAGTCCACGTGGGCCCAATTCATTCAGCAAAGCCCAATTCAAAGGCCACTTCAGTCCAGCATTTTCCAGCGTTTCCTAGCACTTTCTAGAAGCTCCCAGAAAGCCTCAGTCTTATAAATATCCAGAGCCACGTGTATGAAAAAGGCTGGTCCCACATTTCCACATTCCACGCACGCCACCTCTGCCACGCATGGGGACACGCGTCCCACATGCATACACTTCCCCCATTATCTCTGCCACGCCACCCTCTCCCTCCACCAGCTGCACCCACGTGGCATCACCATAGCACCTCACCGGAAATCTTCACCGACCGGCCTGCATGGCCGGCGGCCACCACCAACCTCACCGGAAACCTAACTTCCACCCAGATCTTCATCTCCTACCTCCATCTTCCTCTCATCTAACCACCAGAAAAACCTCCAACCTCTATCTCCGATCAAGCTTCACCATCCTCAACCCAGAAACCTCCAAAGTTCTTCCACCTCCGATCAACAAACTTCCGTCTTCTCCGATTCACTGATCATCCTCATCGTTCATCTTCCACCTTCATCATCCATGATCAACCACATCCAGAAACGATCATCATCCTCACATGAATCTTCAAAGCGGTCAAGAACAAAATTCCAGGAATCCGATCCAACATTCATGATCTTCCCCAGAATCACCACTCAACCGATCATCAACAACCACCATCGATGATCCACAAGATCCATCAGACTTCCTCATCTCCAGATTCGTCAGATCCATCGATGAGTACCAAGAATCGTCATCCTCGTGTCCAGATCCAAATGAAGATTACCCATATTTTGTCCAACAATTTTCATCGTTCTTCAGCAGTTCCAGAAAATCTTCAAAAACGCTCATCAAGAATCATCATCGATCGTCAATACCTTCAACAAAGCTTCGTCAGTCTTCAAGCTTCACCAGATTTCCAGAACAACACCTTCAAGACAATCCCCGGAAACCTTCAAGAACTAACAAAGATCTTCAAGATCTGCCTCATCTGAAGCATCAAACCCAGGACATCATATAATCCTCGTCGTCCCTGAGCTTCGATGGAGTGGGTTTGAATGAAGGATTGTTGGAGCGAAATATTGAGAAGGTTGAATTCAGAAGTTGTGTGAGAGTTGAATCTGAGAGGGAGGTTGAGAGGAAGAAGTTGGTTCATGGCGGAGAACGAGGTTGAGAAAGGGAGAAGGAGAGGAAGAAGGTTGACGGCGGTTGAAGGAGAAAGAAGTGTGGAATTAGGGTTTCTGCAAGGAAGGAGGGGAAGGATCGTGGGCCTACCAACTTAGGGCCCAATTCCGTTTTTTTGGTATTTCCCCCCCCCCCCCCCCCCCATGTGTTTTTTGGATTATGGGCCAAGCCCATGCGTACCCCCCAGATGCACACAGCACCACCCTACGTTTTTTGGCAGCAAGTAAGCTGGGCTGAGCCCAGTTTGCTGTGTTCTGTTTTCTTGTTTACTCACCCCTGTAACCAGTACACCCCCTCTTGTATTTTTCTTTATTTCATTTAGTTTTTTTTAGAGTAAAAGAAATTTGAAAAAAGAATTTCAAAAGAGAAATATTGAGAAAAAGCATATTGAAAAAAGAATATAAAAGAAAATAGAAAAAGAATTTGAAGAGAAAAAGAAAATAGAAAAAGAATTGAAAAGAAATACATTTGAAAAAAATAGAGAAGAAAAGAATATGAAAAAATAATAGGAAAAGAAAATATTTTGAGAGAAAAGAAGTATAAAAAATAATGGAAATATATTGAAAAAAGAGAGAGAATATTGTGAAAAAATAGAGAAAAATATAGAGAAAAATATGTTGAAAAGAAAAGAAGGAAAAAGAGAAAAAATATTAAAGTAGATTTAATATTTTTAGAGCACATTTTCTTTTAGGATATATTTTCATAGGAGTTTATTTTAGGGATAGTTTAGAAGCCCATTTGTTAGGGGGCTATTTTCCATTCAATTTTTTAGGATAGGATAGGATAGCATTTCCTAGGAGATTTATTTTTCAGTATTCACTCAGTTGTAATCATTTTTCAGATATTAATAAAACGAGATTTGAGCTGTGGTCCCGAAGTAGCCGAACTACAGCTGCTCTGATTCCTTGTACCAGACGAGGATATGTAGGCATAGGATGCGATATCCTAGCGAGCACACTAACAACTGACTTTTGTTCTCTCGCGGCTGTGCGATCGAGACTTTCCCGCTAACGACTCATTGTAACCCTTTTTCTCTCTTGCCCAAATGCATTTGAGACCAAACCATAGTTTTGCCCATAGGTTCCCGACCCTGTGAAGCCAGTTGTTTTTCTCACTGCTGTGTGAGAATGTTTTGTTTAGCCGTAGTTAGTCTGAACTACGTAAAGCTCTGATCTTCCATGCAATGTGGAAGTACGTAGGCACAAGACGCGAGGTCTTGGCGAGCCACTTTTCCCTGTAGTCCCGAACTACGTTGACTCTGACTTTCTCTCTTGAGAATACGTAGGCGTAGAGTGCGACGCTCTATCGAGTCAGTTCCCTTCCGTTTAGATTTAGCAGCCGTAGATAAATTGTTTTGCATCCAGTAGACAACCCAAGCAAGCGTGGATCCCGTCGAGTACGACGGACGTGAGGGGTGCTAATACCTTCCCCTTGCGTAACCGACTCCCGAACCCAGGTTTTGGTTGCGATGACCATACCTTTCCCCGTTTTTTGCGAGGTTTACTTCGAGCGTTTCCTTTCCCGCTCTGAGGGATAAATAACGCACGGTGGCGACTCTTCTGTCAGCCGGCGCCGATTTTCGCAGTAGCGACAATAAGCACTTAAAAAAGAGTGGTTAACTCATGCTGGTACGTGTTGGAAAGGCTTTAAGTCACAGCTCACGCGTGACTACATCAGGAATCCTAAGATTGGTCTTGAGCGTCCATGAGTGAGGTACAGTTTTCTCTAGAAGACGGTTTGGAAAAAGTTTGCAAAGGGTCGTCGTTCTGAGAAATTCCTGGTTAGTACTAGTCTTATTCATCTTGAGAATTTGATGCTAATGATTTATAGATATTAATCATATTTTCACTATGTTTATAACAAATAAAAAGTCAAGCATAATTTCAAAATAAAGCAAAAAACATTTACTCCCATAGATTGTCTCGTGGGAGTTACAGAAAACTGGAGAAAAAATGATGGAGGAAAAAAAACAAATGAGAGATGAGAATTCCATTAGTCGTGATCGTAACTCATCTCCATCGTCAAGACATGAGAAGTGGAAAAAGTTTCGACTAAGACCAAATGGGGAGTACACCTCAAATGCTTCAAGAACAGGTGCTGAGAAAATTATAAGTATGATTTGTTATACGTATGTTATGTGTTATTTAAATGTTGCGGTAATTACAATATTAATATTATCATGCATGTTATGTAGGATTTATTGGTTGAGGAGGCCCATGGAGGCTCATTTGTTCAAGAACCATGACATGATATACTAGTCGAGGCTATTGGAATAGATGAACATGGTGGGTGCATTCGTGGTGTTGGAGAAGGCGTCAACCTTAGATTATTCTTTGGTCCAACCAAAAAAAGTGCCGACAATGTTGAATTACAAGAGCATAGAGAAAAACTTGCTCTTGTTGAGAAGGAGTTAGAAGAGCAAAGAAAGATGTTAGAAGCCTAGCACGAAAGTCGGAAGAAAGACATAGAAAAGTTAGAAGAGTCATCTGCTGTAAGTGTTTTATCTGAAATGCTAGTGTTTTATATGAAATGTGTGATATATTGTGTTTAACTTGAAAAGTTAGAAAAGATAGAAATGTGTTTATTATGTATTGATATATTGTTGTAGAGAATAAGTGGATCCTTACCATAACACACAGATGAAAATGATGATAATAATGCTGATGATCAAGTTCTTCAAACACATGGTGCACGTCATGCTAGCACCAAAGGAAACAATTGTTCAACCTTACTCTTATTTTTATTTTAAATTATTCCAAACTCAAGTTCATTCAACAAAATCAAAATTTACCTTTTTTTTAACAAAAAAGAATTAAGATTATGTAAAAAAACTGAAATATTTAAAATCATTTAATTCTTTTAAAATTAAATTAATTTAAACCATTTTACAATTTGATTCACTTTTATAATGTTCTTATTCACTTCTCCTAAGTACAAGTTCCTTCATTCTTTGGTTTTCTTTTTCAAGATCATGTGATATCTGAAAACCTCAGTCATCATTTTAATTAAGTTGTATGATCAAAATCCAACATTTTTTAAATGCAAAAATCTTATAGATCATAGAACCAAAAATTACATATTAAAAAATCTCAACCATAAATAAATTTTTGTGATACACAACTTACCGTCTACCCAAATAGAAGCTTTGTATCTAATTTAAAAAAACATATGATTTAACCTTCCAATTCACCAAACCCAAATGTTAAACTAACTTAAAAAAAAAGACAAATAATACAATTCAAAAATTACAAGATCACTTTCAGAGTTGTCCAGACCATAAAAATTAAAAATAAAAACAACCTTTTGAATGATTGCATGTCATCAAGCTTGCACTATCACCTCTTGTAACTTTTCAAATTAGTTCAACCTATGAGAATAAATAGTACAAGAAGTCAAGTGAATATGAGAAGACATTGAAGGCATATTGATGGTGATATGACAATAAAAGAGGGATGCAAATGTGAGACGAAGAAAAAGGAGTCGGAGAAGTGATTATACAACAGCGGTGGCGGATACAAAAGAAAAAGAAAGAAAGACAGAAGTGAGAGACAGAGAGAAAGGAATTAGGGTTATTAGGTGTAATTCAAATATGACTATTAAATGATATTAATATTAGGAAATTTTTTTCCACCATCATACCTTCTCACCAAACTTGTGTGAAAACCCAAAAATGTATATAATTTGAAGATACATCTCCGAGTGCACTCATTTTCCACAAAATTGAATGAAAACGAGTGAGTCACCCCTATTATACTTAATTTCAGAGATGCATGTTCTGACACTTTTTTTTTACGAAAAAAAAATGTTTTTTGACACACTATTTTTTAATTTAGCATGGGGTTGATCCAGATAGGAAAACCTAGTAGTCATGCATCAACAATATAACAAATATGTAAATATCAACAATGTCCCTGTTGAGAAAAACAATTGAAAAATAGAAAGACCATTAAAATAAAAGTATAAAAATATGAAAATACAACTAAAAATAAAATAAAATAAAATAAACAAATCTATTTATTTTTTGGATTTTTTCGAAAAATATGAAAACAAAAAATAAATCAGATAAAATAGAAAATCAAGGATTTTTTTCTAATGAAATGTCTCGGTAAAATTTCTATTCAGAGTCAATTTTCTAGAAAATTGAGGTTTTTACGCTAGATCGCGTAAATGCCAGAAACGCAGGAGCACAAGGGTCAGAGCGTGAGGATACAATTCCTACAACTCTAATATTAGTTAAAATAGTCAGAGTCCTGGAAACGATGCCAATTTCAATGAAAAACTTGTAGTAAATAGGGCGTGTAGTAAATAGGGCCAGGGGTGTTTTTTGAGATGCATCTGCGAATTCATCATAGAAAATTTTGGAGATGCATCTCCATATCACTTTTTAAAAAAAACGCGGTGACTATTTGATTTACGAAAAATGGAGTCATTTAAAGTGCGTCCGAAGATGCATATCCGAAAACAGTTGAGATCAATTTTGAGTTTTCAGAGGTGTGAGTCACACCCTTAAAGTGAAAAAAGAAATTTCCTAATATTAATATAATAATAAAATATTAACTGGGCTCGGCCGGGTCCAGTTACAGACGGACCCAATATTTTTATCTGAACCGATGCACTACATTAAAAATCGAATTAAGCACCCATTTAACCCATTGACTCTCGATGCAATCAGAATGAAATTGAGTTTGGGTAGGTCAAATTTTCTCGATTTGATTGGTTTTTGTCTAACCCTAATGTTACCTTAAGCATTTAAAATTTTCACAAGATCAAAATTGTTTTTTTGGCTAAAGTTTTACTCTATTATATCTTTTTAAATGTCTTTTTTTAATTAGTTTATATATATATATATATATATATATATATATATATATATATATATATATATATATATATATATATATATATATATATATATATATATATATATATATATATATATATATATATATATATATATATATATATATATATATATATATATATATATATATATATATATATATATATATATATATATATATATATATATATATATATATAATATTAATTTTAATTTTGTCAATATTATTCATAATTGTTTAATATCTAGAGAAAAAGTGATATAAAATACTAAGAAATCAATGCCATTGGGCTTGAAAAAATTGAGCCCAAACTAAACGTTAAACCTAGTCCAAACATTCAAGAGTTTTTTATTCTACCGAATTCTATTTCATTTTCGTTTCAACAAAACCCTAAATCCCAATTCCTTAAACCCTAAAACGCAAAAATGAGACCTTTAGACGAGACTGAAACCAGCGTCGTCTTCGAAAAGCTCTTCAAATTCGTCGGCAACAACCTCAAAAACCTCGTCGAGAATCCCTCCCATGAAGGTCCAGATTCCACCCCTGGTCGCTATTGTTTCCGTCTCAACAAGAACAAGATCTACTACTGCAGCGAGTCGCTCGTCAAACGAGCCACCAACATCGCCAGACCCAACCTCGTTTCACTCGGAACATGTATCGGAAAATACACTCACGGTGGAAACTTCCACCTCACGGTTCAAGCGCTGAATTTGCTAGCTGCGAATGCTAAGCATAAGGTATGGCTTAAAACTCAATCTGAGATGTCGTTTTTGTATGGGAACCATGTGTTGAAAAGTGCGTTGGGTAGGATTACGGAGAATATTGTTGCGGGTGACGGGGTTGTGGTATTTAATATGGCGGATGTGCCTTTGGGGTTTGGGGTTGCGGCGAAGTCTACACAGGATTGTAGGAAGTTGGATCCTAATGGGATTGTGGTTCTTCATCAGGGTGATATAGGGGAGTATTTGAGGATGGAGGATGAGCTTTGAAATGGTTCAAAGTTTGGGTTTTTATGAAATTTTAGTGATGGGTTTTCTCTGTATTGGTGTATCCTTCTCTTTGTGTAATTGGATCACTGTAAAATTGATTCTTAGTTTTCTTGGAATCTACTGAAATTTTGTTTAACTATTATATTATAGTGAGTATGATTCTATTTACTCTGTTCTTTAGGTCTGTTTGGATTGGATTATTTGTGCTTGTTTGGATTGAATTATTTCAGTTTGTCTAAAGCACTTTGACACCGTTTGGGGAGAGCTTGTGGAAGCAATTATGATATGTCTATAAGCTGGTTTCAATTTATTTTCGTAAACTCTTTGAAATAACTAGAATAACTGAAACAAACAACTTATAGCTTATATGAGAAGAACTATTGACTTTATTTAATCTTTTGTTATAGAAATAGCTTATTCATAAATACTTGATTAAGCTGTTTATCCATATAGTGTCTCTGTATTTTGTCTCTATTGTTTGATGATTAAGTTTCTCTATGTTGTCTTTAATAAACCAAGACTCTTGATTTCATTTTGTGACTAAGAATCGGTGAAATGTTTATGGGTTGGTTTATAATTGTCTCGCTGCATCAACAATGGTCATATATAGTATAGTATTTCTATTGATGCTTTTTCTGCATAAGACAGAATATATGCATTTCACAGTGCTTAAACTTCACACTTAGTTAACATAATCTATTGTTTTTCCCCCCTGTCATGATTGAAGTTGGGCATAATCAAATGGTGACTTTGTGAGCTTAGTTTTTAGTTATGCTATAATTGAAATGGTGTGTGGTCAGTCTAAACCAATGAACTTCTTGATGTTGCTGCATTATTTTTTGGTCATGATTAAATTTGGGGTTGTAATAAAAATAGAAAGCTTGGACTTGTTTGTTTTAACCATTTGTGACTCTCTTGTGCCCCTCAAATTTCAATCATTTGAGGTACTCCTTGCAGTGCTGATACTCTGAACAGTTATCAGCACTCTATGAGACAATGGATTTAAAAGCATTTAAAATACTTTAATAAATTTTCAACTTATAATAGCGTTTTGGGTTAATAAGTATTTGCCACTTACTATACGAGTGATCTTTGAAAATTTCTTTGTTAAAAAGAATTGATTTTCATCTTTAATATTTTAAGATTTTCTTGTTTTAATTTCTTTTCAATCTAAATCACTAGAATCTTTGATGTGGTAAATATATGTCTTTTTTTAATTTTAAATTTTTTTAATGATATGGATTGTTTATTAGTTTTTTTTCTTCGTTTTTCTTAAAGATCCACGTCAGCTTATTTGTAAAGGTTTAAAAATTTTAAAAGCAAAAAATCCAAAAACTGCCTCAAAGGGGATTCAAACAGAAGTTCATTTGTTCAAGAAAGTACTTTGCCACCATCTATGAGCTACAAGTTCTGTTTTGATATAAAAGTCTCACCATATAAATCTAAAAAGCGCAATATTGTTCTGTGTGAAATAATAATTATTTTTACGATAAATGTATTTTTTTAAAAAATAAATTCTAATTTTACAATAAGTTTGACTATTCAAATTATCCTAAAAAGAATTATTTATAGTGTCAAATAAATGCTGGTAATTGATAAAAACGTGTATAAAATAACGGAGATAATAGCTACATAATTTCTTAAAGCAGGTGGAAAAACTGGGCTGACCCAACATGACTACATAATTTCTTAAAGCAGGTGGGAAAATTGGGCTGACCCAACATGACGAATGTTGGTGACGACCTGTCTGTTACGAGGCTGAGATTTATGACGGGCGTCATGAGGCTGACTACATGTCCGTCATTTCTTTGAGCTTAGTTGACGGTCAGGTCATTATGACTCAAATGATCCGTCCATCACAGCTTCTCAAGTGTAATTTCTTTATTTTTGTTGACTTTTCCATGATGGGTTGACCACCGTCATGGTCATTATGACTCAAATGATCCGTCCATCACAGCTTCTCAAGTGTAATTTCTTTATTTTTGTTGACTTTTCCATGATGGGTTGACCACCGTCATGGCTCTGTAGAGGTCGTCATGACATCAAGGTACTTGTATTTTTTTTCGTTTTTGTCGTTTTTTAACTCTTTCTTTCCATGGAAACTTCTCACTGACAATTACTTGAAACATGAACATAATACCAGCCTAAAACTACAAAAATTTATAAAATCGAGAACAAAACACAGGCAAATTAAACAAAAAACACGATATATATTGCGGTATTAAACACCACAATCCTAATCATTTTTTATCATGTGCATTCAATTTTTTGTTCCTATTTATCATGCCTAAAAAATGGTAACAAGTTGTCGGTTAGGCTTACAAAATTATTTTTATTATAAAATTTAGGTAAACTAATTAATTGCCACATTTATTTTAGAAATTTTTTCTTTTGAAGGGACATTTATTTTAGAATAATATTGTTTCAGATTGACCCAATGGTTAGACATGATTTAATCCACTTCTGCTCCCAGAACGATCCAATGGTCTAAGCTTTGTCAGTTAAGGGCAAAAGAAAACATTTTCTCCTCTGCCTCTCTGCTGAGGAAGGTGAAGGTGTGAGACAAACACAAGAGAGGGGGGGGGGGGGGGGGGGTTGAATTGGGTTTGCACCTTAATAAACTTTTTCGCCTCTTCACTTGTTGCTTTACGTGATTCTATAAGATGCATTGCGGAAGCATAAATGATAAAGCATAATACAAGTAAAGAACACATGATATATCCTGGTTCACTTGAGCAACTTTCAAGCTAATCCAGTCCACCATTCCAAGGTGATTTTGCCTCTCTCAAATGAGGTCTTAATCCACTATAACCAAACTGATTACAGATGCACAAGCAAACTGCTGGTGACTAACAATCAGACAATAACACGTTCAGATATAACGTTCATTGAGTTAACAGAATCCGATCCCTCAAGATCTCCTATTAGGATTTCAATCACGATGACAACAGCCACCCGTCTTCTCAAGTATTCTGATCTTCACTTGATCACTTGAGGAACCACTAATTCTAAATTGAATTTGTGTTGCCGGAGATTACATGAGTGCTTCTTATCAAGTAGATTACTCCTAATTAAAGTACATGGCAAGTATTGAGCAACAACTCCTTGCTTCCTAATACAGAAACTATATTTAAAGATAAATCTCTACGAGATTATTAAAGCACTAGTTTCCATATTACTTGCTTTCTAACAAGCTAACATGCTTGCCAACAAGCTAACATTTGAATGAATCAAATGTTCTTCTTTTATAGTGTATACAAGATAGTTGATGTGAGGGTAGAGATGTCCTTTCAAATTCCAACGGTCATATCCCAACGGATAGAATAATCACGTGTTGAATAGTACAGTGATGTTATTCTCTTTTGTCCTTTTCTTGTAACGTTAATATATCACGTGGAATATTTGCATATGTTGTGATCTTTGTTTATTAGATTGAATAAATCATCTTCTTGTCTTGGTTCTTTTGATGATGTATCTGATGAGTAGTTCAGAAACTACTTTGGTAAGATAACACAGCAGCATCAGAGTCGTTAGACTTAAGCACCTTGTTTATCAGAATGGATAGCAACAACTTATCTGAGTAACAAGTCTTTGTCTGGGTGACGCTATATAATCTTCAACTTTAGAATCTAGTCTTCAGAGTCTTTCTGCACTTAGTCTTCAGAGCCTTCAGCCTTCAGAGCTTCAAGTCATCAGAGTCTTCAGCACGTAGATCTTCAGAGGATTATATCTTCAGAGTCTTGATCTTCAGAACCCCTAAGTCTTCAGAGTCTTTCTGCACTTGGTCTTCAGAGCCTTCAACCTTCAGAGCTTCAAGTCATTAGAGTCTTCATCACTTGGTTCTTCAGAGGACTGTATCTTCAGACGCGTTGTTAGCTTCAAGATCAGATTCACTTCTCAGAGCAGAATTCACAGGAACATTGCAACCTCAATTTCCAGCATCCTTGGATCTTTCTGATCGTGATTAGATACAGAGGCATACTCGCTTCTTAAACACGCTTTGTGACTTGTCACACATAGTAACTCACATATAGAATTAAATGCACATCTTGATAGAGTTTGTTTGATCTGATATATTTAATAAACGTGATCTGCACATAACAAACATTAGAACATAAAATAGTTCTTTCACAAATACTTCATTGTTATCATCAAAACATAGAGATAATCTTGTAGAGACAATTCTTGTTCTTACAATCTCTCCCTTTTAAATGATGACAAAAACATGTATTTTGATAGAACATTTTATACAGGGTAAACACCAAGCATAACATATTCGAAGTTTCAAGCAACAGCTCCCCCTGAATGTTAGACTGGGTGAAGATCAAATATTATGACTTGTGAACCTTTATGGGTGAACTCCCCCTGGTTACACTAGGTCAAATATTAAGATCTTCAGAACTTGATACAGTCTTCAGATTTGTCATTACAGACTTGCTTTTTCAGAGTTTGACTAGAACATAGGTCTTCATCTCAGATCCTTGGTTCTATCAGAGCTCGAAGCATTAATCAGATTTGATTCTTGATCAGTTGAGAGTAATTGATTCTGATTCTGATATCAATAAGCTTAATTCTGAATCTGATACTAATTCTTGATTCTGAGTCTGAAACCAATTCTTGCTTTTATGAAGATTTCTGATTCTTATTCTCTGATTATCATATTTACAGACAATTTACATCTTCTGAACATTATGATTCCAGATGACTTTAACTTTCAAAGATATTTCAACCTCTGAACAGTACTGGGTCCATCTGATTATGAACATATGTTTACGAAGTGTATAACTTCGATTATATGAACAACCAGATCGTTTGAACTCAGAGTTCTTTCATTTGACCTGTTCAGAGAATGCCTAGTGAACTTGTTCAGAGTTCCTCGGTAGGACATCAAACACATGGTTAGTAGTAAACGCAGTTTATATCAGAGTTGATGTTTTGCATTCTCTTTAGGTTATATGAAAATCATATTCTATTTCTCCCCCTTTTTGACATCATCAAAAAGGTGAATTTTCATTAAATAACCAGATAAAAAAACACAGAGCCTAAAACTTAGAGGTTGACATCTTTACCAGAGTTTGTTTAAGCATGCTCTGAAGAGAGTTGTTAACAAATATGTTCATCAGAGCTTTCTCTGAAAACTTGTTGTTCTTCCTTCATAGCTTGTTCATCTCCTCGAATCTCACTAATGGCACGTTCTAAACGTACAACAACAATTTCAGAAGAAGAACCAACTATAGCAGCTTGCTTAACCGTCTCAACATCTTCAGCTTTTCATGCCAATCTAGAAATTTCTTTTCTGGAATCTTCCTCTGCTAGAATTCTCGTTTCTTCAGCATCTCTATGCAGTTATTGCTTATTAATCATGATTATTCTTTGAGATTCAAAGATCTTCATAATGATTCTTTATCTGAGTCTATCCATTCTGACTTTTACCTTTCTTCATTCTGCTGCAGTCTTCATATGAATCATAATGACTTCTTCACCTTCCTTTCATCTGGATAGAAACACATCTCCTATGATGTTTGTTTCATCTTGATCAATAGTTATGAATTCCAGATTCTTTCTTTGGTCTTCATTTTCTGATCATCCATCTTTTGTCTTTACAAATGATCACGCCTCTTTATTTTCCAGATTTCTTGTTTTCAGATGGTCGCTAGTTTCTCAGTATAAGCATAATCTTCAAAAAGGTTATGTGTTGAGGAAACTTGTTGACTTCTTGCATCCTGAGAATTTATTCTCTGAATAGACGCAATTGTTCATCACAAGCTGTCATCAAACCAAGATGTATTTCTTGAAACGATTTGAATGACAATCTTGTTCTTATCAACCAGTATTAGTTCATCTGATGGTAACTTCTTCTTCTTCTGCTAATCCGCCTTTGGTTTCTAATTCCAAGCTTGTTATCAAATCAATCATGACTTGAATTCCAGCGACAGTGCTTCAATTTTGAGTACTTGGTAGCTTTTGGACTTTCAGAATCAATATGCATCATGATAGATACTAATTGCCTTCGGTTATGAGTAATCATTCCGACTACTATATAGAATGCTTTCATCATTCATGAATACATACATTTCTTTTGAAGTTTGTTCTTTCTTCAGTATCTGTACTTGATTGTGGAGAGCTAGAACGTTAGATACTACTTTCCTTTCTGATTTGTCTTCAGAAAACTTCAAAGCTTCTGCTTTATCTTCTGGAGAGATTCTCTACATCAGACTTTCTAACCATGACTATTAGTGTTATGTTCTTCTTGTCATCAACATTCAGTCTTTGCCCAGAGGAGCTTCATCAACAGATGTTAGCTCAAATAATGACATCAAGCCCAGAAGTGTTTCTTCAGAGGGTTGGAGAATGATATGGTTCAGATACTAGATTTCACTAATTTCCATAATAGATTCTTCTGATAGTGAAGTTGCAACTCTGCTTTTCTTGTATCAGATCCTCTGATGAAGTTTCATTTTCTTCTAATCAGAGTAAGCTTCTTCCAGAGAAACGCTTCAGATCATAGCAGATCTTTGCTCTTCATAAATTCTTTGTCGCTGACGCTTCAGACCATGCGTGATCTGATTCTCAGAGCCTCTGCAACTGCAGCGTTGAGTTTGATACTCTCAGAGTCTTCTGAAACTTCGCTTCTCATCAAATGCTCAGAGTCTTCTGTAGTTTCGCTTAATATTTCAGAGGAATCTGTAGCTTAGCTCTCTTCGTTCAGAGTCTTCTCTTCTTTTCCTAGAGTGCTAGCCGGATGCATGAGAGTCTTAGCTGACTTACTTTCTGTCAGATTAAACTTCTTCAGAAGCTCTTCACATACTTCGTCTGATGTATGTAGATGCCTTCTGGAGTCTGATTAACTTGAGTTCCCAAAAAGAGTCTTAGCTTTCCCATTATGCTCATTTCATCCTCTGCCTGCATACACTTAGCAAACTCCTTTCCAAGTGAAATATTTGGTTCCAAAGAAAATACCATCAACATAAATCTGACAGATTAAGATATCTTTCTTAATTGATTTATGAAAAAGAGTAGTATCAACCTTTCCTCTGATAAAATTATTTTCCAAAAGAAAATTACTCAGTCTTTCATACCAAGCTCTGAGAGCTTGTTTTAGGCCATAGAGTGATTTCTTTAACTAAAAAAACGTACTATGAAAATTTTTCATTTTTAAATCCAGGAGGTTGATGAACATATACTTCTTCTTCTATTAAATCATTTAAGAAAGCACTTTTAACATCCATCTGATAAAGAGTGATGTTATTCTGTGCAGCAAAAGAAATAAGCAAACATATAAATTCTAACCTTGCCACATGAACATATGTCTCTGTGTAATCAATACCTTCTTGCTGACTATAGCCTTGAAGATATGAGGAAGGATCTTGTTCTTATGAGATATTTCTTCTTTCCAAAGAAAAACATCTCCTCTGGAAGAGAAGATTTGATTCTGGAGGATCCTTTCAGAGTTGGTTCTCCAAAAGCAGCTAATGGAGTGGCATCTGGAGTTGCTTCTGAAAAACTCTTTAGAGCTGATCTCATATCCTTCAGTTGTGTTCTGCAGCATCTTTATCAACAGATCATCCATCTGATTTCTGAGAGACATCTTCAGAGCACAGATAAACTAGTCTTCATGATTAAAGCATCTAACTTTCATCAGGCTTCATCTTCTGATTTTGTTTGCTTGAATCAAACACAGATCCAGTCTTGATACAATTATCATCAAACTTATATGCATCAAATGACACAGTCTAAATGACAATTTTGTTCTTGCAATGCTGAGCTAACTAGAGGGGTTAGTTCATCAAGAGTTGACATTACATCTTCTTTTGAAAAGGATGTCTATTGACTTATTCATTTTGAGCATCACCAGTAACTTAAATGCCTTTTAAATCAGACTTAATGACTTCTATCATAGTATCTTCAGAATAACTTGGTTTCAGGATTCATTAATTATGAATTTCTAAGAATAATGTCTGATAACATTTGACCAATTACTGTTTGTTCAACTGAGATAAAATCTCAAGTTAACAGAACTTAATTGTCCATGCTACTTCTATTAAGATCTCATAATTCATCTTTCATCAAATCCCTGATGAGTTAATGATCTTCCTTTCTTGAAACCTCTACAGATTTCTTTGAAGCTTTTCAAGGAAATAAACTTTCAAATGCCTTGAATTAGAAGGATCATTTCTTCAAGATTTGAACTTTCTCTGTTCTTGCCCTTTTCTGCAGACTTCATGCTGAAGTTCTTAAGAATCAAATTCATTAGTCAACAATATTTATTTTCTTACTTAAGATAATTCCCAATGAGCTTTTCATGAGAAAGTCAAGAGTGGACTAATCCGTTTCTTGAAAACATCTCATACTCACATAAAATTAATCTTCAGCAAAACAAGATTTCTTGCTTTCTGATAATTTGATCTTTGAGCGAATATGTTGTTTATCCACACGTATTATAAGCATTCAACAGATATAGCTTCTTATCTGATGAGTCTATCTTGTCATCTGATTCTTCAATCTTCTGAAGATTTAATGGAGGAGATTTTGTTGTTGATAACTTCAAGGAATCAGTGACTTGCTCAAGGTAACCCAATAAATTACAATTTTAGTACTCATCTTCATCAATATCTGATATGAGACTGAAATTGTAAGTGAAGTGAAAAATCCCCAAGAGTATTTCTTCACATAGCTTTTGGATCTTTATCTGACACTGTTAGGTGTTTGATATCCATCAATAACAGAACCGGAGCTCTGATACCAATTGAAGGTGTGAGACAAACACAAGAAAGGGGGGGGGGGGGGTTGAATTGGGTTTGCACCTTAATAAAATTTTTCGCCTCTTCACTTGTTGCTTTACGTGATTCCATAAGATGCATTGCGGAAGCATAAATGATAAAGCATAATACAAGTAAAGAACACATGATATATCCTGGTTCACTTGAGCAACTCTCAAGCTAATCCAGTCCACCCTTCCAAGGTGATTTTGCCTCTCTCAAATGAGGTCTTAATCCACTATAACCAAACTGATTACAGATGCATAAGCAAACTGCTGGTGACTAACAATCAGACAATGATACATTCAGTGATCCTTTCAGATATAACGTTCATTGAGCTAACAGAATCCGATCCCTCAAGATCTCCTGTTAGGATTTCAATTATGATGACAACAGCCACTCGTCTTCTCAAGTATTCTGATCTTCACTTGATCACTTGAGGAACCACTAATTCTAAATTTAATTTGTGTTGTCGGAGATTACACGAGTGCTTCTTATCAAGCAGATTACTCCTAATTAAAGTACATGGCAAGTATTGAGCAACAACTCCTTGCTTCCTAATACAGAAACTATATTTAAAGATAAATCTCTACGAGATTATTAAAGCACTAGTTTCCATATTACTTGCTTTCTAACAAGCTAACATGCTTGCCAACAAGCTAACATTTGAATGAATCAAATGTTCTTCTTTTATAGTGTATACAAGATAGTTGTTGTGAGGGTAGAGATGTCCTTTCAAATTCCAACGGTCATATCCCAACGGATAAAATAATCACGTGTTGAATAGTACAGTGATGTCATTCTCTTTTGTCCTTTTCTTGTAACGTTAATATATCACGTGGAATATTTGCATACATTGTGATCTTTGTTTATTAGATTGAATAAATCATCTTCTTGTCTTGGTTCTTCTGATGATGTATCTGATGAGTAGTTCAGAAACTACTTTGGTAAGATAACACAGTAACATCAGAGTCGTTAGACTTAAGCACCTTGTTTATCAGAATGGATAGCAACAACTTATCTGAGTAACAAGTCTTTGTCTGGGTGACGCTATATAATCTTCAACTTTAGAATCTAGTCTTCAGAGTCTTTCTGCACTTAGTCTTCAGAGCCTTCAGCCTTCAGAGCTTCAAGTCATTAGAGTCTTCAGCACGTAGATCTTCAGAGGATTATATCTTTAGAGTCTTCAGAGTCTTGATCTTCAGAACCCTTAAGTCTTCAGATTCTTTCTGCACTTGGTCTTCAGAGCCTTCATCCTTCAGAGCTTCAAGTCATTAGAGTCTTCAGCACTTGGTTCTTCAGAGGACTGTTTCTTCAGACGCGTTGTTAGCTTCAAGATCAGATGCACTTCTCAGAGCAGAATCCACAGGAGCATTGCAACCGCAATTTCCAGCATCCTTGGATCTTTCTGATCGTGATCAGATACAGAGGCATACTCGATTCTTAAACACGCTTTGTGACTTGTCACACATAGTAACTCACATATAGAATTAAATGCACATCTTGATAGAGTTTGTTTGATCTGATATATTTAATAAATGTGATCTACACATAACAAACATTAGAACATAAAATAGTTCTTTCACAAATACTTCATTGTTATCATCAAAACATAGAGATAATCTTGCAGAGACAATTCTTGTTCTTACAAAAGGCTGGCTAGTTGACCCCCGGATCAGCTGTCCCTCGTTACATTTCTGCCCGTCACACACGATTCCACCATCCAGAAATAGTCACAACACCCGTGCCCGTGGCAACGGCTAGTTCAGAGCACCTCTGTCCGTTCTAACGGCTAGTTTCAGACAGTTACCTATTCTTTGGGAGCGAATATCTCGTCCTAAAAATAGGGACCAATGGCCAAGCGCTGGGGGCATTATAAAAACTCTCTCATTCGAGAGGGCCAGGTATTCTAAATTATTCTAAATCACCCTAAGACATCCTCTCTTTTTACTTGCCTTTTCTTCTCCAGATTCTTACTTTAGCATCGGAGTGCCTTACAGGTACACCATCTCCTCATCTTTGAAACCTAGCATTGCAGACGAGGTCTCTGTCCCACCTCAGATTCTGATCAGCCGTCAAGATCAGTGGCGCCATCTGTGAGAACTCTGTTCTCCCCTTCTTTCTTTCCTTGTAAATTCAAGACCAAAGTAGTTCTTTCAAGATTTCGATCATGATCAGCCATGACAATGTCCATGATACTCGCAATGCCATCCTCTCCGTCAGCAAGACAGACGCTGACGGAGCAACCCCTTTTCTTGGGAGCGATATCCATCAGCAGAGAGATGGAGCCACCATGTCTCCTTCCCCCTATCATGTTGACAACATTGGGGTCCAGCCCTCCGAAGACCATCACATCATCCCAGTTCCGCCCAACGCCGACCCGACCACGACGACCCTACTCGAGGCCCTCAACAAGATAAACTTTATGATCCTCTAGTAGAACACAAGAATTGAATCCTTAGAAGAGTCTCGTCAACCAAGATCTCCTCCGCCGAGGAGAGAGCGCCAAAAAACTCAGAGTCCTTCTCCTAGACGAGGAAGAGACCACCGAGCACTAGCAGAGCCAAATTTTTTGGCCGTGAGAAAGCGTGAGCATACCTCTCCCTAGAGCCAGCACTCCCTAGGGGCCAAACGAACCGGAAGGGATCAACGGACAGAGCTTTAGCGTTCGCCTCCGCCCAATTCCAAGGAGAACGTCAGCGTTCGTCTCCGCCCATGATGAAGAGAGGGAAGCAACCAACACTACCCGAGACTCTAGGTACTAGGAGAATGCCTGATTCTCGAAGCACGACAAAGCCTCAACATCTCGTCTGGGAACCGAGAGAAGAAGCGATGATCGCCCCCGAGAATCCAGGGATCATAAAAGGCCATCTGACCGGTTCCACGATTACACTCCACTGATCGTCTCTCACGAGAAGATTCTCTCTGAGTGTGCAAACTCGGAGTTCCGACAAGTAGGGGTCCGTTTCTCAAAGCAGATACCGGCCAAGCCAAACACAGATAAGACGAAGTATTGTTGGTTCCACAAAAGCCACGACCACACGACAGACAAATGCATCCACCTGAATGATGCAATTGAGATCTTAATCAGAGACGGGCACCTGAAACAATTCACCAAGAAGAAAGATGTTCCTCGGTAGGATGCCCGGGAGTCAAAGAAGGTCGTAGAGGAGGTGCCTTCCTCGAAAGAGACCAATCTTTAAGTTACCATGAACATTTTGCAGTTGGAAGACTTCTACATCCTCGAGAGGCTCAAGATCTCTCCTTACTTTGCTGCGCACAACCCATGGGAAACCTTCCCCTCTGCCATGGTCATCTCGGGAGGAAGTTCGAACATCTCATCAAAACAAGCTACGACAAGAGTTCTACACTTGATAAGGTCCGGGGAGAGTCGGTCCCCATCACCTTCTACCGTGAAGAACTCCTCGGCGGAGCTTTCAACTCCAACATTCCTCTGCTCGTGAGGGTGCAAATGGCCAACTTTGATGTTCGGTGCATTTTGGTCGACCAAGGAAGCTCGGTTGACATCATGTATTCCCAGCTATTCTCCACCCTTCAGGTGGACGAAACCCACCTGACGCCCTACGTAGGCTCTGATCTACAGGGCTTTAACGAGGCAATCATAAAGCTGTGGGGGTACGTGGAGCAGAAACGGCTAGGTTCATCAAAGTCCAGTTCCTGGTCATTGACTGTCCATTCCTATACCAATGCATCTTCGGACGACCAACTATGGATGAACTGGTAACCTTACCATCGACTGTGCACTTGAAAATGAAGTACTACACTTCCATGGGGCTCGTAGCCACCCTGCATGGAGACATCGAAGCAGCGAGAAGATATTTCAAGGCAGCCTCAAAAGGATTGAACACAATTGCCGTCCGGCCAAAAACTCCAAGAAAACCTACTCTACTCTACAACTCTGAAGAGGCGAAACCGATGCCCCGTGTCGACTCCATCGACCTTGACAGGCATTTCTTCGAGGAAGATTTGAGGAACCAGAAACGAAAGGGGAAGGAGATCCAGCCAAGCTCGAGCGGCCCTTCCACATCATCTAGTAGCGGCCAGACTGCCATTTGATGTGACCAATCCTGGACGACGAGTTCGAACTAGTCCTGCTCGGTGACGACCCCCAAAAAGGAGTGAACATAGGAACCGACCTCCTCGACCTTACGAGGAAGCAACTCAAAGCCTGTCTCCTAGAGAATGCATATCTGTTCTCATGGAGCACCTCGGAGATGCCCGAGCTAGATCCTCAGGTGGTCTGCCACCAACTCACCATCGACCCCGCTGTTAGGACAATAGGTCAACATAGGAAAAAGCAGTCTCCGAAAAACGGGGGCTACCAAACAGGCTATAAAAGACCTCATAGAGGCGAATTTCATCTCGAAAGCCATGTACATTACTCGGCTGTCCAATGTTGTACTTGTAAAGAAATCAAATGGAAAATGGCGAATGTGCATTGACTATACCGATCTTAATAGGGTCTGCCCTAAAGACGCATATCCCCTCCCCAACATAGATAAATTAGTTGATAATTATGTTGGTTTTAAATTATTATTGTTCATGGATGCCTATTCGGGCTATAACCAAATACTCATGGCCGAATCAGACAACTATTACTATAATGTAATGCCCTTCGGCTTGAAAAATAATGGTGCTACCTACCAAAGAATGATGAACAAAGTCTTCCGAGGAGAAACCAAGGATATGATCAAAGTTTATATGGAAGACATGATCTTGAAATCCCACAAGGAATCCGATCACACGCTCCATCTGAAAAAAAATCTTCGAGCAGGCCAGGAAGTACAAGATGCGCTTCAACCCTGAAAAGTGCACGTTCGGGGTACGGGCAGGCAAGTTCCTCGATTTCTACCAAACAGAACGAGGAATCGAAGCCAACCCTGACAAATGCATAGCCTTCTCCGAATTCCCCATGCCGAATTTGAAGAAATCGATCTAATCACAAAATGGGATGCTCACATCGCTATTGCGTTTCGTGGCAAAGTCTGCTCAACACGCACTCCACTTTTTCAAACTCCTCCGCAAAGAGGCAGCCTTTAAATGGATGAAGGAATGCGATAAAGCCCTCCTCTACCTAAAACAAGCGTTATCGGAACCACCAGTCCTCTCCTGGACAGATAATGGGGAGACCCTCTATCTCTATCTCGTTGTCGCAACAAAAGCCGTTAGCGCCGCCCTCATTCGTGAAATCCCTGAGAGGCAGAAGCCCATATACTTCACGAGTAAGGCTATAGAAATACCGAAGCCTAAATACCAACAGATTGAAAAAGTAGCCCTGACCCTCATCAACGTTGCAAGGAGGCTGAGGCGCTACTTTCTATCCCACACAATCGTGGTGGGCACGGATCAGCCTGTGAGGCAACTATTAAGCCGCCCAACTTGGCCAGCAGAATGCTCAAATAGCCACTAGAACTGTCCGAGTTTGACATCCAGTACGAGAGCATGAAAGCTCTCAAAGCTTAGACGCTGGCCAATTTCGTAGCGGAGATGACCCTACCCGACCCCCGACTTGCGGAGCTAGCAAGTGGACAATCTTCGTCGATGGAGTGTCCAACTCAGTAGGCAGTAGAGCAGGCGTCATCTTGGAAAATGAGGAGGGTATCCTCGTCGAGGTCTCGCTTACCATATCTTTCCCCACCTCCAACAATCAGGCAGAGTATGTGGCCTTCCTCGTAGGTCTGCGCCTCGCCGAAGACCTAGGAGCTGAGAAAGTCGTAATCTGCACAGATTCTCAGCTCGTGGCCCTCCAGGTACGGGGAGAGTACCAGGCCAAGAACGAAAACTTATCAGAATACTTGACCTTGGTCAAGGAAAAAATAACAAAGTTCACATCGGTGAAGGTAAAACACGTTCTTCGCGAACACAATGTCTGGGAAGATGTCCTGTCAAAGCTGGCGAGCACAAAGAAAAAGGGAGGGAACAAGTCCGTCATCCAGGAGATACTTCCTTGACCTAACATAGAGAGAGCTCCCACAATCCTCGGCGTGCACATCATTGGCGACAGCAACTGCTGGATGACCCCAGTCTACAAATACCTCGCCAAGGACGAACTACCGTCTGATCCAAAGGAAGCCAACATGGTCAGGCGCAGAGCCTGTTCCTATGTCCTGATCAAAAATAAGCTCTACAGGCGAGGGTTATCCATTCCTCTACTCAAATGCATTGAAGAAGAAATGGTTGCCCACGTCCTGCGTGAAATTCACGAAGGGATCAACACCCATCACCTCAGAGGGAGATCCCTCGCCAAGAAATCCCTAGGAGCAGGAAGTTACTAACCGACCATGCAAAACGATGCAAAGTAGCACGCATAAAAATGTGACAAATGCCAACGTCACAGGGACATGCACTTGGCACTGCCCAATGAGCTCAAAGAAATGTCCTCCCCGTCCACTGGACATCCTGGGACCATTCGTCGTAGGGTCTGTCACAACTGCAGAAAGGGCCTGCGAAAACAAATAGAAGAGTCGCCACTGAACGTTATTTATCCCAAAGAGAGGGAAAGGAAACGATCTAAGAAAACCTGAAGAACGGGAAAAGACAAGGTCATCGCAACCAAATCTTGGGTTCGGGAGTCGGTTACACAAGGGGAAGGTATGAGCATCCCTCACGTCCGTTGTACTCAACGGGATCCATGCTTGTTGTCTAATAAAAGGGTGAGTTATCTAAAAGCTACTGCTAAACGAGGGGTGAAAGAGAAAGAAAATACTCGATAGGACATCGCCGCTCTATGCCTGCATATTCCCTCGTGCAATGGGAAAGTCAGAGTCAACGTAGTTCAGAAAACTACGGGTGATAAGGGGAAGGTTGTGTTAGAACACAAATTGGTTCTTAATAATATCTCTATATTTTGATGATAACTATTATGAAATTTTGTAGTTAAGAATTATGTACTCTAAAATTTGCTTAAGAATGTTTGCTGCAGATATTAAAGTAAATATCACTCCAGAAGCAAATCAGATTTGAACATAAGAAATATGCAAGGCTCTGAAGCGTCAGAAGCACCCATTAGAAGATTTTGAACGCTGCCATCAGAAGATCCTGAGCGTTGCCTCCAGAAGGATCTGAAGCAGAAGCTCCAGAAGAATCTGAAGCAAGCCAGAAGCATCTGAACCAATGCAGAATTTTGTATGAAGAGTTTTCAAGCATAGTTACTTCAGAAGACTCTGAGAGTACTAACGCTGCCAGTACTGAGGATCTGACCCAAAACTCTACTCTGAACTTATACACGCTAAAAGCACACTTGCTGCAAAGACTCTGATTCAGCAAAACTCTGATCAACATCAGAAGGCTTTGATCAAATTAGACTCTGATGATTCTTGCTGAAAATTGTTGAAGAAGAATTCAAAGATTATGTCCGTTGGAATATCCAAACGACTCTTTCTTATTTATGCTAGACACAAGAACACAGACAAAAAGGATTTCTCTGTGCTTTCTTCTTCTAGGAAAGGTCACTTGATGTGAAGACAAAAAAGGCTCAGACCTTTTTGGTACACTCTTATCAACGTGAAAAACTCTTGGATCACTGTGCCTATAAAAGCAAGTCTCCACTCATCTTCTTTAGTTGACGAAACACTTGAAAAGAATTCATTATCAAAGCTCTCATGCAACTCATATATTCTTGCTAGAATTATTTCTTTGTTCTTAATCTTAAGTGAAAAATCACTGTTGTGATAAAGCTTTATTAGAAGCATCTTAACACTGGTATTTATTATTACATTTGATTGTAAGAAAACCTTAAGAAGATCCAGTTAGGATCAGTAGTTCTTGAGAAGACTTTGAACAATTGTTCTTAGTGCTTACTATTGTAATCAGTTGATTAAATAGTGGATTAAGTCCTTGTTTGAGAAAGGCAAATCACTCTAGAAAGGGTGGACTGAAGTAGTTGAGTTCAACAAACCAGGATAAAAATACTTGAGTTTTTACTTCTAAGTTTTTATCTTCATACTTATTCAACCCCCCTTCTAAGTATTTTCTCACCTTCAGTTGGCATCATAGCTCCGGTTCTGTGTGTGCTACCACTTCACAGTGACAGAAAAGATCCAGTGAGAAAAACTTTGATATATATTTGGTTGTTACTATGGTTGATACTTCAATATCTAACATTAACAACAAATATGAAGAAAGGGACAGAATCAACACTAAACCCCCTATGTTTGATTATTGGAAAGACAGGATTGAAAGTTTTTTCCTTGGTTATGATGCTGATTTATGGGATTTGGTCATAGATGGATATGTTCATCCCATTGATGGGAATGGCAAGAAAGTAGATAGAAAATCTATGACAGAAGCCCAAAAGAAGGAATTTAGAAATCACCACAAGGCTAGAACAATATTGTTAAATGCAATATCTCACACTGAGTATGAAAAGATCACAAATAGAGAAACTGCATTTGACATGTTTGAGTCCTTGAAGATGACTCATGAGGGAAACTCTCAAGTCAAGGAAACAAAGGCTCTGGCTCTAATTCAGAAGTATGAAGCCTTCAAGATGGAAGAAGCTGAATCTGTTGAAGCTATGTTCTCCAGATTTCAAATACTTACAGCTGGACTAAAGGTTCTGGATAAAGGATACTCTACTGCTGATCATGTGAAAAAGATCATCAGAAGCTTACCTACCAGATGGAAACCTATGGTGACTGCGCTGAAAATGGCTAAAGATCTGAACAAGATTTCCTTGGAGGAACTAATCAGTTCACTGAGGAGTCATGAAATTGAACTTGAGGAAGATGAACCTCAAAAGAAAGGTAAATCAATTGCCTTAAAATCTAATAAATCTGCTAAAGCATTGCAAGTAATAGAGGAAAACTCTGAAGAATCCTCATCTGAAGATGAAGATGAACTATCCATGTTGTCCAGAAGAATAAACAAACTCTGGAAGCATAAAGGAAAGAAGTTCAGAAACTTCAGGAAGCCTGACCAAAGAAAAGAATCTTATGGACACAGAAGATCTGGCAAAAAGGAGGTTGTCTGCTACGAATGTAAAGAACCTGGGCATTACAAAAATGAATGTCCAAAGTTGTTGAAAGAAAAGCCTAAAAGAAAATCTGATAAGAAGAAGAAGGTTCTAATGGCTACCTGGGATGATTCAGATACATCTGAATCTGAATTTGAGTCAGAAGAGGAATGTGCCAACATAGCATTGATGGTTGACATAGAAGATCAGGAGGAAGGAATTTCAGGATCTGATTCTGACTCTGACGCTGAAGAGGTAATGGCTAAACTCACTAAAGATGAACTCATCAAAGTGTTATCAGAAGTTCTGAAGATCTATAACAATATTAAGCTCAAATACAAGAAGCGTCAAAGCAATCTTGTATCTGAGAATAATATTCTCAAATCAGAAGTAGCTGAGCTAAATGAAAAGAACTTAAAATTGAAAAATGATTCTGAATTAGCTCAACAAGACTCTGATTCTGAAACTGAGTCTGAATGCAAAAATATTTTGGAAAAATATGACTACAACTTTCAGAAGTTTCTTGCTAAAAGCATAGACAGAAGCAAAATGGCTTCTATGATCTATGGAGTTAGCAGAAATAACAGAAAAGGAATTGGATATAAATCTTTCTCTGGAAAGGATTTAAATCCAAAACCTGTTGATAAAATTATCATCAAGAAGACTCCTTTATATTCCCACTTTAAATTTGGTCACTTGAATGATATTGAACACACTCGTTCTGAAAAGAACATTCATGTGTTTAAATCTAAGGCTAGTCAGAATAAACCTTATGTTGAAAAACAGAAGTTTAGACAAACCTTCAGAACAACTAACCCAAAAGGACCCAAGAAGATCTGGGTACCTAAAAGTAAAATAATTCTTGTTGCAGATGTTCTTAGCAGCAAGGTCAGGACGCCAATCATGGTACTTGGACTCTGGATGCTCGCGACACATGACAGGAGAAAGGTCTATGTTACAAAGTCTGGAGCTTAGATCTGGAGGTGATGTGAAATTTAGAGGGAATCAGAAGGGCAAGATCATTGGATCTGGCACTATTGGAAATGGTAACCTTCCCTCTATTACTAATGTTTTACTTGTAGAAGGATTAAATCATAATCTATTGTCCATAAGTCAATTAAGTGACAATGGTTATGACATAACCTTTAATCAAAAATGTTGTAAAGCTATTAGTCAAAAGGATGGCTCAATCCTATTTAGTGGTAAGAGGAAGAACAACATTTATAAAATAAACCTTTCAGAACTTAAGGTTCAGAATGTTAAATGTCTCTTGTCTGTTAATGAGAAGCAATGGGTCTGGCACAAAAGATTGGGGCATGTTAATATGAGACGTATATCTCAGATTAATAAACTTAATCTTGTCAGAGGACTTCCTAATTTAAAGCTCACCTCAGATGCTCTTTGTGAAGCATGTCAAAAAGGGAAGTTTTCAAAATCATCTTTTAAATCAAAAAATCTTGTTTCTACTTCAAGACCATTAGAATTACTTCATATTGATCTGTTTGGACCAGTGAAAACTGCATCCATCAGAGGCAAGAAGTATGGATTAGTCATTGTTGATGACTATAGTAGATGGACATGGGTAAAGTTCTTAAAACACAAGGATGAGTCACATTCTGTGTTCTTTGACTTCTGCAAACAAGTCCAGAATGAAAAAGATTTCAAAATTATAAAAGTTAGAAGTGATCATGGTGGTGAATTTGAAAACAAATATTTTGAAAAATATTTTAATGAAAATGGCATTGCTCATGATTTTTCCTGTCCTAGAACTCTACAACAAAATAGGGTTGTAGAAAGGAAAAATAGAACTCTGCAAGAAATGGCCAGAACCATGATCAATGAGACTAATCTGGCAAAGCACTTTTGGGCAGAAGCAATCAACACAACCTGTTACATTCAGAACAGAGTGTCTGTAAGACCTCTTCTGGAGAAGACTCCCTATGAATTATGGAAGAACAGAAAGCCCAACATTTCATATTTTCATCCTTTTGGATGTATTTGCTATATGTTGAATACTAAAGAAAATCTGAACAAGTTTGATTCTAAAGCACAAAAGTGTTTCATGCTTGGGTATTCTGAACGCTCTAAAGGCTATAGAGTATACAATACTAAAACACAGATTATGGAAGAATCTATTCATGTTAGATTTGATGATAAGCTTGGCATTAAAAAGCCAAAGAAGTTTGAAAATTCTGCAGATAGAGAAGTAGTCTTCACAGACACTGAAGGCTCAGAGGCAGACAAAGCTCAAGTGAAGGAACCAGAAGCAACGCCAGATGCAATTCCTTTGACTTCTCAGATGAACAACTTAAACATTTCTGAAGAATCAACTGTTAGAAGATCATCTTCCAGAATCAAAGCTTCTCATCCAGAGAATGCGATCATTGGAAAGAAGGATGACCCTATCAGAACAAGATCCTTCCTCAGATCCTCTGAAGCATCATTATTTGGATTGGTGTCAGTAATTGAACCAACCGTTGTGGATGAAGCTCTGCAAGACAATGACTGGATTATTACCATGTAAGAAGAGCTAAATCAGTTCACTAGAAATGATGTGTGGGACTTAGTTCCAAGACCAAAAGGATTCAACATAATTGGAACTAAGTGGGTCTTCAGAAATAAGCTTAATAAGAAAGGATAAGTTGAAAGAAATAAGGCAAGGCTTGTTGCTCAAGGGTACAGTTAACAAGAAGGTATTGGTTACACTGAAGCTTATGCTCCAGTGGCAAGGTTAGAATCTATACACCTTCTTATTTCATTTGCTGCACAATATAACATCACTCTATATCAGATGGATGTTAAAAGTGCCTTTCTAAATGGTATTATAGAGGAAGAAGTTTATGTTCACCAGCCTCCTGATTTTGAGAGTGAAAACTTCCCAAAACATGTTTTCAAACTAAAGAAATCTCTGTATGGTTTAAAACAAGCTCCCAGAGCTTGGTATGAGAGATTAAGCAATTTTCTTCTGGAGAAACATTTCATCAGAGGCAAAGTGGACACAACACTCTTTTGTAAAACATTTAAGAAAGATCTTCTAATTTGTCAAATATATGTGGATGATATCATATTTGGATCTACCAATACTATGCTGGGAAAGGAGTTTGCTCAATGTATGCAGGCAGAATTTGAAATGAGCATGATGGGAGAATTGAGATTCTTTCTGGGAATTCAAGTCAACCAAACTCCAGAGGGCACTTACATTCATCAGACCAAATATGTTAAAGAACTTCTGAAGAAATTTAACATGACTGATAGTAAGATGGAAAAGACTCCCATGCATCCAACTAGTTCACTAGGCAAGGAAGAGGTAAGTAAGAAAGTAGATCAGAAACTCTACAGAGGTATGATAGGATCTCTTCTCTACTTAACTGCTTCTAGATCTGACATTTTGTTCAGTGTATGCTTGTGTGCAAGATTCCAATCAGATCCTAGAGAATCACAGTTAACAGCTGTTAAGAGGATTCTAAGGTATCTGAAAGGTACTTCTAATGTGGGTTTGTGTTACAGAAAATGTGATGATTTCAAATTAGTTGGATTCTGTGATGCTGATTACGCTGGAGACAGAGCGGAAAGAAAAAGTACTTCTGAAAGTTGTCAATTTCTAGGAAGAAATCTAATCTCTTGGTACAACAAGAAGCAACCCACAATTGCACTATCAACTACAGAGGCAGAATATATTGCTGCTGCTCGATGTAGCACGCAGATGATCTGGATGAAAAGTCAGCTAGAAGACTATCAGATATTTGAAAGTAACATTTCTATATTCTGTGATAATACTTCTGCTATATGTTTGTCTAAAAACCCCATTTTACACTCTAAGGCAAAACATATAGAAATTAAACATCATTTCATCAGAGACTATGTTCAGAAGGGAATTATAAACTTAGCCTTTGTTGATACAGATCATCAATGGGCAGATATTTTTACCAAACCCCTTGTTGAAGATAGATTCAAATTTATTCTGAAAAATATTGGTATGGATTTGTGTCCAGAGTAATATTTGTCAGAAGCAAATTTTACAGATGATAAATGTTTATCACTCTGAAGTATTTCATCTGTTGCTTATTAAATTTATGTTTATTTGTGTGTATCTGAACTAACCAATCTCAGAGGATCTGAACGTTGGGTAACGTTTCATTTCTCAAGAGAATTTAGAAGCACATGCAAGCAAACACGTGTCACTCTAAATCTGCAAAGATGGCGTGTTCACTACTGAAGAGACGTTTGAGGTATGGTTTGAATTGTGAAAATCTTGATTTTCCCCCCAATTTGTCAGAATCAATTAATGCTTGAAATAATTTTTATTCTCTTTCATTAATTGACATTAATTGCTATGTGTAAACGTGCTTTGATTGTCTGTTTGAATGCCTAATTGTTTTCTTTAAATACCACATCTCTCATCACTTTCACACTTTTCACAACACAAGCAAGTTTATGCATTTCTGTCTTCTTTTCTCTCTTCACAAAAACCCTAAACCCTTGTCAAAATCATCTTCAATGGCAATCTCATCTTCTACAGCAGCTCAGTTTCAATCAACCATGGCTGCAGTTACTTCTGCAAATATGGGTGTGACTCCATACACGACACCTAAAAGGACTTTGTTAACTCCTGTTGACAAACTTGAAGTTCTCTGTGAATCAATGGTGGAATTTGATTCATTAGCTGAAAATGGATTTGAATTTCGTTCAATAGTTGATGCTTAAGGCTGGGTAAAATACTTTGACAGATTATTTGGACCAGTTTACCCTCATATGGTGAAAGAATTCTGGATACATGCTTCTGTTTATCCCAAATTCATCTTGTCTTCTGTTCTGGGTAAGGAGATTATAATTACAGAAGATCTAATCAGGAAACTCATAGGGTATGAGGAGACTGATGAAGTATGTCATCTGCCAGCTGGGCGTGTAGACATGGAAGAAGTTTATGAGGAAGTCATGACTTCTGGACAGGCCTCTAACAAATTTAAAGATTTGAAGCCTGACTACAAAATCTGGGCAAAGATTTTTATGGGATGCATTCATCACAGAAAATCTACAAATTCTCCAGACTATGTGAATAATGAACAACTCTACTTCATGTACTGTTTAAGTTAGAGCACTAAGGTAGATCTTCCTTACATTCTGTTCATGCATTTATGGAACCATATAAATGCTTCAATAGAATCTGTTAAAGATAAGGGTCAGAAGATCAGAACATGGATTCCCTTTGGAAGGTTAATTTCAGATATTCTGACAGAAAATGGACTGGTGACTGCTCTGTATGCTGCCGGAGTCAAGGATGAACTTGAATCTATTGTTGGAAAACCTCTGAATGCCAAGAGTCTTCAGAGACTAAAAATTGTAGAGGAACTCACATCTGCACCCAAGAAGTTGAATATCTCTTGTCGCTACTGCGAAAATCGGCGCCGGCTAAACAGAAGAGTCACCACCGTGTATTATTTATCCCAGCGGAGGGAAAGGAAACACTCGAAGTAAACCTACCGCAAAGACGGGAAAGGAATGGTCATCGCAACCAAATCCTGGATTCGGGAGTCGGTTACGCAAGGGGAAGGTATTAGCACCCCTCACGTCCGTCGTACTCAACGGGATCCACGCTTGCTTGGTTTGTCTAAAGGATGCAAAATAATCTATCTACGGCTGCTAAATCTAAATGAAAAGAAACTGACTCGATAGAGCATCGCACTCTATGCCTACGTATTCTCAAGAGAGAAAGTCAGAGTCATCGTAGTTCGGGAAACTACAGGGAATTGGCTCGCCAAGACTTCGCGTCTTATGCCTACGTACTTCCACACAGCGTGAAAGATCAGAGCTTATGTAGTTCAGGCTAACTACGGCTAGACAGGGTGTTCTCGATCACACAGGAGTGAGAGATTAAGTTGGTTTGAAAGGTACGGGAACCTACGGGAACTAGAACTACGGTCTGGTTTCAAATGCGCAAGGGCAAGAGAAAGGGAAACATCAGTCGTCAGTGGGAAAGTCTCGATCGCACGGCAACGAGGGAATAAAGAGATTAGTTGTTAGTGTGCTCGCTAGGATATCGCATCCTATGCCTACATATTCTCATTCGGTATGAGAAATCAGAGCAGCTGTAGTTCAACCTACTACAGCTAAAATCGGGAAAAAGGGAAATGGGAGCTCGCTAGGATATCGCATCCTATTCCTACGTACTCTCGTCCGGCACGAGAGATCAGAGCAAACGTAGTTCGACGGGAAAACGAGTCTCGATTGCACGGGGGCAAGAGAAGGGGTCTCGATCGCCTGAACGCGAGAGAAAAGGGGTTTCGCTCGCACGGGGCGAGAACAAAGAGGAAGCAGGCCTACGCCTAAACAGGAAGGAACCTGGGACACACACGCAAGAACCTAAGGAGAAAACTCCTCAGCTGTCATTTCCTTCGTATCTAATGATGTCGCCCACAATACTCGACGGTTGCCTGAAAACTTTGAATAAGATGATGATGATGAATGAAGCAGCTTCGTTGACTCCTGACGTACGCGCAAGCTCCATTCCAATCTTCTCCTCTCTGGATCCTTGAGGATGACGCTCGAATCGGATCCAATGTAACGCTTAGACCGTCATAGTTCAACTTATACGAGAAATCAAACTCTAAGAGGTAGCGTATTGATGTCCGTGTCAAAGACAAGATAGATAAATGATATCGAAAATCATTCTCCAATTGAATCGTGTCACACGGCCAGCCAAAAATAAAATCGGGAATAAAATCGGATAGAAAAGAAAATAGGAGAGAAATCCAACACAAAAATGGAAATAATAGTCTACTCCTAAGATACGGCAAAAATAATCTCCTAATGAAAATATATCCTAAAAAGAACTAAGCCCCTAAATCTCCTTAACAAGAAATTAATACCTAAACTATATTCTAACATATTAAATCCTAACAAATTTCATAAAAGAAATTAGTATCTAAAACTAAACTTATTCTAGAAATATAATATTCTAAAATATAACACTACCCCTAAAAAAAATTACAATTAAAAAATACAATACAAAGTATTAATAAAATGCAGGGAGGGGTGCATTGGTTCAATAGGGGTATGCTGAAGCAGAAACAAGGAGAGACTTGGGCCCAGCCCAACAAATGGCAACAAAAAAAACGGGGAGGGGGGTGTATGCAGAAAAACGGGGTGCTGTAGAAGAAAACAATGGGCTTAGCCCAACAAAGAACACACACGAGGAGGGGGGGGGGGGAGTAAAACGGAGGTGTGTGTTTGAAAAAACAACCAATGGCCTTTGAGCCCAAACCAAATGCCTGGCCACGTCACTTCTCGGAATACAAACCCTAGGCTTCTCAAATTTTCCTTTCACTGTTCATGCAACCTTCTTGCGCCGTTCTCACTGTTTTCCTCATTCTCTCTCAGTCTCACAAACTATCTCTCAGATTTTTCTCAACCTCATCTCTCCCTCACACACTCTTTCGTTTCCCCTCTCAATCAAACCCTCACAAACATCTCACCCTCTCCGTCTCCCTCTACAAACTTTTTATCATCACAATCAAACTCTATTTCGTTCCCAACTTGATGAATCTTGAAGAAAATCCACGAAGGTTTTTGATCTACGAAGGTTTTCTGGAAACGGTTGAATGGCTTGATGAAGATATGGTAACGATTCCTGACGTTCTTGGAATCCGAAGGATCTGAAGACGATGTTGAAGGTTTGGCAAGTGTAGTGAAGGTTGACGTTAACCTTGAAGATCCAGATGAGAGTTTGATGAGGATCTTACAAAATTTTGGAAAGCTTGGATTAAGATCTTGACGTTGATGATCTTCGTTGGAAGACTGAAGATTATGGATGAACGTGCTCTCGTGAAGGATGCAGTTGAAGATCTTAAGGACGAACGATGAAGTTATGGAACTTTGGATGAAGATCTTGATCACTGACGATGCACGTATTGAAGGTTGTTGACTCTCTGGAAGCTGCTTGAAGAACAACTTGAAGGTTCTTGAAGTTTAATGATTTGAGAAACCTGATGAACATTGGATGACGAAGTTCTTGAAGATTTGAACGATTATGGAGAAAATATGATGAACGATGAAGGTCACTGATGAACTTGTTTGGATGCTTGCTGAAAGATCTGGATGCGCGATGAACATGATGATTGAACTGGAAAATCGTTGGCGGATCTTGAAGTGGTTGATGATTTTGATGATGATGAACACACGGCGTTGATCTTGATGATCTGGAAAGGATGAAGAAGTGATGAATTGGATGAAGATTTTCTGGAAAGAACGCAGTTTCCGGCGACCATTGCGGTGGTCCGGTGACAATTATGGTGGTAGTTGCGGTGGTCCGGTGGTGGTCACCGGTATTTGCATGCCGGTCAGTGGAGGAGACTGAGCGGAGGCCAGGTGTTGGCCATGCAAGCCAGGGAGAGGGAGAAGCAAACACGTGTGTGAGGGAAGTATTGCATGGGCGCCAAGTGGCATGAGAGAGGGATAGTGGAGAATGTGGCGGCAAAATCTGAGTGCAAGTGAGAATGAGGTGGCCAGCGAGTGTAGAAACGCATGGCAGTACTTATAATTGGACATGTGGCGAATTTTGGGCTTTCTAGCATTTGGATAAACGGCCCATTACACTAAGACTTTGATGAATGATTAATTGAACTAATTAATAATAGACTAATTAAACTAATATGAAAATGAAAATCAGTATGAGACTAATTAACAAATGCATGATTAATAGACTAATACAGACTAATGAAAACAAAAATTAATGATGATTAATGAAAATGATGATTAAACCTAATGACAGTTAATGAACTACTAAAACTAATTAATATGAAAATGACAATTAATACTATATTAATTTGAATCTAATATCTATTTAACATCTATTAAAAAAAACCATACTATTAACTGTCCAATTAAATCTATATAATAAAATCTATATCTATTTATTCTAGAAAAGAAGACCTATAGAAAATTAAATCTATATTAAAAATCTATATTAATAAACCTATTAAAATCTAGAAACACTATTAAAACTATTTATTTTATAAAATCTATTAAAACCCTATTTAATTTCTAGAACTATATTAAAATCTATATACTATTCTATTTAAAGTAAAAACCTAATAAAACTAATATCTATAATATTCTAAATCTAATAAACCTATTAAATTTCTAAAAAAGATTATAATATTCTAAAACCTATTTAAAAATCTATTTAATATCTAAAACGACCCTAAAATCTATTAAAAAACTAAAAAGGCAATTAATTCAATTAAAAGGGAACGCGAGACCAGAGCGGAACCAACGGTAAAACCCGGACACCGGAATGTCCTCAACAACAACAGCGCGAGCGGGAAGCGCACGACTTCTCAAAAATAACCTCCGATTATCCGAACCGGTATGAAACGCCCGAAATGTGAAAACAGGGCTGTAATCCCGATAAAGCCAATATGATTGGAGAAATGCACTGTATGCGGTATGCGAATGCGAATGCGAAAATGCATCGAAACATAAACCAGATATGGGAACCGGTTGGTCAAATTTTAGGGTGCAACATCTCTAAACTCAGTCAGAAGCGAATTCCAGTTGAAAACTACCCACTGTTCTGTGCTGAAGAACCAAGGGAAATAATTGTGAGATATATTGATTCTTGCAAGGCAGATGGAACGCCCATTCCTGCAGATATTCTGAAAAGAGCAAGGGAACCAATGCCTGATGGAGGAAATGAGAACATAAGGAAAAAAGGTCAATCAGAAGCAGAAGAAGTTGTTGCTCAGAAGAAGCCAAAAGTTGCTGACAAGCCTCATAAGCTGATCAAGAGGAAAGCATCTGGAGATGCTCCCTCTGTTCCCACAAAGTGTATCAAGATTAAAGGTACCAAATCTTCTGTATCTTCTTTCAATAACATTGTTTTAAATGAATCAACATTCAATTATATTCCAAAACCACCTCCTACTCAGAAACAATATGTTCCTGCTCCATCTCATAATTCTGAACCATTAAAAATTCCTTCCCCACAAAAATCATCTGATCCTGTTTCCACCACTCTTGTAAAACCTTCTACTAATCAATCATCTGCACCAACAACAACAACAACACCAACAAATCAAACTCCACCACCTATAACAAAACCAACAGAACAATCTGAACAACAACAACAACCAGAAAAACAACCACAACCAGAAAAACCACAATCAAACACATCTGAACCTATTGCATCTGCACAAGTTATTTCTGAACCTATATAATCTAATCAAGTGGCATCTGAACCACCTACATCTGAACCACCTACATCTGAACCACCTACATCTGATCCACCTACATCTGAACTTCCATCAAAACTTTCTGAGAATCCATCAGAATCAACCAACCCATCTGAAACAAATATCCCTGAGACAGAGGTTCTAAACGTTACACCTCTCAAAACTGTTTTTGAAGTGTCCTCTACGTCTTGTACTCCAACCACATCCTCAAATTCATCAGAATCTGATATACACCTAGATTTTCTGTCATCTCCCTCTCTCAGAAATCTTGAAGTTAACCAACCAGAACTACCTATTTCTTCTGAAATTCTCATTCCCAATCCTATCCTAATACCTAAGCCAAGGACATATGAGTGTGTTTCCTCTGCTTCGTGTAAACTGTTTTCATTTGACAAACTTCCCTCTGGTTTCAAATTCAAAAATTTCTACACCAGAATTGAACCATCTGACACTATCACTCCTCTTAAACCCAAACTTACCATCATTCTACCATCTGTTCTTCAAACGTATATTAAAGAACTGCCAGAAATGATTTCATCAGAACCTATTTTATCTGATAAATCTGC
Source organism: Lathyrus sativus (assembly GCA_963859935.3). Classification (NCBI taxonomy): domain Eukaryota; kingdom Viridiplantae; phylum Streptophyta; class Magnoliopsida; order Fabales; family Fabaceae; genus Lathyrus; species Lathyrus sativus. The sequence goes on from OZ012739.1 coordinate 663,041,176, forward strand.
ATTCACTCCTTACTCTGATACCCCATTTGATGTTGTTTCCTATACATCAAATACAAAACCATATCTGTTGAATGCTTTAACCAGATCAAAAAATGCCAATTCATCTGATCCTCCATCCATACCCTTCTACCCTCGTCCTCTGATCACCATTCCAAAATTCACCATTCCACCTTCACCCCAACCCAAGCCAATCACATTGGAAACTTTTCTAAACTTAAAACCTAGACTGAATGTTGATCATTTATTTACAAGTTTTTTTGAAAAAAATAGAGATGTATTTAGACTCTGTACAGAGGAAGTGTTCATCAACAATGGATGCAAATGAATCTGATGCTATTTGGAATAGCTTCATAAACAGATTCAATACTGTAGCATCAAATCTGAAGAACGTATGTTCTGATGATGCGAAGCTCAAATTTGCTGAAACTACTAGAAGTTTGTTCTAGACTGTTAAAAGATATGCACCATTGCTTCTTAAAGATGCTCCTTCATCATCTGAAGTATGTGATACAGAAGTGAATGCTGAATATGCATCTGAAGACAACTCTCTGGCTATGACTCTTGTAGAACATCCCTCTGGATCTGCTGCTCCTAACTCTAAATCCCCTATGGAAATTGACTCTGTTCATGCTTCAGAATCTGTCCCACCCTCTTCATCTGAGATCAAGAAACAGTATCAAGATCTTGAAGATAAGATTGCAGTTCTAGAAGCTGGTCAATCAGAGATTAAGTCATGGATGGCTAAGCAAGATAAGAAGTCTGAAGACATGGCTCAGTGGATGTCCAAACAAGATCAGAAGAATGAAACCATGGCTAAGTGGATGTCAAAACAAGAACAGTTCTCTTCTGAGATCACTGACCTGTTGAAGATGATTTTGTCAAAACAATCTTAGTTTTTTCTTCTTCTGATGTTTGCATCTGATGATTGCACATGTACTTGAATATTTTCTGATGTTTGTATTATTTGCTCTGAATGAATGAATGTCTCAATGTTTTCTCTACATGATTTATCTTGTTTGTTTTTCCTTTTATTTATCTTTTTAAAAGTTCTTACTTTTTGCTTATGACAAAAAAGGGGGAGAAAATAGATCTGAACTGTTTAATTAAACTCTACCAGAATGAAACTTCAGACATATCAATTTTATCTAACATAAAATCTGAGTGTTTCAGAACATTTGATAAATCTGATATACTCTTTAAAAGAAACTCTGAGACTCCCAGATCATATTTAATTTATCAAACTCTGACTCTGAAACATGCAAGATCAAATGTTTAGAACAATCAAGCTCTAATTCTGAAAAGAATACTCAAGACAAAAAGGGAAGTTTCTATTCCTTATTAATATTTAATTCAGGGGGAGATTCATCATCTCAGGGGGAGTTATAATTTTTTTTTTCTATTAAACAAAATTTCTGATGTTTTTGTCATCATCAAAAAGGGGGAGATTGTTAGAACACAGATTGGTTCTTAATAATATCTCTATGTTTTGATGATAACTATTATGAAAATTTGTAGTTAAGAATTATTGATCGCGACTTTCTATGTCTAATACAACCTAACTGCAAGTGCACAGTCTATCGCGTAGTAATAATAGATATCGATCCCACAGGGGCTCGTAATCAAACTAGTGTTCTCGGGAGTTACTATGTTTAGCTAGGTAGAATATGTTTAAGGGAATAAGGTTGTCACTAAAAGGGAACTAAGAGTGCTACTTAGATTATAATTAATCGAATTGATATGCAGTAATTGTGTTCTTCAGGGATTTGACAAGTTACCGGTGTATGAAATAATTTTCAGAGTTTATTTAAGCAGAAAATAGTGATTTAAAGACTCTCGCCTCACGATGGTTATTGACGCTAATCATAATCCTAAGGGCCAAACGTACACTTTCGTATCCCGTTCGGGGTCAAAATCATTTTTTGGAAATCTCTAAGTTCTAATTCATTTTAAAGTGCTTTCGCTGTTATCAAAATGAATGACTAGTGTTTACTATCTGATCTTACCGCAACTTTCGCTTGTTGGTTCGTATCTTAATTAATTTCCCACTTTCGTGGCAAAACTACTTTTAAATAAGTTCTCGCTTTCGCGACGAAGTTTATTCAGTGAATCAATTTTAAACACTCAGACCATAAATTACTTTTTTGAAAAGAAAGTTTTTCAACCAGTTGTTGTCAAATCCCATTCGAATTATTACTACATATCGATTACCTAAGTTTAGCTAGACATGGATTTGGGAAAGATAAAACATAAATAAAAATAATAAATAATGATTTGCATTATAATAAAACTGGAATCGATTGAAATGAGAAACCTGTAAATGTTCCAATTGGCCTTTGGGCAGATCCTCCATAGATGTTGGTAGGATTCTGGTCTTTATGCCAAATTGATCGTACAATAAAGTAGAAATTACAGAAGAATGAAAATGGAACGCAGAAGAAATAAAGAGAAACAAATAAGAATATAAAACTGGAAAGTATGCTCTGGAAATAAATTTGGCAGCACTTCGTTGTATGAATGCGGCTCTCTTTTTGAAGTCCCCTGCTTCCCCTTTTATAGAAGTGGAATTCCAACGGTTATCATTGAAGATGATGGACTTTGAGGCAGATAATTTAGGGAGTAGTGGTCCACTCTGTGGGAATTGGAACTGCTTCTTTAACGTGTAATTGAAGTGGGGCGTTTTTGCCTGCATGACGGTCGCCACAAGGTGTGACGGTCGTCACCCGTGTGACGCTCGTCATGGAGCTGTGACGGTCGTCACATCAGCAAAAACAACTTCTGCGCTTTTCATGATGTTTTCACTCCTTTTTCGTCCATAATTCATCTGAGATTGCTTCTTTTCTTCATGTTGCCTTGTTTAGATGTGATCGTTGAATACCTGCAAAACATCAGACAAATAACACGGAAATAACCCGAAATCGGATCGAAAACGGTTAAACTTTAGTTGAATTATGCATCAAAATATATATACGATTTCGTGTTATCAATTATGTACTCTAAAATTTGCTTAAGAATGTTTGATGCAGATATTAAAGTAAATATCACTCCAAAAGCAAATCAGATCTGAACATAAGAAATATGCAAGGCTCTGAAGCGTCAGAAGCACCCATTAGAAGATTCTGAACGCTGCCATCAGAAGATCCTGAGCGTTGCCTCCAGAAGGATCTGAAGCAGAAGCTCCAGAAGAATCTGAAGCAAGCCAGAAGCATCTGAACCAATGCAGAATTTTGTATGAAGAGTTTTCAAGCATAGTTACTTCAGAAGACTCTGAGAGTACTAACGCTGCCAGAACTGAGGATCTGACCCAAAACTCTGCTCTGAACTTATACACGCTAAAAGCACACTTGCTGCAAAGACTCTGATTCAGCAAAACTATGATCAACATCAGAAGGCTTTGATCAAATTAGACTCTGATGATTCTCGCTGAAAATTGTTGAAGAAGAATTCAAAGATTATGTCCGTTGGAATATCCAAACGACTCTTTCCTTATTTATGCTAGACACAAGAACACAGACAAAAAGGATTTCTCTGTGCTTTCTTATTCTAGGAAAGGTCACTTGATGTGAAGACAAAAAAGGCTCAGACCTTTTTGATACACTCTTATCAACGTGAAAAACTCTTGGATCACTGTGCCTATAAAAGCAAGTCTCCACTCATCTTCTTCAGTTGACGAAACACTTGAAAAGAATTCATTATCAAAGCTCTCATACAACTCATATATTCTTGCTAGAATTATTTCTTTGTTCTTAATCTTAAGTGAAAAATCACTGTTGTGATAAAGCTTTATTAGAGGCATCTTAACACTTGTATTTATTATTACATTTGATTGTAAGAAAACCTTAAGAAGATCCAGTTAGGATCAGTAGTTCTTGAGAAGACTTTGAACAGTTGTTCTTAGTGCTTACTATTGTAATCAGTTGATTAAATAGTGGATTAAGTCCTTGTTTGAGAAAGGCAAATCACTCTAGAAAGGGTGGACTGGAGTAGTTGAGTTCAATGAACCAGGATAAAAATACTTGAGTTTTTACTTCTAAGTTTTTATCTTCATACTTATTCAACCCCCCTTCTAAGTATTTTCTCACCTTCAGGTTGCTTTCCAAGACATCGCTATGTTGTGCCTACATATCCTCATCTAGTATGACAAATCAGAGCAAACGTAGTTCGGGGAAACTAGACCACCGGTTGGTTAAGTGTTTTTTTTGAGTGACGTTAAGTTCGCATTTCAGCAGTTAGGGACGATGTCTATTTGCGGTAGAACAGAAAAACAACGTACTCTTTTCTGAAAATGGTTTGAAGAACAATCCCGAAGGACAAAAAGATTTGAATTTGGTTTGTTAGTTTTTGTGAAGTGGATTGAGTTAGTTTGAGACTCACTTCGTACTAAAGACCATGACACGAGAGCGAATGTGTCGCATATCGCCCGAAGGGCATACACTAAACAAGTGAGGAGAAACCCCTCACTCATCATTCCCCATGTACTTAAGGCTCCTAGCGTACAACATTTGTCGTTCTTTATTACATGCCTTAAAGAAGTTTGAGATGAGAAGAGAAGACACATGGAAACACTAAAGGGAAACCGAAAACCCTAATGTTATTATACAAGATGGCCCTAAGGTTGGGATGAAATGGAAGTCTACTTAATGTTATCATACAAATGATGGACCTAGAGTTGAGGTCAAAGAGGGACTATCCTAACTGTTATCATGCAAAGGACTGAAAGCCTAATGTCTCTCCTACTCCCATCTTAAACAGAGGGACTAGGAATCCTGAGGGATCATGTGAACAAACACAAGTAAATACCATACTAATCAATCATAAATGAAAACAAACTCAATACTTAATCAAGTCTCAATAGAAGAAAAAGAAGATAGAAGAATGAGAGATGAAGGAGAAGGTGCAACAACACGTAAACAAACAAGAAATTCACTCCATAAGACATAAGTGTCACACAAGCACAAACACTAGGTTCAAACATACAAAGAAAAAATTAACATCATGTAAAAGTAGCAACATGTGCTCACATGTCAAACCATAACCGAAGATTAGAAGTCAAAACAAATAAACAAAATAAAGCATTGATGCATACACAAATGACTTAAAATTAAACAAGAAGCATTTTCAATCATCAAGCATAGTGAAACAAGGTCAAATGATATGAGAACCAAGGTAGGGCAGTAGCAATGTCAAGATATATTCAACTCACATTAATGGTCAAAGGATGAGCAAAAAGATGCAAATCACGCATCAATATCCGAACACAATCAATTGTTACACAAACAATCATGTAAAGATACACCTCAAAGATGTAAACATGTAAACTCGAGACATGAATCCAAATGGGTAGCAACATGTACATGCATATCAATATATCATCTATATACTAATCATAAGAAGAAGTTTCAAAAATCAAACTCAAAGTAAACACCAAGACTAGGCAAACACATACCAAAATTATCCTTAGAGAAAAGGAAATGTTAAAGCAAACCACAAGGCACAAATGATCAAACAAGACACACCATATCATCAAGGTCAGAACCAAACACAAATGATACACATCATATTCATATCCAAGTCATTAACCAAACTCAAGAAGGATCATGTTCAAATTATGTTCAAGAAAACATTCGGAACGCTTATTCGAAGAAAACACAAAATCAAGTGAAGGAATGAATGAGAAATGGTCATACAATGGATATCAAATCATGGGAGTCAAACACTCAAACATGTCATTTAAAAACCTATAAGAACACATAATCAACCCTTTGACCAAACAAGAAAGCAACTCAAAGAATTAGGTTAGGAACACCGAAGGAGTGAGGCCAAAACATCATTAACTTGGAAATTCAACCATAAATAAAAAAATAATCAAATTAAGATGATACCAAATCTCAAACCAACTTAAAACAATCAAGGTTCATCATGAAAAGTATCTCAAAGAGATTGTTCAAATATAACACCAAACCAAGCCAAACAAAATCGTATGTGCAACTAATCGGGCATAAACCAAAAATCAAATGAAACCACATGAAAAGTAATTAAAATATAACCAACAAAGCAATAAAGCCACACTCAAACAATAATCAAACAAATTTCCAAACATGGTAAAAATATTGGGCCAAGAAGTGTTTCAAAAGTCGTCAAACGACAAAGTCTTGTTCAAGGGGTAAACATGTAAAAACACTTGTCAAATTAATTCAAAATAAAATAATAAAATAAATTAAAAAATAAAATAAAATAAGTCAAAAAATAAATAACATACCAAAGATTAATAAACATATTTTTGTGGAATTTTATCATGTTTTTATCAAATAAAATAAAATGCAAACAAAAAGAAAACAAAACAAAATAAATGAATAAAAGAGCACAAGAAAGGAGGGTGCAACAACAAGTCTAGAAAGGGCCCACGAAACTGGGTCCAAAAACAGGGGTACAGACAGCAAAAGGGCTAGGCCCAAGCTAACTAATGTGACATGAATAATATAAAGATAGTAACAATTAAACATGTGAATAAAATCAATTGGTTACATTTACTTAAGTTACTAACAACAAAATAAGGAAAAGACAAAAAAACTTCATCTTCTCCAAATACAACATGGTCCAATCGGACCACCCCTTGCCATGGAGGCCAGTCGCTGGAGCCACCTTGGGGCTTGTTGGAACGGCGCAGGCCACCGCCGCCGGTAGTGGAAGTCGCCGGTGGCGGCTTTTCGAGACCACTCCCCCCCCTCGTTTTTCCGCGTAGAATCCGAATATTCGGTCAAAAATTTCAAAAAAAGCCTCTAAACTCAAGAAAAACCACCATGAAAATGGTGCACATAAATTTCCACTTCAACAAATCAAGACAACATGGGTACCATTCTCAAGGATTTTTCATGTAGATTTCAAACATGCCATTAGTTTTTAAAAATAACATTAAAAACTCTAGAAAACAAGCAACAAAGTGTGCATCCAAAAAATGAAAATCACATATTCATGCACAAATAGAGCCTACACGAAGTAGGACTTCAGCTCATGTCCCAACATGCTTCTAAAAATCAAATGAGCCTAAAATGATGCAATATAGTAATGATAAATGTTTGAGTTGTTACCTAACGGAAAAAATTCCGGTGGCTCTTTAAATCTTGAACAACTTGAGCCAAGCTTGAAGAAAACCTTGTATTCCTCTTTTAGAGACCCCAATGATGATAGATAATTCAAAAGAAATGAGAAAACTAATGTAAAAAACTCAAAACGAAAATGGAAGCTCACTAGAAAAAGAGAGATACTTTTCCCTAGAACTCTGAAAAATGAAGCCTCTATCCTCTCATCTAGGGTTTACAAGGTATTTATTTGATGGGTTGAAGTGATTTGTGGCCCAAAACAAAGAAATAAAGTTGTTTGAAAAATTAGCCATTTTGAGTGGGTGTGAGGTGGAACCAAATTTGGCATGCATGGGGTGGTTTTGTTGTGTCCTTGGTGAGTGGAAATGAAAGAGGAGAAAAATCAGAATGAAAGGGTGGAGATAGCACACTTGTTGTGCAAGTTTGAAATTTCTCTTATTGTTGAGTGGTACATGATTTGTTTGGTTATTTTGGGCAATGATTTTGTGAGTAAAAGAGAGGTATTATGTGTGTGTGGATTGGTAGCAAACCATGCTGCAAGAAATGTCCAAACTTCATGCAAGAAAAAAAATCAAGAATAGTGTATTAAAACCAAATTCACATAATCATCTTTGAAGCATAATATCTTGATGAACTTTGGCTCAAATGATGAGTTCTTGTATGCAATGAAAATCTAAGACCATAATGAGAAATTATCATGTTGAGGTAAAGGTGAAATAAGCCTTTGAAGTTTGAGAAAATGGAGTGTAATTCATGTACAAAATTCTGCCCAAGATAACTTAGAAAAAATCCAAATTATGAAACTTTTGACATCATTGACATCTTGACTTTAAAAGCACACAACTTGAGTTCTACACATCCAATGGAGGAGTTCTAGTACTGAAAAGAAAGCTTGGAGGATGCTCTAGAACTTTCATGTTCAGGGAAAATTCATTTGAAACTTGTATCATCATGAAAGATGGGCTTGAAAGTAGGTACTTCGAGCTGAATTTCTACACTTAGAAAAAATCCTAAGTGTTGAAATGTCAAAATCTCCATTTTCTCAACTTTAGTTCATCATATCTCTTAAACTATGTGTCTTTTGGACATGCCTCCTTCCATAAAATTACAGTTCATAATGCCCCCTTCAATTTGATAACAAGTTTGCCTCCATTGGATCAAGGACGAGAAAATTACGGAAGTTGTAAGATGGCTAGAATTGAGGTTTTCTACACTTAGAAAAATTTCCACCAAAACCCCATTTTAGTCAAACTCTTAATTTTATGTTTCTCCTTGATTCTCCTTGTTCCAAACACACGAAATCACTTGAAAACATCTATCATGCTCTTAATTGACCTTGAGACCTAAGGTTTTTGACCCCCATTGAACCATAGTTGACTTTTGTTTACCAGATGAAACCCTAGGACCATTTCCATTGACTGAGACTCTTGTGATGACACATAATCCATGTAGAGGACCCTTAAGGTGTGTGTTGAGCTTTAGAACCATGTCCTGCCCAAATCTTCTTTGAACCAAAAATCCTAATCAGTTATTGATGAGATAAGAGGAGGAGAATCAATGCTTGTGCTCTTTATTCAAGTGATTGTGAGAATTGTCTTGATGATGAGGGAATCTTATGACTTGAGATTTCCACAAAGTTAAGCATGAATTCGTAGTTGAGCTTTGAAGAGGAAGATCTTCTCATGATTGTTGGATAAGATATCTCGACCCCCTGTCTAAGATTAATGCCATATGGAAATGCCAATGCAAGAATGATATGAAACATAAGCCAAGATAGAGGAAAAGGATGGGAAAATTTTGGGGTGCTACAGGATCAAATCAGAATAAATACTTGATATTAGGTGTGGACTACTTTACAAAGTGGATAGAAACAGAGGCCCTGGCCAAATAACGGCCCACAATATACTTTGCTTCTACAAGAGAAACATCCTTGCTCGCTTTGACATCCCCCAGGCAATCGTCACAAACAACGGGACATAGTTCACAGACAAAAAATTCCAAGAGCTCGTCGCTCGACTGGGTACCAAACAACACTTCACGTCTATTGAGCATCCGTAGACGAACGAGCAATCCAAGGCAGCCAACAAGGTAATCCTACGAGGTCTCAAACAGAGACTAGACGAAACCAAGAGAGAATGGATCGAGGAGCTGCACATCATGCTCTGCGCCTACCGTACTACGCCCCATTCTTCGACCGGAGAAACCCTTTTCCGTTTAGCATACGGGACTGAGGCAATAATCTCTATCGAAACACATGTATGCTCCAAGCAAACTGAAGCTCCCCTGGACAAGGAGAATAACAATGAGGCACTAAGGAAAGAGCTTGATCTCGTCGAAGAGGTCCGATTAGGAGCTGTCCTTTGAGAGGCCTCACTACAACAAACAAGCACAATGCCAAAGTCATACGACGAGACTTCCAAGTGGGCAGTCTCGTTCTAAGGAGAAATCACAAAGATTCTCATGAGGGAAAAATCTCTGCAAACTGGGAAGGGCCCTATCGTGTTCGAGTAAAAACAGAGAATGAGGCCTACTACCTAGAACATATCAACGGGGAAGAACTCGCTCGACTATGGAACTCCGAAAAGGTAAAACAATATTATATTTAAGGCCCCAACTGTCAGTGTGCTCTGTCGACACGCCGAGCACAATGTACCAACCCGAAGTGCACGCCCCAGTACAATCGTTGCATACTAAAATGAATTAAGGTATTTATTTTTCTCTAGAACGAACAAACCCCCTACCCGACAGCGGTACCTCGACCAAGCCTGCCATCGCCAACGTACCACGAAAGGCAGAACTCCCAGAAACAACCCAGGCCTTTTGACTAGTTTCCCTCACTGTCGAACACCAATTTTTTGAGCAAACCACGAATCGTCCAATTAAATAGCCCATACAACGGGCACAAATATTGGACATTGTGTGACACTTAGCAAATTTAAGCAAAGTAAAAACATGCACCAAAAACGAATCATACACAACTGACCACCACGATTGAAAATAAATATTATCATATAAAATGGCCACAAGGACCCCAATTGTGCTGGTTACAATAAAAAGGGGCCAATCCCCATACAAAAAATATAAACATATAAAGATACGACACGTAGGTTGAAAATACAACAAAGAGAAACCCAGTCCCCTTGGTAGACAGCTCGACCCCGGGGTTTGCAATCCTCAGCTGCCCTACAACATTGTTGAAAGAATCCTCGGTGATTCCTACGCAATCCTCTCCAGCCTGAGTGATGCAGGCAACAAGCTCGGCTCGAGTCTTCAGATCCTTCACTTATCGCTTTCATCCTCAGCAGGAGTGGCGACAACCCTCATTGATGTGACTATGTCCTCCACGACTTTCTTCTCAACGACCAGGGTATCCCTCTCCTTGGTGACCTTGGCCAACTCACCCTTATACTTCTTCGCGGTCTCCTCAGTGGCCTTAGCCAATTCCTCCTTGGTCTTCTTTGCTGCTTCCTCCGCAACCCTCAACTTTTCCTTCAGAACTGTGTTCGCGGCCTATTGTCGCATCTCGAAAAATCACGAAGACATTTCGGAGAAACGACCCTCGCGTGAAAGGCGCGGAAATGCGGTTCAACAGAGTTGTCACCGAACTTTATTTATCCCGAATAAACAGGAGAGGAAAATATCGAGAAAACCTCTTAAAAATGAAAGCAACACGGCCGTTGCAACCTGATGTTCCGGGTTTGGGATTCAGTTCCGGATGACGATTACTTGAAGCGTAAGAAAGGCTCCTCGGGCCCAAGTAATCGAGAGAAAGAGTCAAAGACTTGGCTCTCTCTTTTTTTCACCTTAAAATAAGGTTGTGTTTGAAAGGTGCATTTGGGATTGGATGACGATTACTCAAAGCGTATGAAAGTCTCATCGGGCCTAAGTAATCGGGAGAAAGAGTCAAAGACTTGACTCTCTCTCTTTTTCATCTTGAAAAGAAGATTGTAGTTGAATGTGTTTGAAATGATGACTGGTTGAAGGACAGTTGAACATTGTCAAGTTGTTAATGTTTAGAGGCGTCAATTGCTCACACACGAGTAAGATAACTTGCATCCAAACAACTGAAAGAGAGATCAAAGGGTTTAGATTGATCCCTCTCTTTACACCTTGAAAATGAGTTAGATAGTTGCTAACTGATTGATAGTTGATTGTGAAAATCCCACTTGACGTTGGATCAATAGTTTGACTTATATTCGCGTGCAAAACATATTGGAATGGAGATGGGTTGAGAAATGGATCGACGGCAAGTCGAGGGTTTAGATTGAAAATGGAACCGGCTTGACGATGAATCAAGGGTTATGGTGTGAGAAACGATACTAGTCCCCGAGGGTGCTCCCAATATCGAAACCACAGTGAAGTGTGTGTAATAGGTTGATGGCGAACGCGGACGAGCACTCGACTTACAATGGGTGTTTGAAAATGGATCGATGATGAATCGAGAATTAGTTTGAAAATAGTTTTATCTACGCTAGTCCCTATGGGTGCTCCTAGAAGATAAACCACAATCAAAGAAATGCGAAACATACATCGGAATGGGAGAGGGGTACATGTAATTTACACGAGATTGCATGAAATAAAGGGTCTCATTGTCAGGTAGCCCAAGAGAAAGTCGTGTGTGTGCAATGTGTCATAAACTAAGCCTTGAGCGAAAGTCGGGCACAACTCCATGTTAGGGTTCCTGCAAATGACCAATGATTCAACAGTCCACCAATTTAGGCTTTTAGCGTTTCGATCATTTATTAAGTTTTTTCGAATATGGGTAAATGAAATGAATATGAATATGACAATTATGAATAATATACAAGAAAATGACCCAAATGGTCATTTTCCATAAATTTGAAAATGACCCCGTCGGGGACAGAACCACTTGCTTGCCCAGGCGGCTTTTTTTGATCTTCTTGCTTACCTTGAGCTTCACTTGGACATTCTTCACAATACGCTCCTAGGTCGTGGACATCTTACTTGCAAAACAGCGAGCACATGTTAGTAAATAGGGAAAATAACAATACGAACAAGCTAAGAAGTAAATGGCTACCCAGAGGTTCCAGAGCCTTCTCGCGAGTACCACACTCGAGGAGATCTTTCTTATTAATGTACCAGGTCTCCACCTTAGGTCCCCCGTCTTCTTCATAAATAATTTCCCCGCTCCTGGCCACACACTGATCATGGAGAAAACCATCAACAAAGGTCACAAGCTTGCCATAGCTGGCTCGATCATTCTCCCCTAGCATGTGCCGATTGGCAAGGTAATCATCGGTACCCCAGGTAAAATAATCCCTGCTTCAGCAGAAGGGGAACTTTAGCAACCTCTACCCCTGTACCTTGCCCTGCTCGTCGATGATGGGCTCCCCGCTCACGTCTGTCGAAACCTCTCAGACAAACAAGGAGTCTTTGGCCCTCTCCGACACGGGCTCGATTATGTCAAACCTCTCCTTAAACGTCCTGATGGATTCGGAGAAAGGCTTTAATAACTTCCTCCCCTGATTCAGGGAGACCCATCCTAACTGCCTCTCAATAACCTGGCGTTGGAGATGGAAAACGGTGAAGAAAAGGGGGAGAATGACTCAAATCTTCAAAAATTCACGTGTTATCTCGAATGCCTAGACGAAGGCAATCGAGTTCGGGTGAAGTTGAAGGGCTCCAAATCTAGATGTCTGAAAACTGCCACTTGAAAGTCTATGAAGGGCAGCCTCAACCCGATCTCCTTGAAGACAAACTCGTACATGAGGAACCTCTCCCCGTATGCCGAGCATATTCGATTGTTCTCCCTAGGGAAGTGGACCATCTAGTCTCCCTCGGCCCTCACCATTGTGAAGGCATCTTGAGTGTGAAAAGCAAAAAGGGAGGCATGCTCCTGAGGCTCAGCGACAACCCACTCTTTCCCGGAACTACTAGGAGCGGACGTTTCTCCGACATTTCGGGGAGCAAAAACTTCATCAACACTGGTATCATCCGAAAAGCTCTCCTCGGAAAACTCCCTCGTGACTTCATCCACGGGATCGTGATACATCTCTCTTACCTGAAAAGCAAAGGACAAAAGTGAATTCGATGATAAAGTCAAATCCATCCTTCCATCGCTAGTCAAGTGAAAGGGCACACAAAGGCCCGAGGACACGTCCCTGACCTATGCCCTTACTCAAACAGCACAACAACGGTGCGAGAAAACGCCCTTGGAAATCCTTCAAACCCACACGGGGAGATCCTCTTCGGCGTGTTACCCAAAATTCTGTTGAAGATCCACCAGAAAACACATAAGCTCCACCGATGACAAACTCACTCATTATCGCAACAGTGTCAGAATCAACAAAAATCCTAAGTTCGTAACGCTCCAGCGACGACGGCAGAAAATGGCCTAACCATTGCCAGTCACCAACGTTCTCCAGAAACCACCCCAACTCTACCCAGTTTCTTCTTAACCATATACAATCTAAGAAAAACAAGGATTGAAACACATAAAACAAAAAGGGTGAAGAAAACTTACAGGGTCGAAGAGAAGAAAGGATGGTCGGCGAAGTCTGGATGTTGCTCGTGCGGCGGCGGATGACAGAATCAATGACAAGCAGCAAGGGAAGAGAGAGAAGCGAAAAGTGAAATGAACGCTTCCTCTCACTATTTATAGACATACCAGAGGCACGTGCACGAGCACGCGTGGCGTAGGGGCATCATCATAACCTTAGCATAGCCATCATTACACATTAAATGCAGCCCATGACTCGATGCATAAGTGGTACTCCACCCCTTCAAGTCCCATCAACCATTGAGCTTCCCGCTCTTTGGGCACGCATGGAAACGTTTCGGGTTCCGCAGGGACAAACGCCTTCGAGCACCACGAAACGACCTCATCTTAGTAACAGGCATCAACCACGTCTACTCCTCCTCGGGACCGCGAGTTGCCTTTAAGTCATCACTCCTATGCTCAGGAGCAACGACTTGGGGGGCTCTTGTTCTGGACCGGCCCAATGAATAAGCATGACCCAATCTACTTTTGCTCCCAAAATAGCCCAATAGCCTAAACCCTGCCAGTTAAGGGAAAATGGAAGCATTTTCTCCTCTGTCTCTCTGCTGAGGAAGGCTGGCCAACTGACCCCCGAGATCAGTTGCCCCTCGTCACATTTCTGTCCGTCACACACAGTTCCACCATCCAGAAACAGTCACGACGCCCGTGCCCGAAACCACGCTTTTGTCCGCGGCAACGACTAGTTTCGAGCATCTCTGTCCGTCTCAACAGATAGTTTTTGGCAGTTACCTATTCTTTGGGAGCGAATATCTCGCCCCAAAAATAGGGACCAATGACCAAGCACTAGAGACATTATAAAAATCCTCTCATTCGAGAGAGTCAAGTATTCTAAATCATTCTAAATTACACTAAGACATACTTTCTTTGTACTTGTCTTCTCTTCTCTTAATTCTTACTTTAAATCTCTAATCCACCTCAAATTCTGATCAGCCGTCAAGATCAAATATCTTATGTCATTTTTAAAAAATATTATAAACTAAAATTTGAATTTCCATCATACTTTATGAATATTCCTCTATTTTAACGTTTAAACGGGAAAGTTGAACCCAGAAAATCTAAGTCAGCACCCTTGCCACTCAATTAAGCATTTTCAAATATTAAAGTCTCCCATAAAATATACATATTACAACATTTGTTTACCATCAAACGTTTCAATTAAAACTTTTATTTCAAGTCTCTCTCTCTCTCTCTCTCTCTCTCTCTCTCTCTCTCTCTCTCTCTCTCTCTCTCTCTCTCTCTCTCTCTCTCTCTCTCTCTCTCTCTCTCATTTTAATTACTTTATATTTCTTATTTAATAATATTAATATATTATACAACATTCATTTTAATACAAATTTTACTATACTTAAAATTTATTTATTATTTAGTAAAACATAAATTAATATTTACTTATTTTTAATAAAACATTAATAAATATTTATTAGAATTTTTTTTAATAACACCTAAATATTTATTGGAAATAAACAATTATTTATTTATGTATTATTAGTAGAGATGTCAAAAAAAACTTTATACAACAAAGCTCCAATAATTAAACTTCTTACTTGACCGCCTTTTTAAAACTCCCTATTAAATCAATATTTTTTTGCCCTTTATTTTTAAGCGCCCTTACATTTTTATTTTTTAGGAACCAAAATAATGGATTTAAAATTTTATTTGTTTGCAATAAATATTTTTTTAATAAAATAAAAAAATATTATTCTTTTAAAATGAAAATATTCAATTTTTTTTAGAATAAAAAAACAAAAGTTTTAAAAAATAAAAATAAAAAAATCGGTTATTTTTCAATGAAAAATATGGATTTATTTTCAAAAATAACATAGAGTTGTTTTTTTCGAAAATAAAAGAACTGATTTGTTTAAAAAAAATCAATTTTTTTCGAAAATAAAAAAATCCTTATTTCCTTTAATAAAAAAAGTTATTTTTTCAAAAGTAAAAAATTGATTTCTTTTAGAAAATAAAAAAATCTTTTTTTTTATGAAACTTGAAAAACAATTTTTTTCAAAAATTAAAAATTTATTTTTATGAAAGTAAAAAATTGTTTTTTTTTTCAAAATTGACTTTTTATTTCGAAAATTAAAAAAATCAGTTTTTTCCTTGAAAATTAAAAATATTTATTAATATTTTTTTTTATAAATAACATTTAAAAAAACTGTGTGAAAAATGTTGGGGACTTGAGGCTTACTTGAATTTTGGGGCTTTTAGTTTAGAGGACCTACTTATTTTGAAACTCATTTATTTTGGACATTTCTTAATGCATTATGTATATTGCTAGGGCACAAGGTGAAGATACAAAAATGCTCCCAAATTCTAAAAATGCATCTCCGGATGCACCTTAAAACACATAACCTAGGTCAATTCTGAGTTACACCTTAGGAGTGTGACTTTTTTAGATCCGAAGATGCATCTTTGTAACCTGTTCGTAAATGAATCTCCGTAGCATACTGAAATAGAAACAGAAGAAAAATACTAGAAAGTTGTATTTTGATAAAATTAAATTATCATTCATAACATAAAATCAACATTACTTGGGTGATGTTAACATAAAATCAAACATTACATTTCAATATCCAGGGGACGCTTCAACATCTTCATAATATCTTCAATCGATCTTGAAATTGTCACTTCCACCTTGATTATAATTTTTGTTTCGAAATGGAAAAATGTATTCCACATAGCCCTTACATCTGCATCCGTCTTGAGCTCATTGTTTTTGAACTCAATCTTGCCTTAGTTGTTAATTGAAGGTGTTCATTTGTGACATTTGCAACATTTTCTGTTTGTATGAGACATAATACAAGAACCTATATTTATAGTAGTTATAGACAAATACGGACCTTAAAAATTCTATCTTGTATCAGTGGAGATTTCAGAGATGCATCTCATGTACCACCATATTCTCTTAGTTTGGAGATGCATCTCCGAAACCTCTCCTGATTCATATAGAAAACAGAACCTGTATCTATTTTTCCTCTGCTGTCGGTCCACTAATGCAAGGAATAAGAGACTCATAAATTACATCAAAATTTTCTTTCTTTTTGTAAAGTCGTGCGTATGATAGTCTTTATAAGTCCTCAACTCATGGATAAGTTGATGGCAGGAAAGTGTGTGATCATATTCTCTTTTACTGAACAAAGTTGAAACAACTCGAAAATCGCAATTACCATCACCCTTAACATTAGCGATTCATTCAATGTATTTGTGCATAAAAATAAATATCTCGTCAATGAATGAAATTTTTGGTGGAGGCGGTGAAAGAGGTAGTTAGCTAATGGGAGCTCCTTAAAAAACATTTTTTTTTTGTTGAGATTTTGGAGTAGTTGAGTCCTGAAAAACTTTGTCAACATGTTCAAAATACGAAGGAGACTGCACTATTGAATTGTCACACTGTGTAGGCTTCACCTTCTTTGGAACACCTTTTTTTCTGGTTGAGAGGGTGGTTTCAAGTTAGTGGCTTCAGAATAAGCAATCTACCTCAATTGTTCTTTGATGTTGAGTTTCATATTGTCATCGAGTTTCAAAAATCTCTATTGTATCACTTTCCATTCGGTCAAGATAAATATAATTGATTTATCGTCTTTTATGACACCATAATAATCATCATCATCAAACTTAAGCCTTTTCCAGTGACTGGAAACTTGATCCATTATTAACAGGTTACCAAGTTTCACCTTCTTTGTTATAAGACAAGCACATGGGAGACCATAGGTTTTCATAATTGTGCAACCACACTTTGTGTTATTAGAACCTATATTATCAGCTCGTTTTACTTCGTGAAAAATATAATTCAAACATGTTCGAGATATGTTGTCGACCAACTGAGAATAAATATTGTTGTCTTTAAAACTATGTTCCAAAACTCTGATGCTACGACCAAATGATGTTTGTATCTTATTACGCTGGTTCTGGATCATTTGGTTCACAATGTCCCAATATCTACACAAATATCCCTTACTATTTCCCAATCAATTCTTCAATGTAGCATAGGCAAACTCAACTCGGTTTGTTGTTGTATTCCGAAGGAATTTAACCTAATCGGTACATGTAACATTCTCCTCTTTTTCGCTCTCTTGAAATGCAAACCCGATAGAATAGGCCTTTTCAATAAAGGTAATACCAACCATCTCCAATAGTGGAAGTCTGTACTCGTTAGTCTTATATATTGAATCAATGATGAACACAATAAGAAACGTATTAAACAAATTGATGGAATGAGGACGAGTCCAAAATATATCTCTAACGATTACTCCATCCTCGCATGTTCGGTACCTGGAAGCATAACTATTATCATCCAAAAGTTTCAATAGTTATTGCATTTCATTTTTACCCCCCTAGCGCCTGGTCATATTGGTACCGAGTATCATGCATTTTCTTGATATTTGAGATATTTTTGGGTCTTTTATGTTTAAAAGTTACAAGTATGTTTTTTGGTTAAACCAAATTCAATGTTGTTGCGGTGAGAATCGTGATACCAAGCTATTGATTAACTTGAATCTTAATTCTTAAATTCACAACCGGACTTTAGTTTATCCAAAGGAAAGGTTTAAAGAAAGAAAGAACCTTTTGCGCGATGTAACAACAACGCTAAGAGATTCGGAGATCGGGGGTTGGTTATGCATAGGGTAGGTATTTCACATCCTAAACATCTGTAGTACTCTACAGGAACCTTTTGTTTATTTGCATGCTAAGTTTGGTAAATGTTTGCTATGGTTGGGATTGGGTAAAAAGGGTGTAGGTTAAAACCTAACGATAGTTTCTAAGTTTGCTCGCAAATACCTCGCGTCCTCTGCCTACGTATCCTAACTAGGATAGAATCAGAGCAATCGTAGTTCACCTTACTAAGGTTGAACAACACTTGATTATGACCAAGGTTCAGAGGGGAACAAACATAACAATGTTTGTATAGAGTTTTACAAAACTTTCTAGATCTATGTTAAACACTCAAAAGGGGAGTAAGTAATCATTGCTATGATTCTCACATAGAGTTTACAAACTCTATCCTAGGGTTCTAATTGAAGAACATTCCTAGTGTAGGTGAGTTTTCTAGACTTAAAGCAAAGTCTAATGGTTTAAATGTTCTAACTTAACTAAATTAGGATTGAAGATGACTTCACAAAGTCAAGGGAAGGGTAAATGAGCTATCCAATGACACAAAGGTCAAGGGAGAGACTTTTCCTTTGGAAGGAGAGAGGGAGAGACAACTTGGATGGGAACTAGAAAGTTCCATCACTTGGGGAAGCAGTACTTAACAAAGCAAGATTACAAATGAGCAGGATGAGATAAGATCAAGACAAGTAAGCATGCAAATTACAATGAGCATATACTTCTGATAATATCAAGGGTTAAAACCATTAGTCAATCATCTTAACAAAGATTTGGGGCATATCTTAACAAAGATTTGAAGCATGATAAAAGTAACAATCATATGAACAAATCATAATTTGAATGTAGGCATGTCATAAGTTCAAAGCATAGTAAATATGACAATAATGCTCATAGATGACAATCAAACACAATTAAATCAGTTTAAACCTCATAATTTAGGAGGAAAAAATATGAGATCATGGTGACAACCAAAGGAGAGTACTCTAGCATGTTAACTAACAAGGGAAATAAAGATCTCACAAGAAAACTCAAGCATGTTCAAAGGAAATCATCAACAAGTAAGATAACGATCTTAGTAAATGAACGTATTTCCACATAGCCAAAGGGCATTACAATTAACAAAAACATGTAATATTCCCATATCATATAAAAAATAGATATTATAACAAACAAATGCAAAAAGAATGGATAAAAAAGGATGAAAAATGAGGAAGTTATGAATATTTGAAGATTTGATGAATTATGACAATAAAACAAACAAATAAAACAAGCAAATATAAAATAAAAGGAAAGGGGCCACGCTGGGAATTGAACCCAGGCCCCTTAGCTTGCAAACTCATGGCACCAACCACTAGGCCAATTGCGCGCGTGTGACAAGGAAAGGAATAGCAAGAAGAAAAAAGAATGAAACTTGTTATTTAAATAAAATGCAAAAAAGGTGTCCCAACCAGGGATCAAACCAAGGACCAAGGACAAGATGAGTGACTTAAGGCGCATGCTTCTACCACTGGGGTAGCTATACATCCGTTGATATAGCCACCCCCATAAGTATATATGGCGTGCTTTGTGAATTTCTCTGGGCAAGCATGAAAGAGCAAGAACAAGGCAATTTGCAAAAATGCGTTTTGATGTCAACTTGTTCAATTCTTAACCATTTTTAGCAAACCTTAGATCGATCTTGGGTAGAATTGAACAAGGATCATGATGGTACAGTTGATTTTTCAAAATCATGTACACAAATAAAAATTTGATTGAACTTGCAAATGGATGTTTTGAGATGCATGATGACATTCAATTCATGTTCTGTGCACATTTGAGTGAAACAAATCACACACACAAACTTTAAATGTGTCAAAGAATGACTCTATGCTCATGGATCAATTACAAATCAAATTGTAGTGAAAATGGTTCATGAATTTCAAAAGTGGCATTAATGTGGGCATGCTGTCAAAGATGCAAGCAGGGGTTCAGTTCATTCATGCACACAGCCTACCAACTCTAAACATGTTGATGCTTACATTCATAAATTAAACAAGGCAACTTCAAGCAAGAGACAATGTGTGATGCAGCTGTGTGTTTTGAAATTCAAGATGCAACATGACATTTTTTGAAATGCAATAAGGAACTCATGACAGATTTTGAGTATATTCATGTCAAGCCAGTATCACAAACAAGTTATAAACATATACACAAATGATTCCATCCTTATGGATAAGTTGCAAATCAAACAGAAATGAGAATGGTCTAACAATTGTAATTTGACATTTTGAAATGCAAGAAAAAAAAAGTCCATGGCAGGTTTTGAGTATACTTATGTCAAACATTCATCACACACAGGTTACAAACAAGCTCTTTGATGATTTTACAACTTAAGGTTGATCACAAACTGAGTAGAGCAAAATTGGTCCAACAGTTGCAAAAGTGACATGAATATGAAATGAGATGCAAACTGTTTCTATGGTACAATATGGAAATTTCAAAATGAGCAATTTTGTGTTATGCCAATGATGCACACATACCATAAATATGCTAAATGATAATCTTATGCTAACAAAAGAGGCTTACTACTTTCAAAACAAAAACATGACATAGTGATGGCAATTATAGCTTGAACAATGCATTTTGGAATTGAAATGGTGTACCAGATGAAAACATGTCATCTAATCTATACATACACATCACAAACATGAAACTAAGTATGATCACACTCAAAATCAGGCACAAAACATCAAGGCAAAGTTTGGCATATTGGATGTTCTTTAAAAACAATTTTTGGCAAACAGATGATACAACATATGTTTATCTCAAGATCAGCTCAAACAAATTTCAATTTGCACATAAAAAATGAAATATGTACTCATGCATTAAGCTCAAAGAAAAGGGCTCAATTTCATACTGATTCACAAAGTGGTTGGTGGTTTTGAAAATGAGACATAAGTTGCAATAACAAGTTCAAAATAGTTTGAGTAGAAACAAAATCAACAATCAAAATAGCTCAAATAGAAAAACTGATAGATTCTTTGATCAATTCCAACAGACTGGTCTAGACAGCAAAAAAACATACCAACATCAAACCAAACTTGCAAATTGAGTTAAAGCTAACAAACCTACAACTGATCCTAAACAGGCTATTGACACAAATGCAAACCTAACATGATAATGCCTATATCACTCATCAATCCAAATCATTCACAGATGCAAGTTACAATCTTAGGATAACAACCCTTATGCATTAATCTCCAGGACAATTAACAAACAAGACTACTAAATCCCTACAGTGGGCAGAATAATGCTTGCTCATCAAAATCTGTAACCACATGAATCAACCCCAAACGCACTAGGCTAGGAACTTCATACACAAAAATTTAGCAGCCTTTAAAATAATAGAAACTTGAAGGCAGCAGAGGTTATCAAACCTCAAAGCATCAATTGACAATAGATCCAATATCCCAACATGTTCACCAACAGTTTATCTTTAAGGGCAATGCAGAAATGAGACCAACAGTTTTGGCAACTCAACTCATATGGATTTTAAATCTATTGAACTTCTGATAAGAATGCAAGTTTAAAGATGCATTGGTGAATATGAATTGACCATGATCAACACAAGATAATCAAAACAGTTTAATTATCAAAAGAGTCTTTGTAAAAGGCATTTCTAAATGATTAAAAATCAAGGAAAGATCTAATTTTTTATGAATCAAAATAGGACCCTCAAGTTGCCAAATTAGTGAAATGGCTAAAAATAGATTTTGGATTTAAAACAAAAAAGTCATGGCAACAACCACTTGTTAAGCACTGACCAAGTATAATATGGTTAAAAAACTTGTTAAATCACAGACCAATCCCTATCAACAATCAGATACATCAACACAAAAGGCATTGTGAATAATAGCAAATGAGATACTGCTAGAAATCAAATACACCAACAGATTCTTCAGCACATCCAAGTGAGCCCTTTCAAAAGAAGAAAAATGCATAGCCATTGAACAATTAATACCAATACACTGGCAGAACTCTTGGTGGACTAATCACTGATGAAATCCTAACAACTATGTCTTTACAAAGGCATAGTCTTTGACAGCAAGTGATGGTAATTAAGATAAAATAAAACACAAATCAAGCAAGATGGTTTTGGTCTGACAGAAACAAAGCACACACTGACCATACCTCAATTCCAAATAGAAGTTGAATCCAAATTCTAATCCTACTGTTAGTTTGGAAAATGTGAATTTCAAGGGATGTCAAATCCTAAATATGGATTGCAAGTGGTAGTGTGGAATGCAAAGATTGCTCATGCATTGAGGGAGTGAAAAATCAAAACAGGTGTAAACAGACCATGAAATTAATGCACACACATCACAAATAAGAAGATGGATGAGATCAAACTCAAAGTTTAAGCATACTTCAATCAAAACAAAATTTGGCATGTTGGTTGGAAGGTTGAAAAAATCTGTCTTAGCAAATCAGTTGTGGCAGCAGGTGATTTTCAAATCATGAGGTCTTTGATGAAACAAATATTAAACACATGTTACAAATATGCTAAAAGATGATACCAAACTCAGAAAGTGGCTGAAAACCTAATCAAGCAGAAAATGGCACTTTGCAGCTTCAAGGCATACAACCACAACACTTAAAATATGCAACCAGCCATAACTATGACAGTTGGAGAATTTGAGATCATACACAAGTTGCAAATGGATAGGACAAAGATTTAATGCACACAAACCATGTAGACAATGCTTGAAACAGAATGTGATATGTTTGGTCTCATGATGTTTTGAAGAAAGCAATAGTTGAGGCATGATAAGGCAATTTGAACACTTAAGCAAATTTTGAGCACAACAACAACATACACATACTTAAAATGGGTAAATAAATGAGTCCACAACTTCAAGTTAAGCAAAAGACACACCAAATCAAGAATAACACGTTGATTCCAATTTGACAGCAAAACATCTAAGACTTCAAGACAACAAAATGTAACAACATTCACATCTTTCAAAATCTCCACCAAGACACACATCATGAAATACACCAAATATTGACCAAAGACTTTGGATACAAGACATAGCAAGCATAAACACTTAAAAACCACTTCATAGCAATGATGGATAAGAAAGACATGAAAATAGCATAAGGTGAAAACAAGGGCCACTTTGATTCAAACATGATCAAGGGAAAGGGGAAAATCTATGAGTAATTTACAAGTTATCCTCATCTCAATTGTGATCTAAAACTAAACAAGTCTAGGGCAAGTTTCATCAATATCCCAACATTGGACCCTAAAACTACCACATGGCCAAAATCTTCACAAACAAGTTAAGCATGACATTAAAGTAAAAACTTGTAACATACTAACCACATATCATTTGCAAATGTCAATATATTAATGAAAGCAAGTATCATAACTATGAAAACTTTAAGTTCTTGACAAAGAACCACAATAGGTCAGCCATGGCATATTTCACAAAAATCAACACAAAATGACAATACATGACAATGTATGATAAATAGAGAGTTGGAATGTCACATACCTCTTGTAGACAAGTCTTGAGCAAGCTAAAAGCTTAGAAACCCAGAGGTGCTCCTTCTTTTGCAATGATATGAGACTTGCTTCCTCTTGAAGCAACCAAACCAAACTTTAGGACAGGTGGAGCTAATGGATTTCCAGCTGGTTTTTAATGCCTTAGACAATTATAATATGATGTATGGGAGGTGTATGGATGGCTAGATTAACAAGAAAAAGCTTAGACCAAGATTTGGCAAGTTTTGAGGATTGTGGTCAAACTTTCTTAGTGTGAAAGTTGACTTTTAGAAATTTGATAATTTTTGAAGGTTTAAAGGTATGGACACCTTCTATATGACATTTAAAGATTGTATGGGTGGTTCTTAGAGGTTTGGAAGGGATGGAACTGGTCTTGAGCAGAGTTTTGCTCAAGACAGTTTTTTGTGAAAATGAAGGTTTTTTTGAAGATTTTGGAATTCTTGATGAATGAGAGGAGAGTGAGAGCTGTGGTTTTATGATACTGCTCTGGTGTGTTTGAGCTCATAGAGGAGGCATCTATTTATAGGAGAAATGAGGGTGAGGGCTGATTTGGTTTTTTCCATTTTTGGAGGGAGTCTTGGAAGAAAATCTTTCCATATCTAGTGGCAGCCATCTTCACATCAAATCCAAGGCTCTATGCAAGAAAAAACCAGCTGATATGAAGGAGTGAGGTGACTTGAAATGAAGCTAGAGAGGTAGGGAGCTACAACTACCACATCATTGGGGAAAAGTTTCTCTTTCCTCCTTTTTATGATTTTTTTAATACCAACTTGCTATCAACTTGCAATGCTCATCAAACCAACTCATTTTCTGGTTTTCTCCTCATCCACACCTCATATTATCAGTTTGAATTACAATCCAAGGGCCGAGAATGGTTGATATGGTGAAAATCTGATTTTGAGAAGTTTTGACAAAGTGGTTCTAAGTGTGGCAGACCCAACTTCTATGGTGCATAACTTCCTGCTCAAACATGCTATTGAGGAGTTCTACCACAATTTGGAAAACCCTTAAGTAGCTCTACAACTTTCATGTTTTGGGAATTTCCAAATTCTTGATGGAACTAGGTTGAAACACCCTTCAAAATTCTGAAAAAATCACTTACAAGTGTTAAATAACTTAGAAATTTTCTAAGTTATTTCCCCTTCAAAAATGAATTTTGCTATAACTCCAATTGCATGCTTTTTTTTACTATGGACCACTTTGAGTCTTTTGTAGGATTTGTCAAGAGCTTTCTAATGATCTTTGAACCACTTCAATTGGATGTGTGGTTGAGGAGTTATGGTCTTGCCCCTTTCTAAATCCTAATTCCCGATTTTTGCAATTACTTCTTAACCCTTGATCCAATGGTCATGAAATTTTATGGGGAGGTGTAATATGATATGAGGAACATTTTTGATTCACACCTTGCATTCAAATTCCTTATTGTTGAAGAGTTGACTTTTCGGTCAAACGTTCGATCGATCGGTGTCTACCGAGTCGCCCGTTGGTGATCCGGACATCCTGAGGACTTGAAACTCTTTGGATGGACTTTAATAAGACATATGAGCTTAATGGAACTTGATCCCACCATTGAAATACTCTTTGAATCGAAAGTCAAACTACAGTTGACTTTTTCTGATCGAAAACCCTAATCGGGTATCTCAAATTGCATTGTTCTCAATCCCCGGGTGACCACCTCAAATTGCACTCATTCTTGGTCCAATGTATTATATTTGATCTTGTTTGAAGTTGGATCAATCCAAATCATTGATTGATCAAACCCTCGAAGTTTCGATTTTGACGGTACGGAACCCTAATTCATCTGCATCTTAACAAAGATAAACTGAAAATGGGTTAAGGTTAGTTAATCAAGTGAATATGATCCTACAATGATGATGAGGATCTAAGGGGTCAAAATTTGGGGTGCAACAGATGCCCCTATTTAAATATCTTCACTAGATGGTAATGAGAGATGACAATCCTCATAGAATCGCAGTGAAAGGTATTTAAATATAGCAAACCAGAAATTTTGTCCCTTAGATCCGATGGTATGCAAAAGGATAGATACGAATATGCCATGAATCTAAATGATGTTATATGATGCTTGAATGCTAGACAAATGCAGACACACGAGCACAGATAAAAGAACGAAAAAACGACGAGTAACCACTCACGAGGACCCAACACACTGGGGAAAGATTCCAAGCGAAATAAGCAAGATAGTTCAAACATGACTAAAGATGCTTGTTCAAGGAAATCTTTCACGCAGGGGACACACATTCCACCAGGGAAGACACATCTTCGTTGGGGAAAGGAGATACGAACCTCATTGGGGATAACCAGATGAGGAAGTCCACCGGGGAAGAAGACAATTCTTCACTGGTGAAACGAAAGAGAAGAAATGCAAACCACACTGGGGACAGAAGCCCACTAGGAAAAACTTTGTTGGGGGAACAATTCCACTGGGGAACAATTCCACTAGGGAAGCAGAACTTCACCGGGGAAAGGACGGAACGAAGACACGAATCTCACTGGGGATAACCAGGTGAGAGATTTCCTATAACGAAGAGTTCAAACGGGATCTTCAGGAAAAGGTTAGAAAACAAGACCGGACGTGCCGGGGAAACTAGTATCCACTAGTTCTCCGAGACTCGACTTGGAAAAGCAACAGCTTCAACTGGGGAGACTGGTGATGACCAGAATAGCTTCGAATGATGCTAGTTTCCACTAGACTTACTGGGGATATGGTGACGACCAAATCAATAACGGTTTCCAAGAAGTGCTAAACATTACCAGACTTCCTGGGGATATCGTGACGACCATATCAAAGTTCCAATTACAATTGGGAATTCCAACAATGTTGTTAAAACAACAGGACTCTGGCTAGGGAAGTTGGTAACAATCAACTTTCGGCACTAATAACGATTAGTTTTCAAACAATGCCAGTAACCACTGGATCTAGAGGGGACTGGTGATAACCAAATTAGGATATACCAATAACAATTGGTTCTAGATGATGCTAGTAGCAACTAGACTTAACTGGGAATTTTGGTGACGACCGAGTCCAAGGAGACCAATGACCATTGGATTTTCAAAGAGTTTGGTAACGACCAATCAAAGTGACGATAACAATCTGATTTAAGCGATGCTAATAACTATTGGACTTAGGCCAATTGGTGACAACCAAATTAGGTACACCAATAACAGCTGGTTCAGGATACTACTAGTAAACACTAGATTTTCCAAACAATGCTAGTGACCACTAGACTTAGAAAGATTGTTAATAACCGAATCAAAAAGCACTAATAACAATTGGATCTGAAGGTAATACTAGTAACCACTAGATTCAAGAAGATTGGTAATAACCGAATCAAAAGGTACCAATAACCATTGGATTTGCAGGCAATACTAGTAACGACTAGGTTTTTAATCAGATTGGTGAAAACCGAATCAAAGGGACTCCAATAACAATTGGTTTTCTTTATAACAGAATTAGTAACAACTGGGTTTGGAAAATGGTTGGTGACTACCGAATCAACGGTACCGGACGTAATTAGTTCTGAACATGTGCTAGTGACCACTAGTCTTTGTTGGTGACAACCAAATCGAAGATGAAAATTGGTAACGACCCCTTGTTTGTGTAAATTGGATATTGCTAGTCACCACTAGTTTCCCAGAGAAAAATAAGGAATCCCAGGATGTCAACTTTGAAGCGAATTTTGTAACAACAAATCAAAGATAAAGGTAATGACCAAAGGATCTCAAAGGCAACAACCAAAACCAGGAATGCAAACAAATGCGTATGCTGGCATGATGCTGTATGTAAGATGTAGACCGACCCGTAGGAACAAAGGAAAACAAAATAAAGAGAGAACTCGTCACGCTGAGTTTCAAAACACCTCAAGTCAGGCGACACTTTCTTCTTTGGTGTAGATAACGATCTTTTCTCAATAATATCTTCGTAATTCTGCAGAGAAGAAGTCTTAGCTTAAGAGCTAGAATTGCTGTCGGACACATCTAGCTTGGTCAAAGGTAACAACAACTTCCACAACTTTGAGAACTGTGTAATATCATCATATTACCTCTAGAATTTTTCAATCATCTTGTTAAATCGTGCTTCCTTTTTAAAACAAGACTTTAAGTTTTTCAAAACACTTTGCTTTCATGAAAATTCTTATTAACAAATAAGTGAAATTGCATAACAAAAACAGCGGATCATAACAATGATTTGGCCAAAAAATCTGATTTTACTGATAGACAAGAACTTTACAAAAGGCAAAGCCTTGGGAACTTTAAGTTTGAAGAATGGCAAACAGAAAAAAGGTCACAGAATCCCATAATAATCCGGTCCTTCCGACTGCCAGTTCACTTGCTTCGCTGCTTCTGACGAGAATGACAGACGTTGATCCCCTTTTTTTTTGTTTTGATGTCTTGCACAAGACTCCGCTCCGACGTCTGCCAGCTTTCACACCTTGGGCTTTCATCTTGATGAAGCACTAAAATCTCCTTTCTAGGTATTTCGTTTCAGGCGTAGTATTTTCTCACTGCGTCTGAGTTGATGGGATACTTGAGTTGTTCGCCATCCATAGTTTCGAGAATCAGAGATCCTCCAGAGAAGACAGTATTTACAATGAAGGGGCCGTCATTGTTAGGCATCCACTTGCCACGCATATCCTTTTGAGTTGGCAGGATCTTTCTAAGCATAAGCTCTCCTTCCCTATACTCTTTGGGGCGAACCTTTTTGTTGAACGCTCTGATCATCCTTTGTTGATAGATTTGAGTGTGACACATGGCCGTCATTCTTTTTTCGTCAATGAGGTTCAACGAGTCAAATCTTTCTTTTATCCATTCGTCTTAATCAAGCTTTGCTTCCGTCAAGATCTTCAAGGAAGGTATTTTGACTTCAATGGGTAGCACAGCGTCCATCCCATACACTAAGGAAAAGGGAGTTGCCCCTGTCGAAGTGCGCACCGATGTTCGGTATTCGTGTAAAGCAAATGGTAGCATCTCGTGCCAATCTTTGTAAGTTACGACCATCTTTTGTATTATCCTTTTGATGTTTTTGTTTGCAGCTTCAACTACACCATTCATCTTAGGTCTGTAAGGAGACAAATTGTGATGTTTGATCTTGAAATCGTCACAAAGTTCCTTCATCGTTTTGTTGTTCAGATTCAACCCGTTGTCAGTGATGATCTGGTTAGGGATACCATATCGGCAGACAATCTCCTTTTTGATGAAGCGAGCAACCACTTGCTTTGTCACGTTTGCATACGACGCTGCTTCCACCCATTTGGTGAAATAATCGATTGCGACAAGGATGAAGCGATGGCCGTTGGAAGCTTTTGGCTCTATGACCCTAATCATATCTATGACCCACATTGCAAAAGGCCAAGGTTATGTCATCACATTGAGAGGATGTGGAGGGACATGCACTTTATCGGCATAAACTTGACATTTATGACACTTTCGAGCGAAGAGTATGCAGTCTGTCTCCAAAGTTAACCAGAAGTAGCCTGCTCTTAAGATTTTCTTAGCCATGGCGTAGCCATTCACATGGGTGCCGAAGGTTCCTTCGTGTACTTCGGTCATTATGAGATTCACCTCATTTTCATCGATGCATCGGAGTAAGACCATGTCATGATTTCTTTTGTACAAGGTACCATTGCTGATGAAGAATTTAGATGATAACCTTCGTATTGCTCTTTTGTCAATTGTGGACGCGTCAGTGGGATACTCTTGATTTTGGAGGAAATTCTTGATATCATGAAACCATGGCTTCTCATCAGGTTCTTCGTCTATTGCCATGATGTATGCGGGTACTGTCCTTCTTTCGATGCGGATCAGAGGTGCCTCGTTGACAAACTGGACCTTCCACATTGATGCCATCATGGCTAGCGCATCGGCAATATGATTTTCTGCTCTTGGTACGTGCTTGAAGGTAATTTCATCAAAATATTCAGCCATCTCCAAGATGTGGGTCTTGTAAGGGATCAATTTTTCATCCTTGGTTTCCCATTCTCATTTGAGTTGGTATATCACCAAAGCAGAATCACCAATTACTTCCAAGATTTTGATGCGAAGATCAATGGCAGCTTCCAACCCTAAGATGCAGGCTTCATACTCGGTTATGTTGTTTGTACATGAGAAACAAAGTCGGGCTGTGACCGTAGTGTACCCTCCAGTTGGATTTTTCAGAACAGCTCCGACGCCATGTCCACTTTTGTTCGACGCTCCGTCGAACATCATTTCCCAGCGGGATCCAGGCTCGGGACCTTCTTCTGGACCAGGCTCTGGTTTTTTGCGCTGAATATACATCACATCTTCATCAAGAAAATCAAACTTGAGTGGTTGATAATCCTCCATAGGATGCTCTGCGAGGTGTTCTGACAAGACACTTCCTTTGATAGATTTTTGAGCCACATATTGGATATCGTACTCTGATAAGAGTATATGCCATCTGGCTAATCTTCCTGTTTGAGCTGGCTTTTCAAAGATGTACTTGATGGGGTCCATCTTAGAAATCAGCATTGTAGTATGACAAATCATGTATTGCCTCATACGCTTGGCGGCCCATGCTAACGCACAACAAGATTTTTCCAGGGGAGAGTAACGACTCTCGCAAATTGAACTTCTTGCTTAGATAATAGATTGCGTGCTCTTTCTTTCCTGACTCATCAGTCTGGCCCAAGACGCAGCCCATTGAATCTTCTAATACTGGCATATACATGAACAAAGGTCTTCCGGGTACCGGAGGAATCAACACTGGAGGTTCTTGTAAGTACTGCTTGATTTTCTCAAACGCGGCCTGACAGTTTTCATTCCATACCACTATTTAATCTTTTAGTAACAACTTGAAGATCGGTGTGCAGGTAGGGGTCAGATTGGAGATGAACCTGGAGATGTAATTCAGATGTCCGAGGAAGCCTCTGACTTGTTTCTCTGTTTTGGGAGCTGGCATCTCCTGGATTGCTTTAACCTTGTCGGGGTCTACTTCAATTCCTCGCTGACTAACAATGAAGCCAAGTAATTTGCCTGAGCGAACTCCGAAGGTGCATTTTGCTGGATTTAATCTCAGTTGATACTTTCGAAGTCTCTCGAACAACTTCAACAGATGATCCAAGTGGTCCTCTTCACTTTGGGATTTTGCGATCATATCATCCACGTACACTTCGATTTCCTTGTGCATCATATCATGAAAGAGTGTGACCATAACTCTCTGATACGTTGCCCCCGCGTTCTTTAAACCAAAAGGCATGACCTTATAACAATAGGTGCCCCATGGTGTGATGAAGGTTGTTTTCTCCATGTCATCTGGATCCATTTTTATCTGGTTATAACCAAAAAATCCGTCCATAAATGAGAATACTGCGAAGCTTGCAGTATTATCCACCAAAGTATCAATGTGTGGTAGAGGGAAGTCGTCCTTCGGACTCGCTTTGTTTAAATCCTTGTAGTCGACGCACATCCTGACCTTGCCATCCTTCTTCGGGACTGGTACAATGTTTGCCACCCATTCTGGATACTTGGATACCGCTAAAAAGCCAGCATCAATTTGCTTTTTGACCTCATCTCGGATTTTAAGCGCCATGTCTAGTCTCGACCTGCGAAGCTTTTGTTTGACCGGAGGACATTCTGGCTTCAGGGGGAGCTTATGCATGACAATGTCGGTATCCAACCCTGGCATATCTTGGTAGGACCAAGCAAATACGTCAACAAAATCTCTGAGGATTGTTATCAGCTTGTTCTTGATTTCTGGCCTTAATGATGCCCCGATCTTGGCTTCTCTTTTGTCTTCCTTTGACCCCAAGTTGATAACTTCAGTCTGCTATTTGTGGGGTTGGAGATAAACATCTTCGTATTCAGCCATTCTCTTTAACTCTTCTGGGACTTCTAACTCTTCGTCATTCTCTTCTTCAGCTTGAAAGACAAATGAACCGCTAGTAGAAGGAGCCGAAGGATCATAGGATTCTGTGGTTGATGGAGGTATTCTGCATGTTTTATTTTGGAACAATTAGGCACACACACACAGACATGCATATGAAGGGTTGTTTTTTTTTTTCAAAAAAGATTGCCATTTTTCTTTTAACAAAAAGAGTGAAAATGATGCACAAAACAAATAGCAAGAGTTTTAACAAAAACACTTTTTCATTAATGATTTTCAAATTTTGCAAAGTGGCCCAATACAAAATAATTCGCAGGTCTTGGGCAAGACCAAGAATTTTTAAAGAAAAACACAAAGCTAACAAGCAGAGTGAATTACTCTAAAGGTAAAAAGATGGGAACTTCCACAGCCTCCCAATTGCACAACGCTGCTCCTCCCCTAGTTATTAGATGATCCAGATTACCATCTTCATCTTCAGCAATAACGACATTGACTTGCACGCCGCCACTGGTGAATATCTCTTTCAAAGACTTCTTCTTCATGGTGCTTTCTTCTGGCTTGCCTCTGGAGTTGGTTTGTAACCCAATCCTTGTCGATCATTTTTGGCTCGAGCATTGACTTTGATGACCTCTTCCCATCCCAATGGGACTCCAGCTTTTAGTGCTGCCTTAATACTTTGAGCAGAGGTAAATGATGGCCCACGAGTTATGTCTGATTCATCAACTAGAACAGCGTGAGCTATTTTTAGTGCTTGGAAGGCCGTCTCGAGGGAATCTTCATCAGCCTCAATATACCGGAATGATGACAAGTTGCTTCACCATTAAGTCTTCTTCTCCATGGACAATGACCAACTGGTCATTCACAACAAACTTCATTTTTTGGTGGAGAGTGGAAGTGACAGCGCCAGCTGTGTGAATCCATGGTCTTCCCAATAGACAACTGTAGACCGGATTTATGTCCATCACCTGGAAGGTGACTTCGGAGACTTGTGGTCTAATTAGGATAGAAAGATCAACTTCTCCTATCACGGTTCTCCTGGATCCGTCAAATGCCTTGACTATAAAAGAAGTTGGTCTCATAATAGCACCTTGATATGCCAGCTTGGCCAAAGTCCTTTTAGGCATTACGTTAAGTGCTGATCCCGTGTCGACAAGAACTCGGGACATGGTATCTTCTTCGCATTTGACTGACACATGTAAAGCACGATTGTGCTTACGCTTTTCAGCTGTCAAATCGTTATCATCAAAGCTCAAAGTGTTGCAGGCAGTGATATTTGCTACAACGGAGTCAAATTGCCCCACTGTAATATCTTTAGTGACGTGGGCCTGTGTCAGGATTTTGAGCAATGCCTGGCGGTGTGCTGGAGAGCTTAAAAGCAAAGCCATGACCGAGATCTTGGAGGGTGTTTGGTTTAGTTGGTCCACTACCCTGTAATCACTTTGCCGAATGATTCTCAAGAATTCTTCTTCATCGTTCTTGAGGCTTTCTTTTCCTCTAACTAAAGGTTCTTTGGCGGTGGCTGCCTCTGGAACAGGCTTCTGAGGAACAGGAGTTTTCTGAACAGAAACTGCTGGTGGAGGAGTCTCATTATATGTTCGAGACTGGTAGACGCGACCACTCCGGGTCATTTTGCTTCCACTGGCAATGTTGGTCACACTTGCTGGTTTCTTTTCTTTGAAAATCCCCTCACACCATGAATAGTCTTGTTTTGGTGTTACGACTCTTGGGTGAGGCTTGGATCCTCCCCTCGGCTCAAACCTAGTCTTTCCCCTCCCGAATTTTGGGGGTGCATCATCGCGAAATACTGGCCGAACGTTCTTGTAGTTTTTGTTACTGTTATCATCTCTGAATACGGCTCTTTTGTTGGGCTCTCCTAGTATGTTAAACACAGGTTCGATGACCGCCACATCTTCTTCCTTTTTCCGATGAGTGATTTCTATCATTCCCTGTTCAATCATAGCTTGAATGTCCTTTTTCACAGTGTCACAACCCTCAGGATTCAGCATACATTCTTTGCAATCTTCGTGAGATGTCTTGAGTGACCATGCCTGAGCGAGGCGTTTGTGTAGGTCTGCTAATGGCACTTTGATCTCACCAACAGTAGTAACTTTCTTGTCTTCTGATCCCTCCCCTTCTTCAGTAATGGCGTTGACTCCACCATGATTTGGAAGAGGGTTGCTCTTTACATTGGGGTGATTATCTTCGAAGGATAGAATTTTTTTTCCAATTAGTTCACGAACTAGATGCTGGAGGGCGAAGCAACCTTCGAGATCGTGGCCTGGAGCATTCTCGTGAAATGGGCAGTGAGCATTTGCGTCGTAATAGAACGGAAGTGGATTAGGTGGAGCACCTAATTTTCTTGTTTTAACCAACCCTCTTTCTATTAGCATGGGAAACAGGTCGGTGTAACTCATTGGAATAGGTTGTATCTTTGGCCTATTTGCTTGATAATTTGCCCTCGGAGCCCTGTTCTGCGGCTGTTGACCTTGCGGCTGCTGGTATTGTTGCTGATTATTGGCGCGATAATGTTGCTGATTGCCAGGCTGATACTGGTGTTGATTGCTGGATGCCCCAGGTTGGGGACCATGCTGTGATGAAGGTTGAAAAACCGGGGTCACTGCCGCCACATATGATGGTTGGTACTATTGGTGGTGGCTTCGTGAGCTTTGTGCTTTCTTTCCATATGTGATTGCACTCACCTCTCCCTCTTTCTTTTTGTGGAAAGTGCTGGCGCTTGAGGTAATATTTGGAGTGGTCACCTTTCTACTCTTTAAACCTGCTTCCACCTTGACTCCCACTGCCACAATATCAGAGAATTTTGTTGTAACACTGCTGATCAAACGTTCGTAGAATTCTGGCTGAACTGTATCCACAAACCAATCTGCCAACTCTTTTTCAGTAAGGGGAGGCTCTACTTGTGCTGCAGTTCCTCGCCATCTTTGCGCATACTCCTTAAAGGTTTCAGTATTTTTCTGCGTCATGCTGAGAAGCTGACGACGGTCGGGAGCTAGGTCCATGTTGTACTTGTACTGTTGAATAAAAGCATCTGAAAGGTCTTGGAAACTGTGGATTTTAGCTTGATCTAAACCGAGATACCACTTAGCCGAAGCCCCTTTAAGACTATCTTGGAAACAGTGTACTAACAGTTTATCATTTTCAATATGCGGAGCCATCCGCCTACAGTACATGATTAGGTGCACTTTAGGACAAGTGGTCCCCTCATATTTGTCGAAGATTGGCATTTTAAATTTCTGAGGAAACACCAATCCAGATACCAGACATAGATCCTTGGCATCAGATCCAAAGACATGATTTCCTTCAATGGCCCTCATCCTTTTGGCCATGATGTCCATCTCCACTCTTAATTTTTCGTGTTTTTCGTCCTCAACTTCAGATCCATCGGGTATATCAAAGATTGGCCATTGATTGGCGAAAACTGGTCGTACTGTGGTAGGCCCACCTGCTTGAGTGAAAATAGGGTTTCTGATTGTTGAGTCGAATAGGGGATTGAGACTTGAAGACTGTATGTTGTTGAAAGGTGGCATAAAATCCCTGGACATGCCGTAGGGAAACTCTGCTGAAGTAACAGGAGCTACTGTGACATTAGCCGCTGTTGTGGCAACTTCGGAGATCACTGTAGGTTGCGTATCCATTTTTGCTTTGATTATGTTGAGGACTTCCATGATCTAGCTGACGTCCCCTTTGATACCTTCAATGTCATTATCCATTTGATCGAACCTTTGGTCGTTATTTGCCATCTTCTTTTGAGCTTGAGACCGTGTGTTATATCTGTGGGTACTCAGCGTGACTCCTTATCTCCTTCTGAACAAGAACAAAGGATGTGCTGCGGAACCCAAATGCAGGACTGATGCAGGATGACATGTGAATGCAAATGCAAATGTGGATGCATAAACCATTCAAGGAAACTCAATTTTTTTTTTTGGTTTACAAACAAAAAGTTAGAACAACATGTAACGACATACTTAAAAAGCGTTTTTTCATTTGATAGCTGGAAATCTATTACAATAGAGTGGCCCTTGCTAAAAAGCAAGACCTTTCTTACAAGGAAAATGAAAGTAAATGTAACAAACAAGATTTCAATCCTTTTTTAGGGAAAGCAGGGAAATGGTGAAACAAAGATCAATCTAACTAGATGATCCTTCTCCTTCTTGGACTCTGACATGAACTTGGTCCTGGCGGATAATCTCCCACAGGTCTTCGTTTTCTCTTTGCGCCTTGATCAAAACATATCTTAGCTCTTCTCTAGTTGTGGGGACCTCAGGCTCCATGGTTATCTTATAGTCATGAGTGTAGAACATGTTTAAGGCAATTTCTTTTGACCATAGCAGGTACCCCCTGGTGGTTAAACAACTTGCATTCTCCATTGGAGTTAGGCCTAAGAGGTGTGGATCTCTTTGAGCGTATTGAGCATTTTCTTCTAGTTCTTGGTTGCGACCTGTCTCACAGAAGTAAGGCCTCAATAGTTCTGGTTCGGGCTTTGGTCCGATAGGATACCCATGTTGACGCCGAGAGAGAATAGGATTATAGGTGATCACCCCTTCTATCCCAATGAGAGGCACGTTGGGGAAATTTCCGTAGCTAGGAATCATGACTTGGTCACCGATGCTGGTGTCATACCATGTGATGTCATGGTGTTTGAGAGTGACGAGTTTAGAAACCCATGCGCTTTTGGTAGGAAGCCTCCAAAGGATATGAGTCCTTGGCAGATGAGAAGTAAACCATCGGTCGAGTAGTGCAAGACAGCATGAGAATTACCCACAATCATACAAGATGAAACGGTGGATGACCACATAAGTGTCAACCAGTATTGTGTTGACCGGATTTTTAATGATGAAGAGGCGGATCGCCTCTTTGTTGATGAAGTCGTAACTGCTTGGAAAAAGATACAGTCCATATATTAATAATGCCAGAATCGCCTCAAAAATGCCTAGGTTTCTGCTTTCATAATGATACTCAGCCATCTCCATTAGAGGTCTGGCATCCATTCCGTACCACCCTCCTTTCACTCTCATTGGTGGTAAGTCTTCCAGCTTGATATGCAGGGCTTTAGCTAAGTCCCTCTTCTTTGGTTTTCCATAAGGGAGCGTAAAAGTCCATGGAATCTTTAAGTAAGTAGTATACTCCTCGAGGGTCGGGAGTAACTGAAAGTCTGGAAACACAAAGTAGTGGTAAGTTGTATCATAGAATTCAACCAAGGCTCGCAACATGGGCTCGTTGATCGGAGCACTTATCAATGGCAACAGGTCCCCATATTTGACTATGAAAGCAACAGGATTTCGGACAAGTCTCGTTAACATCCTTAGACGGCCCAACCTCAGATCTGGAACCCGAAGCATGTCTCTTCTTACCACGTTGTTGTCTGCAAAGAAAAAAAATGAATTTCCTTGAATGGTTAGAAGAAGTGCAAATGCAAATGATGTCATGGAACTCAGATATTTTCGAACATCAGAAGTCGCCATTTCATTGATTAACAAAACAGATTACAAAACATTGTTTCCCCTTACAAGAGTTTTAAACAACAGCTAAATGAATCCTATCAAGGTTCCCCTAGTAGCCTTAAATTGAGCTTCTCGATCTTTCTTTCCATTTGAGTCTTCTCAAAGATGAGTCTGTCCACAATTATCTTCCATGGATTAGACTGAGGCTCGTAAGGTTCTTCTAGTGCTTTCCTCTTCTTACAAGAGAGGATTTCTTCATCTTTCAACTGGAGTTGCCTCTGGAGCTCCGCATTTTCTTCGACGACTATTTGATACTTGCGCTTCCAAGCTTCTTCAGTTTGTTGTGCTTTAACCAAAGCAATTTTCAACTTTTCTTCTTCAGACATGAAGACCAACGGGCGTTCTTCCTTCAAGACCATATGCTCTTGCTTAGGATAAGGCATCCTTAGTGTGATGGATCTTTTTCGAACCCATTGGAGGTAAGGTTCCAAAGAGGCACAGTTGAGTCTTCCAAGATCCTTCTTCCCTTTCTTGTGTAGATGCTTCCAAGCCTCTAGAATCTTCCCTTTTAGTCCTTGACCATCTTCTCCCTCTTTGGAGAAAATATTTTCCACTTGAACACTATTGGGTTTGTCCTTTAGAGGGTATCCCAATTGTCAGCGGGCGAGTATTGGATTGTAGTTGATACCTCCATTAATGATGAGAAGAGGTACATTGCCGAATTCCCCACAATTGTCAATAATCATTGTCCCATCATAATCACGACTATACCAATCAATATCGGAGTGGGTAAGAGCCATGATCTTTTGCGACCACCATCCTTTCTTTGGATCCCAAAAAGCGTTGGCTTTGGGCAAGTGTGAAGTGAACCATTTGTACAATAAAGGAGCGCAACAAGTGATCATTCCTCCATTGTGAAAGTTCCTCAGATGAACAGAATGGTATGTGTCTGCTAACAAGGTAGGCACAAGATTCTTCTTCAAGAAAATTTTGATGGCATTGAGGTCCACAAAATTTTCGAAGCTTGGAAACAAGAAGATACCATAGATGAGTAAGGCAAGAATAGCCTCGAATGCATCCATGCTTAAATGATCCGCATAATACTGAGCTTTTTCAACTAAGAATTCCGCTTTTAACCCAAAGACTCCTCCTTTTGTAATCAGATTCTTTTTTATATCAACCACTCCCAAACGTGTAGCTTTGGCAATATCTTGCTCTTTAGGGTCCTTCTCCACCATTGGAAAAGGAGAATATTCAAGAATGGGCAATCCAATTAACTGAGAATACTCTTCTAGTGTGGGCACTAGCTGATAATCGGGGAATGTGAAACAGTGGTAGAGCGGATCATAAAACTGGAGAAGAGTAGAAAGAAGTCCACTATCCATCTTTATCTTCAAGAGTAGCAAGAGCTTCCCATATCGACTTTGAAATCCCTCTGGATCTGTCACTAAGGTGCTCAACTTTTTCAAGTCATCTAGGTTAAAACCCTTGTAAGTGTACTTCAAAGTTTTCTTTCTTTCACTGTTCATGACGACCTCTGATGTTTACAAACAACAAAGTCTGAGTTCCATGAAACCATATGATGATGATATGATGATATGAGGATATGAATGCAAGATGCACAAACACAAGCAAATGCATATGCACACAACACAAACTTAGGGTTAAGGACAAGCATGAGTCTAAAGGTTTACCCATCCCCAAAGATTTGTACTATGGATTGATTGTACCTGCCGAACGGGTTCTACAAAGTTCCCAGAGTCATCAACCCATCTTTCGGATATTATCAACTTCCCAAATCACTTGGTAATCGATAATATTCTCAAGAGAATCTCGTCTGAGTGTAGTATCGCGTATCAACTATTTCGGAAATACTTCCTTATAGTCATTGCACTACGTCCTAGTAAGGCCAAAGTGGGGTAAAAAGGTAAATAAAGTCCACAGTGTCATGGGCTCCTTAGTTGAAAGTAGCATTGTTTTCACGAATACTCGATCAACAATACTAAACTTTCAAGAGGGCCTACACTGAGCGGTGGTTTCTTAAGTTAGCTTGGTCGGGAATCAACTCCCTATAAGCCTTCTTGAATATACCACCATCCTATCATAAGTGCACTCAAGTCCGGGTATAGGACCGTCTCACCACTCAAGTCATCCAACATCCAACAATCAAACAAATATTTTGACAAATATACATGTTAAGCAAATATTTACAAATATAGCATGCAATTAAACAAAATAGGCTAAACCCTCAAGTTAAGTAAGTCTCCCCAGTGAAGTCGCCATTTCTGTTGCGGTGAGAATCGTGATACCAAGCTATTGATTAACTTGAATCTTAATTCTTAAATTCACAACCAGACTTTAATTTATCCAAAGGAAATGTTTAAAGAAAGAAAGAACCTTTTGCGCGATGTAACAACAACGCTAAGAGATTCGGGGATCGGGGGTTGGTTATGCATAGGGTAGGTATTTCACATCCTAAACATCTGTAGTACTCTATAGGAACCTTTTGTTTGTTTGCATGCTAAGATTGGTAAATGTTTTCTATGGTTGGGATTGGGTAAAAAGGCTGTAGGTTAAAACCTAAACATAGTTTCTAAGTTTGCTCGCAAAGACCTCGCGTCCTCTGCCTATGTATCCTAACTAGGATAGAATCAGAGCAATCATAGTTCACCTTACTAGGGTTGAAGAACACTTGATTATGACCAAGGTTCAGAGGGGAACAAACATAACAATGTTTGTATAGAGTTTTACAAAAATCTCTAGATCTATGTTAAACACTCAAAAGGGGAGTAAGTAATCATTGCTATGATTCTCACATAGAGTTTACAAACTCTATCCTAGGGTTCTAATTGAAGAACATTCCTAGTGTAGGTGAGGTTTCTAGACTTAAAGCAAAGTCTAATGGTTTAAATGTTCTAACTTAACTAAATTAGGATTGAAGATGACTTCACAAAGTCAAGGGAGGGGTAAATGAGCTATCCAATGACACAAAGGTCAAGGGAGAGACTTTTCCTTTGGAAGGAGAGAGGGAGAAACAACTTGGATGGGAACTAGAAAGTTCCATCACTTGGGGAAGCAGTACTTAACAAAGCAAGATTACAAATGAGCAGGATGAGATAAGATCAAGACAAGTAAGCATGCAAATTACAATGAGCATATACTTCTGATAATATCAAGGGTTACAACCATTAGTTAATCATCTTAACAAAGATTTGGGGCATATCTTAACAAAGATTTGAAGCATGATAAAAGTAACAATCATATGAACAAATCACAATTTGAATGTAGGCATGTCATAAGTTCAAAGCATAGTAAATATGACAACAATGTTCATAGATGACAATCAAACACAATTAAATCAGTTTAAACCTCATAATTTAGGAGGAAAAAAATATGAGATCATGGTGACAACCAAAGGAGAGTACTCTAGCATGTTAACTAACAAGGGAAATAAAGATCTCACAAGAAAAATCAAGCTTGTTCAAAGGAAATCATCAACAAGTAAGATAACGATCTTAGTAAATGAACGCATTTCTACATAGCCAAAGGGCATCACAATTAACAAAAAAATGTAATATTCCCATATCATATAAAAAATAGACATTATAACAAACAAATGCAAAAAGAATGGATCAAAAAGGGTGAAAAATGAGGAAGTTATGAATATTTGAAGATTTGATGAATAATGACAATAAAACAAACAAATAAAACAAGCAAATATGAAATAAAAGGAAAGGGGCCACGCTGGGAATTGAACCCAGGCCCCTTAGCTTGCAAACTCATGGCACCAACCACTAGGCCAATTGCGCGCGTGTGTCAAGGAAAGGAATAACAAGAAGAAAAAAGAATGAAACTTGTTATTTAAATAAAATGCAAAAAAGGTGTCCCAACCAGGGATCGAACCAAAGACCAAGGACAAGATGAGTGACTTAAGGCGCATGCTTCTACCACTGGGGTGGCTATACATCCGTTGATATAGCCACCCCAATAAGTATATATGGCGTGCTTTGTGAATTTCTCTGGGCAAGCATGAAAGAGCAAGAACAAGGCAATTTGCAAAAATGCGTTTTGATGTCAACTTGTTCAATTCTTAACCATTTTTAGCAAACCTTAGACCGATCTTGGGTAGAATTGAACAAGGATCATGATGGTACAGTTGATTTTTCAAAATCATGTACACAAATAAAAATTCGATTGAACTTGCAAATGGATGTTTTGAGATGCATGATGACATTCAATTCATGTTCTGTGCACATTTGAGTGAAACAAATCACACACACAAACTTTAAATGTGTCAAACAATGACTCTATGCTCATGGATCAATTACAAATCAAACTGTAGTGAAAATGGTTCATGAATTTCAAAAGTGGCATTAATGTGGGCATGCTGTCAAAGATGCAAGCAGGGGTTCAGTTCATTCATGCACACAGCCTACCAACTCTAAACATGTTGATGCTTACATTCATAAATTAAACAAGGCAACTTCAAGCAAGAGACAATGTGTGATGCAGCTGTGTGTTTTGAAATTCAAGATGCAACATGATAACACAAAATCATATAGATATTTTCATGCATAATTCAACTAAAGTCTAACCGTTTTCGATCCGATTTCGGGTTATTTCCGTGTATTTGTCTGATGTTTTTGCAGGTATTCAACGATCACGTCTAAACAAGGCAACATGAAGAAAAGAAGCAATCCCAGATGAAATATGGACGAAAAAGGAGTGAAAACACAATGAAAAGCGCAGCAGACTGTTTTTGCTGATGTGACGACCGTCACAGATGCATGACGACCGTCACACCTTGTGACGACCGTCATGCAGGCAAAAACGCCCCACTCAGATTACACGTCAAAAGAGCAGTTCCAATTACCATTAAGTGGTCCACTACTCCCTAAATTATCTGCCTCAAGGTCCATCATCCTCAGAGATAACCGTTGGGATTCCACTTCTATAAAAAGGGAAGCAGGGGACTTCAAAAAGGGAGCTGCATTCATACCACGAAGTGCTGCCGAATTTAATTTCCAGAGCAAATTTACTTTCCAGTTTTTATTTGTATTCCTTTCTTTTATTTCCCTTTTCAATTCCTCATTTCCATTTCCGCTCTTCTGTAATACCTATTGCACTGTACGATCAATTTGGAACTAAAGATCAGAATCCTGCCAACATCTGTGGAGGATCTGCCCAAAGGCCAATTGGCATTATTTACAGGTTTTCATTTTGATCGACTTCTGTTTTATTATAATGCAATTTATTATTTATTATTATTATTTATGTTTTGTTTTTCCCAATTCCATGTCTAGCTAAACTTAGGTAATCGACATATAGTAATAATTCGAATGGGATTTGATAACTCTTGTTTGAAAACTTTCTTTTCACAAAAATAACCTATGGTCTAAGTGTTTAAAATTGATTCACGAAATAAACTTCGTCGCGAAAGCGAGAACTTATTTAAAAGTAGTTTTGCCACGAAAGTGGGAGATTAATTAAGATACGAACCAACAAGCGAAAGCTGCGGTAAGGTCAGATAGTAAACGCTAGGCATTTGTTTTAATAACAGCGAAAGCACTTTAAAACGAATTAGAACTTAGAGATTTCCAAAAAATAGTTTTAACCCCGAACGGGATACGAAAGTGTACGTTTGGCCCTTAGGATTATGATTAACGTCAATAACCATCGTGAGGCGAGAGTCTTCAAATCTCCATTTTCTGCTTAAATAAACTATGAAAACTATTTCATACACCAGTAACTTATCAAATCCCTGAAGAACACAATTACTACGTATCGATTCAATTAATTAAAATCTAAATAGTAATCTTAGTTCCCTCTTTTAGTGACAATCTTATTCCCTTAAAACATATTCTACCTAGCTAAACATAGTAACTCCCGAGAACACTAGTTTGATTACGAGTCCCTGTGGGATCGATATCTTTTATTACTACGCGATAGACTGTGCACTTGCAGTTAGTTGTATTAGACATAGAAAGTCGCGATCAAGTTTTTGGCGCCGTTGCCGGGGACCCGTTTAGTCAATAGTGTAACCTTCTGTTACGCCGTATAGACTAGGTAAACAATTTTCATTTTTCCTTTACTAGTGCTGTCGATTGTATGCCAAGTGATCGCTCATAAAGCGATATCTTGAAACCTTCAGTCGCAGAACTAGAACGCTTCTTACATCTAAGAAGCCGAATCATTGAGTACCAACTCAAACATAACATTCCCGATCCTCTCACTCCCATTCCCAAATCCGAAGAAGAACCGACGATGGCTGAAGGACCTCCGAACAAACCGCTGAAGGCATACGCTACACCATCTCAGATAGAGCCTAGAAGTAGCATTGCTGCCCCAGCTATTACCCGAAATGATTTTGAGCTGAAACCATCATTGCTGTCGGCTGTACAACAAAACCAATTCTCAGGAAACGCAACTGAGGATCCGAACGAACATCTAACGAAGTTTGTACAATACGCAGACACAGTGAAAGCAAATGGAGTAACTCCAGACGCGATAAGACTTCGTCTTTTCCCATTCTCTCTTAGAGACAGAGCATGGACATGGTTACAATCGTTACCATCCAACTCCGTTACGACGTGGGAGCAATTGAAGAACGTCTTCTTGGCGAGATATTTTCCACCAAGCAAAACTGCTATGCTTAGAGCTCAAATCAACGGATTTCGACAGAAAGATACTGAATCTCTCTACGAAGCATGGGAACGATTCAAAGATATGATGAGAACATGTCCTCACCACGGTCTAGAAGACTGGGTGACAATCCATACTTTCTATAATGGGCTTCTATACAATACTAGATTGACAATAGACGCTGCCGCGGGCGGTGCACTTATGGATAAACCATATGATGAAGCCTATCAATTAATAGAAAACATGTCACAAAACCATTGCTAATGGGGAGGTGAACGCACTCCAAATGAGAAAACCACAGCGAAAGGTGGGATGTACGAAATCAGCAGCCTTGAAAAGTTCAATGCTAAAGTAGATGCTCAAGCATAAAAGATCGATAGTCTGACCGTTAACCCCACTGCAACTGTCGCTGCAGTAACTCCAAATTGCGAGTTATGCGGAAGCACCACTCATAATGCACCCGAATGCCCATTGCTAGCCGGAATCCCGCCAGACCAGGTAAATTATGCTCAAGGAAATCCCTACGCAAATACCTACAACCCAGGTTGGCGAAATCATCCAAACTTTTCTTACAAAAGCGAAAATGCATTGCAAATG
Organism: Lathyrus sativus; assembly: GCA_963859935.3. Classification (NCBI taxonomy): domain Eukaryota; kingdom Viridiplantae; phylum Streptophyta; class Magnoliopsida; order Fabales; family Fabaceae; genus Lathyrus; species Lathyrus sativus. Next base: position 663,085,505 of record OZ012739.1, read on the forward strand.
CCTACTGCTCCGCAAGGATATCAAAAACCAGCTGCTCAGAATGCACCTAGGAAATCAAACCTCGAATTGATGATGGAAAAGTTCATAGCTACTCAAGCTCAGACGAACAAAGAGTTCCTGAATCAAAACATACACACTAGCGAGCAAATTAAACAGTTGACAGGAAAAGTAGACGCTTTAGCCACCCACAACAAAATGTTAGAAACTCAGATATCACAAGTGGCTCAACAGCAAGCATCTGCTGCCGCACCTGCTGGCACATTTCCTGGACAACCCGAACAGAATCCCAAAGGCCAAGCAAATGCTGTGATACTAAGAAGTGGAAAAGAATTGGACGAACCGATCGATCCGAGGACTGAAAACTCAGCCATGCAACAGAAACCAACTGAACAAGCAGAAAAGGGATCTGAGTTAGAGAAGAAGGAGGACAACGAGAAGGAGGATACCGCAAGTGAAAAAACTCAAGCACCTCCAGCGCCATATAAACCACCTATTCCTTATCCGTAAAGGCTAATAAACTCTAAAACTTCAAGACAGTTTAAGAAATTTGTGGAGCTCCTTAAACAGCTGAATATTACTATTCCTTTTACAGAAGCGATAACTCAAATGCCGTCATACGCCAAATTTCTCAAAGAGATCCTGTCGAATAAGAGAAAGATCGAGGATAACGAAACAGTTACACTTACGGCAGAGTGTAGCGCTATTATTCAGAACCGCATGCCTCCTAAATTAAAAGACCCAGGTAGTTTCTCCATACCCTGCGTCATAGGAAAGTTCGTAATAGACAAAGCTCTATGCAATTTAGGAGTCAGTATCAGTGTTATGCCCTTATCTATATGCAAAAAGCTGAATATGGGAGACCTCAGGCCAACCAAAATGTCCGTACAATTAGCCGACAGATCAGTAAAATACCCCGTCGAAATACTGGAAAACGTTCCAGTACGCATAGGACAATTCTACATCCCAACCGACTTCATAATCATGGACATCAAGGAGGACACTGTAACCCCAATTATCCTAGGAAGACCATTCCTAGCTACAGCCGGAGCGATTATAGACGTAAAGAAAGGAAGGCTAACATTCGAAGTAGGAGAAGAAAAGATAGAGTTCATTCTCACCAAGTTCTTACAAGCACCAGCAATAGACGATACCTGCTATTTAGTAGACGAAATTGACGAATGCATAAGAGAACTTGAAAATGAAGAGACCACGTATTCAGAAATAATAAAGATTCAAATACCCGACATTTCTGAAGACGACAATTGGCGTAAACCGTATAAGGACAACAGCCTAAGCGAAAGCTTAGCACTGACCCCAAACCATATGCCAGGTCCAAAGAACCCATCTTTAGAACTTAAAACACTACCCAAAAACCTCAGATATGAATTTCTAGACGATGAACTAAAAAAACCAGTGATAGTCAACGCCGACTTAGGACAACCAGAAACTAAAAAGTTATTAGAAGTCCTAAAGAAGTACCCCACCGCGTTAGGCTATAACATAAGCGATTTAAAAGGTATAAGCCCTTCAATCTGTATGCATCGAATTACAATAGAGGAAGACTCTAAAACCTCTCGAGAGCATCAGAGAAGACTAAACCCCATCCTGAGCACTTTAGTCAGAGATGAAGTAAAGAAATTACTAGATGCAGGAATCATCTATCCGATCTCCGATAGTGAATGGGTTAGCCCAGTTCATGTCGTACCAAAGAAAGGAGGAGTCACAGTAGTTAAAAATGAAAAAGGAGAATCAATAACAAAAAGAGTCGTGACTGGAAGTAGGATGTGTATTGATTATAGGAAGCTTAACAAGGCTACGCGCAAAGATCACTTCCCGTTACCCTTCATAGACCAAATGTTGGAAAGACTAGCCAAACATTCATATTTCTGCTATCTATATGGTTACTCAGGATTCTTCCAAATTCCCATCCATCCTGATGACCAAGAAAAGACTACATTCACCTGTCCTTACGGTACTTTTGCTTACCGCCGAATGCCGTTCGGACTCTGTAACGCTCCAGCAACCTTCCAAAGATGCATGATGGCAATCTTCGCAGATTTCATAGACGACATTATGGAAGTGTTTATGGACGATTTCTCGGTATGTGGACAAAGCTTCGAAGGATGCTTACAAAACTTAGAAATGGTACTAGAACGTTGCGTAAAAGTAAACCTCGTCCTAAATTGGGAGAAATGCCATTTTATGGTCCGACAAGGAATAGTTCTAGGACACGTCATATCAGATAGAGGGATTGAGGTAGATAAAGCTAAAATAGAGATTATAAAAGATCTCCAACCTCCAAAATCCGTACGAGAAATACGGAGTTTTCTAGGACATGCCGGTTTCTACAGAAGATTTATAAAAGATTTCTCGAAAATCACAAAACCTTTGATCGGCCTGTTAATGAAAGATGCTGAGTTCGTCTTCGACGACGACTGTTTAAAAGCATTCGAAACATTGAAATCAGCCCTTATCACCGCACCAATCATGCAACCACCAGATTGGAGACTACCGTTTGAAATCATGTGCGACGCGAGTGATTACGCTGTAGGCGCAGTTCTAGGACAAAGGAAGGACAAGAAACTCCATGCTATCTACTACGCCAGTAGAACCTTAGATCCTGCCCAAATGAACTACGCTACCACAGAAAAGGAACTTCTAGCAGTTATATTTGCGCTTGACAAATTCCGTTCTTACCTAGTAGGAGCAAAAATTATAATATACACAGACCACGCTGCCATAAGGTACCTAATAAGCAAAAAGGATGCCAAACCAAGACTATTGAGATGGATCCTGTTATTACAAGAGTTTGACTTAGAAATCAAAGATAAGAAAGGAACCGAGAACGTTGTTGCGGATCACTTATCCCGAATAGAAGGCATCAGACACGAACCAGTACCGATAAATGACGATTTCCCGTACGAACGTCTGATAGCCAAATTAGAAAGTGACATACCCAACTCAATCTCGGAAGATCCAGAATTCGAAAAATCCGTAGAAGCCGTCTATGCCCAAGTCACATTACCTTGGTATGCTGACATCGTTAATTACCTCGCTGCGGGCGTGCTTCCACTGGATCTTACTTATCAGCAAAAGAAGAAATTCTTCCACGATCTGAAACACTATTGTTGGGACGAACCCCTACTCTTCAAGAGAGGGGCCGACAACATATACCGTCGCTGTGTCCCAGAGGAAGAAATAGAAAATATTATTTCCCAATGCCACTCAGCACCATATGGTGGTCATGCTAGTACGTCCAAGACGTGCGCTAAGATTCTACAAGCCGGCCTATTATGGCCTAATCTCTGGAAAGACGTTCACATCGCTGTGCAAAAGTGCGATAGATGCCAACGAACTGGCAACATCTCACGACGCGATAAAATGCCTCAAAAAGGAATCTTAGAGGTAGAAATCTTCGACGTTTGGGGAATAGATTTCATGGGACCTTTCCCTCCTTCTTTTGGTAATAATTACATACTCGTCGCTGTCGATTACGTGTCTAAATGGATAGAAGCCATAGCTGCTCCAACAAACGACGCACGAGTAGTAATCAAACTCTTCAAGAACACAATCTTTCCTAGATTCGGTGTACCCAGACTCGTCATTAGTGACGAAGGATCTCACTTCATATCACGAATATTCGATAAACTTCTTTCTAGATATGGAGTCAGGCACCGAGTAGCTACACCTTATCATCCGCAAACTAGCGGACAAGTAGAGGTCTCAAACAGAGAAATAAAACAGATCTTGGAAAAGACTGTCGCTACCTCGAGAAAAGATTGGTCATCAAAGCTACAAGAAGCTTTATGGGCTTACAAGACCGCATTTAAGACACCAATAGGTACTACCCCCTATAAATTAGTTTACGGTAAATCCTGCCATCTCCCTGTAGAGTTAGAGCACAAGGCCTTTTGGGCCATTAAGACACTCAACTTCAACTACACCGAGGCAGGAGAAAAGCGAATCTTGAACTTACACGAGTTGGAAGAACTTTGATTAGACGCTTACGAAAATGCCCGTATCTACAAAGAACGAACTAAAAAGTGGCATGATAAACGTTCAATCAGGAAACAATTCAGTGTGGGAGACATCGTATTGCTCTTCAATTCACGATTAAAACTCTTCCCAGGAAAACTAAAATCTAGGTGGTCTGGACCCTATGAAGTGACTAAAGTACTTCAGAGTGGAGCTGTCGAAATTACCGATACGACGAATGCACCATTCATCGTAAACGGGCAACGTCTAAAACATTACAATAAGAACGACAATAGTCCTCAAGTCAGCAATATAACATTGCTTGAGCTTCCAGCTCAGACACCCGAATAGCTTCTCACCAAGCTATCGTCAGGCTTTAGACGTTAAAAACAGCGCTTACTGGGAGGCAACCCAAATTTCCCTCGTCATTGCATTTCATTTTTCCTTAAAATTCTACTTTGAAAAATCCAACAAAAATCCTAAAATTACTACTACTTTCTACTTTCGTTCATTTTCGTACTTTTATTCTTATTTTATTTTTTCTCTTTTGCCTTTTGTTTCTACCACTTTTCGTTTCTAAAAATCCTGACTTCAATTTCTTGTTTTAAATTTTTCAGGATTTTTAAAGCCTTCAAAACATTCCTTCTGTTTTCTCCGAATTACATGCGAATATGGCCGAGTACGATTTCACAAAGGTTCACTTCAGAGGACTCGCTCAAAAGGCAAGATTTGCAGCACTAACCGAAAGAGAATTCGCCTTAACGCTGTATTATGATAAGGCTACTATGGATAAACTAGGAATCACAGATAGCATTCAATACCTGTTCAATCAACTGGGTTGGGAGAACACTGCTCTGAAAACACGCTTCGCTACCTACAAGGATCTTACCTACGAATTCCTTAGTTCCTTCAGATATACACCCAACTATGGTTTTGGATCCAGCACAGAGTTGATTACCTTCCGATTGTTTGGAATGGACCAAACCCACAGCAGGATGTCACTAGCTAACCTCCTAGGATTCCCTAGCGGACCGCATGTGTTCATCAGTGCAGAAGATGACGATATTGATTTGCAACTCGATCACTTCTGGGGTAGAATCATAGGCGACTATCACCCTGAACCAGACAAAATGTACAATGATGACATTCATAACCCCGCCTTCAGATACTTCCATAAGATACTAGCTCACACCTTGTTTGGAAAAGAAGAAAATATTACTACAGTGTCTAAGGAAGAGTTATTCATCATGTTCTGTGCTTCTCAGGGACGGACAGTAAGCGCAGTGCCTTTCATGATGAGATCCTTCAAACGCCTCACGCTGGAACCTCATACACCTATTCTTATAGGAGGACTAGTAACAATGATTGCCCACGATCTTGGCCTTAGATTCCATTTAAATGCCAACACTCGTTTTGGTACCATCAGACCCATGAACATACAATTCTGCTTTAACAGGCGCATCTTAGGGACTATGGGACCTGGACCGTATGAGTATCTTATTAACGAAAAACCAGTACAGCTATTCACACTGCCTGATCATCTGATGACAAGCATCCACAACAAGGATAACTGGCTCTACAAATTGGATGAGCCTATGGGACCTCCTTCACCACAGTCAACACCCCAGAACTATATGTATGACAGTGACCACATCTCTGAGGCACACGACTATATGTACTATGAGGACGCTGCATCTGAAACTGAAGTAGACCCTATGACTCCTCCACACTACAATACTTATCCTGAGCCTATCCCTGAGGAAACCACCGACAAAATGGATGCCGTGTTACTCAGATTGGACGACGTTGATAAAGCTCTGACTAATGTAAAAGCTGATATCGCAGGCATGCACAGCGAACTGGTAGGCTTCATGGATCTAGTCTGCGACCAACTCGATTACTATTCACAGAAATTCGATGAGTTGAAGGCACGAAAAGATTAGTTATTAGCTCGTAGCAGTAGTTTCAGTTTAGTCTAGTCTATTTTAGTTTAATTTAATCATATGGATTTTTCGCTTTGTTCGTTTTCTTTATGTATTACATACAATTGTTTCAATTTTATGTTATTTCAATTCTAGTTTTATTCAATTATTCTGTTTTCGCATTATTTGTTGTTTGTTGGCTGTTATATTACGTCACCGTATCAATACTAATCTTTAAAATCACCACGAGTACGCCCTCAGAGCAAAATTCTGCGTTCTGCAGATTTTGCTGCTGTGACGAACGTCACAGCCCCATGACGAGCGTCACGCGGGTGACGACCGTCACACCTTTGTGACGACCGTCACGCAGTCCATAACTGCTATCTGATATAACAGGGTTCGTGTTCCCCTCCACTCCCCCCATTATCACTTTCAAACTTCCAAAATTCATACCCCACTACGATTTTCGTCCTCCCCACATTGAACTATAAACCTCAACTCCAAATTCAACCTCCAAACCACCGTTCTGTCATTTTTCCCTCTCCGCCGAAAAACCCCAAAACCTCCGAAACCTCTCCATCTTCAACAATGGCCGGAAACACAGATGTCAGCAACATTTCCTTCCCTGAAGGCGAGCTAGGCGACAGACAACGAGCACAGTACATTGCATTTCATCAGAGGTCACTCCAGCCAACTCACTACCCGCACCTTCCATCGCTTACGGAGCTCGGACTCCTTGAAGGTGTAACCTGGATGCTTCAACGAGAGGGCATCTGGAACCTCTGCACCAACCCCCAGCCGACCTACGAACAACTCACTCTTGAGTTCTTGAGTTTGTTCACGTACGTCACCAGCAGCGGCGAACTCAACCAGCATACAGGTGCCGCTTGTTTCCGGATGTTTGGCGTCAACTATCAGGTGAATCAAAATCAGATCGCCAGCATCCTACAGCTACCCCGCGACGACAACGCTCATCGCCGCATCACTGACCAGTTCCAGCACGAAGCCTTCGCGATGTGGTATCAGTTGACCGGCCTAAATGCCGATGGTTGGGACTCCCTGCACGCCACTTACATCCATAACCCCGCCATCCGGTACTTTCACAGAGCGTTGAGCAACACCATCTTCGCCAGAGACAGCAACCACAAAGTGAACTCCAAGGAGCTCTTCTTTCTTCATTGCGTCTTCAACAATGAACCCGTCAACGCTGCCCCGTTCCTGCTGGCTCACATTCAGGCCAACTGCAACCGTGGCTCGAAGCCATTCTACTTTGGCGGGATTGTCACGGCTATTGCACTTGGGCTGAACCTTGGCGACCGCCTCCAGCACCTCCATTCCATCCCCTCGGTGTTCCTTGACACCGACCACTGCAGGGCCTCCCATCTCATCCGCTCCCGAGCTGACGGGAAATACCATCCGGTTGTGCGTGGCAAGACCGTCAGAAGTATCATCCTTCTGTCCCGCACCCACATCCATCCAGAGGACCGTACCAACTGGTTGTTCGACCTCACTGCCCCTCCTACTACCGCTGTTCCTACTCAGGATCCCACTCATGATTCCGACGATGAAATCCAAGCTGAGTTGGACAGGTCCGAGCAGCCAGAGGCATCGCAGCCTCCTCCTCCAGTAGGTACATCTTCTCGCCGCCGCCGTCACCATCCCAAGCCCGACTACACCGAAGAGGACCTCCGTCGCTCCCTAGACCAGCAGGCACAGATACTCACGATGCTGCAGCAGCAGAACCAGCGAGCTGACCAGTTCGAAGCTTGGCACCAGACTCAAATGCAACAACTTCACACCGGCATAGCTACGATCACTGAGAGTCTAGCGAATCTGACCCTGCAGGTCGAAGGACTCCGAGACACGGTCTACCACACCGGAGCCATGAGCTATGAGGATAGAGTAGCCCTTGCTAGAGCCAGAGGACGCCAGCGCGGACGTGACAGAGGCCGAGACTAGATTTTCATTTTTTTTCCTTCATTGTTTACTATATTTCAGTTCTTTGTATTTTCATTTTCAGTTGTATCTCCCTCTCGCATGCTTCAAGAATCAGTGAGGACACTGATCGAGATAGTGTGGGAGCGGAGCCTTATTTCCACTGTATTCTGAACTTCCCTTATTTCCTGTATTTCCATTTCACTGCACTTTGAATTTTAGTAATTTCTATTTTTACACTTTCTATTTCTAGCAAATAAAGCTCGTCTATATATTTTTCACGTTACGCAAACAATCCCCACATCATTCAACGTAAACAAAAACTTTCATTTGTTCCTCAAAAGCAAAAGCATCACGAGAATGCACCTGAGTTCAATCCGAGTTTTGAAACTCCGAGGAAACGACAGTTCTAACAAAACCAGTATCGTCCAGACACCTTAGATCTCTAGTTTATGCGAGTCGGTTTCACCACCTACGTGTACCAAAGTCTCAAGTGTCTACGCAAACTCAACCCCAAGTAGTTTATACTAGCAGTCAGCACCATCCTAAAAACACTTCTAAGCGAGCGACCGATGCAAATAAGTGTATGATCTCCAAAAAGATGAAAAATCATGAAAAGAGAGCTAAAAAGCCCAAGAATATAAGATACGTTTCCTTCTAAGTTAGGTGCTCCTCACCCGAGCATTTAGCCCAATGGCACGAAAAACTCATTGAAAAATCAATGACACCAAATTATGATCAATGAAGAAGATCAAAAATAAAAACGAGATCATATTCACTAACAGGTCGACTTGCCATGAAAGTGTGCGGACAACGGGCTTAATGTGATTGCGCTAGAACAAACAAGGTGAACTTGCCACGAGAACCTTGACACCAAGATACGGTAGCATGACTGAGACCGATTTGCATAAAAAGGAGACCTCTGGAGACTCGTAGTCCAGTGTCGTCATGATACTCGTTTTGTTCCTACCAAGAATCCCGGTTTTTCCAAACTCTGCGAACGAAGAAGCAGCCTCGTGCTTGCCGACCTTTCCACGTTTTACTTGAGGACAAGCAAAGATTCAAGCTTAGGGGAGTTTGATAACACGAAATCATATAGATATTTTCATGCATAATTCAACTAAAGTCTAACCATTTTCGATCCGATTTCGGGTTATTTCCGTGTATTTGTCTGATGTTTTTGCAGGTATTCAACGATCACGTCTAAACAAGGCAACATGAAGAAAAGAAGCAATCCCAGATGAAATATGGACGAAAAAAGAGTGAAAACACAATGAAAAGCGCAGCAGACTGTTTTTGCTGATGTGACGACCGTCACAGATGCATGACGACCGTCACACGGGTGACGACCGTCACACCTTGTGACGACCGTCATGCAGGCAAAAACGCCCCACTCAGATTACACGTCAAAAGAGCAGTTCCAATTCCCATTAAGTGGTCCACTACTCCCTAAATTATCTGCCTCAAGGTCCATCATCCTCAGAGATAACCGTTGGGATTCCACTTCTATAAAAAGGGAAGCAGGGGACTTCAAAAAGGGAGCTGCATTCATACCACGAAGTGCTGCCGAATTTAATTTCCAGAGCAAATTTACTTTCCAGTTTTTATTTGTATTCCTTTCCTTTATTTCCCTTTTCAATTCCTCATTTCCATTTCCACTCTTCTGTAATACCTATTGCACTGTACGATCAATTTGGAACTAAAGATCAGAATCCTGCCAACATCTGTGGAGGATCTGCCCAAAGGCCAATTGGCATTATTTACAGGTTTTCATTTTGATCGACTTTGTTTTATTATAATGCAATTTATTATTTATTATTATTATTTATGTTTTGTTTTTCCCAATTCCATGTCTAGCTAAACTTAGGTAATCGATATGTAGTAATAATTCGAATGGGATTTGATAACTCTTGTTTGAAAACTTTCTTTTCACAAAAATAACCTATGGTCTAAGTGTTTAAAATTGATTCACGAAATAAACTTCGTCGCGAAAGCGAGAACTTATTTAAAAGTAGTTTTGCCACGAAAGTGGGAGATTAATTAAGATATGAACCAACAAGCGAAAGCTGCGGTAAGGTCAGATAGTAAACGCTAGGCATTTGTTTTAATAACAGCGAAAGCACTTTAAAACGAATTAGAACTTAGAGATTTCCAAAAAATAGTTTTAACCCCGAACGGGATACGAAAGTGTACGTGTGGCCCTTAGGATTATGATTAACGTCAATAACCATCGTGAGGCGAGAGTCTTCAAATCTCCATTTTCTGCTTAAATAAACTATGAAAACTATTTCATACACCAGTAACTTATCAAATCCCTGAAGAACACAATTACTACGTATCGATTCAATTAATTAAAATCTAAATAGTAATCTTAGTTCCCTCTTTTAGTGACAATCTTATTCCCTTAAAACATATTCTACCTAGCTAAACATAGTAACTCCCGAGAACACTAGTTTGATTACGAGTCCCTGTGGGATCGATATCTTTTATTACTACGCGATAGACTGTGCACTTGCAGTTAGTTGTATTAGACATAGAAAGTCGCGATCACAACATGACATTTTTTGAAATGCAATAAGGAACTCATGACAGATTTTGAGTATATTCATGTCAAGCCAGTATCACAAACAAGTTATAAACATATACACAAATGATTCCATCCTTATGGATAAGTTGCAAATCAAACAGAAATGAGAATGGTCTAACAACTGTAATTTGACATTTTGAAATGCAAGAAAAAAAAAAGTCCATGGCAGGAGTATACTTATGTCAAGCATTCATCACACACAGGTTACAAACAAGCTCTTTGATGATTTTACAACTTAAGGTTGATCACAAACTGAGTAGAGCAAAATTGGTCCAACAGTTGCAAAAATGACATGAATATGAAATGAGATGCAAACTGTTTCTATGGTACAATATGGAAATTTCAAAATGAGCAATTTTGTGTTATGCCAATGATGCACACATACCATAAATATGCTAAATGATAATCTTATGCTAACAAAACAGGCTTACTACTTTCAAAACAAAAACATGACATAGTGATGGCAATTATAGCTTGAACAATGCATTTTGGAATTGAAATGGTGTACCAGATGAAAACAGGTCATCTAATTTATACATACACATCACAAACATGAAACTAAGTATGATCAAACTCAAAATCAGGCACAAAACGTCAAGGCAAAGTTTGGCATATTGGATGTTCTTCAATAACAGTTTTTGGCAAACAGATGATACAACATATGTTTATCTCAAGATCAGCTCAAACAAATTTCAATTTGCACATAAAAAATGAAATATGTACTCATGCATTAAGCTCAAAGAAAAGGGCTCAATTTCATACTGATTCACAAAGTGGTTGGTGGTTTTGAAAATGAGACATAAGTTGCAATAACAAGTTCAAAACAGTTTGAGTAGAAACAAAATCAACAATCAAAATAGCTCAAACAGAAAAGCTGATAGATTCTTTGATCAATTCCAACAGACTGGTCTAGACAGCAATAAAACATACCAACATCAAACCAAACTTGCCAATTGAGTTAAAGCTAACAAACCTACAACTGATCCTAAACAGGCTATTGACACAAATGCAAACCTAACATGATAATGCCTATATCACTCATCAATCCAAATCATTCACAGATGCAAGTTACAACCTTAGGATAACAACCCTTATGCATAAATCTCCAGGACAATTAACAAACAAGGCTACTAAATCCCTACAGTGGGCAGAATAATGCTTGCTCATCAAAATCTGTAACCACATGAATCAACCCCAAATGCACTAGGCTAGGAACTTCATACACAAAAATTTAGCAGCCTTTAAAATAACAGAAACTTGAAGGCAACAGAGGTTATCAAACCCCAAAACATCAATTGACAATAGATCCAATATCCCAACATGTTCACCAACAGTTTATCTTTAAGGGCAATGCAGAAACGAGACCAACAGTTTTGGCAACTCAACTCATATGGATTTTAAATCTATTGAACTTCTGATAACAATGCAAGTTTAAAGATGCATTGGTGAATATGAATTGACCATGATCAACACAAGATGATCAAAACAATTTAATCATCAAACAAGAGTCTTTGTAAAAGGCATTTTTAAATGATTAAAAATCAAGGAAAGATCTCATTTTTTATGAATCAAAATAGGACCCTCAAGTTGCCAAATTAGTGAAATGGCTAAAAATAGATTTTGGATTTAAAACAAAAAAGTCATGGCAACAGCCACTTGTTAAGCACTGACCAAGTATAATATGGTTAAAAAACTTGTTAAATCACAGACCAATCCCTATCAACAATCAGATACATCAACACAAAAGGCATTGTGAATAATAGCAAATGAGATACTGCTAGAAATCAGATACACCAACAGATTCTTCAGCACATCCAAGTGAGCCCTTTCAAAAGAAGAAAAATGCATAGCCATTGAACAATTAATACCAATACACTGGCAGAACTCTTGGTGGACTAATCACTGATGAAATCCTAACAACTATGTCTTTACAAAGGCATAGTCTTTGACAGCAAGTGATGGTAATCAGGATAAAATAAAACACAAATCAAGCAAGATGGTTTTGGTCTGACAGAAACAAAGCACACACTGACCATACCTCAATTCCAAATAGAAGTTGAATCCAAATTCTAATCCTACTGTTAGTTTGGAAAATGTGAATTTCAAGGGATGTCAAATCCTAAATATGGATTGCAAGTTGTAGTGTGGAATGCAAAGATTGCTCATGCATTGAGGGAGTGAAAAATCAAAACAGGTGTAAACAGACCATGAAATTAATGCACACACATCACAAATAAGAAAATGGATGAGATCAAACTCAAAGTTTAAGCATACTTCAATCAAAACAAAATTTGGCATGTTGGTTGGAAGGTTGAAAAAATCTGTCTTAGCAAATCAGTTGTGGTAGCAGGTGATTTTCAAATCATGAGGTCTTTGATGAAACAAATATTAAACACATGTTACAAATATGCTAAAAGATGATACCAAACTCAGAAAGTGGTTGAAAACCTAATCAAGAAGAAAATGGCACTTTGAAGCTTCAGGGCATACAACCACAACACTTAAAATATGCAACCAGCCATAACTATGACAGTTGGAGAATTTGAGATCATACACAAGTTGCAAATGGATAGGACAAAGATTTAATACACACAAACCATGTAGACAATGCTTGAAACAGAATGTGATATGTTTGGTCTCATGATGTTTTGAAGAAAGCAACAGTTGAGGCATGATAAGGCAATTTGAACACTTAAGCAAATTTTGAGCACAACAACAACATACACATACTTAAAATGGGTAAATAAATGAGTCCACAACTTCAAGTTAAGCAAAAGATACACCAAATCAAGAATGACATGTTGATTACAATTTGACAGCAAAACATCTAAGACTTCAAGGCAGCAAAATGTAACAACATTCACATCTTTCAAAATCTCCACCAAGACACACATCATGAAATACACCAAATATTGACCAAAGACTTTGGATACAAGACATAGCAAGCATAAACACTTAAAAACCACTTCATAGCAATGATGGACAAGAAAGACATGAAAATAGCATAAGGTGAAAACAAGGGTCACTTTGATTCAAACATGATCAAGGGCAAGGGGGAAATCTATGAGTAACTTACAAGTTATCCTCATCTCAATTTTGATCTAAAACTAAACAAGTCTAGGGCAAGTTTCATCAATATCCCAACATTGGACCCTAAAACTGCCACATGGCCAAAATCTTCACAAACAAGTTAAGCATGACATTAAAGTAAAAACTTGTAACATACTAACCACATATCATTTGCAAATGTCAATATATTAATGAAAGCAAGTATCATAACTATGAAAATTTAAAGTTCTTGACAAAGAACCACAATAGAGCAGCCATGGCATATTTCACAAAAATCAACACAAAATGACAATACACGACAATGTATGATAAATAGAGAGTTGGAATGTCACATACCTCTTGTAGACAAGCCTTGAGCAAGCTAAAAGCTTAGAAACCCAGAGGTGCTCCTTCTTTTGCAATGATATGAAACTTGCTTCCTCTTGAAGCAACCAAACCAAACTTTAGGACAGGTGGAGTTAATGGATTTCCAGCTGGTTTTTAATGTCTTAGACAGTTATAATATGATGTATGGGAGGTGTGTGGATGGCTAGATCAACAAGAAAAAGCTTAGACCAAGATTTGGCAAGTTTTGAGGATTGTGGTCAAACTTTCTTAGTGTGAAAGTTGACTTTTAGCAATTTGATAATTTTTGAAGGTTTAAAGGTATGGACACCTTCTATATGAAATTTAAATATTGTATGGGTGGTTCTTAGAGGTTTGGAAGGGATGGAATTGGTCTTGAGCAGAGTTTTGCTAAAGACAGTTTTTTGTGAAAATGAAGGTTTTTTGAAGATTTTGGAATTCTTGATGAATGAGAGGAGAGTGAGAGTTGCGGTTTAATGATACTGCTCTGGTGTTTTTGAGCTCATAGAGGAGGCCTCTATTTATAGGAGAAATGAGGGTGAGGGCTGATTTGGTTTTTTCCATTTTTGGAGGGAGTCTTGGAAGAAAATCTTTCCATATCTAGTGGCAGCCATCTTCACATCAGTTCCAAGGCTCTATGCAAGCAAAAACTAGCTGATATGAAGGAGTGAGGTGACTTGAAATGAAGCTATAGAAGTAGGGAGCTGCATCTGCCACATCCTTGGGGAAAAGTTTCTCTTTCCTCCCTTTTATGATTTTTTTAATACCAACTTGCTATCAACTTGCAATGCTCATCAAACCAACTCATTTTCTGGTTTTCTCCTCATCCATGTAACGTCGGTTTTATTTTGATTAAATTCAATTGTGACTTTGCTATGTCTCGTTGCATCGTAGTCATAGTTGAGTATGTGTTTGGATCGAAGGAAGGAAATTGAATCGGTCGAATTGTAGGGAAAAAGTGTAAAATTCCGTAGCAGTTTTAGGAAACTTCGAAAAATCATATCTCTTGATCCGTAAGTCGGATTTGACCCCCGTTCGAAGCGCTGGAAAGCTAAAGAGATGTTCTATCTAGAAAAAAATTTAAAAAAATTTAATTTTTCTGCTATGACGACCGTCACAGGAGTGTGACGACCGTCACACGAGCAAAAACTGCAGTTATGCAGAATTTGAACGTGTTCTGGTGGAATGAGATTTTGTAGCAAAAATATATTCCTGTAGACTCTTTTACCCTCAATTACATCATTTTTTTGGGAAAGGAAAGACGGAAAAGAGAAGTTACGCATTGAGAGAAGTGGAGAGCGAAGAATCATCCATCGGCGAATTCGGGAGATTTCTACAGAAAAATCACCGTAGAGTAGAAGCGGAATCGGAAAGCGTGGAATTGGCCTCAATTCTAAGGTAAGGATGGGGTTCAATTCTATAACTGGGAGTATGATCAAATTCATGTGGGGATCGAGTCATAGGTATAGTTTTCGTTAATCGATAAATGTTAAGGAAAAAGGTTTCCCTAATGGGACCAGATTTCTATGTAGGAATGAATGTGTTATGTGGTTATTAGTGCGATGCTCTAAGGTTTTCCTTATGGGCAAATACGTAGAACGAATATGCTATACGGTTATTCGTACAACGCTTTAATGGTTTTCCCTAATGGGCGTCAAGATGGCCGAGTTGGTCTAAGGCGCCAGTTACAGGTACTGGTCCAAAAAGGACAGTTACCTGGTTGTGATTGATTTGTAACTAATTATGTGAGAAGATGCCGTAATGTTGCTATTACGATAAAATGTTAAAGATTAATTGTAGAACTGATGTTGATGTTATACCTGTATAGGAATAGCCGTTTTGTGTGAACACTTTGAGTTCCTATTTGTTGATACGATGTTACAATGTTCCTTTACATGAACAGTCGTAAATGTTGAAATTATGTTGTTATTGTTCCCATATGTGAACGAGTAGAAAGTGATGGTTGTATGAGTGGTATGATGTTATGATGCTCTGTTATGGACATTCTGGTTGTAGGCATAATGCCTTGTTATATGGTTGTTATGGTTGTGTTGTAGTCCATAATAGATGCATTTCATGGCATAACATTTGGCCTGGATTGGCGACGGTTGTGCCTGTATTGGCGTTATTTGGAGTGTTGGCTCCTAGATGGGTTCGGGGTGTTGGCCCTGTCCCGAGTTTTGGAGTGTTGGCTCCTAGATGGGTTCGGGGTGTTGGCCCTGTCCCGAGTTGTGGAGAGTTGACTCCCGAAATGGTACCACATGCATATGCACAGTTGAGTCGCATTGTTAAGTCGCATAAAGTCGCATAATTACGCTAGTTGTATGTTAATGTTGTTTATGTGAGATATGGATTACTCGCAGTTGTTGTCGATGATGTTTATGATTTCGAAACCTATAATGCTGTGATGAGTTCTGACATGTTTTCTATCATGTTTTATGTTATATTATTGATATCTCACCCTTTTCCGTTGTATGTTACCTCCTCTGGTGGTAATTTGCAGGTAGTCAAGGATAGAGCGTAGTTCCTGTAAGGTGTCGTTGGTCGCCCTGATACGTAGCACTCTTGGGGGGGGGGGGTGAACGATTGTTTATGTTGTTTATTTGATGTTTTCTTGTTGCTGAATTTTACTAAGTATTTTAGTTGAATTGGTTGTTTTTTTGTTAATGCACTGAATGCTGGTTGTACGCACTAAGCCGAAGAATCGGTAGTGCTGAATTTTGATGGAAAACTAGTTGTTTAATGAATATATGCAAGCTGAAGTACTTGCTGAATTTTAATGGAGTTTTGGTTGTAATTTCTGGTATCACGTTGATTTTCATAAATGTTGAAAGTGCATTATGTTCCGCTGCGAATGAATATGTTGCTATGTAATTAAGATGTTATGTGAGTTGTTATTAGTTGTTCATCCAAGAGTATGTGCTATGTATCATCACTGAATGCATGTTGCCTAGTTAAATTAAATGGTAAAATGCATGCTTCTGATAGCTGAAAAATGTGACGCCCAAATTTTTGTTTGTGTGACGACCGTCACAAGTCCATGACGACCGTCATGCGTACAAATTTCATGCACTCTGATTTTGATTTATTTTAAATATGCATTGGGTAGAAATGGGGTGTTACATTAGTGGTATCAGAGTAGGTCGGTCTGTCCGGCCAAGTTGTCTAGTGTCGTCGAGTCAGTCGTCGTGCCTAACAATAGAGTCTCGTTAATTATGAAATCTGACTGTTGGTTGTTGCAGCTTAAGTGAAATGGCTGGGAGGAATGATGCTGCAATTGCTGCTGCTCTGCAAGCTTTAGCTAATGCTATGGAACATCAGCCGAATCCTGTTGGAGATGCTGGGTCTCGCAGTTTGATAACGTTTCAACGGGAGAATCCGCCTACCTTCAAGGGTAAGCATGATCCTGATGGTGCATTGGAGTGGTTAAAGGAAATGGAGAGAATCTTTCGTGTGATGGATTGCACTCCAGCACAGAAGGTCCGTTATGGGACTCATATGCTAGCAGTCGAAGCTGATGACTGGTGGCTAGAGATTCGTCCAGTGTTGGAAGCTGCAGGTGAAGAAGTTACTTGGACGGTATTCCGTAGAGAATTTCTAAAGAAGTATTACCCGGAAGATGTTTGTGGTAAGAAAGAGATTGAATTTCTTGAACTGAAGCAAGGAGACAAATCTGTTACTGAGTATGCGGAGAAGTTCAAGGAGTTGGCTAAGTTTTACCCGCACTACAGCGCAGAGACTGCTGAATTCTCTAAATGTATCAAGTTTGAGAACGGATTGAAGTCTGAAATCAAGAAAGCAATCGGGTATCAGAAGATCCGTGTCTTTGATTCATTGGTTGAAAGCTGTAGGATTTATGAAGAGGATAGCAATGCTCATTACAAGTTGGTGAGTGAGAGGAGAGGCAAATCACAGCAAAGTCGTGGTAAGCCTTATGATCCTCCAGCTGGCAAAGGGAAACAGAAAGTAGCTGACGGCCGGAAAGCTAGTAGGGGAGATGCTCCTGCTGGTATTGTTTGCTATAAGTGCGGAAAGCCAGGTCACAAGAGTAATGTATGTAATTCTGGATCATTGAAATGTTACCGTTACGGAGAGTTGGGACACGTTGTTGGTGAGTGCAAACGCAAAAGAATGGTTTGTTTCAACTGTGGTGAAGAGGGACACCTGCGAGACAAATGTCAGAAGCCTAAGAAGGAACAGAATGGCGGAAGAGTGTTCGCGCTATCTGGGACTCAGACATCCAGTGATGACAAATTGATTGAAGGTACTTGTTTCATTAATGGTAGTCCTTTACTTGCTATTATTGACACTGGTGCGTCCCATTGCTTTATTGCTGCGGATTGTGTTGAACGTTTGGGTCTTATGTTGTCACACATGAGTGGAGAGATGGTAGTTGAGACCCCAGCTAAGGGATCAGTAACTACGTCTCTTGTGTGTTTGAAATGTCCTCTGTCGATGTTTGATAGAGATTTCCTGGTTGACTTAGTCTGTTTGCCACTAAGTGGGATAAACATAATTTTAGGTATGAACTGGTTATAGTATAACTGCATTCATATTAATTGCTTTGATAAGTCGGTGAGATTCTCCACTCCTGAGGAGGAGGGAGCGCGTTGGGTAACTACCAAACAGATGAAGCAGATATTGATAGGAGATGTGCAGGTGTTTGCGTTGGTGGCATCATTATCCATTGAGAATCAAGTGATAATCGATGAATTGGAAGTTGTTTGTGATTTCCCTGAGGTGTTTCCAGATGAAATTCCTGAAGTTCCTCCGGAACGGGGAATTGAATTTTCTATTGATCTCGTACCCGGTACCAGACCTGTGTCTATGGCACCGTACAGGATGTCTGCATCTGAATTGGCAGAGTTGAAGAAACAGTTGGAAGACTTACTTGAGAAGAAGTTCGTTAGACCAAGTGTATCACCGTGGGAAGCTCCGGTATTGTTAGTGAAGAAGAAGGATGGCAGTATGAGGTTGTGTATTGACTACCGGCAACTGAACAAAGTTACGATTAAGAACAAATACCCGCTTCCGAGAATTGATGACTTGATGGATCAATTGGTTGGAGCGCGAGTGTTTAGTAAAATTGATTTGAGGTCGGGGTATCACCAGATTAAAGTAAAAGATGACGATGTTCAGAAAACTGCGTTCAGAACCAGGTATGGACACTATGAGTTTACGGTAATGCCTTTTGGCGTTACTAATGCGCCGAGAGTTTTCATGGAATATATGAACCGTATCTTCCATGAGTATTTGGATCGGTTCGTGGTAGTATTCATTGATGATATCCTAATTTATTCAAAGTCGAAGGAGGAGCATGTTGAGCACTTTAGATTAGTGCTGCAAGTGTTGAAAGAAAGGAAGTTGTTTGCGAAACTGTCGAAATGTGACTTTTGGTTGGAGGGAGTTAGCTTTTTGGGTCATGTTATATCAGGTGATGGAATTGTCGTAGATCCATCTAAGGTTGATGCCGTGTTGAAATGGGAAACTCCGAAGTCGGCAACGGAGATTAGAAGCTTTTTGGGACTTGCTGGTTATTATAGAAGGTTTATTGAAGGTTTTTCTAAGTTGGCCCTTCCGTTAACTAAGTTAACTTGTAAAGGGAAGACTTTTGTATGGGATGCTCAATGCGAAGCAGGTTTTACGGAGTTAAAGAAGAGGTTGACGTCTGCTCCGGTGTTGATCTTGCCTAACGCAGAAGAACCGTTTGTTGTATACTGTGATGCTTCTAAGTTTGGTTTAGGAGGAGTACTCATGCAGAATAATAAAGTAGTTGCGTATGCCTCAAGACAGCTGAGAATCCATGAGAAGAATTATCCCACGCACGATTTAGAACTTGCTGCCGTTATTTTTGTGCTGAAGATTTGGAGACATTATCTGTATGGCTCGAGATTCGAAGTGTTCAGCGACCATAAGAGTCTGAAATACTTGTTTGACCAAAAAGAGCTGAACATGAGGCAACGAAGGTGGCTAGAGTTGTTAAAGGATTATGATTTTGGGTTACATTACCATCCGGGAAAAGCTAATGTTGTAGCTGATGCCTTAAGCCGCAAGACCTTGCATATGTCTGCAATGATGGCTAAAGAATTAGAGTTGATTGAGCAATTCAGATATCTGAGTTTAGTTTGTGAAGTAACACCGAATAGTGTAAAGTTGGGCATGTTAAAGATTAATAATGACTTTCTGGACAGCATTAGAGAAGCTCAAAAATTGGATGTGAAATTGGTGGATTTAATGCCTGGAGTAGATCATGCGGAAGATAATGATTATCAGTTGGATGCGCAAGGAGTGTTGAGATTTTGTGGTCGTATTTGCATTCCTAATAATGCAGATATGAAGAAAGCAATTCTGGAAGAGAGTCACAGAAGTAAGTTGAGTATTCATCCAGGAGCGACGAAAATGTATAATGATTTGAAGAATCTGTTTTGGTGGCCTGGTATGAAGCGTGATGTAGCACGTTTTGTGTATGCATGTTTGACTTGTCAGAAGTCGAAAGTTGAGCATCAGAAACCTGCTGGGTTGATGCAACCGTTAGAAATTCCAGAATGAAAATGGGACAGCATTTCAATGGACTTTGTAACGGGTTTGCCGAATACTTTGAGAGGATGTGATTCTATTTGGGTGATTGTTGATAGGCTTACAAAGTCAGCTCACTTTATTCCTATTAACATCACTTTTCCAGTATCGAAGTTGGCAGAGATTTATGTTAGAGTGGTTGTTAAGTTGCATGGTGTCCCGTTGAGTATTGTGTCGGATAGAGATCTGCGGTTTACTTCTGAGTTTTGGAAGAGTCTGCAAGAGGCTTTGGGTTCTAAGTTGAGGTTGAGTTCAACATACCATCCTCAAACAGATGGTCAGACTGAACAAACTATTCAGTCTTTAGAAGATTTGCTGAGAGCATGTGCACTTGAGGAAGGTGGTTCGTGGGATACATACCTTCCGTTGATAGAGTTTACTTATAATAATAGTTATCACTCTAGTATCGGAATGGCACCATTCGAAGCTTTGTATGGTCGGCGGTGTAGGACTCCGTTGTATTGGTATGAATCGAGAGAGAGTGTGGTACTCGGACCAAAGATTGTTCGAGAGACTACCGAGAAGGTGAAGTTAATTTGAGAAAAGATGAAAACTTCACAGAGTAGGCAAAAAAGTTATCATGATAAGCGCAGGAAGGATTTAGAATTTGAAGCTGGAGATCATGTATTTTTGAGAGTCACGCCTGTGACCGATGTTGGTAGAGCTTTGAAATCTAAGAAGCTTACTCCTCGTTTCATTGATCTGTATCAGATATTGGACAGAGTTGAAAAGGTGGCATATCGGGTGGCGCTGCCGCCAAATTTGTCGAATCTACACAATGTATTTCATGTGTCACAGCTCCGCAAGTATATTTCAGATCCGTCGCATGTCATTCCCATGGACGATGTGCAAGTACGTGAGAATCTCACTGTGGAGACGAAGCCTGTGAGAATTGATGATCGGGAGGTGAAGACGTTACGAGGTAAAGATATTGCTTTGGTGAAAGTGGTCTGGTTGGGAGCTGCTGGCGAAAGCTTGACGTGGGAACTAGAGAGCAAGATGCGGGAGTCTTATCCCAAACTGTTTGATTAAGGTAATTTCGAGGACGAAATTCTTGTAAGTAGGGGAGAGTTGTAACGCCCGTTTTATATTGATTAAATTCAATTGTGACTTTGCTATTTCTCGTTGCATCGTAGTCGTAGTTGAGTATGTGTTTGGATCGAAGGAAGGAAATTGAATCGGTCGAATTGTAGGGAAAAAGTGTAAAATTCCGTAGCAGTTTTAGGAAACTTCGAAAAATCATATCTCTTGATCCGTAAGTCGGATTTGACCCCCGTTCGAAGAGCTGGAAAGCTAAAGAGATGTTCTATCTAGAAAAAAATTGAAAAAAATTTAATTTTGCTGCTATGACGACCGTCACAGGAGTGTGACGACCGTCACACGAGCAAAAACTGCAGTTATGCAGAATTTGAACGTGTTCTGGTGGAATGAGATTTTGTAGCAAAAATATATTCCCGTAGACTCTTTTACCCTCTATTACATCATTTTTTTGGGAAAGGAAAGGCGGAAAAGAGAAGTTACGCATTGAAAGAAGTGGAGAGCGAAGAATCATCCATCGGCGAATTCGGGAGATTTCTGCAGAAAAATCACCGTAGAGTAGAAGCGGAATCGGAAAGCGTGGAATTAGCCTCAATTCTAAGGTAAGGGTGGGGTTCAATTCTATAACTGGGAGTATGACCGAATTCATGTGGGGATCGAGTCATAGGTATAGTTTTCGTTAATCGATAAATGTTAAGGAAAAAGGTTTTCCTAATGGGACCAGATTTCTATGTAGGAAAGAATGTGTTATGTGGTTATTAGTGCGATGCTCCAAGGTTTTCCTTATGGGCAAATACGTAGAACGAATATGCTATACGGTTATTCGTACAACGCTTTAATGGTTTTCCCTAATGGGCGTCAAGATGGCCGAGTTGGTCTAAGGCGCCAGTTACAGGTACTGGTCCAAAAAGGACAGTTACCTGGTTGTGATTAATTTGTAATTAATTATGTGAGAAGATGCCGTAATGTTGCTATTATGATAAAATGTTAAAGATTAATTGTAGAACTGATGTTGATGTTATACCTGTATAGGAATAGTCGTTTTGTGTGAACACTTTGAGTTCCTATTTGTTGATACGATGTTACAATGTTCCTTTACATGAACAGTCGTAAATGTTGAAATTATGTTGTTATTGTTCCCATATGTGAACGAGTAGAAAGTGATGGTTGTATGAGTGGTATGATGTTATGATGCTCTGTTATGGACATTCTGGTTGTAGGCATAATGCCTTGTTATATGGTTGTTATGGTTGTGTTGTAGTCCATAATAGATGCATTTCATGGCATAGTGTTGCACCCTAAAATTTGCCCAACCTTATTCACTTGGTTTATGTTTCATTATCATTAGCATTTGCATATAGAGTCATGTACATAGACTAATCATTTGCATAGCATAAGCATAGCAAGTCATTCAACAGGGGACCAATCATTACTCTCATCTCTAGAAGCCTATCAAGAGGTTATTATCCCAATTCAATCTCATTCAAGTCATCAGGAAAGAATTTGAAAGCAAAGAGTTCAGCAGATCAAGCCTTGAGTCCATCTCCTAGCTGAGGGTATCTGAGGGTCAACAAGAGGGTTGTGAGTTGTGAGTTGAAGGCATGGAGAGTATTTAGCCATTATGAGAGACTTAGAAAGTCATTTGGAGAAGGAGACAAGTCATTGATGAAAGCACAAGAGCTATAGCTGAAGGCAGTCAACTAGGGTTTCATCTGGGTCAACCCTAGGTCAACCCTAGGTCAATTGACTGATTTAAGGGGCATTCAAGTCTAGTGGAGAGATGTGGGGTTCATCATTGGACATATAAAGAAGGATATGGAGATATGCCAAGGAGAATTCAAGAGAAATCAAGGAGAAGAGGAGCTTCTAAATTAGGGTTTCTGTGTAAAATCCCCTAGTTTAGGTCAAATTTCCAAGCAAGATAAGTCAAAATGCTAGCTTCAAATGGCTTCTTGGCCAACATGAAACTTGTAGAGGATCTCAAGACCTTTAATTTGAGTGGTGGAAGACATCAAGGAGATTTATAGAACTCAAGTTATGGTCCTTGCAAGTTACAGGTCATCTGAGGTATCTGAAATTTTGTCTGTGAAAGTGACTTGACTTCCAAGCAATTTTTACCCCTCAAGGAGATTTCAAATGAATTCTTGGTCAACATAAGATTTGTTCCTCATTGTCTTAGCTTTCTAGAATGGTATGGAATTCCTTCATATGATGTGTGGAACTCAACTTATGGCCTTGGCAAGCAAAGGGTATTTTGGGCATTTGTGAATTACAGGTCATTTTAACCTATGTCCAAAACTCATACAAGGAGGCCTCAAATGGAAAAACTTACAACATCAAACTTGCTCCAAATGTGATTTTAAGTCTAGAAAGAAGGTCACAAATTGTTGGAAAAGCTCATAACATGAAGTTGCATGATTGGTCCAAATTTGAACTAAAATGGCTTATAACTTGAATAAAGTCAAAATGAAAAATGGTTTGAGAGATTTATAAGTCCAAATGGAGACTTCCAATATATGATTTTGAATGGAAAAGACATTCTAGAGACAATGGTTCAAACACTTTTTTGAGCTTAGTGGAAAAAATCAAAGTTATCCTTGGTTACTTACATTTGAAGAAACATTTCAAAAATGGATCAAAGTTGGAAGGCAAGGGAAATTGTAAGATGGATCTAGAAAGTTCATTTGAGCCCTATATAAACATGAAATGAAGATTGATCAAGGGTTGGATTCATTTTTCACCAAGAATTTCCCAAATTCTCTCATTCTTTCTCATTGCATTTTCACTTCAATTCCTCAAATTCTTCACCAATCATCATCAAAATCAATTTCATTATACTGATTCATCATCATAGATCAGAATTCAACCAAGAACAAGGTGTGATCAATCCATTTTCGAGCACTTCCATCATCAACATCAAAATTGCAAATTCAGTTGGAACTCAAGATCCAGTGCAAGACTCCTCAAAGTGTTGCATACAGAATCAAGTAGAGCAATTGTAGATCAGGATCCAAGCCTCAAAAGCCTCAGATCCACGAGTTCCATCATCATCCACAAGATTCCACACCAGGTGCGTTTTCTCTGCCACAGCTTGATTCAGTTAGTTTAGCATAGATTTGTTAGTTTAGATATGATGTAGGATGTTAGTAGAGCAATTAGGATGAGTTTGGAGTAGTTTAGTGATGATTGTTAGCAGGTGTACCAAACTGTTAGGATGTAGAACTCGTGGCATAGTGCATTAGAATCTTAGGTTGTTAGCGCAGGATAATCACCATTAGTCATAGATTAAATTAGTATAAGTTTGATTGAGAATTGTGCTGATGAGTTGCAGAGTATTTCCATGGAGCCAGAAATTGTTGCGCTCGGGTTTATTGATTGGCTGAGTTTTAAAGCAAACAAAGACCATAGGCTTGTAGAGGGAGAGATTTAGAGTAAGTTTCATGTTTATATCGTGGCGTTTCATGGATTGGAGAGGGAGAACTGAGAGGTTAAAGTTGGTTCGTGCATGAACATTCATGGCAGAAACCCTAATTCTCATGATCTAATGAAGAAGACGAAATCTGGACGGTCCATTTCATGCAAGACTTTTGACCTGAGGAGCCATCGTGTGGCTGGAATTCAAGCTGATTTTTGGAGGGAGAGTGGTGCCCTAAACGCACCGTTTCATTAATTGAAACGGGCGGGCCTGAGTGCTGAGTGATATTCCCACCCCCCATTAGTGAGCCCAATTCCATTTGAACATGAATCTGTTTCTATTTTCACCCCCTGCGCCTTTTTTTATTTTTCATGATTGCTGACTTGTTCTGGGCCTGATATAATTTGCTACGCGCACCCCACCATTGCTGGCCCATCCAAAAATGAACTGAGCGTGTCTTCTATTCAAACCCCCCTCCCTTTATTTCATTACATTCTTTTATATTCTTTAATTTTTTTATGCATTTTCATTAATTCATAATAAATAGATAAAAAATCATTTTTAATCCATTCTTTTTACATCATTTTCATTAGAATGTGTAGAAAATTGTCATTAAATAAAATTGCATTTTCATTTTTATTTCATATTTTTCCCATATTTTCCAAATAAATGGCAATTTAAATAGTTCCTTTCATGCATGATTTTATTAATTTTTGTTCTACTAAATGCTTTAATATTTTTTGTTCATTCTTTTTAGGTTGCTTAGATTAGATATTGAACTTGTAGAAACAATTTAGTTCCCATTTTTAGAAATTAATTTTAGGTGCTTAATGTAGGCTTGAACAACATGAACAAATTAGGGTTTTTAGGTGATGACTTAGGAGAATCAATTCATTTCCCTTAGGACTTAGGGTTTAACTAGATTAGTTATGGGCCTATAGGGGCTATGGGTAGTTATTAGATCCCCTTAGAAAAAGTCAGGATTCCCCTACTGCTATTAATACTCTGTATATATCTGATTGACTGGTGTGGTGTGCCCTTTGGGGATTATTGCTTGCTTGCTTGGGTATTGGGATTGTCTGGGGGCCTGAGAGAGCTGAAGACTTGAGGAGATGAAGACCATTGGAGATCCAGAGATTGAAGCTCAACTGCCAGAGTTGGAGAGGAGGTTCTTGCTAGCAGCTGTTGAGGAGACTAGGGTTTAGGAGCTAGGCAGAGCTCTAGATTAGAAAGCTTGTTTCTCAAACATGGAATGCCTTGTCTGCATCCATCCTTTCTCTATGATTCAAAGTCTCTTTCAAATATCCACCTCCTTCCTTTGGAAGGATCAGTGAATATATTTGAAAGATAGAACTTTTGAGAGGAAACTTTCTGTTTAATGTTAACAGTTGATGAACCACCCTTGGTAGGTAATTAACTGTCTAACATTCATTCACTCTTATGACTAATCCCTCATCCTGGAGGTTTGAGCTTGAAGAAAAGCCATTGCAGATAGAAGACTGATGATCAAAGCCCTTATCTGAAGGCCATGAAGATGGAGATTGATGCTTGCTGAAGCTTGTAGTTGATTGGAAATTGCTCGAAGCCAGATGTTGATTCAGAGCTGCTGTGGCTGTTTATTTTTGCTGTATTTCATTTGTTGATGTATTGTTTGGTTTTCCGGACTGTATTGTTTGCTGTTTACCCTGTTGGGTTGAAAGTGAAGCCTGTTCACTTTTGCCTATTGTTTTCTAGGTTCGAGGTTGAGTGGGACTCCCTTGCCTCGCTTGTGCTGTCGCATCCATGCATCTTACTGCTTTACTGTATATACTTGATATTGTTTCTGTTTCTGCCTATCCCGTAGGATCTCTGTTTCTCTCTGTGCAAGAGAGGAGCATGATAGACACTAGGTCTTAACCCATGCATGATAACATTAGGTTAGTTCGATTCCCTTCGCAACCGTAGGTTAGAGTTCTGTCTCTTCTTTCTCAAAACAAACAGAAAAACACATAAAGATTTCAAACACAATAAAAGACACTTCTTCCGTAAAAGAATGTGAACTCATCAAGACGTCATTTTTGTCCGCCGGGACTGCTAATAAAAAAAAAACCTTTTTCAGAAGGAATAAAATCAATCAAGACAGACTTGTGTCGTACGTGGCCCGAACTACGTTTGCTCTGATCTTTCATGCCGTGTGAAAGTACGTAGGCATAGGATGCGATATCCTAGCGAGCAACCTTCCCCTCCTTTCCCGTAGGTAGGCGAACTACGTTGACTCTGATTTCTCGTTCCAGACGGGAATACGTAGGCATAAAGTGCGATACTTTGCCGAGTCATTTTTATTTTCATTTTATTTTCTTTTTAACCCTTGACCTATAGTTTAGATAGAATAACAATCTATATCCGAAAACAAGCGTGGATCCCGTCGAGTACGACGGACGTGAGGGGTGCTAATACCTTCCCCTTGCGTAACCGACTCCCGAATCCAGGTTTTGGTTGCGACGACCATACCTTTCCCGTGTTGTGCGAGGTTTACTCTGAGCGTTTCCTTTCCCTCCCGTGGGATAAATAACGCACGGTGGCGACTCTTCTGTTCAGCCGGCGCCGATTTTCGCAGTAGCGACAGCTGGCGACTCTGCTGGGGATCCAACGTCCCCTGGCTGCTAAGGACTGCGATGGTTCTTATGCATTTGGGATCCAACGTCCCTTAAGAGAGTCAATCCTAACGCTTGTTTTCCCGTCGAGGATTTTGTATGGAGTTATTGTATATTTCTAACCTTGTATTTTCAGCATTATGTATTGATTATTATTGCTGTATCTTGGGGTGTGACGGGTGTTCTGATATTGAGAGATAAGCCGGACCTGGGCTTGAGTGCACCTAGAATTAGCGTAGAAAGTAGTGGGCGCGTGCCGACTTTGCTTGCATTAGTGTCTCATGAAATCTACACTCGGACGAGGTTCTTCTGGTTGGCTTCTTTTTCTACCCTTTGGGTCGAAGGGGTTGTTGGTCAGCTGAATTGTCGACTCCGGGAACCGATCATTTGGAAGTTGGCTGAGTGAGGCCTCTTCAGGATTTGATGATGCCACTCCTTCTGGGAATCGTATCATCAACCCTGAAAGTCTGTGACGCCGACGACCGCATAGGATGCCGTACCTTGTGCCAGTTATAGGGCCACCCACCTGTGAGGGGATTTGGGGTTATGCAGGTAACTAGACCTCCAGATACCGGTTATTTCTTGATCAGAGATCCTGGGTATTTATGGAGAGTTATGAGGTCTGTCAGAGACCATTTGGAGATGTGTTCTGAGGTCTGTCAGAGACTATTTGGAGATGTGTTATGAGGTCTGTCAGAGACCAATTAGAGATGTGATTCGAGGTCTGTCAGAGACCAGTTCAAGTTATGGTTTGAGGTCTGTCAGAGACCAGTATTGGAGCTTTGTGTTAGGTCTATCTGAGACCAGGGTTTGATGACTTCTGGATGGTCTATCTGAGACCTTTCTTGATTGGGTTCAGGCTATTCAGCTACAGTTTTGGTCCCTGTTGCATGTTACTTGCATTGCATTGCCTGCATATCCATTACCATTTGCATTTCACTAACGTGTGTCTGTGCTGCAGGTGCATTTGCATTTCCCTAGTTCTAGTGCCCGGACTTCTGAGTATTGGTTATGGCTGGTTTGAGGAAAACAGTTGTGTACAAGCTGCCTTCACCTGATATTACTTCTTTGCTTGGTCTGATATCTCTTGCCGATTAGGAGGTTAGGAGAAGCTTCAGAATGAGCCATGGGAGATTACTGAGATTAGTTTGCAAGCCCACTGCTGATGAGATGAACGGGCTATACACCTTGATGCAGTTCTATGACCCCGCATTGAGATGCTTTACTTTTGCGGACTTCATTCTAGGACCTACCATTGAGGAGTATGTAGAGTTTACCGAGCTTCCTGTGCAGAACAAGGTTCCCTTTATTCACTCTGCTGCTGAGCCCAAGTTGGAGGACTTAGCCAAAGCCTTGCATATGAACGCTGCAGATCTGTTATTGACTTCTTGGCTTGGGGTGTCAGGTTTCTCTCTGGATTTCTTAGTTGTCAAAGCTCGAGAATACGCCAAGAACGGTTGTTGGGTGGTTTTCAATGCTATTCTGGCTCTATGCATTTATGGAATCGTGCTGTTTCCTAACTTGCCCAACTTTGTGGATTTGGATGCTTTCTATCTGTTTGCTGCAGGCAACCCCGTGCCAACTTTGATTGGAGACTTCTACCACTCATTGCACTATAAGAATGAGAACCGAAGAGGAAAGGTTGTGTACTGCTGTACTCCTCTGTTGAATATGTGGTTCAAGAGTCACCTTCCCACAAAGGGACCATTTGTAGACAGTGCAACCTCAGCCAGTTGGTCAGAACGCCTGATGAGGCTATCTTCCGAAGACGTTGTATGGTTTGATCGAGATTTGTTGGGATCCGAGCTCATCTTCAGTTGTTCTGGGTACCCTAATGTGCCGCTGATAGGAAGAAAAGGGTGTATCAATTACAACCCCTCTCTATTCATTCGTCAGTTCGGATATGCGCTGAAGAATCCACCTCAGGAGGAAGAAGTACAGGAATCTCTGTACTTCACCGGAGACGTGAAAGGGGAGTTATTAGCCAAGTTGCAACATGCCTGGACGCGTATTAACCGCAAAGGGAAACCACTGTTAGGTAAGAACGATTGTCAGGCCTATGCACCATACAGAGTTTGGGTCCAGGAGAGAGCAAGTCAGTTGCGGATGCCATTCCCAGATGTACCAATCCTTGTTCCTATTCCGGTAGCAGAGCCAACCACTGTTTCTCGGGAAGCCTACGAGCAGGTTGTGAGAGAGAAAGAAGCCTTAATGAAGATTAACGAAGGGTTAGAGCAAGAGCTAGCTCAAGTACGCAGTGAGAAAAACAAGGCCGTATATGCTTTCCAACAACAGATCGAGCTAGTAAACAGACTAGGGGCTGAGTTGACCGAGGAAAAGAAAAAGCGCGAACGTCTGGGGCAAGAGTTCAGAAGCTCCCATGACATGCTGGAAGCCAAAAAGAAGGCGCTCGACGTAGCACACCGAGAAATCTCCTCTTGCAATAAGACTTGGAATGCCACTCTCACCAACAACAAGAAGAGGGAAGATAAGCTGAAGCAGCAAATTTCCGACCTCGAAGAGAAGTTGAAGTCTAGCATCAAGAAGTGTGAGGAAGAAGTGATGACCCGGTATAGTGTCCAGCATGCACTGAACAAGGCAATCAAGTCCAGAGATGAAGCAGTGTCTCAGAAGCGAAAGTTAGAAGATTGCTTCGGAGAAGCAACCTGGGAAGAAACTGCTGAAGACGTACGCCGTGTCCTTAAGAGGAGAAACCAGCTTGTTGAAGGGCTGCTTGATCGACCAAGCCATCCGGAGACCAAGAAGTTGATAGAGGAGTACCAGACTTTTGGGAGGATTTGATCATTTCATGTAGTAACTTGTATGCTTTATTTGCATAGTGCTGACCATCACCAGGATTGTTGGTTGAGGTCATGCCTTCTTTGTACTCTCAGTGATATTGGACCCTGGGCTTATTGATTCTCTCTGCAATATATGAGGCTTTCTATGATTCAACTCCGATATTCCTATTGTCAGCACTGTCACTGCACCGGCACCTTCGCACTAGAACTGGGGGAATGAACTTCCCTAATGCACAGACACATTGCATTGCATTCATGTTCATATTGCATTACATGTAATCTTTGAATGGTGTCTTATTTCCTGCTCTGTATCAGGTACTTAACAGGATTGCAGATCAGCATCCGCACCGCTATTCTACACGCTCCAATTGTCGGAAAATCATGGACCAGATGCAGAACGAGATGCAAGATGTGCGCGAGAAGCTCGCTCTCTTCATGCAGACCATGGAAGCTATAGCAAAAGGGCAGGAGAATTTGCAGGCCATGGTCCAGCCTCTGTTGGCTCGAAACGCTGGTCATGGTAATGAAGATCATCAGTCTGTCCGGGTTGATACTGCTCATGGAGACGGCACTCCCACGCCAGTGGCTCCGCCCGTAGTCAATATACCTGCTGCTAATGTCAACAACGCTACCGCTGCTGTGAATGGTAACGTTGGAGTGGGGAATGAGACTGCTGTCCATAATGCTGGGCTGGGTGATGTCAATTTGGGAGATAATCTAGGAGGCAATGGCTTTGTCAATACTGGGTTCGGATTCAACGATCAGGGATTCGATAACACTGGGAAGTATGGCTTTAATGCTCAAGGCTTTGGGCAAGATGGTTATGGTATGGTCAATCAGGGTTACGGAGGCTTTGGAAACGGAAATGGTACTGGATTTATGGCTTTTGGTCCTGCTGGAGGTGTTCAAGGGTATGGCAACAGAGGCTGAGGTCCGGGGATGAATCAGATCAGAGCTGGACGTAATAATGCGTACGATGGGTACGGGGCTGGAAATGGTATGTGGCAAGAGGATCAGCAGGAAGACGCCTTCTCCGGAGGAGGTTTTGAAGGGCCGATGGATGATTCCCAAAAGATTAGAATGCTGGAAGAGCAGATGAAGGGAGTCCTAAACCAGAGTGCTGTGGGTTTGGACATGGCAACAATGGGCTTGGTACCTGGCTTGAGGGTGCCAATTAAATTCAAAGCTCCTGCATTCGACAAGTATAAAGGAGACACATGTCCGAAAGTGCATGTACGAGCTTATTACAGAAAGATGTCTGCATACTCCACTGATGAAAGAATGCTAATGCATTTCTTTCAGGATAGTCTGCCGGGCCTTCCTTAGAGTGGTACATGGGATTGGAACCAACTGATATCAAGACGTGGAAGCAATTGGCGGAGGCATTTGTAGCCCATTACAAATATAACAGCGACCTGGCACCCAATCGGGTCCAGTTGGCCAGGCTTTCGCAGAAGAAGGGGGAGAGTTTTAAAGAGTACGCGCAAAGGTGGCGCGATATGGCTGCCAGGGTCCGTCCTCCGGTGGAAGATAAGGAAATGAATGATATGTTTGTCGGCACATTCACAGGGCTGTTTCATGATATGCTGTTTCATACGTCTCTGGCCAGTTTTTCAGACCTGATTCTGATGGGGGAAAAGATTGAACGTAATATTAAGCAAGGAAAGTTCCAAGTCGAGGAATCAGCTGCATCTGGCAGTAATAGGAAAGCTTATGGTGGGCGCCGTCAGGGCGAGGCGAGCGCAGTATTTGGAGGCCGAGGCCGAGGCCGAGGCAGGGGACGAGGTCAATATCGTCAGCCGCAGCAGGTGTCGAGTGTTACTATTCCCTATCAACAACAACCACTCCAGCAACAACAACCGGTTCAGCAGCAGCCAATGCCACAGCAGCAGCAGCCTCAGCAGGGGGCACAGCAAGCTCAACGAAGATTCCAGGGTAGTAAACCGAGAAGAGTGTTTGAGAAGCCTCCCTCAACCTATGCCGATTTATTGCAGACATTGTTGGGACTGAATCTGGTAGAGAAAAGAACTCTGGCGCCGATAACGGGAGCTCCTCCGTTCGGCTACGATGCAAGCAGGCACTGTGAGTTTCATTCTGGGGCCCCGGGCCACGATATAGAAGGTTGCCATGCTTTTAAGCACGTTGTGCAGGATCTTTTAGACAACAAGACTATCAATTTCGGAACGGCAGGTCCGAATATAGTCCAGAAACCCATGCCTAATCATGGGGCGAACGCCGTTCTGACTGAGGAAGGTCTGAATCTCATTATGAATGTTGAGGATTTAAAGACGCCGCTGAGCGAGATAAAGAGCCGACTGTTACAAGGGGGTGTTTACCCAGGATGTAACGAATATTGCTTGGACTGTTGGACCCTAGCTGGGGGGTGTGATGATTTGAAGAAGGGCATTCAGGCTTTAATTGATGAGGGCATATTGCAGTTTGATCGAGCGGCAACTGACGAGCCTGCAGGGGCAGTAGTGGATAATCGGAGTGATGTGGCCACGGTAACGATACCTCGGAAGACGATCACTATTGCAGCACCAGCTCAGCGCCCACCGATCACCATAACTAAGGCCGGGCCGATCCCGTACGAGAGCACGAAAGCAGTCCCATGGTCATATGGGCTAGAGGTGTATTGTGATGGGATAAAGATTGATGTTAACAAACAGCCAGTGGAGATTGTGGATAATGTTGTTGGCTCAGGAGGCATGACGAGGAGTGGCAGGATCTTTATATCTCCTGAAGTGGAGGCTGAAAGGCTAGCGAAAGGAAAAGGGAAAGTGGTTGAAAATGTTCCGGTACAAGCAAGTGAAAAAGAAGCAGCATCGAAGGATGTGGAAGAATTCATGCGCTTGATTCGGAAAAGTGATTATAAGATTGTGGAGCATCTGCAGCAGACACCGTCTAAGATATCTATTCTGTCATTGCTGTTGTGTTCGGAAGCCCACAGAAACGCTTTGCTGAAAGTCCTGGACACTTCTTTTGTACCCCAAGACGTCTCCGTAAATCAGCTAGAAGGAGTATTGGCACATGTGAATGCAGGCCACAGTCTGGGTTTTACCGATTTTGACTTGACTCCGAAAGGGAGAGATCACAATATGGCATTACACGTATCTGTTGAGTGTAGGGGATCAGTAATGTCGCACGTATTGGTTGACACCGGATCATCTTTGAATGTGCTGCCTAAGAAGGCGATGATGAAGCTGGATGTTCGAGGGATTTTGTGTACACCCAGTGATTTGGTAGTCAGAGCATTTGACG
Source organism: Lathyrus sativus (assembly GCA_963859935.3). Lineage (NCBI taxonomy): Eukaryota > Viridiplantae > Streptophyta > Magnoliopsida > Fabales > Fabaceae > Lathyrus > Lathyrus sativus. The sequence continues at coordinate 663,119,062 of OZ012739.1, forward strand.
GCACGCGGAGAACAGTCTTCGGATCGATTACCTTGCCTCTGCAAGTGGGGCCGGAAGTGTTTGCAACTGAATTTTATATCATGGATATACAGCCTGCGTATAGCTGCTTGCTTGGGAGACCCTGGATTCATGGGGCAGGGGCTGTCACGTCTACCCTGCATCAGAAGTTAAAGTATATGGTCGGAGACAGCGTAGTCACCGTGTGCGGAGAAGAAGACATTCTGGTCAGCCATCTATCGTCGTTTAAATATGTGGAAGTCGACGGAGAGATCCACGAGACACCATGCCAGGCATTCGAAGGTTTGCGCATCAAGGACAAAGGTCCCGGGCCAAGCAAAGTGCCAGAGATAGCTGTCTCATCGTATAAAGAAGCTCAAGCTCTAGTAGAAGCAGGAGAAGCCAAGGGCTGGGGCAAAGTGCCGGACATTCCTGTGAAGATGGACCGGTTCGGACTGGGGTACCGACCGTCGTCATCAACTCCTTCCGTGGGGGCCCCCCATTTCAGAAAGCCGATTATCATCTCTGCCAGTGGAGTATGTCATGAAACTGTCAATGCTGCTTCAGAGTCTGATGAAGGAGACAGCGACTGTGATATGGATGCCTGGATTCAGCCAAGCACGCCAGGACAAGGACTGTGCAACTGGTCTATTCAAGAGCTTGTTCCTGTGACTTTTAAACAGTAATGCTTTGCTTTATTAATTGTTGAAAAATCTGATGTCTTGCCCGGGGCATCAGGATTTGCTTAGGGCCGTGTTGTTATGAACATTGCGTGTTAATCATTAAATAAATGGCGTTTTTCATGTGCAAATACCGTAATCCCTGTCTTTCTTGTTTTATATTTTTCAATAAAATGGCAATGTGGTTATTCGCTTTATACGCATTTTGAAGCACTTAACCATTCCTTTTGCAGGATAACATTTTCAGATAACATCCTTGAACCACCTATGACTCGTCCCGTCTTTGAGCACCCGGTGTTTCGGGCTGAAGAAGAGGTTGTCGAAGATAGCGACGTTCCTGAAGAACTGTCTTGGTTAGTGAAGCAAGAGGAAAGAGCCATTCTGCCTCACGACGAGGTCATCGAAATTATCAATTTGGGGTCGGAAGGGGTTGAGAAAAATATTCGTATCGGAGCCGCACTGCAGAGTGATATCAAGCGAAGACTGGTTGAAATGCTCCGAGAGTATATTGATGTATTCGCTTGGTCATATGAGGATATGCCAGGGCTCGATACAGATATGGTTGTGCATCGCCTGCCACTGAAAGAAGATTGCCCGCCGGTCAAACAAAAGCTTCGCAGAACTCGACCAGATATGGCAATGAAGATCAAAGAGGAGGTGCAGAAACAGTGGGACGCTGGTTTCCTGGCTGTGACGAAGTATCCCTCATGGGTTGCCAACATCGTACCAGTGCCAAAGAAAGATGGCAAGGTTCGGATGTGCGTGGATTATAGAGATTTGAATAAAGCAAGCCCAAAAGACGATTTTCCACTTCCTCACATTGACGTGTTAGTTGATAATACCGCTCAATACTCTGTATTCTCCTTCATGGATGGCTTTTCAGGCTATAATCAAATTAAAATGGCGCCAGAGGATATGGAGAAGACTACTTTCATAACGCCTTGGGGAACATTTTGCTACAAAGTGATGCCCTTTGGTCTGAAAAATGCTGGGGCAACATATCAGCGTGCGATGACGACTCTTTTTCATGACATGATGCATAAAGAGATCGAAGTTTATGTTGACGATATGATTGCCAAATCCCAGACGGAGGAAGAGCATCTGGTGAATCTGCTGAAGTTGTTTAAAAGGCTTAGGAAGTTCAGACTGAGGCTGAACCCTAATAAGTGCACCTTCGGGGTGAGATCGGGTAAACTGCTGGGGTTTATCGTAAGCGAAAGAGGAATAGAGGTCGATCCTGCTAAAATAAAAGCGATTCAAGAAATGCCGACGCCTAAAACAGAGAAAGAGGTGCGCGGGTTTTTAGGGAGGTTGAACTACATCGCTCGGTTCATATCTCACCTAACGGCCACGTGTGAACCATTATTCAAGCTGCTGAAGAAAGATCAAGCTGTAACATGGAACGAAAATTGTCAAAAGGCGTTCGATAAAATAAAGAAGTATTTGCAGGAGCCTCCTATTTTGATACCCCTAGTGGCAGGGAGACCCTTGATAATGTATTTGACGGTTCTTGAGGGAAGCATGGGTTGTGTTCTCGGTCAACACGACGAGACAGGGAGAAAAGAGCATGCGATCTATTACCTGAGTAAGAAATTTACAGACTGTGAATCTCGATACTCAATGCTGGAGAAAATTTGTTGCGCGCTAGCCTGGGCCGCCAAGCGTTTAAGGCCGTACATGCTGAATCATACAACCATGCTCATCTCGAAGATGGATCCTATCAAATATATATTCGAAAAGTAGGCGTTGTCAGGAAGAATTGCCCGGTGGCAGATGGTCTTGACTGAATATGATATTCAATACGTCTCGCAAAAGGCTATAAAGGGGAGTGTGCTGTCTGAGTATCTGGCGGAGCAGCCTATTGAAGAGTACCAATCGATGAGATTTGATTTTCCTGACGAGGATATCATGTACTTAAAGATGAAAGATTGTGAAGAGCCGTTGCCAGACGAGGGACCAGAGGTGGGATCCAAATGGAAGATGATATTTGACGGAGCCGTGAATGCTTACGGTAGCGGAATAGGGGCAATCATCACTACGCCACACGGGTCGCACATCCCGTTTACTGCCCGATTGACCTTTGCCGTTACCAACAATGAGGCCGAATACGAAGCTTGTATAATGGGGCTTGAAGAAGCCATTGATTTGCGAATCAAACATCTAGACGTATACGGAGACTCAGCTCTGGTAGTGAATCAGATAAAAGGGGAATGGGAGACACGTCAGCCCAATTTGATACATTACATGAATTATGCAAGGAGATTGTTGCCTTTCTTCGACAAGGTTGAATTGCATCACGTACCGCGGGCAGAAAATCAAATGGCTGACGCCCTTGCCACTTTGTCTTCCATGTACAAGGTCAACTTCTGGAACGAAGCTCCCCAAATCACTATCTCTCGGTCGGACAGGCCAGCTTATGTATTTGCTATCGATGAAGCATCCGACGACAAACCGTGGTATTTTGATATCCTTAATTTCCTGAAGAATAAAGAGTATCCGGCTGGGGCATCCAGTCAAGATCAGAAGACTCTCAGGAGATTAGCGGGTAATTTCTACTTGAATCCGGATGGTGTCTTGTACAGAAGAAACCACGATTTGGTGTTGTTGCGTTGTGTAGACGAAAAAGAGGCAAAGCTTCTCATGGAGGAAATTCACGAAGGTGCCTTTGGTACGCATGCTGGTGGACATGCTATGACGAGAAAGCTGCTGAGGGCAGGTTATTTTTGGCTGACGATGGAAACTGATTGTTTCAAGTCCGCGAGGAAGTGCCACAAGTGCCAAATCTATGCTGACAAGATACACGTGCCTCCGAGTCCTCTAAATGTGATGTCATCTCCATGGCCATTCTCGATGTGGGGAATCGATATGATTGGAAAGATCGAGCCGACAGCTTCTAACGGGCATCGGTTCATCCTAGTAGCAATCGATTATTTCACCAAGTGGGTGGAAGCGGCGTCATACGCAAATGTAACGAAGCAAGTGGTGGCTAGATTCATCAAAAGAGATATCATTTGCCGATATGGGATTCCCGAGCGGATAATCACGGATAATGGTTCAAACCTGAACAACAAAATGATGAAGGAGCTCTGTCAGAATTTCAAGATCGAACATCACAACTCCTCTCCTTACCGACCCAAGATGAATGGCGCTGTTGAGGCGGCCAACAAGAATATCAAGAAGATCGTTCAGAAAATGGTGGTGACCTATAAGGATTGGCATGAAATGCTACCTTTTGCTTTGCACGGTTATCGTACGACGGTACGCACATCAACCGGGGCAACTCCGTTCTCGTTGGTATACGGAATGGAGGCGGTATTACCATTGGAAGTTGAGATCCCTTCTCTGAGGGTATTGCGAGACGTTCAGCTGGACGAGGCAGAATGGGTAACAAACAGATTGAACCAACTGAGTTTGATGGATGAGAAGAGGCTAGCTTCTCTAGCATACGGTCGTTTGTACCAGAGACGAATGAAGAAAGCGTACGACAAGAAGATACTTCCGCGAAGCTTTCAGACGGGCGACCTTGTGCTGAAAAGGATTCTCCCGCCGCAAGCAGATCACAGGGGCAAGTGGACCCCCAACTACGAAGGGCCATACGTTGTTAGTAAAGTCTTCTCAGGAGGAGCGTTGTTGTTGTCCACCATGGACGGAGAAGACTTTGCGTCACCTGTGAATTCGGACGCAGTAAAAAAATACTTTGCTTAAAATAGACCCGCTGGACAGAAAAAAGAGAGTCCAGGCAAAAATGGGGCATCCTGACGAACCAAAAACAGAATGAAAGGTTCGGGCAAAAGTTAGGGATAAAATTTAAAAAATGTACACCCGCGAAGTTGAAAACCTACACTGGGCGGCTTCGGCAAAAAAGGGTATCCCGGTGAACTGAAAACCCGTAAAGGGCGGTTCACGCAAAAGCTAGGGATTTGAAAAGCAAATGACTGCGGTCCGAATTCAATGAGCATCAATGCGGGAGAATACATGTGAGGAGTCAGTTATTGGATACAATCTCTTCAGAAGTGGAGATACTGGGAAAGCATTAGAGTCGGATGAGTCATAGGAGGATCAGTTCGTGGTGTTCATCCGCATCCCGTTGCCGACATGTGTACAAAATTTAATTTGTCAAAATATTCATGCTTCCTGTGCATACTTATGTATTTGCTTTGCGTAGCTTCCTCTTTTCAGGAGTTACATCCCATGTACAAAAACTCCGCCCATTCAGGGGCCCAATCAATGAAAATATGTTATTCAGTACTTGATGCTGGTTCTTTACTGTTTTGTGCATGATTAACGCCTAAGTTTGATGAAACTGGCATGAGTATAACATCACTGGCCCTTGCCAACAATTGTTAAAGCTTTGAATTAACTGAGTGTAACGTCACTAACCTGAATTGATTTGATTGCATAGGCTTGTCGTGTCTTGTTTGTGTTGTTGCAGGTTTCGTAACCATACGAGGAAGATGATCAAAAGATCGCGATAACGAAAGACTCAGTCTTCACGCAGGTCATGCGTGTTCTTCCTGAAGAAGGATAGAATTTCCCAGCTAGCCGTAGCTTACTCAAAGGGAGCAGAAAAGTTATTCGTCCTCAATAGAGTTTGACGATTCCAAGATCGTAAGGCTGTATTCAGGCAGGTTCATCTTTCCCCGCAGGGTCATGCACTCTCCCCAGCGGAGTCGGTGGATTTTCCCCGAGAGAATCATCCTGTTCCCAGCAGAATTCTCTTTGCAAGTGCTTTCATTCCTTCCAGTGGAATTCGAAGATTATGACTCTCCCAAGCAGAGTTGATGGTGGGTCCTGTCATTTATTTCGTCAGGGATACGGTGTAATATCAGTTCACTTTCCAGCAGAAGTCCGATCATACTATGCACATCTGCTATTCCCCAGCAGGGGGTTACCTCAATAGGGTATGTGGTTTGAGTTCCCAATTTCCCAGCAGGGTCGACTTCACCCTTCCAGCATTTATTTTGCTGGAATAATCCTGTAGCATCTGGCTATCCCCGACGGAGTCGGCATTATCCTTCCAGCATTTATTTTGCTGAAGCAGTTCCTGTATTCTAGCAGTTCAGGTAGAGAGAGTTCTTGCTCAAATGAATTACCAAATGTTCAAGATCTCGGCATGAGACATCCAATGATAATGTTAGTTTCGGCAGTATTCCCCGCAGAGTTACCAGGATAAGTTTCTCTTTATTCCCAAGCAGAGTTACTTGTCATCTAAAGGGGTTTCATGAATCAGAATTTCAGAGGCCACCTCCGGGCATCAGAACAGGCATCCGGTAGTCTGGTTTCCCGATATCCCCAGTAGAGTTCATCTCAAAGTCGCTGTCACGTCAGTGCTAAGAAGTTTGCGGGTGAGGATCATTGGAGAACTAAGTCCTGACGTGGACAATTTACTCCTAGATTGACGGGATTTCTTCAGAAGTGGGCGTCCTAACGCGGACAGGTTTATTTCCCCGGATTGGTGAAGTGTGTTAGTCCTAACGTGGACAGATTCGGTTTCTCGAAATTAGTAGAATGGGAGGTCATGACGTTGACAAAAGTGATTACTCTTTGTGTTGGTGCCCTGACGTGGACAGATCAGACCAGGGTGTGAGTCCTTACGTGGACAAGTCTTATTTCCTCAGCGGGTCGAAGACGCATGAGTCCTAATGTGGACAAATCAAGACGAGATCAGTGTCCTGACGTGGACAAATCAAAGAAATTATTATTCCTAACGTGGAGAAGTGGGCCCTAACGTGGACGATGTAGTCCTTACGCGGACATATCAAAAGACGTGATTCCTAACGCGGAAAGAGTGGAGTCCTTACGTGGACAGATTAAGATGGCATTCCTTACGTGGAAAAAGGAGTCCTGACGCGGACAAATCGGAAAGAAGTTGGTATTCCTTACGTGGAAAGATTGAGTCCTCACGCGGACATATCAAGAGTGATTCCTGACGTGGAAAGAAAGAGATTATTCCTGACGTGGAAGAGTTTAGTCCTGACGCGGACAGATCAAAGAAGTTATTCCTAACGTGGAAGAAGAAGATTAACTCCTTACGTGGAAAAATTGGGGTCCTGACGTGGACAGATTCAAGAAAAGTTGATCCCTGACGTGGAAGAATGATGTACTCCTTGCGAGGAAAGTTGAGTCCTGACGTGGACAGATTCAGAACCAAAATGGGATTCCTTACGGGGAAAGATTGGAGTCCTGACGCGGACGTGTCAAGTGGTATTGGAGTCTTTACGTGGACAGATCGATATAGTTCTCCTTACGCGGAAAGAAAATTGCTTCCTGACGTGGAAAGATAAAAGGGTTAGTCCTGACGTGGACAGATACAGAAGAGATGATTCCTAACGTGGACAGGTGTTACTCCTAACGTGGAAGAGTTTTATTCCTAACGTGGACGATTCAGTTTATGGAAATGCAAACGAATTATCCCCAGCGGAGTTGCCGAGATTTTTCTGGGTTAACAGCAGGTGGAGTCCTAACGTGGACAGGTTCTAGTTGAGATTTCTTCGTAATGATGACAGAATCCTCTTCAGAACGATGAAGACAATCCCCAGCACAGTCGCACGAGATCAGTAGGTTACTGTAACAGTCAGATTCAGCTGATGAATGTCGTTCCCCAAGCAGTGGCGCAGTTTATTTCTGCGGTTGGCAAATTTCTGGGTTCCTAGTATTCAATCGTCTCGTACCGCGAATGTCTGAAGGCTCCGGGCTCTTCACCCAATCGGGTCCAAGTCGCTTGAATAGGGGCAGCTGTTGCACCCTAAAATTTTCCCAACCTTATTCACTTGGTTTATGTTTCATTATCATTAGCATTTGCATATAGAGTCATGTACATAGACTAATCATTTGCATAGCATAAGCATAGCAAGTCATTCAACAGGGGACCAATCATTACTCTCATCTCTAGAAGCCTATCAAGAGGTTATTATCCCAATTCAATCTCATTCAAGTCATCAGGAAAGAATTTGAAAGCAAAGAGTTCAGCAGATCAAGCCTTGAGTCCATCTCCTAGCTGAGGGTATCTGAGGGTCAACAAGAGGGTTGTGAGCTGTGAGTTGAAGGCATGGAGAGTATTTAGCCATTATGAGAGACTTAGAAAGTCATTTGGAGAAGGAGACAAGTCATTGATGAGAGCACAAGAGCTATAGCTGAAGGCAGTCAACTAGGGTTTCATCTGGGTCAACCCTAGGTCAACCCTAGGTCAATTGACTGATTTAAGGGGCATTCAAGTCTAGTGGAGAGATGTGGGGTTCATCATTGGACATATAAAGAAGGATATGGAGATATGCCAAGGAGAATTCAAGAGAAATCAAGGAGAAGAGGAGCTTCTAAATTAGGGTTTCTGTGTAAAATCCCCTAGTTTAGGTCAAATTTCCAAGCAAGATAAGTCAAAATGCTAGCTTCAAATGGCTTCTTGGCCAACATGAAACTTGTAGAGGATCTCAAGACCTTTAATTTGAGTGGTGGAAGACATCAAGGAGATTTATAGAACTCAAGTTATGGTCCTTGCAAGTTACAGGTCATCTGAGGTATCTGAAATTTTGTCTGTGAAAGTGACTTGACTTCCAAGCAATTTTTACCCCTCAAGGAGATTTCAAATGAATTCTTGGTCAACATAAGATTTGTTCCTCATTGTCTTAGCTTTCTAGAATGGTATGGCATGCCTTCATATGATGTGTGGAACTCAACTTATGGCCTTGGCAAGCAAAGGGTATTTTGGGCATTTGTGAATTACAGGTCATTTTAACCTATGTCCAAAACTCATACAAGGAGGCCTCAAATGGAAAAACTTACAACATCAAACTTGCTCCAAATGTGATTTTAAGTCTAGAAAGAAGGTCACAAATTGTTGGAAAAGCTCATAACATGAAGTTGCATGATTGGTCCAAATTTGAACTAAAATGGCTTATAACTTGAATAAAGTCAAAATGAAAAATGGTTTGAGAGATTTATAAGTCCAAATGGAGACTTCCAATATATGATTTTGAATGGAAAAGACATTCTAGAGACAATGGTTCAAACACTTTTTTGAGCTTAGTGGAAAAAATCAAAGTTATCCTTGGTTACTTACATTTGAAGAAACATTTCAAAAATGGATCAAAGTTGGAAGGCAAGGGAAATTGTAAGATGGATCTAGAAAGTTCATTTGAGCCCTATATAAACATGAAATGAAGATTGATCAAGGGTTGGATTCATTTTTCACCAAGAATTTCCCAAATTCTCTCATTCTTTCTCATTGCATTTTCACTTCAATTCCTCAAATTCTTCACCAATCATCATCAAAATCAATTTCATTATACTGATTCATCATCATAGATCAGAATTCAACCAAGAACAAGGTGTGATCAATCCATTTTCGAGCACTTCCATCATCAACATCAAAATTGCAAATTCAGTTGGAACTCAAGATCCAGTGCAAGACTCCTCAAAGTGTTGCATACAGAATCAAGTAGAGCAATTGTAGATCAGGATCCAAGCCTCAAAAGCCTCAGATCCACGAGTTCCATCATCATCCACAAGATTCCACACCAGGTGCGTTTTCTCTGCCACAGCTTGATTCAGTTAGTTTAGCATAGATTTGTTAGTTTAGATATGATGTAGGATGTTAGTAGAGCAATTAGGATGAGTTTGGAGTAGTTTAGTGATGATTGTTAGCAGGTGTACCAAACTGTTAGGATGTAGAACTCGTGGCATAGTGCATTAGAATCTTAGGTTGTTAGCGCAGGATAATCACCATTAGTCATAGATTAGATTAGTATAAGTTTGATTGAGAATTGTGCTGATGAGTTGCAGAGTATTTCCATGGAGCCAGAAATTGTTGCGCTCGGGTTTATTGATTGGCTGAGTTTTAAAGCAAACAAAGACCATAGGCTTGTAGAGGGAGAGATTTAGAGTAAGTTTCATGTTTATATCGTGGCGTTTCATGGATTGGAGAGGGAGAACTGAGAGGTTAAAGTTGGTTCGTGCATGAACATTCATGGCAGAAACCCTAATTCTCATGATCTAATGAAGAAGACGAAATCTGGACGGTCCATTTCATGCAAGACTTTTGACCTGAGGAGCCATCGTGTGGCTGGAATTCAAGCTGATTTTTGGAGGGAGAGTGGTGCCCTAAACGCACCGTTTCATTAATTGAAACGGGCGGGCCTGAGTGCTGAGTGATATTCCCACCCCCCATTAGTGAGCCCAATTCCATTTGAACATGAATCTGTTTCTATTTTCACCCCCTGCGCCTTTTTTTATTTTTCATGATTGCTGACTTGTTCTGGGCCTGATATAATTTGCTACGCGCACCCCACCATTGCTGGCCCATCCAAAAATGAACTGAGCGTGTCTTCTATTCAAACCCCCCTCCCTTTATTTCATTACATTCTTTTATATTCTTTAATTTTTTTATGCATTTTCATTAATTCATAATAAATAGATAAAAAATCATTTTTAATCCATTCTTTTTACATCATTTTCATTAGAATGTGTAGAAAATTGTCATTAAATAAAATTGCATTTTCATTTTTATTTCATATTTTTCCCATATTTTCCAAATAAATGGCAATTTAAATAGTTCCTTTCATGCATGATTTTATTAATTTTTGTTCTACTAAATGCTTTAATATTTTTTGTTCATTCTTTTTAGGTTGCTTAGATTAGATATTGAACTTGTAGAAACAATTTAGTTCCCATTTTTAGAAATTAATTTTAGGTGCTTAATGTAGGCTTGAACAACATGAACAAATTAGGGTTTTTAGGTGATGACTTAGGAGAATCAATTCATTTCCCTTAGGACTTAGGGTTTAACTAGATTAGTTATGGGCCTATAGGGGCTATGGGTAGTTATTAGATCCCCTTAGAAAAAGTCAGGATTCCCCTACTGCTATTAATACTCTGTATATATCTGATTGACTGGTGTGGTGTGCCCTTTGGGGATTATTGCTTGCTTGCTTGGGTATTGGGATTGTCTGGGGGCCTGAGAGAGCTGAAGACTTGAGGAGATGAAGACCATTGGAGATCCAGAGATTGAAGCTCAACTGCCAGAGTTGGAGAGGAGGTTCTTGCTAGCAGCTGTTGAGGAGACTAGGGTTTAGGAGCTAGGCAGAGCTCTAGATTAGAAAGCTTGTTTCTCAAACATGGAATGCCTTGTCTGCATCCATCCTTTCTCTATGATTCAAAGTCTCTTTCAAATATCCACCTCCTTCCTTTGGAAGGATCAGTGAATATATTTGAAAGATAGAACTTTTGAGAGGAAACTTTCTGTTTAATGTTAACAGTTGATGAACCACCCTTGGTAGGTAATTAACTGTCTAACATTCATTCACTCTTATGACTAATCCCTCATCCTGGAGGTTTGAGCTTGAAGAAAAGCCATTGCAGATAGAAGACTGATGATCAAAGCCCTTATCTGAAGGCCATGAAGATGGAGATTGATGCTTGCTGAAGCTTGTAGCTGATTGGAAATTGCTCGAAGCCAGATGTTGATTCAGAGCTGCTGTGGCTGTTTATTTTTGCTGTATTTCATTTGTTGATGTATTGTTTGGTTTTCCGGACTGTATTGTTTGTTGTTTACCCTGTTGGGTTGAAAGTGAAGCCTGTTCACTTTTGCCTATTGTTTTCTAGGTTCGAGGTTGAGTGGGACTCCCTTGCCTCGCTTGTGCTGTCGCATCCATGCATCTTACTGCTTTACTGTATATACTTGATATTGTTTCTGTTTCTGCCTATCCCGTAGGATCTCTGTTTCTCTCTGTGCAAGAGAGGAGCATGATAGACACTAGGTCTTAACCCATGCATGATAACATTAGGTTAGTTCGATTCCCTTCGCAACCGTAGGTTAGAGTTCTGTCTCTTCTTTCTCAAAACAAACAGAAAAACACATAAAGATTTCAAACACAATAAAAGACACTTCTTCCGTAAAAGAATGTGAACTCATCAAGACGTCATTTTTGTCCGCCGGGACTGCTAATAAAAAAAAAACCTTTTTCAGAAGGAATAAAATCAATTAAGACAGACTTGTGTCGTACGTGGCCCGAACTACGTTTGCTCTGATCTTTCATGCCGTGTGAAAGTACGTAGGCATAGGATGCGATATCCTAGCGAGCAACCTTCCCCTCCTTTCCCGTAGGTAGGCGAACTACGTTGACTCTGATTTCTCGTTCCAGACGGGAATACGTAGGCATAAAGTGCGATACTTTGCCGAGTCATTTTTATTTTCATTTTATTTTCTTTTTAACCCTTGACCTATAGTTTAGATAGAATAACAATCCATATCCGAAAACAAGCGTGGATCCCGTCGAGTACGACGGACGTGAGGGGTGCTAATACCTTCCCCTTGCGTAACCGACTCCCGAATCCAGGTTTTGGTTGCGACGACCATACCTTTCCCGTGTTGTGCGAGGTTTACTCTGAGCGTTTCCTTTCCCTCCCGTGGGATAAATAACGCACGGTGGCGACTCTTCTGTTCAGCCGGCGCCGATTTTCGCAGTAGCGACACATAGCATTTGGCCTGGATTGGCGACGGTTGTGCCTGTATTGGCGTTATTTGGAGTGTTGGCTCCTAGATGGGTTCGGGGTGTTGGCCCTGTCCCGAGTTTTGGAGTGTTGGCTCCTAGATGGGTTCGGGGTGTTGGCCCTGTCCCGAGTTGTGGAGAGTTGTCTCCCGAAATGGTACCACATGCATATGCACAATTGAGTCGCATTGTTGAGTCGCATAAAGTCGCATAATTACGCTAGTTGTATGTTAATGTTGTTTATGTGAGATATGGATTACTCACAGTTGTTGTCGATGATGTTTATGATTTCGAAACCTATAATGCTGTGATGAGTTCCGACATGTTTTCTATCATGTTTTATGTTATATTATTGATATCTCACCCTTTTCCGTTGTATGTTACTTCCTCTGGTGGTAATTTGCAGGTAGTCAAGGATAGAGCGTAGTTCCCGTAAGGTGTCGTTGGTCGCTCTGATACGTAGCACTCTTGGGGGGATGAACGATTGTTTATGTTGTTTATTTGATGTTTTCTTGTTGCTGAATTTTACTAAGTATTTTAGTTGAATTGGTTGTTTTTTTGTTAATGCACCGAATGCTGGTTGTACGCACTAAGCCGAAGAATCGGTAGTGCTGAATTTTGATGGAAAACTAGTTGTTTTAATGAATATATGCAAGCTGAAGTACTTGCTGAATTTTAATGGAGTTTTGGTTGTAATTTCTGGTATCACATTGATTTTCATAAATGTTGAAAGTGCATTATGTTCCGCTGCGAATGAATATGTTGCTATGTAATTAAGATGTTATATGAGTTGTTATTAGTTGTTCATCCAAGAGTATGTGCTATGTATCATCACTGAATGCATGTTGCCTAGTTAAATTAAATGGTAAAATGCATGCTTCTGATAGCTGAAAAATGTGACGCCCAGGTTTTTGTCTGTGTGACGACCGTCACAAGTCCATGACGACCGTCATGCGTACAAATTTCATGCACTCTGATTTTGATTTATTTTAAATATGCATTGGGTATAAATGGGGTGTTACAATCCACACCTCACATTATTAGTTTGAATTACAATCCAAGGGCTGAGAATGGCTGATATGGTGAAAATCTGATTTTGAGAAGTTTTGATAAAGTGGTTCTAAGTGTGGCAGACCCAACTTCTATGGTGCATAACTTCCTGCTCAAACATGCTATTGAGGAGTTCTACCATAATTTGGAAAGACCTTAAGTAGATATACAACTTTCATGTTTTGGGAATTTCCAAATTCTTGATGGAACTAGGTTGAAAAACCCTTCAAAGTTCTGAAAAAATCACTTACAAGTGTTAAATAACTTAGAAATTTTCTAAGTTATTTCCCCTTCAAAAATAAATTTTGCTATAACTCCAATTCTATGCACTTTTTGACCATGGACCACTTTGAGGATTTTGTAGGATTTTTCAAGAGCTTTCTAATGAGCTTTGAACCACTTCAATTGGATGTGTGGTTGAGGAGTTATGGTCTTGCCCCTTTCTAAATCCTAATTCCCGATTTTTGCAATTACTTCTTAACCCTTGATCCAATGGTCATGAAATTTTATGGGGAGGTGTAATATGATATGAGGAACATTTTTTATTCACACTTTGAAGTCAAATTCCTTATTGTTGAAGAGTTGACTTTTCGGTCAAACGTTCGACCGATATGTGTCTACCGAGTCGCCCGTTGGTGATCCGGACATCCTGAGGACTTGAAACTCTTTGGAAGGACTTTACTAAGCCATAGGAGCTTAATGGACATTGATCCCTCCATTGAAATACTCTTTGAATAGAAAGTCAAACTACAATTGACTTTTTCTGATCGAAAACCCTAATCGGGTATCTCAAATTGCATTGTTCTCAATCCTCGAGTGACCACCTTAAATTGCACTCATTCTTGGTCCAACGTATTATCTTTGATCTTGTTTGAAGTTGGATCAATCCAAAATATTGATTGATCAAACCCTCAAAGTTTCGATTTTGACGGTACAAAACCTTAATTCATCTGCATCTTAACAAAGATAAACTGAAAATGGGTTAAGGTTAGTTAATCAGGTGAATATGATCCTACAATGATGATGAGGATCTAAGGGGTCAAAATTTGGGGTGCAACAAATGTCATGTCTGAAATGTATTCCTTATCTTCTGGCATAAGGAGATACGCAATTGGATGACCGACTAACTTTTCACACAAGTCATGGTTATGCAAACCACATATGTCATTGAATCTCCCTTTCTTATTTGCCTACATATAACAACATAACATAAAGGGACACTCACATTTTCTTGAACCAATGTTATCTTGTTTAAAATTCTGGAGAGGAGGTATATATTTCCCACTTCTTTCGCATGTCATTGTCACAAATGCATCTCTTCTATCATGAACCATCATTGGACCTTCTAACTACCACACCAAATCCCAGTTTGGGGGTTTCCGTATGAATCCATTGAAGCATGTAATCACAAAATTCAAACTCTTGCTCATTTATAAATTAGTGGCCAACATCTACCTCCTTCACAACAACACCTTTGGCATCCGGAGACACAACATTTTTGAAAAAAATATTAGGGTGCACCATATCTAATAAAAACAATTACAATAAAAAACTTAAAAACTGCTAAAATTGTAAGCAAAGCTGGAAAAATGAGAACAAACAGGCTACGAAGATGCATCTCTATATGAATTCATATAGAATCCAGAGATGCATCTATAGATTCAACCTATGTTTTTTAATACTGAAAACAAAATTAATGTGATCGATGAGGTTTGAAATGAATGATCTTTTTGATGTGATTAAACACAAGAATGGAGATTTTCAGTGAAAATATTGATTGAGAATGGAAGGGTTTTTGAAATATAGGTATGTGATCATGCATGTGACTATTTTATCAAAACCACATTTTTTTTTTATTCAGGAGATGCATCTCCGTAAATACCTGACATGCAAATGTGATAAATATTTCAAAATTCCGCCCAAACCTCCGAAGATGCATCTCCGGAATATCCATTAGGTTGCTCAAATTTTAATATATTTGTTGAAAACACCTGAAGATGCATCTTCAAAATATTATTTTTACTCTAGGGTGACACTCATTTGGTGCATCATAAGGTGATGTCAAAGTGCGTTCGAAGATGTATTTTTGGAATTTGATGAGCATTTTGAATTTTCTATAATGTGTTTTTCCACCCTATAGGATGTGATGAGAATTTTCCTTATTACTTTAAGCCCCAACCCCTTAAATTGATAACTCTAATTAGTAGAAGTAAGTAAATACTTATTTATCTATTATTAGAAATAAATAAATATTTATTTATTCTTATTCATTTGTTTATTTTTTATTTCTAATAAAATTCTTTCATAATTAATAATATTAATTTATTATATAAATATTTATTACATAAATATTTATACATAATATTTGTAAAAAAATATTAGTTTGAAATGTGTAACCCTTTGAGATTTAAAATTTTCAAATACTAAAAATATATTTCAAACATTAAATATATATATGATAAATATATTTAATAATATTTAAAATTTATTACAAGATTATTTAAACAATGTTTATGTAAAAAATATTTATTATAGAATATGTAAATAAATATTATTTAAAAATGATATTCAAACACAATTAACTGTTATTTAATCATATTTAAACATGTTTTGAAAGTATTGAAATACACACTTTTTATGTATATAAATATGGTGAACACTCTGGTATTCTTGAATTTAGTTGGTGATCTCACCTGATCAGAAAGAATCAATGGCCTGCCACGCGTCGTTGGGTTGCTGTTTTCGCCGGAGTTGTGGAGAGAAAGAGGGGTGTACCTGCAAGGCACTCTAATGCTTAAGTGAGTAAAGGATCAAAGAGAAAACAAGCACAAAGATTAGGTGTGGAGAAGAAGTTACCTGACCCTATAGTGAAAGAGGGTATTTATAATGTGCCCCTAGCGCAGTGCCAACTGTTACATTGTATTGGGCCAGACTGCCAAGCCAAACCCAAGTAACTACCAGGGCTTACGTGGCGTAGTGAAGACCAGCACGTGGTTTTCGCCCTAGATCGACTGCCCCGTGATCTTCGAAAGGTGGATTGACCGACTCTTTCGGAGGTGGGTAGTTGCCTGATGACGTGCCCCGCGTGGGGGACACGTGGATGACATGGGGGAAGTGTGTGACATTCCTCGTCAGGAAGGTCTTCTGCTCGACGCAGGTGTCTGGTTGAAGCTTGTGCCCGACGGAGGAGGATTGGGCCTTTTTGGGCCTCATCATCGTAGTATTGGGTTGGACCTGCCCGAATGGGGGCAGGTCCCGACCCAGTCTAAAACAGGAGCCCCCCAAGTCGTTGCTCCGAGGTGGAGGAGTAACAACTTAAGGATAAGCCAAGGTCGAGGAAATTTGGAAAGGTGGTCTTATGCCCGAAAGATGGGGTCGAGAGCTGCACTCATTGGAACATCATGTCGGGGAGGTGAAAGGTGATTGGGCTGTTAGATGCCAAACTTTGCTTATTTGCTCTATCAAATGTTGACATCTTTCATTCTTTTTGTAGGTGAATTGAATCACTTATGTTTTAGATGATATACTTCATTGCTTGAAAATGCCTTGGTTGCTTTGATTTGTGTGCTATTGTGCAGGAATTAGACACAAAATGAGAAGAGTAAGACACAAGAACTTTGACAAGGAAACCAAGTCAGCATGAAAACATCAACAAGTTCACACAACAAACTTCCTAGCGAATTTACCCAGAAAAAGCATCAACAAGTTCGCACAGTGAAGGCCCTTGGGAACCTGACACTATTCATACAGAGAGAAAAGATATCAAAACTCATTGTGCGAAGGAGCTAGCAAATGGTTCAATGGAGCGAAGTCCTAGCGAATGGCCCCAAACCTGAGGCAGTAAGTATTTGGATGAGAATTCACTGTGCAAAGTTTCAAGTAAAGGCTTCGCAATGTGAAGGAATGTTCGCACAACAAATATGTGGAAATGTCTTAGGGCAGTTTAACTGTACACTGACACTTTAAGTGCCACTTTTGGATGTTCGCTAGGCGAACATGAGCTTCGCAGTGCGAAGGTGACAGCACAACAACGTGTCTATAAGTACTTGGTTCCACTTTTTAGAAAAATATCTGATCTTTTGTTTTACCTTTTCACAACTTTATATTTTTCAGCACAAAAACCCTAGTTTTCCCATTTTCATCATCTCTTAGACATCTTTCACAAAAAGAAGGTGTATTCCCATCCAATCTTGATTATTCAACTCGGATGTTGATCAACCTTCTTCCGAAACTTGTTGCTCAAGCTACCATGGAAATGGGTGGTTAAACCCTTTTTGTGTCAAGATTAGAGGTAACTAATTCTTATTTTATGTATTCCTTTTAATCTTTTGTATGTGAACAAATCTTTGATCAATATAGATGAAGTTATTTGCTATATTTTGTTGTATTTATGGTTTGGATTGCTTTAGACATAAACTTTTCAAGTCTTTACCTAATTTCTTCATCTATCAGCTATCAAACTCTAGACATAGATTTGGAAGTTGATATTCGTATTGTATTAATCTTAATGATTATTGTTTCAGGTGTTATTTAGAGAGATCATTTAACGGTCAAAACAATAATATTCACGAAATCGCTTTAGAGATGAACGATTTTGTAAGGATACGCGATTATATTAGTTGAAACTAAGTTCACATATTCGATTGATTGGATACATTTAAAAAGGATAAGTGAACCCTAATCTCGGCATAATTTTTATCAAACTAAAACCAACTTTTACCTTGTTTACTTCTTGCAAACTTATGCTACCAAAGAGAAATCATTTGAAAAACCCTGTACTTAAATCACTAAAATATTGAACGACAAGCATCAAATATTCTCGTACAATCCTTGTGGATACGATAAAATACCTTGGGGACATATGGTAAGTCTAGATGCATACCCCGGGGATATATGGTAGATCTAGATGAATACCTCGGGGACATATGATAGGTCTATATGAATGCCCCGAGGACATATGATAGTAAATAACGCGGGGAAGTGGATATCGAGGTTGGAGGAGCCTAGTTCGTAGATGTCGTCCTCTTCACCCTTTCACTTGAGATGTGGTGGAAGGGTGAATTTGATATTGAAACGTCGAATTTACCATTTTCCTCTGCTTTTCAGGTGAATATGGCTGCATGGATACCTGGAGTCATAGAAGTCGATCAGAAGCCAGAGTCTCCAGCAGCCCCACCCATCGAGGTGCAGAGTCGGACAGTCGAAGACTGGGCTGGGGAAGAGCCTTTGAGTACGGCTTCCTGTTTTGTCGAGGATGACTCCGATGCATTTTCCACTGTTGAGGATCATCGTGAGGGTTCCTATGTGAATTGTAAAGTGTATAAGCTGCAGGCCCATCATCAGATCTGCTCGAGCTATGGGAATATGCGGCTCCCTATGTACGAGTTTTATTTTCGTGAGGAGGGACTCCGTCTGCCTTTCTCAGATTTTCAAATGGGGGGTTTTTGACTGGTTGGGGCTGGCGCCTTCATAGTTTCATCCCAATGTGATTGCCTTTGTCTGGGCATACGAGCTCGTTTGCTGGCACCTTCGGATCGAGACCACGCTCACTCTATTCTTTCGGCTCTTTCATCTACAAAGACAAACGATCGATAGGGCTGGGTGTCCTTGAAGCAGACGAGGAGGTTATTCGGGCATATGTGGACTATGTCCGGACCTTCAAGGATCATTTCTTCGTGGTCAGCCCCGTGTCTCATCAGGCCTCTACCTCACTATTCCGTCGTAAGGTCCGGGAGGTGGACGGGCAACAAGAAGAGGTTATGGTGCCAATGGTTCCCCTGAACTAGACAGAGGAGCATTTCAAACAGAGCACAAATCACTATATCATGCGGGCAGACACTTTGGATGCAGAGGACCAGGTGGGATACCAAAGGTTGGTGGACTTCGTGGCCAGCTTAACTCTTGTGAAATGTGTGATGGTCGACGGCGACTTCATCCTCGACAAGAACAGGGAGATTCTCCAGGAGTCGAGGCTCATCAAAACGAAGGCTTTGCTCGAATGTGCGTCCGACGAGGAGGCCTTGTGTTTGTTAGGTAGTGGGTCGTCTTCTGCCCGGGCCCGTTCTGTGTCTGTCATTATTGTGTTTCGCTAACCTTTTGCTCTTTTGTTTTGCAGGGAAGATGTCGACCATGCAAGAATGTCTGAAGAGACTAGAAGCCACCAGAGGCGGGACGAAGGGTTGCAAAGGGAGGGTTGCCCAGGTGCAACAGATGCCTAGTTCTGAGAAAGGAGAAGGGGGCTCTTCAGTGTCACCTCAGGGGAGCCAATCTCTCTTGACGCAAGGGCTCTAAATAGGCCGAGGGTCATTGGGCCGAGACTGTCGTCGACCTGACCGAGGGCAACGTTGAGGAGGGGTTTCTGATTCCCCCTTGCCATTTGCATCCTGGCTTCTTCCACGGAGCCAGGTCTCCTGTTGTGTCTGCCGCAAAGGCGAAGGCGGTTCCCGGCGCCAGTCAGGAAGCGAGAAGACAGAGATTAACCGAGGACCTGACCGCGATGATACAGGTATTTTCGACGGCCTTGTCTCTGAGCGACGAGGGCTTTTCCTCTGTTGGCCATTCCAAACTACAGGAGGACCTCGCAGCTGCTGAGTCGAAGATGACAAAATTGGCTGCTGATCTTGACTTGGCCAGAGAGGATAACGTCGCCCAGTGCAAATGGAATAACGAGGATGAGGAGCAGTTGAAAGCTTCTAGGGAGGATAAGTTAAAGCTGCAAGCGGATCACAGGGCTGGAGGCTGCTTTTTGTCCTGCCGAGGAAGAGACCGATGAGGAGAAGCTTTTGAGTCTCGTGCTGAGCTAGTGGCGAGGATCCGGCAGATCGAGCATGATTGCTTGGGGGCTGTCAAGGTCGGCTATGAGAGCACCGTAGAGCAGCTCAAGATAGTGAACCCCGAGGTTGCTCTCATTACTGAAGAGACGGGGCCCTATCACCAGGTTGTCGAGGCACGAGTGGTAGCGCCTGGGACCGAAGATGATGATGACAACCCGACGACCGAGGAGGAAGAGCGGGAGGAATAGGAGACCTCTTAGGGTTTGTTTCGGTATTTTCGGGCTGCATGCTCGTGTTGAATTTTCTGGCCTGCGCGCCTATTTTTAGTTTGTGATGTAATCTTTTTGGGCCGATGTGCCTTTTTGTGTAACTATGTACAATGGGATCTGCCCGCTTTCTTTGAATGAATCTTTTGATATTTTCTACTACGTGTGCTTGTATGTTTATTTTCTATGTATGAATATTCTGTTTGTTTACTTGCTCGACATTCATTGTGACCGACTGTGAGGGGAACTAGTCGGGTGGTCAAAGATGGTACCCGATCGGTTAGGGGTTAAGGTTCTTAGCAAAGGCTCTTCCCCGAGCGTGAACCTCCCATCGCGAGCTGGGTGTTCTACCCTACTGGTACGACAACGGTGGAGCTCGGTCAAGGGATCCCTGCTGGAGCAAGGGTCATGCCCGCACATGCAAAGGGATGACTCTTGTCTTTTTGTTATAAACTTTTAGGAGTTGCGGTGGTACCATATCGCACCCCTGTGTCGCGACGCAGAAGGGTCGCGGGCAGTGTTTAACTGTAATACTGTTTAAGTTTGTATGCATTCCATGCTTGATCAAGTTTGTTTCCTTGTAGGGTTTCGAGGTAGTAGGCCCTAATTCCTATCTTGTCCCAGACGCGATAGGGGCTTTCCTAGTTTGCGGCGAGCTTGCCTTCACGCGAGTCCTTTTGGTTTCTTCGCAGGACCAGGCTGCCCGCTTGGAACTCGCGCCTGATGACTTTGCCGTCGTGGCGTAAAGTTATCCTTTGTTTCAAAGAAGCTTCTTGTACGGACGCTCCCGACCTGATCTCCTCGACCAGGTTGAGTTCTTCCTTGAGCGCCTCGTCATTTGACTCCTCGGGCAGAGGGAATTTGGTCCTCCTGGAGGGCTCTCTTATCTCGACAGGGATCACCGATTCTGTCTCGTAGATCAGTCGAAATGAGGCTTCTCTGGTCGTGGAGTGTAGAGTGGTCCTGTAAGCTCAGAGGACGCTGTGCAGCTCCTCTACCTATCCTTTCTTGGTGTATCTTAGCCTACGTTTCAGCCCATGCAGAATCACCTTGTTCGCTGCTTCAGCTTGCCCGTTCGTCTGTGGGTGTTCGACTGACGTGAATTGATGTTTCATTCCCAGTCTGGTGATGAAGTCCTGGAAGTTCTTGTCAGTGAATTGCGTCCCGTTGTCGGTAACGATGGTCTGGGGCACGCCGAACCGGGCAAGTATGTTTTGCTTGTAGAATCGTAGTATGTTTTGGGCCATGATTTTGGCCATAGCTTCGGCTTTTATCCACTTAGTAAAGTAATCCACACCGACAATCAAATATTTGTTTTGATATGACCCGATGGTGAAGGGTCCGAGGATGTCCATTCCCCACCAGGAAAATGGCCACAGTGATGAAAGCATTTTCAGCTCGTTAGGCAGGGCGAGGTACATGTCCTCGTGTCGTTGGCATCTATCGCACTTCTTGACGTGTTCTTTGGCGTCCTGATGCATGGTGGGCTAATAGTACCCTGCTTGCAATGCCTTGCGGGTGACTGCTCTTCCGCCTAGGTGTTGGGCGTTGATCCCTTCGTAGATCTCTTAGAGTATGTCCGACGCATGGGATTCATTGACTCACTTAAGGAGGGGGATGAAGAATCCCCGTCTGTATAGTTTGTCTTCGACTAGGACGTAAGAACATGCCCGATGCCTAACTACACTTGCTTCCTTGGAATTGTCTGGAAGGTGCCCTGTACGAAGGTACATATACACTGGGGTCATCCAGCAGTCGCTATCGTCGATGGCGTTTACCTCGGCGGGTGTTGCGTCTCTCTTGATGCTGGGGTAAGGGAGGATCTTCTAGACCACGAATTTGTTCCTGCCCTTCCTCTTCATGCTGACTAGTTTGGACAAGACATATGCTCGAGTATTGTGTTCGCGTGGGACATGTCTTACCTCCGAAGAATCGAAGCATTTTATTTTATTTTTTACCAAGGAAAGATACTCGGCGAGGTTGTCGTTCTTTGATTGATACTCCTCTCGCACCTGGGAGGCCACGAGCTGGGAGTTTGTGAAAATCTTCACCTCTTTGGCACCCAGATCTTCGGCCAGACGTAGGCCCGTGAGAAACGCTTCGTATTCAGTGTTGGGAACTCTAAGGTGAGGGAGACTTCTATCAGGATAACTTCTTCATTTTGTACGATAATGCCCACTCCACTTCCCGTCGAGCTGGAGGCGCCATCG
This sequence comes from Lathyrus sativus, assembly GCA_963859935.3. Classification (NCBI taxonomy): domain Eukaryota; kingdom Viridiplantae; phylum Streptophyta; class Magnoliopsida; order Fabales; family Fabaceae; genus Lathyrus; species Lathyrus sativus. Next base: position 663,141,521 of record OZ012739.1, read on the forward strand.
ACGAAGATGGTTCATTTGTGCGCCCTGGGTGTCGGGGAGTCTGCAGAAGTCATTTCGGCAACAAATTCGACCAAGAATTAGGCTTTGAGGGCCTTTCTAGTTTTGTCCTAGACGTCGAATTCAGATAGTTCAAGCGACCATCTGAGAATTTGTCCCGATATATCTGGCCATCCGAGAAATTGTTTGACGGGCTAGTCGGATCTGACTACGACCGTGTGAGCCAGAAAGTAATGTCGCAACCTCCTGGCCACGTTTACAAGGGCCAGGGAGACCTTCTCAGCCTGCTGGTACCTGAGCTTGGGGCCTTGGAGAGATTTGCTTGTGAAGTATATTGGCTTCTGCCTTTCTGACGTTTCGCAGATTAATGTTGCGCTGACGGCCTACGCGGCGACGGAGAGATACAAATATAAGGTTTCCCCGAATTCTGGTCTTGATAGTACCGGTGGCTCTGAAAGGACCTGTTTGAGATGGCGGAGAGCCTGCTCGCACTCCTCGGTCCATTCGAAGGCGACTTCCTTGCATAATAGTTTAAAAAGGGGGAGGGCATGCTGTGCGGATTTAGCGAAGAATCATGACAAGGACGCGAGCATCCCGTTTAGTGACTGGATGTACCTCTTTGTGTTCGGCGTGGCAAACTCAGAGAAGGCCCTGCACTTGTCTGGGTTAGCTTCTATTCCTCGTTCCGTTAGGTAGATACCTAGGAACTTGCCTGCTCATACGCCGAAGGTGCACTTGTCGGGGTTGAACCTCATCCTGCACTTCCTCGTCGTTTCGAAAATTTTCTTGAGATGAGCGGTATGGTCGACCTCGTCTCGTGACTTCAAGATCATGTCATCCTTGTAGACTTCGAGCATGCCATTGTTTCTCCTTGGAAGACTCTGTTCATCATCCTTTGATAGGTCGCCCCGACGCTCTTCAGGCTGAAAGGCATTACATTGTAGTAGTAGTTTCTCGACTCGTTCATGAAGGTCGTATGCTGCTTGTTGGACTTCGCCATGGGGGTTTGATTATATCTTGAGTATGCGTCCATGAACAACAAGAGTTTGAAACCTACATAATTTTTGACGAGTTTGTCGATGTTAGGTAACGGGTAAGCATCTTTGGAACATGCTCGGTTGAGATCAGTATAGTCAACACACATTCTCCATTTTCCAATAGTTTTCTTAACAAGTTAAACATTGGACAACCAGGTTGTGTATCGGGCTTTTAAAACAAAATTCGCCTCTAGGAGGTCTTTTATAGCTTTTTCAGCAGCCTGCGCTTTCTCGGGAGACTGCTTACGCCTACGTTGAACTATGGTCCTAGCGGCCGGATCTATGGAGAGGTGGTGGCATGCCACGTCGGGTTAGAGCCCAGGCATCTCGACAGTGCTCCACGCAAAGAGGTCTGCGTTCTCCCGGAGGCAGGCCTTGAGATGTTTCCTTGCTAGGTCGGGCAAGCCCGTGTCAATCTTCACGCCTCTTTCAGGGTTATCTCCTAGCATGATGAGCTCGAAGTCTCCATCCGAGATGGGGCATGTTGGATAGGGGAGCTGCCTGTTGTCCGTTGGAGGCGTGTCCTTGGGGTTTTTTCCGGAGAAATGGCTGTCGAGGTCGACAAAGTTGACTTGCGGAAGGGGCTTTGGTTCCTCACTTCGGGCTGGTCGGTTGGCTGACTTGGATGCACTGGTACCGAGTCCTTTGAGTGCCGCCTCGAAGCATCTTCTAGCTGCCTCAATGTCTTTGTGGAGGGTGACGACCCGCCCTCTGGTTTTGTAGTACTTCATCTTCAGGTGGACTGTCGAGGGTACTGCAGTCAGTTCAACTAAGGTTGGCCGTCCCAGAATGCACTGGTACAATGAGGGACACTCAATCACCAAAAAGCGAACTTTCACCTGTCTGGCCATCTCCTCGGCCCCGAAGGTGACGAGCAGCTCCACATACCCCATGGTTTGGTGGTCCTGCCGTTGAAGCCTTGGAGGTCAGAGCCCACGTACGGGGTCAAGTGGTTCTCGTCCAATTGCAAGGTGGTGAATAGATAAGCGTACATGATGTCCACTGAACTTCCTCAGTCGACCAGGATTTGGCGAACATCGAAGTTCGCCATTTATGCTCTGATCAGGAGGGGGATGCTGGCGTTGCGTGCCCCTCCGGGAAGCTCCTCGAGGTAAAAACTGATCAGGTTCGATTGCCCTTTGAACCTGTCGAGGGTAGCGTTCATCTTCGAGCTCTTGTCAATGAGATCCTCGAATTTCCTCTTGATCGACCCGACCGACAGTTGGCTAGGCCCCTCACCAGATATCACCATTGTGGCTGGGAAGTCCTCCCACGGGCTGAGGGCGGTCTGGCGGGCTAGTTGAAGAAGAAATCCTCTGGTCGGGAGATGCATAGGGCCACCTGCAGTCCCGCTTCATCGGAGGGGATTGATGCTTCTTCGACCTTCTTCGCCTCGGGGGTCTCAGGTCGGGGGGCTTGTCTTCTCCGAATGTATTGTTTCAGATGCCCTTCTTTGATTAAAATCTCGATTACGTCTTTAAGATGAATGCAATCTTCCATCACGTATTCATGGCTCCGGTGGAACTGACAGTATTTGGACTTGTCTACATTAGGCTTCAGGGGTGTCGATTTCGAGAATTAGACACCGCCCCTCTGAAACTCCGAATTGATACATTCGGCCATGATACACTCGCGGGGAGCTGTGAGTAGCGTGTACTCAGTAAACCGACCTGCTGGTCCCCTTTGCTCTCGGGGACGATCTTCACGCTTTCTCTGTTTGTTTCGTCGAGGATGAGCAGGAGGGGTTTCTTCACGCCTCACGCCTTTGAGGGTTTCCTGGTTTCGTCTGGCCCAGGCGGTGTTTGCAACCTCGATCTTCTCATACTCGATGTGTGACTGAGCCATGTGGGAAAAGGCGTTCAAGGTGCGGGAACGCGCGAGGTCGACGGCTTTGGCGAAGTCAGGGTGTGGTCTTATGCCCCTCTGGCTCAGGAATTTCTTCATGTTGTCCGTCGTGGGCATTTGGACGGCCTCGCGATTGAACATTTCAATTTAATCTCTGAGAGGCTCGCTCTTCCTCTGGATAATGGACTCCAGGGCTGCCTCTGTCTTCGGATGGCGTCAAGAAGCTGTGAAATTCCTGGAAAATTGGCACTTCAGTTCGCCCCATGAGGCGATGGAGTCGGGAGCAAGGCGTTTGTACCACGCCATGGCCCCTTTCCTCAAGGTGGTGGGGAACAGTTTGCACTTGATGGCTCCCCGAACGTTTCTATAATCCATCATCGCGTCTATGCTCTCGATGTGGTCGTCCGGGTCGGTCGTTCCATCGTATGTTGCTAGGATCGGGGGTTTTTCCATCCCGATGGGCAATGGCGTCTCCTTGATGGCCCTGCACAGTGGTGAGCGCCGGGTATCTTCGTCGCTCCGGACAGGTGACAGTGAGGGGGAGGCTGATTGTAGGTGGTTTTTGTGCCGACGTGGACTCTTCGGTCGGGTCCTTGGTCTGGAGGAGGCTGCAACGACTTTGGTCTTCTTCTGAGCTGGGGAGCGTCGCTCCTCTCGAGGAGATGACCTGTCCCTCTTTTAAGAAACCGTCGGCTGGGGTCGTTCCAACCGGGGGCGGCGCCTTGCCGGTCGGGGAGATGGGCTCCTGGAATCTTCTACGTACCGTGTCCTCCGTGGGGGAGGAGAGAGGCTGATGAAAGCCGGATGACAGTGTCTCCGCGGGGGAGAGAAGCTGACAGAGGGCCGTCGACAGCGTTTCAGTGGGGGAGGAGAAGGACTAGGAGAAATCGGGTGACAATGTCTCCGCGGGGGAGAGCGTGACAGTTGGTTTGATTGATCACTGCGAACAGAGCCGTGACGGTAGGATCAACGCCCGCCGGAACCGGAATGGGCTGGTAGACAGTCGGGCTATTAAAGCATTAAGCGGCGTTGAAGTCTGCGTCTTCAGAGGATGGGGAGGCGGTGCGCCCGTCCCTTTAGTGATCTTCTTCATTATGGGCGGCCGCGTTGGGGTCGCGGCCGTCCCCATTTGAGAAGGGGGTAAAGGCAGATCCCAACGCATTGCCGTTACGTGGGCTGACCATGATTGAGATGAAAGTGTTGGAAGTTGCTTTGGTCCCTGGACTGCTATGCTGAGATAGGAGAAGGGACGGGGAAGCAAAAGATTCTCACAAATGGCGCCGCTGATCTCACTTGATCAGAAAGAATCAATGGCCTGCCACGCGTCGTTGGGTTGTTGTTTTTGCCGGAGTTGTGGAGAGAAAAGGGGTGTACCTGCAAGGCACTTCGATGCTTAAGTGAGTAAAAGATCAGAGAGAAAGCAAACACATAAATTAGGTGTGGAAAAGAAGTTACTTGACCCTCTAGTGAAAGAGGGTATTTATAGTGTGCCCCCAGCACAGGGCCAACAGTTACATTGTATTAGGCCAGACTGCCAGGCCCAACCCAAGTATCTGTCAGGGCTTACGTGGCGTAGTATAAACCAACACACGATCTTCGCTCTAGATCGACTACCCCGTGATCTTCGGAAGGTGGGTTGACCGACTCTTTCGAAGGCGGGTAGTTGGCTAATGACGTGTCCCCGCGTGGAGGGAAGTGTGTGACCTTCCCCGTCAGGAATGTCTTCTGCTCGACACATGTGTCTAGTTGAAGCCTGTGCCGACGGAGGAAGATTGAGTCTTGTTGAGCCTCATCAATATAACATTGAGTTGTGCCTACCCGACTGAGGGGCAGATCTCGACCCAGTTTAGAATAGTTGAATACTAATACCTTCATCTAATGAAATAATCACATTTAATGGCATATTACTTTTTATATATATTTTATTTAAAAATAAATTAATATTTTATATCAAATTTCATTAAAAGTATCAGTATCCAACTAATTATCATAGATGGTTAAGAATTTGCCTTTAAATATTGCATCATATTTAAATGACATATGAAATGTATTTAAACATTATTAAACATGAAATTATTATTATTATGTACTTAAATTTAAAGGAAATATATTTAAATATTATTATACATATGTTTGTTTCTAATATGGCAAAATTATTCTCTAATATATACATTTCACGAGAGAATAAATCACATTAATAGATTACCTCAATTGTAGGTGACCTTATCATTCAAGGAGGGATCATGGGTTTAAGACCCTTTGGTTATATAATTTTGAACTTTTAAAATTTTCAAGCTTCAAAAAATTTAAACCATTTTTATAATATAACAGGGGACAAAATTATTATTAATTTTATATTTTTATTAAGTCTATCCATTATAGAGATGACAATTGTATTCATTTTTGATGGGTATATGTAAAAACTATTCATAATGAGTAAAATAAATTTCTTTAAAATAGATACAGACATAAGAATAATTATTCATTAAAATAAATGGATATGCATGCAAGTACAAATACTTTAATATCCATTTCGTTCTATATCTGTGTAATATATATATATATATATATATATATATATATATATATATATATATATATATATATATATATATATATATATATATATATATATATATATATATATATATATATATATATATATATATATATATATATATATATATATATATATATATATATTTGTTTGTTTATTAATTCAACAATAATATTTTTGAACTTTTTTAAAATATTAAAAAATTAAAATAATGATATATAATTAATCAATAACTTTTTTTTATCATAAACATGAATAAATGAATATAAACACAAGTATTTAAATATTTATAAAAATACAAACATTTGGACCAATTCAGATATGAAAGAAATTCTTTTCAAATCATGAATACGAGAACGTATATTATAGTACTCTATTTAAATTATGTCCAATTACATCTCTGCCCGATTAACTCATTAGTGAAAGATGTTAAAAAAATCTGAAATAGTGATTTCTTCAACCTAAATCAAGACACAAATATAAGTTTTTAGCTTTAGAAAAACAATGAATACAGAGGAATAGCATTTGGTGGAGTGAATCAAAAGTGCAATAACGTTTTTTTTAAGCCTTTCAATCACATGGTTCTTTTTTTTCTTTCTTGAAAGGCCAATCACATGGTTCTTGTTTAAGGTCATTCGTTGGAATCCCTAAACTCTAAAGTAGACATGGTTCAAACGAATTTTGGTTCTTGTTAGAACAACTCCGTTGGAATCACGTAGTGTATTTGTAGTACTGCCTGCGAGAATTCAATGCATTTTCCACAAATTTCTCTTCTACAAATTAATTTCACGAGCAGTTATTCCGTGAGTGGTTGGTTGTAAGAGAAGAAGCAGCTCAATGTAAGGTCCTCAAAACACCAATCCATAAACCTTTTCATTTTCTTCTTTCCGACTTCTATCTTCTTCTACTTCTTTTTGTGAATTCATGCTAGCCTAACATGTCAAAATGGGTAATTTCACATTCATGGTGACTGAATATAAGCTTTTACATTTTGCTTTTCATGACTTCAATAATTGATTACTCCTTTTTTTTTCCAATGCTGGATTGCATTTATTTGCAAGTTTTTCATCAATTATTTTTCATAATAAACATGGTTTTTTTAAAGACAAAAGGTATGCTTGCCCTGGCGGAGATCAAGAAAAAAAAGGAGAGGGAAAAATATTGTTTTTTAAAATCAATTTGTGCCCGGGAGAACCTTCATAAAAAATATTAACTCAAAATTGTGAATCATTTTATTTAAATAACTAACATTTTTAAAATTATTTTTCAAATAATCAATTTCCCTACTATTTCCCAAAATATCCTAATTTCAAAAAAAATAAAAATTGAAACACAATCAACATACCAGATGAATTGGCGACTTCTTTTAAAAAGGTAGAGTTGGTACCAATTGAATTGATATCTTTTATAGATCTAATCAATCCAATTGGACACGTGTTTAAACCTTAAGAGGAGACGTCAATTTATCTGGTGCCTGTGTAAAAGAACTAAGTGGAGACGTTAATTCATCTTATTGCTATGTGTTGAATGCTTTTTTTTTAGTATAAATAGATGTGTCTTTTACCATTTACGCCACACCTCTCCTCATTTTCTTCTTAATCTTTTCTTCATTAACTCTATCATGATTGTTAAAAGAAATGAACATGTTTATTTTTTGACAACCAAGTCTCTAATGAAGACGTGTTTTTGGAATATCTGGAGTTTTGAGCAATTTGAGACGAGCTTGATGTTTTGGTTAGACAGAGAGATTAATGATGGTGAACAAATAAGAATTATCAAGAGACTTGTTTCACACATCTCTATTGTGGATGAAAATGATGATATTCAGCGAGTGTGGGTGCATATTAAAGATGACAATAATGTTAGAGATATGATGTTTGCATCAAATGATATTATTTTGATTGTTGTAATCTCTTAGATATGTTGTGGTATTAAGTCTTTTTATTTATTGTTTGTGTTGTTGTTTTAGAAGTGTATATATATAATGCCACGGTTACATAACTTTAAACAAACAAAAATTATCACACAAGCTTGTTTCTAACATTGGGACAATGTTTTCGTATGTGTTCGGGCTGACGACGTGTACCATACAATATTACCATTTTGTCAGCCGTATCCATTTTGATGTTAATAGGCGTGTTGTTGAGGCGACCCCTTTTATTCATTTGAATATTTTTGTTGTGCAAAATTATATCCCCTTGATATGTAGGCCAATATTTCTCCTTTCCTATTACCAGGAAGCTATTGTCACACTAAATTCGTTTATGAATTTATAAACGGAGGATATATGTTTAGAAGCGTCTTGGTGAGCATATGAACATACCAAAATTACATGGCAGCAAGGCATACGCAAGACTTAAAACTTTCCGCAGTCGCACCTGCATCTATTTAGTTTGACCCGATAGTATGCCTTTGGCCTCCCCTCACTGTGGTTCATTGTCTCCTCTAAACTGAAAGTTTATCTATGACGGTCAAAAAATGTTAAAACATGTGTGTTAGCTTTGCTAGTTTCCTTCTTCATCACTTTCATGCAGATTTCGTTGAACAATTGACCCGATTGTAATATTGAACTCCATTTTTCGCCTCTGATTACGATAGTGATCCCAACATAAAATAGGTTTCTCTCACCAACACAGTCATTGTAAGTTTCTAATATCTTTGAAAACTGAGTTCATTGATTCCACAAAGTTTGTTGTCATGTGAACTGATCACCGTCTCTCGTCAAATTCCATAGTCCATTTCTCCACTAGAATATTATTCGTTCACCTTAATGCATTTGCATTCGATAATCTAATTTTCTCGTGATAATGCTTGATTGATGGTTGATTTGTATTCACAACTTTTTTCCGAAAAATCTTGTCTTTGATTTCCCTCATGAAATTTTGTGCAATATGTCAAATGCAATAGACATGGTTAAAAGAAGGATTTTACCAACCGTTATCATAATCATTGTATGGACTCTCAATAGATGCATGTTTGTTTGAAATCAAACTGAGGTTGGGTTGTGGAGCGACATGTGTTATAAGATTCTTAAAAAAGAAACTCCAATCGCACTTAGTCTCACCTTCAACCAGAGCAAAAGCAATGAGAAAGATATTAGTGTTGTCGTCTTGTGCTACTCCCATAAGTAATGTGCCATTGAATTTCCCGTACAACCATATTCCATAAATTTGAATAATAGGTTTATTGAAATCAAAATCTTTTATGCATGATTGAAACGCCCAAAAGAGTCGTGTAATATTCTATTTCCACTAATACAAGTTCTGTCTGGCGCATATGCCAACAATTTCTCTAGAATTGCAACAGTTCTCATAGCATATATCTTAAGTTCCACTAAATAATGTAGATGTTTTTTGTATGAATCTTTCCAATATCCGTATACTTATTCAATAACCTTTTTCTTCATAATCCATATTTTCATGTACGAGGGAGCATAATTGTAACGTATAATGATATGAGAGATTATTATACTTACCTTCATTGATGAATCCTTGTTAAAAAGAGGCAAAATGTATTGACATATTATTTTTGAGCTTAATTAATGGTGATCTTGTACTAGATTAATGGTGGTGTAACTGTGAGGTAGATCCATAGAACTTATCTTCCATGAATCACTTCTCTTTCTGTAAGACGTTGCCAACCGAAACATGAAAAACCCATTACATCAAAGAATGACATACCTTCTCCCATCAACATAATCTAGGGTATAATAAACAGAGTTTTCCATGTGAAACATTTTGATAGCTCACAGACAGTTTTATTTTGTGCGCAGCCTGTATCCCATTTTAACTCACCATATGGCTTCATATACAAGTTGTAAAAAAACATATCATAGGATGGCTCATCGTTATTTAAGTTCAAGTTTGTCATATGTTGAGGCAAACAATATACATGACTTGGAGGTAATGGTTCTTAATTTTTATCTTCAGTGTTGTTGTTCAACATATAATCGACCAATGTCTCACTTTCTTCTTCTTCATCGTCAACAACGTTGATTTCTGCTTCAAATTCATCTGAAGCTACAACTTCAAATTCAACTTGATCAAATATCCGAGGTTGTTAAGACATATTAGTTTGTTGGAGTAAAATATACAACTTATATAGTTGAATCTAGAATGTTCGTGACTAACAAACATATTTTCAACATCTTCATCATCTTGAACCTTTAGCTGATAAAGTTTGACGTGAATGTTTTTAAAAAATAATGGATTTTGATATATAATTTGTGATACAGGACCAGACCTTAGGTTTGATTCTATTATATTTTTCAAATGCAAGATATTGGAATTTTTACTATTAGATAATATTGGTATTTCGAAAACCAAACTCAGATACATCAGAGATACATGCCTCTCCGTTAGAGTGAGCATTGGTAATGTATTTGGGTGCAGAAGACATAGCTTAAGTATTTTTGGTTTGGGATGGATCTAGAATTGGTTTGGAATATGTTTGGAATTGGTTTAGATTGATCTGGATTTGGCTTAAGCGATCTTTAATACAGTAAAATTAATTAATATGCGTTGTCAGTCCAATTGACACTAGTGCAAACCATATACCTGCAACCTGCAATGCCTGCTACAACGCATGCATGCTCCTGTGAAACCTATGCGAAAGATGACATTCTGCAGCATCGCCAGTCCAATTGGTGGTGCTACTTACATTTTCACGTGGTCTCCAATTGAGATGACGCCTTCCTTTTTGCATGCGTGCAAAACCGGATGCATACATTTATCACATACACTTATTTCTCCTACTCTTCAACCACTTATATTCAATGTAAAACTAACTCTTTCACTAGCATTTTATCACTCCCTTAAGTATAAATAAGACCTTAACTTATTTCATTAGCATAGCCATAAATACTCACAATCTCTCATATTTTCTCACTTGTAAAATGTCTCTCTTGAACATGGGAGAAATGCACAGAGGAACCATCGCAACATTTAGAATTATGTAAGTGTTTATTTCGCTACGATTACATTTATATTTTTTCTAACTTTCATACTCGTGCCCATGAATATATCACCCCCGACGTGTTTATTCAACCTTATTTAAAGCTCAACGGTTTTGGCCATGTTAGTAAAAGTGTATCTTACTCTGTTTATGTTAAGTTTATACTCGCTTTATAAGAAATATGGAGACTCAAAACCCATATTTTCTTCCTTCCAACCAGTGCATGTACCGTACCACAGCCAATACATGCTAGATACCCAACCACAAAACCAAGAGCATGTCCTATACTACCACTAATAACACCCAACAAACATATGCCCGAACACACCATCCTACCATAGCCAAAACACCCAAGAAACATATAACACCAACATTTCCTCATACCATAGTCAAAACACCTATACATCACAATACCAAAATACCCAACAAAAATATGACTACCATATACCATAACAACCATTTCTTTCTTTCTCAAACGAATCATTCAAACTAAAGTTCCCATTCAATCGACCATACCACTCACCAATAGCCCTATCAAACCAAACTACACTGGCATAATCCACAAACTCAGTTATGGCAGTGTGTCAATGCAGCCACCAAACTATTTTTAATTACAAGAACTTATTAGGAAATTTAGTGATGATGATGTTCCAAGGACCTCAAATCCACAAACACCTGGGGTGAATCAACAACCAGCGGTACAAGTAAAAGTATTTAGGGGGTGCGGAATCGATGGTATGTATCACCAACTCGATCATCATTGTTAGTTTTTAAAATATTATCGTATGTTTTCATTTTTCTTTTGCTTGAAATTGAGTTACTTTGAAAAATAGTCGGGAAAATTGATTATTTGAAAAATTATTTTGAAAAAGGTTGATTATTAAGATAAAAATTTCTAAAAATATCATTTTATATATAGTGAGGATCCACTTACTCCACAAGTAAGTTTTTATAACTTTTTGCATAATCGTAGCCTTTAAATTAGATTTAATATAATGATTATAAGTAAAAATGTTAATTTAACCACTAGATTAAATTCAATTTAAATGTTATGATGTGAAGTAAGTTAAAAAAATTTACTCTTGGAGTAAGTTAATCACCACTAATATATATATATATATATATATATATATATATATATATATATATATATATATATATATATATATATATATATATATATATATATATATATATATATATTTGACATCATATCTGAGCCTGTTAAATAGTATTTTTGACAATCATTAAATAATATTTGATCCAATAACTTTTATAAACTCAATTAACCATTCATGTGTCAAATATTATTTTTGACATTATATTTGAGCCTGTTAAATAGTATTTAATATAATAACATTTATTAACCTAATTACTTATTCAATAACTTTGTTTGTTAATTAGTTAGTTTGAATATGTTGAAATCAAATGTCATAGTTTAATTTGACACCAAATCTTGCCCCGTAATTTTTTAAAGATAAAATAACTATATTGATTGATTTGAATACGAATTTGATATATATAATTAATAGAATTTATTTTATTTTAATATTAAATACAATTTTTTTCTAACTAGATATTTTTTAAAAGCACACTCTCTCTTTATTTTTCATTTTTGATATTATAAATTTTAATTAAAATTATAATTTCATTAATTTAATAATTACATAATTTTATTTTTGTTTAAATTATTATAATTTATATTATGAACAAGAGAAATGCTTTCTAAGTTAACAATAAACAAATATTGTATAAGATTAAAATACAATATTTTGTTTTAAAGTTAATATTAAACAATTATTTTTTTAAATTCTATAAAAATACACCAATTAACTATTGCCTATAATAATAATAATAATAATAATAATAATAATAATAATAATAATAATAATAATAATAATAATAATAATAATAATAATAATAATAATAATAATAATAATAATAATAATAATAATAATAATAATAATAGCTTAATAAAAGTCATTATATCCATGTAAGAGTTATTATATTAAATACTATTTAAACCCCTGCAATTAAAATAAAAAAAATAATAAAAATAATAATAATAATAATAATAATAATAATAATAATAATAATAATAATAATAATAATAATAATAATAATAATAATAATAATAATAATAATAATAATAATAATAATAATAATAATAATAATAATAATAATAGGTTAATAAAAGTCATTATATCCATGTAAGAGTTATTATATTAAATACTATTTATTTAAACCCATGTAATTAAACCCAAACAAATTAAACCCACGTCTTTATTGATTGAGTAATTAGCTTAATAAAAGTCATTATATAAATATTATTTAATGGAATCAAATATGATGTCAAAAATAATATTTTACACATGAATGATTAATTGGGTAATAAAAGTCCCGAGAAGCTTATCTGTCTTTGGTGTTTCCTTCAACTTTTTACAATAATAAGTGTCAGTCTCTCCTGAGAAGCTTATCATTTCTTAGTGTTATTCAATCTTTTGTGGTTACAATAGTTGTTACCCTCTATCAGTCATTTGTCATTAACCCTTTTGATGACGACTTTCAAATGCATTTTCGTCCATTAACCCCTTTGATGAGATTCCATTATGAGGTGTTCTTTCTGTCAACCATTTTTGACGATGTAGTCCGAGATCAATTATTCTTTCCATCAATTCTGCTTGACGATGTGTTCCGAGCTCAGGTTGTGTACCTTTGGATATCTTTTGGTGTTTCTTTTCGTCATTTTTTGATGATGTGTTCCGAGCTCAGGTTGTGTACCTTCGGACATATGATTGGTTTCGTTCTGTCAATTCTTTGATAATGTGCTCCGAGTTCAAGTCGTGTACCTTTGGATATCTTCAGGTGTTTCTTTCTATCAAATCTTTGACAATGTGCTCCGAGTCCAAGTTGTGTGTACCTTCAAATTTTTTTTTTGGTTTCTTTTTGTCAATTCTTTGACAATATGTTCCGAGCTCAGGTTGTGTACCTTCCGATATTGAGTTGGTCTTTTTGTCAATTTTTTGACAATGTGTTCCGAGTTTAGGTTGTGTACCTTAGGATATTTTATGGTTTCTTTCTGTCAATTTTTTGACAATGTGTTTCGAGTTCATATTGTGTACCTTCGGATATCTTTTGGTTTCTTTCAGTCAATCCTTTGACGATGTGCTCCGAGTTCAGGTTGCGTACCTCTGGATGTGATTGGTTTCCTTATGTCAATTCTTTGACAATGTGTTTTGAGTTCAGGTTGTGTACCTTCGGATAATATTGGTTTCTTTCTCTCAATTATTTGACAATGTGTTCTGAGTTCAGGTTGTGTACCTTCGGATATCATTGGTTTCTTTTCGTCAATCCTTTGACAATGTCACTCACTTATGAAGCTTTTCTTTCCCAAGTGGAGACCGTATTTTCTGGTTCAACCTTCATTGAAGATCATTTTTTATTCTAGAATGTCATTCGGTCATGGTTTAAATGTGATGATCAATCATTCTAGATACCTCTATTGGAGCCCATCTTTTGGTTCTACTTCTAATGAGGTTGCTTTATCTTTTATTCTAGAGTGTCAGACAATCATGCTTGAACTTATTGATCAAACGCTCTGGATATTCCTCAGTGGAGACCATCTCTTGGTTCCACCTCCAGTGAGGGTCCCTTCTTTCTAAGTGTCAGTCGGTCACACAAGAACCAGTTGCTTAATCACTTTAGATTTCCCCAGTTTGTTTCAGCTTCCCTAGTGTTGTTGTCATTCCCAGTGAGTGGTTACTCATTATTTTGTCTCTTTCCCTGTTTGCCTTCGTTCTTGTCTGCATTTTGCATTTTTAGCATCCCATCGTTTTTATCATGTTAGAATTCATTGCATGTCAGCATTGCATAGTTTTTCTTTTGTCCATAGCATAGCATGTCATTGCATCTAAGGGAAAAATTTTCAGTTATCTGTACTTAAATACCTTTCACCATGATTTCATGAATATTTTTATCACTCATGTCATTCGGTGAAGATATTTAAATAGAGGCAACTATCATACCCCAAATTTTACCCTCAGATTCTTTGATCTTTTTCATGAGCATCATAGGTCAACCACCCTTGCATAACTAACCAATTCATCTAGCTTCGCGATTTTGTCTGTTTTGTGGAATTAGGGTTTGTGGAGGAAAGGAGAAAGTCCTAATTAACCAATATGTTATTGAGGAATCAACCAAAGGGTCCCTAAGAGCTCATTCGGTCCCAAGAAACTCAAGTCAAGAGCGTCCTAAGTGGATGGGAGAAGTCTTGTTTTCATCTGATTCAAAAGTCGATTGTAGCTTCATAAAAGTCAACCTTTAGATTTTATGGTCAACTATGAACTTCACAAGTCTTATTTCATGGTCTCATATGAATGAATCAAGAAAAATAAAGTTAGAATCATAAAATCAAGAGTTTGGTGAAATTAGGGTTTTGGTTGAAAATAAGTGTGGAAATCAAGGATTATAGTAATCTTGCAAGAGTCATATCTCACTCATCCATGAGCTATTTGGAGCAAATCAATGATCTTTGTAAAGAGGATATCCTAAACTACAAGTTTGTAGAAGAAACCATATCCAAAAGATGGATGGATTTGGAGTTATATTGATTCAAAGTTAGGAAAAACTTGATTTGGAAATTCCATACTTAGAAAATTTTCTAAGTTATAAATTTCAGCTTGTTGGAATGATTTTCATGGCCAAATTCAAGAGGGTTCCAAGTCTAATTTGACTTTTCCATCAACATGAAAGTTGTAGATAATCTTCTCAGCTTTCTTTTGATATCAAGAACTCCTTAAAAGCATGTCTAAAATTCAAGTTATGGTGCTTTGAAGTTATGGTGGCAATGTGGTTAAAATTGACAATATAATTTTCAGCATTTTGAAAGCAACTTCATGTGGATTTTTATTAATGACCCACGCCTCAATTTAAAATCACTCAAACATAAGAGTTGTTCCTTGTTCCCCAAGCTTTCCAAGCATACCAAGAACTTCTCATTTGGACCAACCGATCTCAAGTTATGAAGCTCTAAAATGAAGGGTTTTTAAGGTCATGTTTTGGTAACTTAGAAAATTTCTGCTAAGTCCCTTGAGTGACAATGTTCTACCAAACTTCCATGCCATTTTTCATGTACTTCCAAGCCTTCTTTCAATTTTCTTAAAACATGAGACTTGTGGATGGTTATCTTAGCTTTCCTTTAATACCAAGTTCGTAAAGTTTGATGGTTTTGTGAGGACAAAGCCTCATATACTAGATATGCGTGTTTCGATGATGTCAAAACTTAGCCGCATGGAAGAATAGACATTTGGCGTTATCACCATGATGAATAAGCATACCTTATTTCTCATGTTTATTTGCTTGCACTAAATATCTCAAGTACTGCATTTAGAGTTGTCAAAATATGCGTCATACGAGTTAAACGCAATTGGTCTATCATAGGTATCATTTAAGAGGATCAAAAACATAAAATTAGGCATTTTCTGAAATTGCAGGTCTTTGAGTCAACCAAACCTCTGCTCCGGTCGACTCATAATATGTGCCCTAAAACTGCATTTTTCTCAGGTTAGGTATGGTCGATCCACCGGTCAACACATACTGTTGGCATTTGTATTTGTCTAAAAATTCATGCTTTGCGTTGACGCATGCCTTGTTCCGGTCGACGCATAGCTGTGTGTTTTGCACAATCTGTTTTGCTCAGGTTAGCTCAGGTCGACCCTGCACTCTGCATGGGTCGGCCGCTCACTGTTTGCTGCATATTTCCTGATTTGTCTATTATTTTTGAAAGATGGTTTTATCAGTTATAACAATTTTGTCTGGTATAAATATTCAGTTGCTCTATTCATTTTATATCAATTGAATCAATTAGAAAAACAAGAAAAGTGAAAGAGGCGTCAATTCAAGTTCTCATCATCTTCATCTTCTACATTTCATACCACAACAATCACACACAATAATCTTTGATGTGCATTATAGATTGTCTAAGGTGATAACGTTCGAAGCCGCTGATTGGGTAATCCGGCTTGGGTTGAGGAATTGACAGATTTTTCTTGAATAAAAACTCTAGGGTTTTATCCTCCAAGATTCTCTGAATTTGGGGGGTTTTTGCACGAGTCTTGTCAACACATATTCAGCCGAGTGAAGGTGAGGTTCAGGGTTCAACACGCGAGTGTTTGAGATCAGCCGGGCTGGGTTTTAAAGACGGAAGGTTGTTCAAACATAGAGCTGTAATCGGAGGTTCACTCACAAGCTGTCGAAGGACTTGATTCAACTTGAATCAAGGGGCAAGAGGAGATAGCATCTACAACAACAAGGGTGTTTGTTTGTTTGATTGCTATTCAATTCTTGTATATACGATTCTACAACAGGTTAAATTTATATTATAAGAGCTCAATTATATTGTTATAATTGAGGGCAGACGTACCCCGAAGCGAGGACAATGGGGGAACTGCCTCAACAAATCCTTGGTCTCTTCCATCTGAGGTTACAAGGATTTTGAATGGTCATCTATAAATGCTATCGGGCTATCCGGGGGAATCCTTAAAATTTAGAAGAAAAACATCATTTGCCATATCTCAAGCTTTAGAGGTAAGGGTTTTCTGAGGATCAATGCCACTTGGAAGGGTGTTAACTGCTATTTTATCAATGTTTACTCACTCTACAACTTACATGAAAAAGATAGGATTATTTGGTCCTTCCTAATCAACCTAAGCTCTACTTCACCATATGGGGAATGTCTTTTTAGTGAGGATTCTCATGTGGTTAAGAGTAAGGATGAAAGACGTGGAAGAGGGGCGGGTTGTGCTGTTGAGATGAATCATTTTTGTTCATTCAATGATGATATGCGATTGGTGGACTTGCCGGGTGTTGGCAATTGTTTTACTTTGTTTAATAGCAGGGGAAGTTGTCGAAGTAGATTAAACAAATTCATGTTGTCTGATAGGTTAATTGACAATTGAAAATTACCACTCAATGTGCGGGGGACAGAGACATATCTGATCATAGGCTTGTGTGGATCAAAGCTAATCACTTAAACTGGGGGTCCCAAGCCATTCAAAGTCTTCAGGTGCTAATTTGAACATCCAGATTTCCACGAATTCGTGAAGAAAGTATGGAATTCTTCTTATATTGGTGGTAATGCAGCTCACATGTGATACTCGATTCGCAAGTGCACGAATAACGTCAGAGTAATATAAAAGATTATCGATCCCATAGAGACTAAACATCAATCAATTGTTCACTAGTGTTACGGTGTTTATCTAAGGCAAGTCAAATAAAAGGTTGAGTTGTGCGAAATAAACGTAAAGTGCGGAAATAAATTCAATAATAAAACAACAGGCATAGATGCAATTCACATAGCTACTTAGTATTCCAAATGTGTATAAATAGAATGCCTTATGGGGTAATGTTTTATACTCATGAAAATAACTAATTTAACGGGAACTGTCGCTTTCGTGTATTCAGAACTGAGTTTATCCCTAATTGATCCCTCTTATTGTCACTTATAAAAAGGCGCGTATTGCATTAGGATTAATAAACCTATTTTAAGAAATATAGTTTCTTAACTTAGTTGAAAATTATTTTAACTTGGAACTTTTAACAAAAAGAGGTTCTTGCAAATCGGACTTTAAATCCATAAACGCGTCCGAAAACAGTTTTAAAATCGGTTTTCTTAAACATTAAAAATTCCTAATTAACTGAACCAAGCGCTTTTGCTTCCTTTGAACAGTTAAACTAACCTAATTTATCTAAAGGTTGGACGACTTTAGATCTTACCCAATAGATTTTAAGTGCAGAAAATAAGTGTTAAAAGTCAAAATAACCCTTAAGTAATTCTATCGACAGCCGTATGGAATATTATTATAACTATAATCCTTGCATCCTAGCCTTTAAGATTTAGCCAGACATGGTAAAGTAAATAGACATGGTAAATAAATGCGAGTAAATAAAGTGCGGGAAAAAAAGATAAAGTGCGGTAAAGGGTGCGATAAATAAACGGTGCGAGAAATAAAAGCGGTGCGAGAAATAACAATGGATAAATAAAAGGGCGATAAATAAACAGAAACCGGCTCTAAACGAGAGGTTTTAAATCTTGGTACAACTGAAAGTAAATGATAGAAATAAAATGGCGGCAGGATTAACTTCTACCCAAGTGCTCAAAACCCGACTAGAGACTCGATTAAACAGTGTGATAACCCCTTGATGTGAGAAGTTTATCACTTTACAATAGGTGAAATTTATGGCTTGAGTTCTGTAACTAAGCTTGGATGATTAGAAATGAGACAGAACTCCTCTATTTATAGTGGTAGGAAAGTACAGGTAAGGACAAGAATGCCCCCCAACTCCTTTTGGGAGGGAAACGAGATTGTGAAGGTGGAGCCCGCCACCTCCCTGTGGCGCCCGCCACATGAACTAGGGTGGAAAGGAGGGAGATGTGGCAGTCGTCAGCAGTTGTTTTCTATCTAATGTGTGGCATCCCCTATGGCGTCTGCCATGGTGGAAGCCATGTGTACAATTCCTTAGAATGTTGGTCTTTTAGCTCGTTTTTCTTCATTTCTTCTCGAGTAGCTTTGAAAATACAAAAACCTAAAAAAGAAACAAAACAGAGGCATAATACAAGAAAATGGAAATAAAATCCTAAATAACTTGCGCAAATCGAGTCGAATAAACAGTTAATTTTGGGCCTATCAACATGCTTACAGAGAAGTTAAAAGTCCTGATAATGCAACTGCGGTGGTGGAACAAGAACGTATCCAGGTTGAGCGACTTAAGAAGTGAGGATGAGGTTTCTAAGCTGAACAAAATTGAGGATGATTTAGCATGGTCTGGGATGTTATATCTGACAGTGATCTTATCATCAAGACTATTGCACAAGAAGCTTTGTGGGTAACCTCTTGGTGAAGGAACATATGATTATGCAAAAATCTAGATCAAAATGGGTCCGAGAGGGCGATGTAAACACAAGATTCTTCCACTCTTTGTTAAAATGCAGGTCCAAATGTAATGCTATCAAAGCCCTAAAATCAGGAGATATTCTTTTTAAAGATGTAAACTCTATCAAAAATGCCTCAAAAGATTATTTTGCAAACAAGTTCTTGAAAATTTATTCGCCTCGCCCAAGAATGGATTTTGATGATTTGCCTAAACTTTCATCTGTTGAAATTTCGCAACTGGAAGAACCTTTTTCTGATGAGGGAATACGTTCTACTGTCTTCAACTATGACAGTAACAAAAACCAGGGACTCGATGGCTTTAACTTTGATTTCCTAAAGACTTGTTAGGAAGTTGTTGGAGGCAATGTTATTCATTGTATCATGGAGTTTCATTCATCTCCTATCCTTCGCAAAGCATTGGTCTCATCTTTCATTGCCTTAATACCAAATATAGACAATCCTCAGGGGCTTGAGGACTTTAGGCTGATATGTCTAATTGGATCCATCTATAAGTTTATTGGTAAGCTTGTTTCAAAGATGCAGACATGATTTATTCTTAGTAGACATATCATGGATGGTGTGATTGTCACCAATGAAGTAATTGAGTTTTCAAAATGAAACAAATTAAGTTGCTTATTGTTCAAGATTCAATTTGTAAAGGCGTTCAATCGTGTTGATTGGAATTTCTTAGAACAAGTTCTTCATGAAATGGGGTTTGACGCAACATGGATGCGATGGATGAAGGGGGGAGTCTTTAACAACCATATGTCCATAATCATTAATGGTGGCACAACACGAGATTTCAAGGTTTCCAGGGGTTTGCATCAAGGGGACCCTTTGTCCCCTTTCTTGTTCTCATTGGTGGTGGAAGGTTTTGCCTCTTTAGTTAGAAAAGTTGCTTCCTTGCTCATTCTAAATGGGTTCAGATTCAATAATAATGTTTCCATTAACTTGCTACAATTCACCAACGACACCATCTTGGTTTGTGATGGATCCTTATCCAACCTGCGAGGTCTCAAAGCTATCCTTCGTGGCTTTGAATTGGTGTTATGTCTTTAAATCAATTCCTTCAAAAGCAAATTATGCAGTGTCCAAGTGGATGACTCTTTCTTGGTGGCAATTGTGCACTTTTTAGCTTTCAAGAAGGAAACTATACCTTTCAATTTCCTTGGTCTCACAATTGGTGGAAACCACAGATGCAAACCATTTTGGCAGCCGATTATCTCTTCTTCAAGAACCGACTTTTAACTTGGAACGATAGATTGCTCTCTATTGGGGGAAGGGTTTCTCTCATCAATTCTGTATTGATGAATTTACCAATCCATCCCTTCTCTTTCTTCAAAGCTCCTGCAAAAATCATTTAACAAATTGTTTCTATCCAAAGAAACTTTCTTTGTTCTGGCTCTGCTGAATCGAATGGCATTTCATGGATAAGCTGGAAATCTGTTTGCAAATCTAAAGAGTTTGGTGGGTTAGGGATCAAACATGTTGAACTCTTCAATAAAGCCCTTCTATCTAAATGGCTTTGGAGATTTATAAATGATCATGAAGCTATTTGGCGTGGGATTTTGGAGGCTCGTTACGGGAATATTCGTCCTATCATTATGATCAATGATGTACCAAGAAACTTGCACCTTAAATCTCTGTGGTGGAAAGAAATTTTGGCCCATGTTTTCCCTTTGGAAATAAGCAGTTTTTTTATTGAATTTAAAATGCAAGTTGGGCGACGGGTGATTGACACCCTTTTGGTCTGGAAACTGGTTTGGTAGAAGCCTGCTGATGCAGGTGTTTCTAGGGTTATTTGCCGTAACTGCTAACAAATTCGCATCAGTTGCAGAAATGTGAAGGTGGGTTGGAAAGAATTGGGTTTGGGACCTTGTTGACAACTTTACTGTAGTAGGTGGCGTAGAATTAGGATTAGATTTTGAATTTAAGGAACTTTTGTCGCTTCTGTTTGAGGTAAAACCAATAGTTCGTGGAGAAGATGTTTTCCTTTGGCCTTTGAATCATGATAATTGTTTTTCGGTGCTTTCATCTTACAACTCCTTGCTCAAAGTGCCTCGCCTGGTTGTGTTGGAAGATAAGTTCAAGATAACTTTTTCTCTATTATGGCAAATTAACATTCTTTGAAGGTAAAAATCTTTGGATGGGGATTACTGCTAAATAGGCTTGTAACTCGCTCGAACCTCGCAATCAGAAATATTATTTCAAGCTGCCATGAATTAGTGTGCGTTTTCTGCTTTAATGCCACTGAAGATTCACACCGCTTATTCACTTCGTGTCTGCGGATCAAGCTTGTTTGGGAGAAAATTGGGACTTGGTTGGGGATTAATGGTTTCGTTGAGGCAAATTGTGGTGAACACCTACTAGCCTGGTTCCTTCGATTGTCTTCTTCTTGTTCAAACTCTTCCGCTTGCTCGATTTGGTTCGCAACTTATTGGTGCATTTGGTGGATGCGCAATCAAATAATTTTCAACGAGGTGGTAGGTCTTTTCGACAAAATTACTTTTTTCTCTTGGCGTTAGTTGGCTATAAGTTACAACTTTAAGCTTAGGTGTTTATTTTATGATTAAATTTCTTGTAACCTTATTTTGCTGGTGTTTCCTTTTGTATACTGGGGGTTTTTGGCAACCCAGGTACCTCTTTTATTGGATTGTACATGCTTATAAAAAAAATAGTCACCGACTTTAAATACCCGAAGACATTTTTTTTAATTATAAAATTAAAATCAGCTTAAACAGTTCATAAATAATCTCACACACAAATAATTGTGATTTATGATGATTTTGTAAAGGCTTTTTTTACATTAATTATCCATAATCATTAAACTAAAAAAAACATCACAGATTTCTATTTATAAATTTAATTATCATAAAATTTCAAAATAAATGATTTATTTCTAAAAATAATCTATACTAAAATTAATAATATTTTTCAAATTTTAATGCAATGATAATTATATTTTTCTATTTAAACCTTCTTTCATTAATACATTTCATTTTGGGACATTGATTAAAATTCTTTCGAAAAAGTTTCTCTTATTGTCTGAGAATATTCTCCCACTGTCTATAAATATATCTAAACTTGTTCAAACCATTTTCGTTTCTTCCTCAATGCCATGACAAACTTTTACAGAAACCGTTCTCTTGAAAACATTTTTCACTTTCTTAAGATTTTCACCACTCTCTTGCTCTTTTACCATTCCTCTTTCTTCCCCATTTTCCTCCACTCAGTTTCCCATCTCTATGCTCTTTCCATCACCGTCTTCTCTAACTATTTCTTTGCATTTCTCATCCTCAATGCCATCATTCTCTTCCTCTATATATTCTCCAGTCGAAACGGGGACGTTTCCAGCGACGACACCTATAACCATAACCTGAACCAGTTTCTTACAATAACCGCACCGGAGTTAGTTATCGATCCGGTAGAGTCTCCATCGGAGAAACAACAAGATCCGGTGGTAGAGACGACTTTACCAGAGAAGAAGCCACGTGACTCTTTCAATTCGGAAGTTAGAGAGTCTTCTGTGACGGCGGTTACTGAGAGCACGACCACGACAATGACTTGTTGCACGACTGTGACAACGAGTGGAGATGATAAGGTTTTGGAGGAAAAATGTTACCGGAGAGTTCTGTCGGAGTGTTATGAGCGGAGGTGTGTGGTGGCGGATGAACGGCGAGAGATGAAGAGATTCAACACGTGTTTGAAGAAGGAACCGCAGAGGCAACTGTGTTACGTGGAAAAGATGAGTAAAGAAGAGTTTAATCGAACCGTAGAGGAATTCATTGCTAAACATAAGAGGAAGCAAAGGGAGGAACAAGAACAACTACGATCTCAAAAAACTGAGTATTTGGCTTTGGCTCCATAATAGGATAATAGTCATAATATTGTTCCATTTTATTATGAATAGAATCATAGTCCATTTTTTAGTTGACTATGTAATATTCTTAATTGTAATAGTTGGTGCAGTTTTAGGGTTTAATGGAATAATATATCTTTACCTTTGACAAATGAATAATATATCATTAGACATCTTTATTGCCATAGAAATGCTTCTGTAGTAGAGATGCACTTGCGACAAAATATCAGCAACAAAGTTGAAAGGGATTACGTAGTCAGCATCATGTTTCCTTTTATTATGCCAGTACCAAATTGTGTGGCATCCTGTGGCCCATATCGATTTCCAATCTTGATCATCCCTGCTACATAAGTGTTCAGTCATGTTTATGTCCAGCCAATCCTGCAAAGTACAAGAAAAAAACATGTTCCTCGCAGTGTTTTTGGTTAACCTCATCCAAATGTGTTTCACCATATTGCAGTCCCTTAAAGCGTGGAGAAGTGATTCCTCTTCACCTGTACAGTTGGCACATTATGGATCACCAAGATTACGCTGATGTAAAAATTGCTTAGTCTTGAGACCTCTGTTGAAGATTAGCCAAATGAATGCCCTAATTCTTTCAGGGGCTTTGATCTTCAAAATGTTTTTCCACTGGTGCATCTGCAAGTTTTCATCATGGACGTTGATCCTGTCAAATCCACTAGAAATTGTGTATGCACTATTGTTTGTTCCATCCTAGATGCATGAGACTTCCTCCTCAGTATAGCCAGGAGGTGGAATAGAAACTAGTTTGTCCAGAATGTCCTGATCAAAGTTGTTTCACAGTAAATTCCAATTCCATTTCCGTTATCCCTTGTGATGTCCGCTACTCGGGCAATCTTCTGATCATCAACATTCACCTTAGCAAAATCTTTTAGGATGCACCCAGGAGCAATCTACCTACCATGCCACGCTCTTATATTAATCCCATTACCAACTTCCCAGAAAGACATGTTATCAAGCAACTTCTTTCTATTATACTTGCCTCTAATTACTTTGCACCACATAGCCTTGTCGCCAAATTTTACTTTTCACCCTAATTTGGGAATATAGGATTTGTTCATGTGTGCCAGATTTCTCAGATTCAGGTGTTAATGAAAAAGTATTTACTCTGAGAAAGCATTAATGAAGTGTCTTTAAAAGAATATTAATGGTAAGTTGTCGACAGACCAGCGACAAAGGGTTAATCTAACTATCGACACATCGAGACATGGTTTGGAGGATTCTCAGGGATAAATCCCCAAGACCCAGATCGCCGAGAAATATGTCCAAAATATCGAAAAGAATAGTCGACAGAAGCATGTTCAGAATCTCAAGAAGGACAGTCGACAAAACCCTCATTTCATCAAAAGGACCAGTCGACTAGATAGCATGATATAAAAGACAGTAAACTTACAAGTCTTGAGTCCTTGATAGGCATCATCGATAGCACGTTGGAGCAGTTATCGTCGATGGTTCATAGAAAAGTGGAAAACAGTCACCACTCAACATGAGTTGCAAGCAGATAGTGTCTTGGAAGACACGTAAACACACTAGATGGAACTTAAAGGTTGAATGTGGAGTAAACGCAATAGTCCCACAGTGATCATAAACATCATTGACAATTACTTTGTAAATAAAATAAATAGCATACTCATACATGGGATCAAAGGCCGCAAAATTTCTACATACTCTCCATACCGCTGGAGTACCTGAGTCAAAGAATCAAACAATTGAGTGAGAAACATGTATGCATCTGCGTCCACCCTTTTACCTTAGTCTTTTTACTTCCTTAAATGGAACATGTATTTTTCTTTTGTTTTATTTAATCTTATTTATTGCATTTTACCTTATCATTTATCACAATTTGACTTCATTTAAAGTCTTTTGCTACGCTGCATTCAATTCACACGCACGTGTATTCACACAAATTATTTACATAAATTGCTTTGGAGCTTTTTTGAATTACTCTCACAGACTTTCAAACTCGTGATTGTTATCAAAAATACCGGTAAATAAATTGGCACGCCCAGTGGAACCTTTTTGTGTGAATATTTTTGCAGAAAAGTAATGTCTTACGTTATTTTCTTGTAGTGTCTTCCGTTTTGTGATCTTCTGTGTTGTATGCACTTGAGGAGTGGTAAGTGTCTTTCCGGTATGTCTCGAAAAAACCAAACTCTTTTCCAAAATAATACTCTAAATCCAGGAGGACAACCAGCGGTTACTATTGTCGGCAGTTTTGTATCTCCAACCTCGATCAAGGAGATGCCCACTGTCATAAGCCAAGAAGTACCGTATTCTATACAGCCAGATGTGGGAATTTCATCACCGCAAGCATCAACCGTACCATCCTTTTCTAGGTAATTACAAAATTTAGGAGACAAGAAGCCTACTTATCTAGGTTTCTCGTTGTCTCAGAAGGAACAACCATATAGCATGCCAACTGCAGTGATGACAAGCCTACACCCTAGTACGACAGTATATTTTGAAAATGCGGTGGCAACATCATCGCCCTTTAATCCGTATTTGGATTAAGCGTCCACCATGGGAAACTTTGGCCAACTAGGACAACCACCAAGAGGTATGGTGTATTTTCCTCCCTAGGGTGCTCTGTCCTTAACCAATAACTCTCTCCAAGTCATGAGACAGTTAATGGATGAAAGCAATCACGATATGGTTCATATCATTACACAGCAACATCCAATATGTTTATCCCACTTATAGAAAACACGAATATGAGTTAATAATAGTTAACCCACCAGATGGGTAGGACTGCTGATATTTTGGAGGGACCACCAAAGCCGCAGACTCCAACGCCCAACATTCCTCAGGGGGCTAACCCCAACAAAATAGGATTGTTGAAAACAATTAAAGGCTAGAAGGCATCAATATGATCCTAGTGCAACACAACCAAGATTCTGACCAAGTCCTAAGACAAGCTCGACAAGACAACATAGAGGTACATGATAATATCACCAACGTCCTCGAACGCATTTTGGTCTAGAATGGCCTCAATGTAGCCTCTACATGCCAAACTACATATCCTCATTGTTTGAGTATGTAAGGCAAACTGAATTGCCTAGGGGCTGGAAAGTCCCCAAATTCACTAAGTTCCCTGATGATACTAATGATTCCACCATCGAACACATCTCCCGGTACCAGACCAAGACTGGTGATTTAGCCAACAATGAGAACCTGAAAAACAAGTATTTTCTAAACTCATTGACAAAGACGCTTTTACATGGTTTACCACCCTACTCCCAAATTCCATTTTTACGTGGGCCTAACTAGAAAGGGCATTTCACGAGAAATTCTTTATGGGGCAATGTAAGATTAGCCTCAAGGAATAGTCAGTGTGAGGCGAAAGGTGGCTGAAAGCATCAATGATTACCTCAACAGGTTTAGAACCTTGAAAGTGAGATGTTTTACACTACTTCCAGGACATGAGTTAGTTGAACTGGAACCAGGGGGTCTTGACTACTCCATTTATAAGAAGTTATACATCTAATACTTGAGAAACATGGCACAGTTGACTGATAGAGTTTGACAAGTCGAACGATTAAAGGCTAGAACTTTTAAGTTCAGTAAAAAGAAAGTAGCTTAAGTCGAAGTCGACAACATGGAAAAATCATCCAACTCAGAGTATGAGTATATGGAGGAGAATGAGGTTAATGTGGCCGAACTAAATACAAGCCCTCCTTATACATGCATGTTGCAGAAACCCTCAAACGGGAAGAATCCGTAGAGCCCAAAAGTGAAAATTTTGTTGCTAGAACATATACTTTCAATGTCACTAAGAGTGATGAAATCTTTGATCTGTTGGTTGCTGATGGAGAAATCGTTGTTCGTAAAAGGAATAAAGTCCCACAATTAGAACAGAGAAAGAAAAAAGGTTTTTGTAAATTCCATAATTTTTTGGGTCATAATACTTCCCAATGTGTACTTTTTAGGGATCTAGTGCAAAATGCTCTCAAGGATGGCAGACTCAAATTTGCTGACAAGAAGAAACCACGCCCAAAAGAGGAAACTGAAAAAAATTTGAGGCTCTCTTTGTCGAGCCAGTGTACATCATGGTCATCTACACCGTCGACAGTGCTGGGGATGAAAACAACAAACTATACCACGAGGATCAAACAATAAAGGTCTATCCCAAAGCTGAAGAGGAGTAACTCGATTTTTTGAATCATTGCAGGTTGAAAGATTCAGAGGTAATATTGTGTCCCAAGTGCAACTCTGTGTTTGATAATGAAGTTGCTAAAGAGCTAGAGAGGACAAATCCTTACAAAGCCAAAAAGTTTGTCCGACTGGATAAACCCAAGGAACCTTTCTCCAACAAAGGAAAAGACCTAGCAAAGTTTCGGGATATGACTTATGTCCCTACTGCAGATGCATATCCTAGAGAATGGTTACGCCATGCTCGGAAATCAGAAATGGGTGGCGGCAAATGGAAAGTAGTGAATGTTTATTATGGTTCTTCATACAGAGACAACTCTCAAGATCTGAAGAAATACTCTTATGTCTCACAGGACTACATGGGAAAAAATCTGATGACCAGGACTCACTATAGGAGACACCATTCTCTATTAGCCAATTGGTCCATGTTTCTCAGGTATTGGGTTTTTAATAACTTTTTCCTAATGGAGTGTTCGAGACCCCCTGTTACGAGTTCAACTAACTCATGCTCTGGCACATGCGTGAAACATCTCGCTTTCAAGATTCTAAACCTATTGACGTAATCATCAATACTCTCCGTTATCTTTCTCTTCACGTTGGCTAATTCTTTGAGGCTAATATTATATTTCTCCATGCATAATTTCTCATGGAATGCCCTCTCTAGTTTGGCCCACGTAAAAATAGAATTTGGGGGAAGGGTTGTGAACCATGTAAGAGAGTTCTTTGTCACTGAGTTTTGAAAATACTTGATTTTAAGGTTCTCATTGTTGGCTAAATCACCAGCCTCTATCTGACAACGGGAAACGTGTTCGACGGTGGACTCACTAGTGTCACTAGAGAACTTGGTGAATTTTGGGATTTTCCAGCCCTTAGGCAATTCAGTTTTCCTTACATACTCGGACAATGAGGATATCTAGTTTTGTCTGTGGAGGCCTACTTTAAGGTTATTTTGAACCAAAACACATTTGACGATGTTGGTGATATTGTCCTATACCCTTATATTTCCCTGTCGGGCTTGTCTTAGGTCTTGGTCGACATCTTGGTTACATTGCACTAGGACCATGTCGAGGCCTTCCAGCCTTTGATTGTTTTCGACAACCCTATTTTCTGGAGGATTATCCCCTGGGGAATATTAGGCAATGGATTCGGTGGTGTTGGTGGTGCTCCCAAAAAATCTGCAATACTACCCAATTGGTAGGTTAATTGTTAATAACCCCTAGTCGTGTTTTCTATAAGTGGGGTAAACATGTTACCTATCTGTTGTGTGATTGTGTGAACTATATCATGGTTAATTTCATCCATTAATTGCCTAATTACTTGGAGAGTGTTATTGGTTAAAGACAAAACACCCTATGGAGGGAAATACCCCATACCACTGGTGGTTGTCTTAGCTGGCCAAAGTTGCCCATGGTGGACACGAACGCCAAAAAATGGATTAAATGGCGATGACGCTACCATTGCATTCTTTGAATACATTTTCGTACTAGGGTGTAAGCTTTCCATAACTATAGTTGGCATGCAATAGAATTGCTCCTTTTGAGGCAACGAGAACCCTAGATAGGAGGTCTCTAGTATCCAGGATTCCATAATTCCCTAGAAACGGTTAGTGAGGTTGACGCTTGTGGTGATGAAATTCTCACATCTGGCGTTATAGAATACACCACTTCATGGATTATGATAATAGGCATCTCCTCGATTGAGGTTGGAGCCATATAAATGATAAAGACGTTTACCACTCCTCAAGTGCATACAACACAAAAGACCACATAAACGGAAGTAAAAAAACAAAACTCAAGACACTACTTTTCTGCAAAAATATTCATACAAAAGAATTCCACCAGGTGTGCCAATTTTTTTACCAGTGTTTTTGGTAAATAATCACGAGTTTGAAAGTCTATGAGATCAACTCGAAAAATCTCCAAAGCAATTTGTGTGAACACACGTGCGTGTGAATTGAATGTAACATAACAAAAGACTTTAAATTAAGTCAAGTTGTGATAAATGATAAGGAAAAATGCAGAAAATAACATTAAACAAAGAAAAACAGAAAGTACAATGTTCGGTTTAAGGAAGCAAAAAGACTAAGAAAAAAGTATGGACGCAAACACATACATGTTTCTCGCTCAAACTTTTTCGCTCTTTGACTCGAGTACTCTAGTGGTATGAAGAGTATGTTTGAAATTTTGCGACCCCTGATCCCAGGTATGAGACTGCTATTTACTCTATTTACAAAGCAACTGTCGGTGATGGTTATGACCACTGAGGGACTACTACTTTTGCTCAACGTTAAATCCTTCAAGTTTCCACTAGTGCGCTTGCGTGTCTTCTAAGACACTATCTGCTTGTAATCCATGTTGAGTGGTAACTACTTTTCACTTCTTTACGAACCTTCAATAATAACTGCCCTAACAAGTGTTGAAGCGGTAAAGCGGCAAGCAAAACTTATTTTCGGAAGAATTTCCTCCGAGATTTATATCGTCTCCACAAGGATCGATGCGAGGGAAATAATATCATTCGACAATCTCTACGTCTCTAAGCTTGGGTTTAAATGGTTTGGGATAAAAGTGCAAAACAAAAAACATAAGATAAGAAAATAAATACATTCTTAAGATATGAGAAAACTCGTCAGGAGTTGTATTTCGTTCTACTCATCATGTAATAAAAAATATATGGATCAAATGCACGCAACCTAATTCACTCGTCAAAACCCCCATGTATCGCTCACAAACAGAGGTTATGTCTAACGCAAAGATCGGGAAATTAGCCGCATTCTCTCGGAGGTGATGTCTCACACAACAAAATAACACGGAGTATTAAGATCCGACACACACACACACACACACACACACACACACATGTGAATATTAGAACGCTTCCCATAGCCAATAGACATTCATCTTAGGTCGAGCTCCAAAAGTATATGCTTATAGCGAATCAAACCCATTAAGATAGAGATTAAATCAAAGATGACATTGATTAAGAGTTGTAAAAGAGGTTTTATACAAAGATCCATAAATACACATACAATCAAGATAAACTAACATACAAAACTCTAACAAATAAAGGGTACAAAGAGAAGAGAGAAGAAAAACACAAATCTCCTGGCTTGTCAACTCCAATTGAAGTGGATTCGACTCCGGATCGTCAAAATGCACCCTCTAATGTTGTTTCTAAGCCACTATACTCACACAATGTTTTTGATGAAGTCGGGGTTAAAATTTCCCAACAACATAACCTAAAAAATCCTGAAAAGTGAGTTAAATATGGGCTGGAATGACGCAAACCGCGTTAAGCGCGCTATGAGGGCGCTTGGTGTCATCAGCAAAATCACAATTCTTATTTTCTTCATAACTTTCGAACCGTAACTCTGATTGACGCACGGTCGAAAGCATTGGAAAGCTTATTCAATGCTCTATACAAGAATGAAAAAATATCCTTACTTTAATACCTAAAAAAATTAGAAAAACTAAAATTATAAAGAATGAAATTTATTACAACCGCGCTAAGCGCCCTTAGATTGGGCTAAGCGCGATTTCACTTAAAATACCCTTAAACCGCCTTAAAGCATGCTAAGCGCGTTCCTGCCCATACTAAGCACAGTCAAGAAAATAAAATACTCCAGCTACTACCATCCAATTCTCAGCGTGCTAAAAATTTCCCTAAGCACGAATGACAATATTTTGACTCCAAAAGTATGCATTTAAAACATCCCTCTTGACTCAAACAGGTTCATACTTCAACCATGAATTATTACCTATAAAAACAGATGAAAAACTATCAAACTCAACAATATGTACACAAAACGCATATTACACACTATAATCTAAACTATACAAAATACACACAAAAATGGGGGATTATTAACGGAAAACCAACGAATCGAGCCAATAAGTGTCAATTATTCACACTCAAAATCAGTATAATTTAGCACTTACAATTCTCCCCAACTTAAACTTGTTTGTCCTTAAAAAAGAATCGAACAACTGAAAGAAACAAAAATAACAAATGTATGGTTCAACACAAAAACGTACATGCAAAGCAAAACTTACCACTAAACTACAACGATAACATGAAAATGAAATAACTCCTAAATACAAAACACATGTCAAAAATTCTAAGACAATACAATGTTCGAAAATGAATCACACCTAGCACACACTTCATCGGTAGATGAATAAATAAAATATGAGGGACTTAACTCTAACCCAACAATCAAGCTAACAACAAGTTAAATTTTGCATTCATCAAGAAAAATTCATATTCAACAGTATAAAAGCAAAAATTACAAGGGCTTTAAGCATTGTAATATGGCTTGGGTAACAAACAATTGTTTTTATCAAGGTAAAAGAAACAAAAACTTGCATAATCAAATGAGAGTGATCATTTCTCACAATCTCAAGCACTCACAAATTTCAATCACCTTTTTCTCATTTCCAAATTGTTACACCATTCCACACAACTTATTAGCACAACACTATTCTATTTTTTTCTTTTCTTTTTCTTTTTCACTTTTTTTCTTTTCTTTCTTTTTCAAACTTTTTGTTTTTCTCAACCTATTAGCAATCAACCTCTTCTTCCCAACTTGAATACAACCATACATAGTGACATGAATGCCCCCAAACTTATTAAGCAAAGGTAAAAAACTCAAATAAAAAGTCATGGTTATGTTGCACCCTAAAATTTGCTCAACCTTATTCACTTGGTTTATGTTTCAATATCATTAACATTTGCATATAAGGTCATGCACATAGTCTACACATCTGCATAGCATAAGCATGGGCAAGTCATCCAACAGGGGACCAGTCATTATTCTCATCTCTAGAGGCCTATCAAGAGGTTATTATTCAAATTCAATCTCATTCAAGTCATCAGAAAGAATTGGGAAGCTATCAAGTAATGGATCAAGCAGTTCATCTATCTCCTATCTGAGGGTACCTGGGGATCATCAAGGAAAGTATGAGCTGTGAATTGAAAGCATGGGGAGTATCTAGACATCTTGGAGGACTTAGAAAGTCATTTGGAGAAGGAGACAAGTCATTGATATGATCACAAGAATTGCAGTTGAAGACAGTCAACTAGGGTTTCATTTGGGTCAACCCTGGGTCAACTATAGGTCAATTGACTGATTGAAAGGCATTAAGGGCTATTGGAGAGATGTGGGGTTTATCATTTGACATGAAGAATAAGGATATTTTGTTATGCTAAGAAGAATTCAATAGAAATCAAGGAGAAGAGGAGTTTCTAAATTAGGGTTTCTGTGTAAAATCCCCTAGTTTAGGTCAAATTTCCAAGCAAGATAAGTCAAAATGCAAGCTTCAAATGGATCCTTGGCCAACATGAAACTTGTATAGGATCTCAAGACCTTTAATTTGAGTGGTGGAAGACACTAAGGAGATTTATAGAACTCAAGTTATGGTCCTTGCAAGTTACAGGTCATCTGAGGTATCTGAAATTCTGTCAGTGAAAGTGACTTGACTTCCAAGCTATTTTTACCCCTCAAGGATATTTCAAATGAATTTCTGGTCAACATAAGAGTTGTTCCTCATTGTCTTAGATTTCTATAATGGTATGGTATGCCTTCATATGATTTGTGGAACTCTACTTATGGTCTTGGCAAGCAAAGGGTATTTTGGTCATCTGAGGATTACAGGTCATTCTTAGCCTATGCCTAAAACTCATACAAGGGAGTTTCAAATGAGAAACTTCCCAACATCAAAGTTGCTCAAAATGTCATTTTAAGTCAAGAAAAGAAGGCATGAAAGTTTGGAAATGTATGGAATGAGACTTGACCAAAGTTGGTGAAAAATGACCTAAAAAAGGCATATAAGTTGAAAAAGTTCAAGTTGGAAAATGGTTTGAGAGATCTACAAAGCCAATATGGGTCATCCAATATACCAAATTGATTCCCAACATCATTTTAAAGACATTGGTTCAGCCACATTTTTGAGTTTAGGTTTAAAAATTGGACTTCCTTTGTAAAGTTGTTTCTTGCATCATAAGGCAACATGGTAAAACTTAACACAAGGCAAGGAAAAGCTTGGTTTTTCATACATACACTCCTAATATCTCATGAAAGGAGATTTTAACTCAAATTTACCCAAGGTGCAAGCATGATATGAGATGATTCAAGATACCATCAAATGATAAATTCATGAAAGTTCCACAAGTTTCTAGATCCCTCTAGGACCAATCTAGAAGCTTCTCATTCTGTTAATCCTCACCTATATAAGGAAATGAAGCCATTTGTGCATTGGTTGGTGATTCTTTGAGCTTGCAAACACTACTTTGATTCCTTCACTCCCATTTGCATTTTCTCTTCAAACTCCATTGAAGCTTCATCAATCATCTCAATTTCTGTTATCATCATCATCCACCATTATCATAGAGTAATTGGCAAAGGAAATTGAAGGAAATTCGTGGCTGGTTAGGGTGATCCAAGTTTACACTCCAACTTGCATGAAGAGTGGGATAAGGTGATTCAAGAAGATTGAGCAACTACCATTGCAAACAGTAGAAAGCACACCATTGGAGGAGCATCTAGAAGCAATTACAAGCATTGGATCCACCTGCAACTACCTCTACCATAGCTGATAAACAGGTTGGTGTTTTCTGTCTTCTCTCTATGATTAGGTATTGTTAGGTTAGATTAGTGGTATAAGTTTGTTAGGGTTAGGAAGAGGAACATTTACCCCATCTGTTATGGCCATTAGAGACAATTGGATTAATGATGATGAAACTGTGATGATCAAGAACTCCTGAATTTGGGCAAGAAAATGTTAGATGTTTGGCTCAGAATAATCACCATGACCTGTAGATCGTTCTAGGTTAGTTTGAGTAAGATTGGTGATCATGCACACCAGGTGCAATTCAGTATGTCCAGAACTTCCACCCATCGGGTTTTATTATAGGGCTAGTTTCAGTACAAACTAAGGGCATATACTTGTAGAGGGGAAGAAATGGAGGGATTTTGGTCTTTACAAGTTTCGTTTTCATGGTGTATTGAGGGAGAATGAGAAGCTCGAAAGTCATGCATGGGACTGGTTTTTTCTGAAACCCTAGAGGATGTTTAGGGACGATGATGGACGACCGTGGGATCTATCGTTTGACCATGACTTTGAGTCTAATCCAACGGTCCTTATTTGAAGTTGAAAATGGAGGGAGCTGACTGAAGCGAAACGCATCGTTTCATTAATGGAAACACGTGGGCTGGGTCCAAACTTTAATATCCCCACCCCCAATTAATGAGCCCAATGGAATGCACATGTTTTTACTGCTATTTGCACCAAAGATTTCCCTTTTTTCTGATAATCTTCATTTACATTTTCTGAGCGCGTATGGGCCTAAGCCCTTTGATATTCGCACCTCCCAGCTGGTGGCCCACCTGGAATTTGAACTGGGCGAAGATGCTATTCTCACCCCTCCCATTTAATTTCCATTTTTTTGTGTGTTTTAATTTCCTTTAATATTTTGCATTGTAAAAAAATCATATAAAAATGAAAAATTAATATTTTCTGATTCTTGTTTTTTCTATAGGTCAATAATTCTGTCTAGAAAAATATGGAAAAATAAAAATGGCATTTTATTTTTGTTTAATATTTTTCATGCATTTTTCTTGTAAATAGCACTTTGTTAATACTTTGTTTAGTACATGATTTTGTTAATTTTGGTTCTAATAGTTTCTATAACATTTTTAATCCATTCTTTTTAGGTTGTTTAGTTTAGACATTCAACTTGTACATACAATTTAGTTCATTTTTTTAGGAATTAATTTTAGGTGATTAGTGTAGGTGTGAACAACATGAATAAAATTAGGGTTTTAAATCAACTTAGGTGAGATAGTTTAATTCTTTTAGGAAATTTTCATTTGATTTTTGGGGTATGGACTATAGGGGTTATGGGTATAGGATAGATTCCCTTAAAAATCATTAGGATTCCCCTACTGCTATTAGTATATACTGCTATATTTGATTGACTGGTGTGGTGTGCCCTCTGGGGATTATTGATTTGTCTGTGTGGGTATTGGGATTGTTTGGGGATTGGGGGAGCTGAAGACTTGTGATGATGTTGAAGCCATTGGAGATCCAGAGCTTGAAGACCAACTTCCAGAGTGGATGAGGAGATTCCTGCTAGCAGCTGTTGAAGAGATTAGGGTTTAGGAGCTAGGCAGAGCTCTAGATTAGAAAGCTTGATTCTCAAACATGGAAGGCTTTGACTGCCTCCATTCCTCTCTGTGATACAGAGTCTCTCTAAGACACTCACCCCCTTCCCTTGGAAGGCTTGGTGCTACTGTCTAAGGGATAGAACTCTTGAGAGAAAATGTCTTATGTGTTAGTAGCAGTTGGTTTGCCACCCTTGGTAGTCAACTAATTGCTTAACACCCAATTCACTCTTGTGATTGATCCCTCAGCTTGGAGGATAGGACTGGAAGAAAAGCCATTGTAGACTGAAGATTGATGATCAAGACCTTGCTGGAAAGCTGTGGAGATGGAGATTGAGGCTGGCTGAAGCTTGTAGTTGTTTGGAGATGACTTGAAGTCAGATGTTGTTTCAGAGCTGCTGATGCTGTTTATTTTTCTGCTGTATTTCATTTCTGATGTATTGATTGGTTTTCTTGACTGTATTGTTTGCTGTTTACCCTGTTGAGTTGAAAGTGAAGTCTGTTCACTTTTGCCTATTGTTTTCTAGGTTCGAGGTTGAGTGGGATTCCCTTGCCTCGCTTGTATTGCTGCATCCATGCATTTTACCGCTTTACTGTATATAGCTGATATTGTTTCTGTTGCCGTCTATCCCCTTAGGATCTCTGTTTCTCTCTGCGCAAGAGAGGAGCATGATAGACACTAGGTCTTAACCCATGTATGATAACATTAGGTTAGTTTGATTCCCTTCGCAACCGTAGGTTAGAGTTCTGTCTCTTCTTTCTCAAAACTAACAGAAAAACACAATAAGATGTCAAACACAATAAAAGACACTTCTTCCGTAAAAGAATGTGAACTCATCAAGACGTCATTTTTGTCCGCTTGGACTGTTAATCAGAAAAACCTTTTTCAGAAGGAATAAAATCAATCAAGACAAGCTTGTGTCGTACGTAGCCCGAACTACGTTTGCTCTGATCTTTCATGCTGTATGAAAGTACGTAGGCATAGGATGCGATATCCTAGCGAGCAACCTTCCCCTCCTTTCCCGTAGGTAGGCGAACTACGTTGACTCTGATTTCTCGTTCCAGACGGGAATACGTAGGCATAAAGTGCGATACTTTGCCGAGTCATTTTATTCTCTTTTAACCCCTGACCTTAGTTTAGATAGAAATAACAATCCATACCCGAAAACAAGCGTGGATCCCGTCGAGTACGACGGACGTGAGGGGTGCTAATACCTTCCCCTCGCGTAACCGACTCCCGAATCCAGGTTTTGGTTGCGACGACCATACCTTTCCCGTGTTGTGCGAGGTTTACTCTGAGCGTTTCCTTTCCCTCCTGTGGGATAAATAACACACGGTGGCGACTCTTCTGTTCAGCCGGCGCCGATTTTCGCAGTAGCGACAGCTGGCGACTCTGCTGGGGATTCAACGTCCCCTGGCTGCTAAGGACTGCGATAGTTCTTATGCATTTGGGATCCAACGTCCCTTAAGAGAGTCAATCCTAACGCTTGTTTTCCCGTCGAGGATTTTGTATGGATTTATATTTCTGACCTTTATTTTCAGCATTATATATATTGATTATTATTACTGTATTGGGGTATGACGGGTGTTCTGATATTGAGTGAGAAGCCGAACCTGGGCTTGAGTGCACCTAGAATTAGAGTA
This sequence comes from Lathyrus sativus, assembly GCA_963859935.3. Lineage (NCBI taxonomy): Eukaryota > Viridiplantae > Streptophyta > Magnoliopsida > Fabales > Fabaceae > Lathyrus > Lathyrus sativus. Next base: position 663,178,671 of record OZ012739.1, read on the forward strand.
GAGATTAGTTGGCGCCCGCTTGCTTTGCTTGCCTTGGTGTCCCGCGAAATCTACACTCAGACGAGGTTCCTCTGGTTGGCCTCCTGCCCCTTCCTTTGGTTGGCGTGGGTTGCTGGTTAGTTGAATTGTCGACTCTGAGGACCGATCATTTGGAAGTTGGCTAAGTGAGGCCTCTTCAGGATTTGATGATGCCACTCCTTCTGGGAATCGTATCATCAACCCTGAAAGTCTGTGACGCCGACGACCGCATAGGATGCCATACCTTTGTCAGTTACTAGGATATCCACCTATGAGAGGGTTTGGGGCTATGCAGGTAACTAGACCTTCAGATACCGGTTATTTCTTGGTCAGAGATCCTGGGTATTTATGGAGAGTTATGAGGTCTGTCAGAGACCATTTGGAGATGTGTTATGAGGTCTGTCAGAGACCAGTTGGATAGTTCTGAGGTCTGTCAGAGACCATTTGGAGATGTGTTATGAGGTCTGTCAGCGACCAGTTGGATAGTTCTGAGGTATGTCAGAGACCAGTTGGAGATGTGATTTGAGGTCTACCAGAGACCAGTTGGAGTTATGGTTTGAGGTCTGTCAGAGACCATTGTTGGAGCTTTGTTTTAGGTCTATCTGAGACCAGGGTTTGAGGACTTCTAGAGAATCTATCTGAGACTTCTTGATATGGTTCAGGCTATTCAGCTACGGCAGTTGGTCCCCGTTGCATGTTACTTGCATTGGATTTGTTTGCATACTCATCATCATTGCATCCTACTAACGTGTGTCTGTGCTGCAGGTGCATTTGCATTTCCCTAGTTCTAGTGTCCGGATTTCTGAGTGATTGGGCATGGCCAGCTTAAGAAGGACAATTGCTTACAAATTGCCTACTCCTGATGTTGTTCCCCTGCTTGGGTTGATCTCTCTGGCCGATGAGGATGTTCGTAGGAGCTTCAGAATGAGCTATGGAAGACTATTGAGATTGGTGCGCAAACCCACAGAGATAGAGCTAGATGGGCTGTACGCTTTGATGCAATTCTATGATCCCGCATTGAGATGTTTTACATTTGCTGATTTCATTATGGGGCCTACCGTTGAGGAGTATGTGGAGTTTACTGAGTTACCCGTGCAGAACCAGGTTCCATTCATTCATTCTGGCGTTAAGCCCAAGCCGGAGGACTTGGCAAAAGCTTTGCATGTGGATGCTTCTGAAATGTTGACTACTGTTTCCCGTGGAGTGCCAGGCTTCTCGCTCCAGTTCTTGACTGGTAAAGCCCAAGAGTACGCTAAGAGCGGGTGTTGGATTGCCTTCAATGCTGTGCTGGCCCTGTGCATTTACGGCATAATATTGTTTCCCAATGTACCGGATTTTGTGGACTTCGACGCCTTCTACTTGTTTGCCGCTGGTAATCCTGTACCGACCTTGCTCGGAGATTTCTACCACTCACTGCATTACAAGAATGAGAAGGGAAGAGGAAAGAATGTTCATTTCTGTGTACCATTGCTGGATATGTGGTTTAAAAGTCACCTTCCCATGAAGGGATCTTTTGTGAAGAGTGCAACCACCGCTAGCTGGTCAGAGCGCCTGATGAGGCTATCTTCCGAAGACGTTGAATGGTTTGATAGAGATCTGCTGGGATCCGAGCTTATCTTCAGTTGTTCTGGGTACCCTAATGTTCCGTTGATAGGAAGGAAAGGGTGTATCAATTACAACCCTTCTCTGTTCATCCGTCAGTTCGGATACGCGCTGAGGAACCCGCCAAAGGAGGAAGAAGTACAGGAATCTCTGTACTTCACCGGAGACGTGAAGGGGGAGTTACTAGCCAAGCTGCAGCCTGCTTGGACGCGTATTAACCGCAGGGGGAAGCCGTTGTTAGGGAAGAACGACTGTCAGGCCTATGCACCTTACAGGGTTTGGATCCAGGAGAGAGCAAGTCAGTTGCGGATGCCATTTCCAGATGCACCAGTCCTTGTTCCTATTCCGGTAGCAGAGCCGACTACTGTGTCTCGGGAAGCCTACGAACAAGTTGTGAAAGAAAAAGAAGCCTTGATGAAGATCAACGAAGGGGTTAGAGAAGGAGCTAGCCCAGATACGCAGTGAGAAAAGCAAGGCCGTGCATGCTTTCCAACAACAGATTGAGCTAGTGAACAGACTAGGGGCTGAATTGGCTGAGGAGAAGAAGAAGCGCGAACGTCTGGGGCAAGAGTTCAGAAGCTCCCATGACATGCTGGAATCCAAAAAGAAAGCACTTGGCATCGCTCACCGAGAGATATCTTCTTGCAATAAGACTTGGAATGCTACACTGACCAACAATAAGAAGAGGGAGGATAAGTTGAGGCAGCAAATTTCTAACCTCGAAGAGCGGTTGAAGGCCAGCATCGATAAGTGCGAAGAAGAAGTGATGTCCAGGTATAGTCTCCAGAAGGCGTTGAACAAGGCCATCAAAGGCAGAGATGAAGCTGTGTCTCAGAAGCGTAAACTAGAGGATCGCTTCGGAGAGTGGGCATGGGAAGAAACTGCTGAAGACGTGCGACATGTTCTCAAAAGAAGAAACCAACTTATTGAAGGGCTGCTTACTCGACCAAGTCATCCGGAGACCAAGAAGTTGCTAGAAGAATACCAGACTTATGGGAGTGCTTGATCATTTCTTGTATTGACTTGTATGCTTCATTTGCACAGTGCTAACCATCACCAGGATTGTTGGTTGAGGTCATGCCTTCTTATTATACTCAGTAACATTGTATTCTTGGCCTATTGGTTTTCGCTGCAATATATGAGGCTTTCTGTGATTAAGCTCCGATCTTTATACTGTTAGCACTGTCATTGCACCGACACCTTCACACTAGAATCGGGGAATGAATTTCCCTAATGCACAGACACACACATTGCATTGCATTCATATTCATATTGCATTGCAGGTAATTATTAAATTGTATCTCATCTCCTGTATCTCTCAGGTCCTCCAAGATTAACGACCTAAGAATTCCCTGGCTTTCAACAAGAAGCAGCAGTAAGGAAGTCATGAGTCAGGATCCGACTGAGATGCAAGAGGTGCACGACAACATAATGAGGCTCATACAGGTAATGGAAGCCATGACCGAGAGTCAGAAACAGTTGCAGAATATAGTGCAGCCTCTGATTGCACGGCCTAGTGATAGGGCTGCCGATTTCGCTCAGCTAGAGAATCATGGTTCTCTCCCAGGCCGCATACGCCAACTTGTGGGGATAGCCATCAAGCAGGTTCAAGCAGAATTAACGGATGTTCGAGGCCAGCTGGGGCAGTTCGTAAAAGATATGCAAGCATTGCGCTCGAATCAAGAGACGCTAGAAGAAGAGAACTGCCGATTGAAGGCATAGATAGGGTTGATGGCGGAAATATTAAGGAACGTACTCAGGAGAGAAGGAGGGCAAATGTCTGAAGACGCGACTGGCTTAGCTGTTCCTCAGGGGTCTGAAGAACCATTACCCACGCATGATAGGCGTAAGAGACCCTCTCCACGATTCGAAGCTCAGGATTCTCCTCGTCAGCAGTCGCAATTGATCTTTCAGGATAACTCAAGAAGGTATGGTAAGAGGATGAGGTCTTCTAACAGAGTATTTGATGAGATCCCTGTGGATTATGATCAGCTAGTGCAACTCTTGTTCCAACTTCAACTGGTTGAGCCCCGCATTTTGGTTCCACTGATAGGGCAGCCGCCACCAGACTATGACTTGAACGCCCATTGTGCCTTCCACTCCGGAGCGCCGGGGCATGACATTGCAAATTGCAAAGCTTTTAATCATAAGATGCAAGATTTGCTGGATGAGAAAATAATTAAGTTTGTACTAGGGGGTATAAAAGTTGCAGGGACTGATATTCCCATTTCTTCGCCAGAGGTTGCAGATGAATCAAGGTATATCCCAGAACCACTGGAAGCTAAGTCTCCCTGTCCACAACAGTTGCCGATGCCAGGGTTGAATTTAAGGATGATAACGCGTGAGCCTGAGGAGTCGTCCGAGCAAAGCCAGCAGCCTGCGAAATGCCAGTATCCGGCCCAGCAAAGAATTTGGGGAAAGAAGCCGAGGAGGGCGTTTGAGAAGCCTCCCTCAACGTACGCAGATTTGTTATAGACACTACTAAGATTGAACTTGGTGGAGAAAAGAACTCTGGCGCCAATAACCGGCACTCTGCCGGATGGCTATGATGCAAGCAGGCACTGTGAATTCCACTCCGGGGCTCCCGGACATGATATTGAAGGTTGCCACGCGTTCAAGCATAACGTCCAAGATTTAATCGACAGCAGGGTTGTTAACTTCTCTGATAGGGTCCCCAAGGCGGTGCAAGGCCATAGACAAGCGAAGGTTGGGGTCATGAAAAGGTTTCCCAGATTTGATCGGGCCTTTGAAAGAAGATCGAGACAGCAGTAGACTACCCCTGATGATAGCTTCTGAGGATGGCTGACTCGCCAATAAGTCAAAGTGCAGAAAGTCCAGTTCTGAGACACCGACATTTTTCATGTTATCTTGTTCATGTCCTCGCATTTGTAGTTCTTTTCTGTGTAATTGCAATTTTCGCTCTTAAAACTTGTTGTTTTTTCAATTGATATTGATAAACGAAATGAATATGCATGTCTTGAATTAATCCAGTCATGTTCACTCTTTGTTTTTCTTTAATGCTTAATGCTTGTTTTAGCAGGAATCGGGGGAGGATGACGAAAACAGATGACGAATAATATTCCGATTGTATGCTTTTGGATAAAAAAACTTGTTGATGAGATACAGGCATTGTTTCAATCCATAAACACCGGAGGTATAAGGAAGATAATCCCTTGATAACCCCTTTTGAGCCCAGTAGTAGGAGTTTCTTTTCGAAAATGAAAAACCCTAAATCTTAACCCGGGGCAGGGTAGGTGTCAGTTAGTTTGACCAAGCGTTCGAATCGTGAAAAGAGTGTCCGGTTGAGGATAAATCACACTTGTATAGGTCGTGCCTAAAGAACCGCAATGGTTAAACCTTGCCGACAAAGAGTGAAGCAGTCACATTATTCCACACAAAGTCAGACCAACCAGTGTCACACGACTTGTTCAAAAAAAAAAAAACGAAAAGCGAAAAAGAATCAAAAGCCCGCTAAGTCAAAACTTGAAAACAAATGACTTAGGCAAAAATAGGGGCATCCCGCTGGACTGGAAAATCAAAAGAATCTCAAAAGATACTCAGTCCAGGCAAAAGTTAGGGAATGAAAAAACGAAAAAACGAAAGACGGAAAGGATTGCCAAAGAAAAGGAAAAATCCTCGAAAACGACAAAGTCGTGTGACTCTGGGTACCCAAAGACGAAAAGCAAATGACTGTCACTCAAAAACAAAAATGTGTGGTATCCTGAACCATCACTCCTATCATGCCACCTCTAATAGGTGAACGCTGAAGTCAGATTAGCTGAACATAGGATTGGAGGACATCACGAAGAATGGGCGGGTCGAAATAAACTTTGAGCCTATATCTTTCCTTGTTAACCGTGAACCTGACCACGTTACAACCCGAAAAAGTCCTAATTGAAACAGGTTTTGGTCAAGAGCATACGTCAGTAAAGATCTCGTCGATTCTGACTCCTAAAAGGGTTCCTCTTACCAGCTTTCATATTGGCATTTTGATAATTGATTCATTACATGTCACAAAATTTTTTCAGTGAACAGACTTGGATTTTGAAACTGTCATATGCATTGCGTTTAATATATCTTTTATGCAGAACAACTTGTGTTACTTGCGAGTAAGCGCATGCCGACAGGAAAGATTCCTACAGTGGAAGGTATGATCGGGATAAAATGCAGAATGCCCAAATGTTTCGTGAACTGGGGCAAGCTATACTGATTAATTCAGGTAGGGTCAGTCATCCTAGAATCAGTAAATCTGGGGCAGTCAGGTCAAGATTTGGCAAATCTCTCATAGCTATGGGCAGTGCTCCACGACTCAGTCGATCAGAGACAAAAGGTTGTTGCAAGACCGGGGCAGGTCACCCTAGAAGCACGAAAGTTATGTTCTTGAAACACCCCTTCGAGGTCCGAAATGTAGAAGTCGTCCATGTCTGGTTGTCAAGATACAAAGACTGTAGGGTCCATTCCAAAATTGTTATAGATTCAGGGGCAAGTTATGCAAAAATACAGACTGGGGGGCATGTTAGTATCCCCGAAGCGGAGTTCTCTCTTTTCAGCAAGTATTCTTTCCCCCCAGTGGAACTCGAAGATTAAGACTCTCCCCGACAGAGTTGGTCGTGTTCTGGCATTTATTTTGTCAGAATACCGTAGGATACCTGTTCACGCTCCGGCCGAATTCCAATCATACTGAGCACATCTGCTATTCCCCAGCAGAGTTATATTCCCCAGCAGGATGCTACTTCAACAAGGTGCTTGGTTTAAGTTCCTAATTTCCCAGCTGAGTCGACTTCACTCTTACAGCATTTATTTTGCTGGAATAATTCTGTAGCACCTGGCTATCCCCAGCGGAGTTGGCGTTATCTTCAGCATTTATTTTGCTGAAGCGGTTCCTGTATCCCAGCAGGTGGAGAAAGCACTTGCTCAAATGAACTACCAAGCATTCAAGATCTCGGCATGAGACATCCAATGATAATGTCAGTTCGGCAGTATTCCCCACAGAGTTACCAGGATAAGTTTCTCTTTATTCTCAAGCAGCGTTATTTGCCATCAAGGGGTTTCATGAATCCGAATTTCAGAAGTGGCCTCCGGGCATCAGAACAGGCATCCGGTAGTTTGGTTTCCAGATATTCCCAGTAGAGTCCGCCTCAAAGTCGCTGTCACGTCAGTGCTAAGAAGTTTGTGGGTTGGGACCAATGAAAAAGTGGGTCCTAACGTGGACGATGTTCTCCTTATGTGGAAAAGAAGTGGTTTCCTTATGTGGAAAGATGTGATTCCTAACGTGGAAGAGTTTAGTCCTGACGTGGACAGATCAAAGTTTGATTCCTAACGTGGAAAGATTGAGTCCTTACGCGGACATAGCAAGATTGGTTCCTTACGTGGAAAGAATTGGAGTCCTTACGCGGACAGATCAAAAAAGATTGTATTCCTTACGTGGAAAGAGATGAGTCCTTACGTGGACATATCAAAATAAGATTCCTTACGTGGAAAGATTTATTCCTTACGTGGATAGAAGTTGATTCCTTACGTGGAAAGATTGTAGTTTCCTTACGTGGAAAGATGTGAGTCCTTACGTGGACGAATCAAAATGTGTTTCCTTACGTGGAAAGATGTGATTCCTTACGTGGAACAAGTTGGAGTCCTTACGTGGACAAATCGAAAGAAAATGTGCTTCCTTACGTGGAAAGAAGTTCATTCCTTACGTGGAAGGATTGAGTCCTTACGTGGACATATCAAGTTGGAGTCCTGACGTGGACAGATCGAGGTTATGTTTCCTTACGCGGAAAGATTGGAGTCCTGACGTGGACAAATTAAGATAAGATTGTGTTTCCTTACGTGGAAAGAAAAGAAGTTTGTTTCCTAACGTGGAAAGAAGGTTGTATTCCTTACGTGGAAAAAGAGAGCATTCCTTACGTGGAAGAAAAGTAGTTTCCTTACGTGGAAAGATGAGATTCCTTACGTGGAAAAGAATTGGTTTCCTTACGTGGAAAGACGAATTTATTCCTTACGTGGAAAGATTGAGTCCTTACGCGGGCATGGCAAGAATTGGAGTCCTTACGCGGACAGATCAAAGAAGATTGTATTCCTTACGTGGAAAGAGATGAGTCCTTACGTGGACATATCAAAATATGATTCCTTACGTGGAAAGATTGAGTCCTTACGCGGACATATCAAAGATGATGATTCCTTACGTGGAAAGATTGAGTCCTTACGCGGACATATCAAGATTGATTCCTTACGTGGAAAAGAGATTGTGTTCCTAACGTGGAAAGGCGGGTCCTAACGTGGATGATGTATTCCTTACGTGGAAAGAAAGTTGCATTCCTAACATGGAAGAGAGGTGTTCCTTACGTGGAAAGATGACATTCCTAACGTGGAAAGAAAGATTGATATAGTATTCCTCACGTGGAAAGATTGGGGTTCCTTACGTGGAAAACTTGTGATTCCTAACGTAGAAAAAGAAAGAGTCCTTACGTGGACAAAGCAAAAGAAGACGTATTCCTTACGTGGAAGAGTTTGACAAAGCAAAGAAAAAGTTATTCCTGACAGGGAAAAGCGATGTATTCCTTACGTGGAAGGGTGAGTCCTAACACGGACGGTGTTATTCCTAACGTGGAACGGTTATTCCTTACGTGGAAGGGGGAGTCCTAACGTGGACGGCGTTATTCCTAACGTGGAAAGGTGGGTCCTTACGTGGACGGAGTTGTATTCCTTACGTGGAAAGAAGAGAGGTTTCCTTACGTGGAAAGATGATGATTCCTAACGTGGAAAGACGCATTCCTAACGTGGAAAGCAGAGGGATTCCTAACATGGAAAGATTTTATTCCTGACGTGGAAGAGTGTGGTCCTGGCAGAGGCAGATGAGATGATTCCTTGCGTGGACGGTGTTATTCCTAACGTGGAAGAGTTTACTCCTAACGTGGACGATTTATTCCTGATGAAATGCATACAAATAATCCCCAACACGGTCGCTACGAGATCAGTGGGTTGCCGTAACAGTCAGATCCAGTTGATGAATGTCGTTCCCCAAGCAGGAGCGCAGTGTATTTCTGCGGTTGGCAAATTTCTGGGTTCTTAGTATTCAACCGTCTCGTACCGCGAATTTCTGAAGGCTCCGGGCTCTTCACCCAATCGGGTCCAAGTCGTTTGAATAGGGGCAGCTGTTGCACCCTAAAATTTGCTCAACCTTATTCACTTGGTTTATGTTTCAATATCATTAACATTTGCATATAAGGTCATGCACATAGTCTACACATCTGCATAGCATAAGCATGGGCAAGTCATCCAACAGAGGACCAGTCATTATTCTCATCTCTAGAGGCCTATCAAGAGTTTATTATTCAAATTCAATCTCATTCAAGTCATCAGAAAGAATTGGGAAGCTATCAAGTCAATGGATCAAGCAGTTCATCTATCTCCTATCTGAGGGTACCTGGGGATCATCAAGGAAAGTATGAGCTGTGAATTGAAAGCATGGGGAGTATCTAGACATCTTGGAGGACTTATAAAGTCATTTGGAGAAGGAGACAAGTCATTGATATGATCACAAGAATTGCAGTTGAAGACAGTCAACTAGGGTTTCATCTGGGTCAACCCTGGGTCAACTATAGGTCAATTGACTGATTGAAAGGCATTAAGGGCTATTGGAGAGATGTGGGGTTTATCATTTGACATGAAGAATAAGGATATGTTGTTATGCTAAGAAGAATTCAAGAGAAATCAAGGAGAAAAGGAGTTTCTAAATTAGGGTTTCTGTGTAAAATCCCCTAGTTTAGGTCAAATTTCCAAGCAAGATAAGTCAAAATGCAAGCTTCAAATGGATCCTTGGCCAACATGAAACTTGTAGATGATCTCAAGACCTTTAATTTGAGTGGTGGAAGACACTAAGGAGATTTATAGAACTCAAGTTATGGTCCTTGCAAGTTACAGGTCATTTGAGGTATCTGAAATTCTGTCTGTGAAAGTGACTTGACTTCCAAGCTATTTTTACCCCTCAATGAGATATCAAATGAATTTCTGGTAAACATAATAGTTGTTCCTAATTGTCTTAGCTTTCTATAATGGTATGGTATGCCTTCATATGATTTGTGGAACTCTACTTATGGTCTTGGCAAGCAAAGGGTATTTTGGTCATCTGAGGATTACAGGTCATTCTTAGCCTATGCCTAAAACTCATACAAGGGAGTTTCAAATGAGAAACTTCCCAACATCAAAGTTGCTCAAAATGTCATTTTAAGTCAAGAAAAGAAGGCATGAAAGTTTGGAAATGTATGGAATGAGACTTGACCAAAGTTGGTGAAAAATGACCTAAAAAAGGCATATAAGTTGAAAAAGTTCAAGTTGGAAAATGGTTTGAGAGATATACAAAGCCAATATGGGTCATCCAATATACCAAATTGATTCCCAAAATCATTTTAAAGACATTGGTTCAGCCATATTTTTGAGTTTAGGTTTAAAAATTGGACTTCCTTTGTAAAGTTGTTTCTTGCATCATAAGGCAACATGGTAAAACTTAACACAAGGCAAGGAAAAGCTTGGTTTTTCATACATACACTCCTAATATCTCATGAAAGGAGATTTTAACTCAAATTTACCCAAGGTGCAAGCATGATATGAGATGATTCAAGATACCATCAAATGATAAATTCATGAAAGTTCCACAAGTTTCTAGATCCCTCTAGGACCAATCTAGAAGCTTCTCATTCTGTTAATCCTCACCTATATAAGGAAATGAAGCCATTTGTGCATTGGTTGGTGATTCTTTGAGCTTGCAAACACTACTTTGATTCCTTCACTCCCATTTGCATTTTCTCTTCAAACTCCATTGAAGCTTCATCAATCATCTCAATTTCTGTTATCATCATCATCCACCATTATCATAGAGTAATTGGCAAAGGAAATTGAAGGAAATTCGTGGCTGGTTAGGTTGATCCAAGTTTACACTCCAACTTGCATGAAGAGTGGGATAAGGTGATTCAAGAAGATTGAGCAACTACCATTGCAAACAGTAGAAAGCACACCATTGGAGGAGCATCTAGAAGCAATTACAAGCATTGGATCCACCTGCAACTACCTCTACCATAGCTGATAAACAGGTTGGTGTTTTCTGTCTTCTCTCTATGATTAGGTATTGTTAGGTTAGATTAGTGGTATAAGTTTGTTAGGGTTAGGAAGAGGAACATTTACCCCATCTGTTATGGCCATTAGAGACAATTGGATTAATGATGATGAAACTGTGATGATCAAGAACTCCTGAATTTGGGCAAGAAAATGTTAGATGTTTGGCTCAGAATAATCACCATGACCTGTAGATCGTTCTAGGTTAGTTTGAGTAAGATTGGTGATCATGCACACCAGGTGCAATTCAGTATGTCCAGAACTTCCACCCATCGGGTTTTATTATAGGGCTAGTTTCAGTACAAACTAAGGGCATAGACTTGTAGAGGGGAAGAAATGGAGGGATTTTGGTCTTTACAAGTTTCGTTTTCATGGTGTATTGAGGGAGAATGAGAAGCTCGAAAGTCATGCATGGGACTGGTTTTTTCTGAAACCCTAGAGGATGTTTAGGGACGATGATGGACGACCGTGGGATCTATCGTTTGACCATGACTTTGAGTCTAATCCAACGGTCCTTATTTGAAGTTGAAAATGGAGGGAGCTGACTGAAGCGAAACGCATCGTTTCATTAATGGAAACACGTGGGCTGGGTCCAAACTTTAATATCCCCACCCCCAATTAATGAGCCCAATGGAATGCACATGTTTTTACTGCTATTTGCACCAAAGATTTCCCTTTTTTCTGATAATCTTCATTTACATTTTCTGAGCGCGTATGGGCCTAAGCCCTTTGATATTCGCACCTCCCAGCTGGTGGCCCACCTGGAATTTGAACTGGGCGAAGATGCTATTCTCACCCCTCCCATTTAATTTCCATTTTTTTGTGTGTTTTAATTTCCTTTAATATTTTGCATTGTAAAAAAATCATATAAAAATGAAAAATTAATATTTTCTGATTCTTGTTTTTTCTATAGGTCAATAATTCTGTCTAGAAAAATATGGAAAAATAAAAATGGCATTTTATTTTTGTTTAATATTTTTCATGCATTTTTCTTGTAAATAGCACTTTGTTAATACTTTGTTTAGTACATGATTTTGTTAATTTTGGTTCTAATAGTTTCTATAACATTTTTAATCCATTCTTTTTAGGTTGTTTAGTTTAGACATTCAACTTGTACATACAATTTAGTTCATTTTTTTAGGAATTAATTTTAGGTGATTAGTGTAGGTGTGAACAACATGAATAAAATTAGGGTTTTAAATCAACTTAGGTGAGATAGTTTAATTCTTTTAGGAAATTTTCATTTGATTTTTGGGGTATGGACTATAGGGGTTATGGGTATAGGATAGATTCCCTTAGAAATCATTAGGATTCCCCTACTGCTATTAGTATATACTGCTATATTTGATTGACTGGTGTGGTGTGCCCTCTGGGGATTATTGATTTGTCTGTGTGGGTATTGGGATTGTTTGGGGATTGGGGGAGCTGAAGACTTGTGATGATGTTGAAGCCATTGGAGATCCAGAGCTTGAAGACCAACTTCCTGAGTGGATGAGGAGATTCCTGCTAGCAGCTGTTGAGGAGATTAGGGTTTAGGAGCTAGGCAGAGCTCTAGATTAGAAAGCTTGATTCTCAAACATGGAAGGTTTTGACTGCCTCCATTCCTCTCTGTGATACAGAGTCTCTCTAAGACACTCACCCCCTTCCCTTGGAAGGCTTGGTGCTACTGTCTAAGGGATAGAACTCTTGAGAGAAAATGTCTTATGTGTTAGTAGCAGTTGGTTTGCCACCCTTGGTAGTCAACTAATTGCTTAACACCCAATTCACTCTTGTGATTGATCCCTCAGCTTGGAGGATAGGACTGGAAGAAAAGCCATTGTAGACTAAAGATTGATGATCAAGACCTTGCTGGAAAGCTGTGGAGATGGAGATTGAGGCTGGCTGAAGCTTGTAGCTGTTTGGAGATGACTTGAAGTCAGATGTTGTTTCAGAGCTGCTGATGCTGTTTATTTTTCTGTTGTATTTCATTTCTGATGTATTGATTGGTTTTCTTGATTGTATTGTTTGCTGTTTACCCTGTTGGGTTGAAAGTGAAGTCTGTTCACTTTTGCCTATTGTTTTCTAGGTTCGAGGTTGAGTGGGATTCCCTTGCCTCGCTTGTATTGCTGCATCCATGTATTTTACCGCTTTACTGTATATAGCTGATATTGTTTCTGTTGCCGTCTATCCCCTTAGGATCTCTGTTTCTCTCTGCGCAAGAGAGGAGCATGATAGACACTAGGTCTTAACCCATGTATGATAACATTAGGTTAGTTTGATTCCCTTCGCAACCGTAGGTAAGAGTTCTGTCTCTTCTTTCTCAAAACTAACAGAAAAACACAATAAGATGTCAAACACAATAAAAGACACTTCTTCCGTAAAAGAATGTGAACTCATCAAGACGTCATTTTTGTCCGCTTGGACTGTTAATCAGAAAAACCTTTTTCAGAAGGAATAAAATCAATCAAGACAAGCTTGTGTCGTACGTAGCCCGAACTACGTTTGCTCTGATCTTTCATGCTGTATGAAAGTATGTAGGCATAGGATGCGATATCCTAGCGAGCAACCTTCCCCTCCTTTCCCGTAGGTAGGCGAACTACGTTGACTCTGATTTCTCGTTCCAGACAGGAATACGTAGGCATAAAGTGCGATACTTTGCCGAGTCATTTTATTCTCTTTTAACCCCTGACCTTAGTTTAGATAGAAATAACAATCCATACCCGAAAACAAGCGTGGATCCCGTCGAGTACGACGGATGTGAGGGGTGCTAATACCTTCCCCTCGCGTAACCGACTCCCGAATCCAGGTTTTGGTTGCGACGACCATACCTTTCCCGTGTTGTGCGAGGTTTACTCTGAGCGTTTCCTTTCCCTCCTGTGGGATAAATAACGCACGGTGGCGACTCTCCTGTTCAGCCGACGCCGATTTTCGCAGTAGCGATAGGTTATAGTTCAAGAAAAAGTATTAGAATTCATACAAAAATAAACTTAACACCAACATGGATTCTAACAAAGGCTTAAAGGGGGTAAGCAAATTCTCACTCACTCACAAGGTAGATTGACTATTTGGTCAAGAGGTTATGCTTAAAATCAAACAAAATACCTTGATAATTTTAGTTCTATCATACAAATTAACACAAATACAAGATTAAACATAATAAAATCGAGTTAAAGAAGAATGTTGGTCTCCTGCATATAGTAAACAATGGAAAGCTCCTCACAAAAAAGGCTTTGTTCTAAAGTCATTCAAAACTAAACAAGTACCGCAAAAGAATGAATGACATGAAAATTGTACAAATAAAAAGTCTCCTAATCATGCTATATTCTAGAAAGCGATAAACGAGTACCTTGCAAAGTACCAACTTCAAACAATATCAAAATCATACATTCGCAATTTGAAACGATCAAACTCAAATATCACAAAATGCATTCTCAAGCTAATCAAAAACAAACTTGAGAGAAAACACAAAATTTTATTCTAACAACCTAACAAAATTGAATTAAAATTAACTAAACACAGGCCAAAATTGGTGAAAGTGGATGGAAAATGAGAGATTTTTCTTTGTAAAACAAGGCGCGCTAAGCGCTCTCTAAACGCGCTAAGCACGGGCAAGAAAGCTTTGTTTTTTAAAATTGGTTCTTTATCTCATTCACTCCATCCATTCTCACTTTATATTAACTATACTACTAAACATAAAACTATACAAACTCAAGAATTTTTGGGTTGTCTCCTAACAAGCGCTTGTTTCACGTCGTTAACTCGACGCCTTTATTTATACACATGCTCCTTTATGTTGCTTGGTTCACCGGCTACTACTAAATAAACCTGCATAACACTTGAGCAAACGTAAACCAAAAACAAAAATATGCACAAATACATAAACATGATAGAAAATACATATGTACAATCACTTATGAAAAACAACTATAAACAAGTATATGCAAAGCTTAAAAACATAGAAACGACCATAATGAGATTCAATATTAAAACCAATCCCCAACAACGGTGCCATTTTGTTGAAGTGATAAAGCGGCAAGCAAAATTATTATTTTCGGAAGAATTCCCTCAGAGATTTATATCATCCCCACAAGGATCAGTGCGAGAGAAAGTATGTCGTTCGATAATCTCTATGTCTTTAAGCTTGGGTTTAAATGGTTTGGGATAAAAGTGCAAAAGAAAAAACATAAGAAAAAAAATAAATACATTCTTAAGATATGAGAAAACTCGTCAGGAGTTGTATTTCATTCTACCCATCATGTAATAAAAAAATATATGAATCAAATGCACACAACTAAAATCACTCATCAAAACCACCATGTATCACTCACAAACAGAGGTTATATCTAACACAAAGTTCGGGAAATCAACCGCATTCTCTCAGAGGTGATGTTTCACGCAGCAAAACAACACGGGGCATTAAGATCTGACACACAGAAATGAGTATTAGATCGCTTCCCACATCCAATAAACATTCATCTTAGGTTGAGTTCGAAAAGTATATATCTATAGTGAATCAAACCTATTAAGATAGAGATTAAATCAAAGATGACATTGATTAAGAGTTGTAAAAGAGATTTTATACAAAGATCCATAAATACACATGCAATCAAGATAAACTTCATACAAAACCCCAATAAATAGAGGGTACAAAGAGAAGAAGAACACAAATCTCACGACTTATCAACTTCGATTGAAGTGGATTCGAATTCGGATCATCAAGATGCATACTCTAATGTTGTTTTTAAGTTACTCTACTCACAAAATGTTTTTGATAAAGTTGGGGTTAAAAGTTCCCAACAACATAACCTAAAAAATGTTGAAAAGTGACTTAAATAGGGGCTAGAATGACGCGAACCGCGCTAAGCACTCTATGAGGGCACTTAGCGCCATCAGCAAAATCACAATTCTTATTTTCTTCATAACTTTTGAACCGTAACTCCATTGACGCACAATCAGAAGCATTGTAGAGCTTATTCAATACTTTATACAACAATGATAAAATATCCTTGCTTGAATACCTACAAAAATGAGATAAACTAAAATTATAAAGAATGAAATTTATTACAACCGCGTTAAGCCCCCTCAGATCGTGCTAAGTGCAACCTCACTTAAAATATCCTTAAACCACCTTAAAGAACGCTAAGTGCGGTTAGACAAATAAAAATACTCCAGTTACTACCATCTAGTTCCTAGCGCGCTAAAAATTGGGCTAAGTATGAATTACAATATTTTGACTCCAAAATTCTGCATTTGAAGCATCCCTATTGGCTCAAACGGGTCCATACTTCAACCATGCATTATTACCTATAAAAATAGATGAAAAACTGTCAAACTCCATAATATGTACACAAAAACTTATATTACACACTATAATGTAAACTATACAAAATATACTCAAAAGTGGGGGGTTATTAACGAAAAACGAACGAATCGAGCCAATAAATACCAATTATTCACACTCAAAATCAGTATAATTTAGCACTTATTTACGTGCCGTCGACGAGGCTTATTAAGGACCTAAGACTTGTAAAAAGACACCAAGTCTTCCATGCCACACTGTTTCGTCAACCAACCCCATTTGATGGGATGCGGGCTTCTGTCGGTTGTTCTTCTCGAGATTCTGGACATGTTTCCCAGTGAGATGGGTCTTGGGGATCAACCAAAGAAAGAGTAACAAAATCATCAATTATCAACATAACTGTAAATGCAGATTTTCTGTTGTAGGTTGTATCTGTAAAAGGTTTAAGATTTCTTACACATTGAATATTTTAGAAATCTTGAGTGTTTTAGGTCTTTGTTATGGTAATTTCTCATACATCTGATACTTGTATCATGTACATCTTGTTCTCTATTATGCTGAGCTTGTTCAACAGTTTCGACAAAAGTATTGTATCATTAGGATACAAGCAAGGAAGTCTCGAGCCAAGATGCTTGAGCCACGTAAGTCTCTTGTTATGTGCTTGAGTTGTGAAAGTCTTAATCAAGTGGATTGATTAAGTAAAAGTCTTGTGTCATTGGGGCACAAGTAAGAAAGTCACGAGCCAAGATTCTTAAGCCACATAAGTCTCATGTTATGTGCTTGAGCAGTGAAAGTCTTAATCAAGTAGATTGATTGTGCAAGAAGTCTTGAGCTAGTGTGGTTTAAGTAGGTTGGCTCGGTACATGAAACTGGAGTAGTAAGTCTTGGAATAGAGGGGATCAAAGAAGGAGGCTCGTTTCATGAGACTTGGAGTAGAAGTCTTGGGTTCGAGGGACTTGAGTAGAAGTCTTGGGCTGAGGGGCTAAGCAAGAAAGTCTTGGGTTCGTAGAACTTGAGCAAGAATTCTCGAGTGAGGAGCTTGAGCGTAAGTCTTGGACCTTAGGTCTGAGCATTTGTAAAAGTCTTATGCAAAATGTATAAGTGATTGTAATCATGTTTTTATTATATTGAAAATCTCTTGTGAAGCAATGAGACTGAACTACTCTCAGTTTTGGAGGAACCAGTATAAATCTTTGTGTCTTCTGCTATTATTTATTTTCTTATGCTAACATTCCGCTGCTAAGAATTAACCAGAATCTGAACACCAGTGTAGATATTCATATTTTGAACTTTGATCAGATGCAAACTAAGAAAACGGAAAACACAATTCAATTCCCCTTCTTATGTACTTTTCTCACCTTCAGTGTCATCATGTTTCTACTTCTGAATCAGTGGAACATACGTGCCACTTCTCTCTCATCTCTTGGTTGCAAATGTTTGCCTTCTATTTGAACCATTGTCAGACCTTCCGATTACAATGTCAAACCCCAATTTGCTGGCCTCCATGCGAACTCATTCATGCATATGTTCACGAGCAGTAAATAGTTGTTCATTTCTAAAATGTTGACCAACATGTATCTCGACAACAACCGTTTAACATCACCATTCACTTCATCTGATTTAACATCATCCTTCACTACATCCGGTTTTACATCATTACGTACAACAACTTCGAAAAACATATATGGTTGCACCATATCTAATACGAGGCAAAATAGAAAAATGGTTTAAAAAAACTCACAGTAGCAGGAAAATTCGGATATGCACATCCAAAACGTGACTTGGTAAATTCGGATATGCACATCCAGACTCAATATTTATTTATTTTAGCTCAAAGAGAAGATTAATGCAAGCAATGAGAGGTGAAATGAGTGAACTTTACCTTAAATTGCATCTTCTTTTGCTTTCTTTGATGTGATAAAACACAAGAATGATTATGTATTTGAAAACTTGATTGATAATCAATTTTTTTAAGAGTTTTGGGTTATGGAAGTGATATGGAATGTGGGAGAGATAATCATGCAATGCAATATGGTAATATATTTAATTTTCTGCTTGACAATTTTAAAAATGTATTTCCAAAAATGTCACTGAATGGTTAATTAATAAAAAATGCAAAATAAATGTGATTTAGTGATGTGAGCTGCTTGATTTAAGAAAATTGAGGCTTATTTTTATTTGTATGTGCACTATATGACCCTTGCTAAAGGGCAATTTCCTTTCATATTTGCACTTTATAATTGAACATTTAAGCCATACTTTCTTAGAATTTTGCTTTAACCATTCAGGATTGATATGTTGACACCCATTTCTACACCCTACACCTCAATTACTGTTCACAAATACTTGAACAAATTTCACAGAACATGGTTAATAGTGTGTATTTTATTGGTTAATGAAGTAGTGAAAGTGGTTAATAAATTATAGGTAAAATAATTGGCTAATAATGTAGATTTTTGTGGTTAATGCAACTTTGAAGTTGGTTAATGCGCAATCTTATATTTGTGTTATAAAATAAATTTTAAAAATAAATATTTTTTTTTTTTAAAAAACTAATATTTAAAAAAAAAATATTATTTTAATAAAAAAACACTGTTGACCGTATAAATGCGGTGAATAGTGCATACGGTGTAAGTATTGGGTGTAGAAAATGGTGTATGAATAGCATTTTTCTTAACCATTAATATAAAAAGTTCAAACATCTATTGATACATTGAAGATGGTGCATCCATTCTTTATGTCCTCACATAACTTTCTTGTTCATGTCTTCCTCCTTCACATCTATCAAACGTATGGGATAACCACTCTTAAGTTTCGTAAAAAGTGCTGATTTCTGAATACTGGAGTCCGAATCAATCACCTTCCACCTGAACAATGAATACAATACAATGATTTAGTCTAACAATAAGAATGTTATAACTTACTAAGGAATTAATATAATGAATGATCGAAAGTACTCACTTGAATCGAGTAACGAAACGATGAAGAAACACCAACATCATTCCCTCAGCCATGCTCTTCCCAAGACACATTCTTCCTCCAACTCCAAAAGCTAAGAAACTGTTTGGTTTTGACTCACTCTGCAAATTTATTGCTACATTTTATACATCTAATCATGATTTTCCAGCATTCAAATTTGACGATATGATACGTAGAGTATAGACTCACAGGAAATCTTGAAGGATTGAACACATTTGGATCACTATGAATACTTGGATCATGATGTATTGATCTAGCATCAATATTAATGTTCCAACCTTTCTTGATCTCAAATCCTATACAAAACAAGCCTTTAAGTAATGATATAGTACTACTTATATTAGGAACTTTTTCCTCTAAATTAAATCAAACCTTCGATTTCGCAGTCCTCGAGTACTACTCTAGGCAACCATTGAACTACAGATGCCATCCTTAATGCTTCTTTCACCACCTGCAAGTTATTCAAACTTGTAAATATGGTGAAGCAGATAACATGTGTTGGGTGTCTGCTGTAAAACATGAACAAGAAAGTTGCATACTTTGGAAGCATATTGCATCTGAGAAAGAGTCTCTAATGTAAGATTCACACTTCCTCTACATTTTTTCTCAATCTCAACTTGTTCCTTCTATTAAAGCATCAAACATCAATAATTAAGTAAATAAATACCAAGAAAGTTTGTTGAAAAAAGATAACTAAATATTTTAAAACAATTCATTGACCTTAAGTTCATTAAGAACTTCTTGATTCTCATCCACAAATTTGATCATCCATGTCATTGCAATTGCTATAGTGTCCTGTCCTGCAATTCCAAACTTGTTACAGCAAAATCATATCCGACGGATTCAAATCAACAGTACTAGTATTTCTTACCAGCAATAATCATTGTTAAGATATTATCTTTGATCTCTTCATCTGTTAGCCTTGTTATAACTTCATCTTTTTCTAATTTTTTATCATCATTTGCCAAAAGTTGCTGAAGAAAATCTACATGGCTAGTTGTGATTTCGCGTCTTCTTTCAATGATAACTTTCTCCAATATGTCCATAATTTGTTTACGAGCCTGCATTATCGCTTGTAAGTTCGAATTACCAATTAACACTGAAACAGAATTTATATATTGAAAATATGGATGATTTGTATAATAAATCACCTGAAGGCCTTTGTAGAATCTGGTCCATGGTAACCTCAAAGGCAAGGCAAGCATTGCTTCAGACACACAAGTAACATTCTTTTGCATCACCATTAGTTCATCACCATTCTCAATGCTTATCAGCATCTTGCACATTGCCTTACAAGCTAGCTGCATTATAAACATCATGTGCAGGATTACACAAATGTGAAAAAAATAACAAAACATAAGTGTAAAAACCTGTTATGTTACCTTGAGTGCTTCATCTTGTAGGATGAGAAGGGATCCACATGTCCAGGTACTTGTTGCTTCGACTACAAGTCGATCGAAGAGTTGAACAAAGGAAGACAAAGAATGAGGTGAGAACAAACTGAAAAGACGGCTTCGAATGAGTTTGTGATGCTGCTCAGGTGCACACAGCAAACTATCAGAACCCAAGAGCTTGGAGATTGACTTCATGTACTTCTTTGAGAACTTCCCTCCTTCGTTTCTCAGAATCATTTTTGCTGAATCCTTACTCGAAATAAATACATGTGTTTCTCCGAATAACTTGGTCTTGAAGCAATTTCCATATCTGCATATCAAAACAAGTGGAAACATAAATAAAAACTGAAGATGTTTTCTGAAATCAAACTTTACAAGAACAAAGTAGTGTTTGGTTACCGGAGGCGGCGAAGTCGAACGAATTCGTAGACTCCTTTAGTACTATTGATGGCAGCCATGAAATTCAGTGTCTCTCCTATGAAGGGTAATCCTCTATTTCCTGGAGGACTTCCAACACTACTAGACTTGTTGTTTTTGCACCAAAGTGCCAACATTTTAAAACATGATAAAGACACCAATATGAGACCAACATGGTAACACATATAAGAATGTTCCTTTACTAATTGGGAAAGCATTTTGATTCCACTGCTTCTTTGGTGTGCAACTATCATGCTGAATTAGTGCTATATATAGTGTTGTGTCCTTTCAATATTGAATATGATATGGTATAGCAAGTCATGATATGGCCGACAAAGTACTAGATTGAAATTTGAAAGATTGAGTACCACTTTGTGTAATGATGATAGATTGTTAACGATGAAGTTAACATTAGGTAGTCATGATCAAGAGTGACGCCATGCCATTGTTGACGGTTTGAGTTAACTGGTATAGAACTCTCACCAATTTATTTTATTCTTGGTGGATTTTATCATCACTTATTTTATTTGTATATAAGTTAATATTGGATGGGCTTGTGTCATGGCTTTATTAGAGATGTTGCCCACGGTTCAATTTGCTTCTTGGTGGGTGCCTCCTATCGTGTCATGACAACTTTGAAATAGAATTTCTTATATCATCCTATTGAATGAAAATTTTTATGGAAAATTAAAATTGACTTTCAGATTTCGAATATGCATGTACGAAGGCATTATGCACCAACTGTTGTGAATCGAATACCTTTAATCAAAGTATAAACGGTTTCTTAATGATCAAGAAACTCACAAGGGTTAGGGTTAACAAAGAAAACTAGGTAAAACAACACGGAATAACAATGATTGGTTATTAAACTGCTATTCTTTCCTTTCTTTTAGAATAAGATTACAAGTATACAAGAATAACAAAATAACCTTTCTCCCTTGAAATTAGGATTTTATCTTCCTATTTTTCCTTATTCAAGATTGAGAAACTAGCATCCTATTTATAAGAAAAATAACACACTAACCTAATGGGCTTTTTAACAATTACCCATTACAAGCCAACTTAGGGTACAAACTAACTTAAACAATTGGACTTACAAGCAAGACCCAATTCAACATGCTAACAAACCTAGCAATATTGACTAATGCATGTTAGAACAAACTTCGACTACAAAACGCATTACTTGCGAACAGGCTTCAACAACACTAGAGTTCGATCCAACATCTCACAAATCTCCACCTTGGACCTAACTTATAACATCAAGAAACTAGCTTTCTTCATGCAGCTTTATTAACTGCATACAGTGGAAAAACTTGCAACTGGGCAACGTCTTGGTGATCATATCAACAACATTATGATCTGTCGAAACCTTCAGCACTTGGACTTCTCCACGCTCGATTACACCTCTGATGAAATGCAGCCTCACATCAATGTGCTTGGTTCGCTCATGATAGACTGAATTCTTCGACAGGTGTATTGCACTTTGACTATCACATTTAACAGTGATAACTCGACCTTGAAGTTTTAGCTCATTTGCAAAACCTTCAAGCCACAATGCTTCCATCACAACTTCAGTTAGGAAAATATACTCCGCTTCAGTGGTTGATAAGGCAACGACCTTCTGAAGTGTTGTTTTCCAACTGATTGATGTCCCAAACATAGTGAACACATATCAGAGATAGATTTTCTGGAATCCATACAACCTGCATAATCAGAGTCGACATATCCTTCGATTGCTGCTTTACTATCTTCACCTAAGGCTCCACCATAAATTAGGACTCTATTCAGAGACCCATTTATGTACCTTAAAATCCACTTCAATGCTTGCTAACGAGCCTTTCCAGGATTCGCCATGTACCTGCTTACAAGACTTACTGCATATGCTATGTCGGGTCTAGTATAGACCATAGCATACATCAAAGAACCTACTATGTTAGCATATGGAATGCTATTCATATAAGTTCTTTCAACATCAGTGCTGGGAACTGATCTATACTCAGCTTGAATTGAGGGTTTGTCGGAGTCACAACAGGCTTTGAATTTGACATACCAAACTTTTCGAGAACCTTCTGTAGGTATGCCTCTTGAGATAAGTATAATTTCGAATGCTTTCTATCTCTCCGGATGTCAATCCCAAGAATCCTAGACGCAACTCCCAGATCCTTCATGTCGAACTCTTTATTGAGTTTAGCCTCCACCCTCATTACCTCTTCGACATTGTTGCTTGCTATTAGAATATCATCCACATAGAGCAACAAAATAGCAAATGAATTACCCGGTCGAAATCTGAAGTAAACACAGTGGTCAAACTGGCTTCTGATGAAACTTATGTGTGCCATGAACTTGTCGAATCTCCTATTCCACTGTCAAGGAGATTGTTTCAGTCCATATAAAGATCTATTCAGTTTGCACACATAATCTTCCTTCCCCCTTTCGACATACCCTTCAGGTTGCCTCATCAGGATTGTTTCATCTAGATCACCATATAGGAACGCAATCTTCACATCCATCTGTTCCAGTTCAAGGTCGAACTGGGCCACCATGGCAAGCAACATTCGAATGGATCTGTGCTTCACAATAGGAGAGAACGCATCATTGAAGTTGATACCTTATTTTTGAGTGAACCCCTTAGCAACCAATCTTGTCTTGTATCTCTTCGACGTCACTCCTTCGATTCCTTCCTTAACTTTGAAAATCCATTTACAGCTGACTAACCTGGCTCCAGCGGGTTTCTTGATCAGTTATCATGAAGAGATTTTATCTCATCATCCACGGCCTTCAGCCATTCAGTCCTCTTTCGACTCCCCATAACTTTCTTATAGTCTCTAGGTTCTTCATCTAGAACCTCACTAGCAGAGATTAAGGCGTAAGCTATAAGATCTGCATACCCAAGTCTCTGAGGTGGCTTGATGACTCTTCTTGACCTGTCTCTTGATAGCAGGTAGTCATTATTAGTCTCCTCATCTTCGACAACATCTTTTGCGTCTTCTTCTGGGGTAAGCAATTCAGCATCAACATGCTCCACCTTAACAGGAATCTCTCCCTGTTCCAGCTCTTCGCCAGCATCATCATTTTTCTTGAAAACCATCTCTGCTTCATTGAAAACTACATCTCGACTGGTGATACACCTCATGTGACCTGGTTCTAGGCACCATAACCTATAAGCTTTGACTCCTTCAGGGTATCCCATGAACATGCATTTCAGAGCTCTAGGTTCGACCTTGTCTTGCCTAATATGAGCATAGGCCACACAGCCAAATACTCTCCGTTTGTCGAGACTAGGTGGATGTCCTGACCAAACTTCTTCAGGTGTCTTCATTCCCAAGGAAGTCGAGGGACATCTATTTATCAGGTAAGCTGCTGTCGAAACAGCTTCTGCCCAAAACACCTTCTTCAATCCAGCACTAACCAACATGCATCTAACCCTTTCAAGGATTGTTCGATTGAATCTCTCAACTAAGCCATTTTGTTGAGGAGTACCTGCTACAGTCTTATGCCTTGCAATCCCAGACTCAACACAGTAACTGTTGAACGCTTCGTTGCAGAATTCAAGGCCATTGTCGGTTCTCAACCTCTTAACCTTTCTGCTAGTTTGAGTTTCGACCAGAATCTTCCAAATTTTGAAATTCTCAAAAGTTTCATCCTTAGTCTTCTGAATGAATACCCATAGCTTTCTCGAATAGTCATCAACGATGGATAGAAAATACCTTGCACCTGAGTGTAAGGGATTCCTTGCAGGCCCCCAAAGATCAGCATGAATGTAATCCAGGGATCCATGTGTTCTTTGCTTACCTTTGTTAAACTTCACCCTACAAGATTTACCAAATACACAAGATTCACAAAATTCCAACTTTTCGACTTTGTCACCTCCTAGCAAATTCTGCTTCCCCAATTCGACCAGGCCTCTTTCGCTGACATGGTCCAATCTCACATGCCATAATTCTGTCTTCGACATAGATTTCGTGGATGCAACATTTGTCGAACCACTTACAACCTCAGCCTCAAGGGTATACAAGCCTTGTTTCTCCATGCCTCTCAAGACTTCCTTCGACCCCTTCATGACTCTTAGGATACTTTTCTCTCCTTGAAAAATGTATCCTTTTCTGTCGAATTCACCAAGAGAAATCAAATTTCTCTTCAAGTCAGGTATGTACCTGACTTCAGTCAATAACCTTATTGACTCATCATGGAGCTTGAATCTCACAGGTCCAATACCTGCAATTTTGCAAGATTTGTTGTTTCCCAGCAACACAGATCCACCATCTTGACCACATAGCTCCTCGTACAAATCTCTGTTTGGAGTCATGTGCCAAGTGCAACCTGAATCCATAATCCACTCTTTCCTCGAGTCGCCACTTGAAACCACAAGAACATCAGATGAGTCGAAGTCATCTTGAACAATGGCTGCATTGCCCTTACCTCCATGATCTTTCAGGCGTTCAGGGCACACCTTTCTTATGTGACCCTCCTTCTTACAGTGATAACATCGAATACTAGATGTTTCACCACTATAAGACTTCTGTTGACTTTTACCTTTCTTCTTGTCGAACTTACCATCCTTTCGCAAGAATTTTCCCTTAACGGCCAGACCTTCGCCCACCGTCGAAGGTTTATGCTCCTTTCGTTTGTTCAAGTCCTTAGAATACAAGGTTGATTGAACTTCTTCAAAGGTCAGGGACTCCCTTCCATACAAGAGAGTTTCTTTGAAGTGAGCATGTGTTCTGGGTAAAGCACACAACAGCAACAATGCTTGATCTTCATCATCGATCTTCACATCAATATTTTCAAGATCAAGAATTAGCTTGTTGAACATATCCAACTGCTCAACCAACACTTTGTCTTCACTCATTTTGAATGAATATAAAGCTTGCTTCAGGTAGAGTCGATTCACCAGAGATTTGGTCATGTACAAACTTTCAAGTTTCACCCATAATCCCGATGTTGTAGTCTCCTTTGATACCTGTCGAAGAACCTTATCACCAAGGCTCAATAATATTGCGCTATGGGCTTTCTCGATCATGCCCGTCTTTTCTTTTGCCGTTAATGCATCGTCCATGGCTGCCTCACCCTTCAACGCTTCCAAACAACCCTGCTGAACCAATAGGGCTTTCATCTTCAAGCGCCACAGGCCGAAGTCGTTCACTCTGGTGAACTTTTCAATCTCATACTTTGTTGAAGGCATCTTCTCCATGCTCACCGCACCAATTTGTTGTAATTCGGATACCTTTAAACAAAGTATAAACGGTTTCTTAGCAAGAAACACACAAGGGTTAGGGTTAATAAAGAAGAAAACAACAAGGAATAACAAGGATTGGTTATTAAACTGCTATTCTTTCCTTTCTCTTAGAATAAGATTACAAGTATACAAGAATAACAAAATAACCTCTCTCCCTTGAAATTAGGATTTTATCTTCCTATTTTTCCTTATTCAAGATTGAGAAACTAGCATCCTATTTATAAGAAAAATAGCACACTAACCTAATGGGCTTTTTAAAAATTACCCATTACAAGCCAACTTAGGGTACAAGCTAACTTAAACAATTGGGCTTACAAGCAAGACCCAATTCAACATGCTAACAAACCTAGCAATATTGACTAATGCATGTTAGAACAAACTTCGACTACAACACGCATTACTTGCGAACAGACTTCGACAACACTAGAGTTCGATCCAACATCTCACACCAATGTTATGACACATTAAATGAGTGTCACCCTAAATTAATATTAAAAAAATATTCTGGAGATACATCTTTGGATGTTTTCAACAAATATATTGTCAGTTAATCTGCCTAGTGGATATTCCAGAGATGCATCTTCAGAGGATTGAGACGGGATTTTGAAATGTATATGACATTTTACATGCCTGGTTTTTTCAGAGATGAATCTACAAAATAATTTGATAAAACACTGAACTGCATGATCATACAACCATACTTGTTTTTCACTTCAAACCCTTACCAAAAACCCGTCCATTATCAATCCACATTTTGAACTACATGATCACACAACCATACTTGTTTTCCACTTCAAACCCTTACCAAAAACCCTTCCATTCTCAATTCACATTTTCATTCCAAATCTTCAATCTTGTATTTCATCACATCAAAGGGAGTAAAAGAAGATAAAATTATGGGTAAAGATAATTTATTTTGAGCCTCATTACTCACATGAATCTTATTTTGAGTCTGAAAAATGTGCGTTTGCTCCGAAGATACATTTCCAGAACGAGTATGAACTCATCTGAAAATGCATTTCTGGTATCTGTCTGTGTTTATTTTTTCAACTCTGTTTATAGAATTTGCACTTATTGAGTGCTATGTTGTAATTGTTTTCATTAGATATAGTGTACTCCAATATTTTTCTCAAATATGTTGTGTCTCCCGATGCCAAAGATGTTGTTGTGAAGGCGGTAGATGTTGGCAACCAATTTAAAAAAGAGCAAGAGTTTGAATTTCGTGATCAAATGCTTCATTGGATTTGTACGGAGGCCTCCAAACTGAGATTTGATGTGATAATCGGAAGGTCCGATAATGGTTCAAATAGAAGATGTGCATTTGTGACAATGACGTGCAAAAGAAGTGGAAAATATTGACCTCATCTCTAAAATTTTAAATGAGATGATATCGATTCAAGAAAATGTAAGTATCTCTTTAAGTTGCGTGGTTATATATTGGCAAACAAGAAATGTACTTAATGTCATATGTTGTTTACATAACTATGACTGTGTGAAAAGTTAGTCGGCCATCCAATTGTGTGTCACCTCATGCTGAAAGAGAAGGATTGTGTTGCATACATGACATTAAATTTGGTTCAATCGAAATATATACTTGCAACTTTGAAACGTAAAAGACAAAAAAAAAAATCTCAAATATCAAGCAAATGTAAAACATTCAATACCAAACTAACAAGGCGTCGAGGGGGGATATAACTGAAATGCAACAACTCTTGAAATTATTGGATGATAACAGTTATGTGTCTAGGTACCGAACATGCAAGGATGGAGTAACCATTAGAGATATATTTTGGACTCATCCTATTCCATCAAGTTGTTCAACATATTTCCTACTATACTCATAATTGATTAATTGTACAAGACCAACAAGTATAGACTTCCATTATTGGAGATGGTTGGTGTTACCTCTACTGAGAAGGCATATTTTATCGGCTTTGCATTTCTTGAGAGAGAAAAAGAGAAGAATTTTACTTGGATCTTAGAGGTGTGGCGGACAATATTGAAGGACCAAGAAGAGATGTATAAAGTGATTGTTATCGACCACAATACCGCATTGATGAATTCGGTTGTAAAGGTATTTTCTACTTCTTATGTTTACTCTGTAGGTGTCATATAACAAAGAATGTGAGAAGTCGCAAATGTCACAAATAAACACCATCTGGTATGTCGCAAATGTCTTATTTTTCAGCGCAACACTCGAGCGAAAGTGTAAGCTCAATGAGTACACCTCTTTTGAAAACCTGAAATATGATGTCTATAATCACATACCTTACAGAGACAATCGAAAAATTGTCAGGTTCAAGTACCGTTCACCGTCAATTGACAACGAAGGAAAGATTGAGTTCAGCAACTTTGAGTTCAAGACGGATGCAAATGTAAAGGCTATGTTGAATACATTTTTCAGTTTTGAAATACAAATTATACTCGAGTTGTAAGCGACAATTTCAAGATCGGCCGAAAATATTATGAAGATGTTGAAGCGTCCACCTAGATATTGAAATATAATATTTTATTTTATGTTGAAGTCACTTATGTAATGCTTATTTTATGTTATGAATGATAATTTTATTTTGTCAAAATACAAGTTTTTGGTTTCTACTTGTGAGTCAGTTACACATATGTTTCGAAGATGCATCTTCGGATTAAGAAAACCCAACTAATAGGGCGTCACTCATAATGGTCTAGGTTGTGTGTGTATTGGGTGCGTCTGGAAATGTATCTCTGAAATTTGTAGATATTTTAGTATTTTAACATAATGCCTAAGTAATATATAGGGTGCATTAAGAAATTCTCTAAAACAATTTCACAAACTTGAGGATCATCCACCTGAAATGATTTTATTGTTGCATAAAATAAATGTCCCAGAAGCAATGTAATAACAAATACTTGGTAAATGGACAAAAATGTTCAGTTCAAATATTTAGTTCCTTGAAAACAAAAGTTTAAAGAATATAGTACTACCTTCTGACTGATATCATGCTCAAGTGACAAGCGATATTGTTCTGGACTGGGCTGGGACCTGCCCTCAGACGGGCAGGCCCAACCCAATGTTATGCTGATGAGGCCCAACAAGGCTCAATCCTCTCTGTCGAGAATAAGCCCCAACAAGGAGTACACTAGTCGGGCAGAGCATCCTCTGACATGAGAGAGCTCGCGCGCTTTTCCCACGAACTCCACGTGTCCCCCACACGGGGACACATCATCAGGCAACTATCCTCTTTCGAAAGAGATGGTCATCCCACCTTCCAAAGATCACGAGGTAGTTGATCCAGGACGAAGATCACGTGCTAGTCTTCACTACGCCATGTTAACCCTGGCAGTTACTTGTGTTAGGCTTGACAATCCGGCTCAATGCAATGTAATCGTTGGCCCTGCGCTGGGGGCACATTATAAATACCCTCTTTCACTAGAGGGTCAGGTATTCCATTCATTACATCTTCTCTCTATACTTGCTCTCTCTATAGTTCTGTTACTCACTTAAGCATTGGAGCATCTTGCAGGTACACCCCTTTTTCTCCTCCACAACACCGGTGAAGTTAGAAACTCACGACGCGTGGCAGACTACTGACTCCTTTTTAATTAGGTACAATCAGTGGCGTCGCCTATGGGAATTTTTACTTCCCCTTTCATACTCTTGTCCAAGCATAGAAGCTCAAGGACCAAAGCAACCTTCAACTTCCATTCTAATCATGGCTAACCCATGCGACGACAATGCTTCTGAAATCTCCTTCATCCCCTTCACCAACAGAGACGGTCACGACCCTAACGCGGCCTCCCGCAATGAAAAAGGCAACTATAGGGACGGGCGCACCGCCTCTCCCTCCTCGGAACACGCGACCTTCAATGCCATTCAGCGCTTCGACATCCCCGTTGTCTACCAGCCAATCCCGGTGCCAGCAAGCACCGACCCTACCATGGTGGCCCCATTCGTGGTGATCAACCAGACTAACCTAATGATCTTCGGGAAGAACAAGCGAATAGGGATGCTCGAGAGGGAACGACCATCACACTCTCCCCCGCAAAGACATCGTCGCCCAGTTTCCAACAGACCCTCTCCTCCCCCGCGGGGGACACGACTAGTTGACGACTCTCGAAGCCCCCTCCTCGACCGACTATGCGTCGCCATCATTTGGAACGACCACAACCATTGGCTTCCCAGAAGCGGGACAGGTCACCTCCCCGGAAGGAACGTCGCTCCCCAGTTTTGAAGAAGAATAAAGCCCAAGGGGATACCTCCAGACCAAGAGACCGACCGAAGAGTCCTCCCCGACGGAACAAAAACAACCAGGGATTAGTTTTCCCCTCACTGTTGCCCGTCAGGAGTGACGAAGGTGTTCAACGCTCGCCACTATATAGGGCCATCAAGGAGGCCCCACTACCTGTCAGGATGGAGAAACCCCCGTCCTTGGAAACATACGATGACACGACCGACCCGAACGACCACATCGAAAGCATCAATGTGATGCTCGATTATCAAAACGTTTAGGGAGCCATCAAGTGCAGGTTGTTCCCTAGTATCCTAAGGAAGGGCGCCATGGCATGGTAAAAATGCCTCGCGCCCGAATCCATCACCTCCTGGGGCAAACTGAAGAGGCAGTTCTCCAGGAACTTCACGACTTCTCGGCGCCATCCAAAGATGGAGGCAGCCCTGGAAGCCATTATCCAGGGGAAGAACAAACCTCTTCGGGATTACATAGAGAGGTTCAACCGAGAGGCCGTCCAGGTGTCCACCACGGACGACATGAAGAAATTCCGGATCCAGAGAGGCATAAGACCTCACTCCAACATCGCCAAGGCTGTTGGGATTGAGTGTCCCTGCACCTTGCATGCCCTTCTCCATAGAGCCCAATCATACATCGAGTATGAAGAGATAGAAGTCGTGAACACCGCTAGGAACACGTGAAACCATGAGGGCTTTAGGGGTGCCATACATGAGGAGGTCTCTCTTACGTGACGAAGCGGGGAAAGAAGACGTGAAGACCGACTACTCACAGCTCCCCGCGAGCGCATCCTGTCCGAATGCATCAATTCGGAATTTCAGAGGGGCGATGTCTGTTTCTTAAAACTGACACCTCCGAAGCCCAACATGGACAAATCCAAATATTGTTGGTTCCACCGAAGTCATGGACACTTCACGGAGGACTGCATCCACCTCAAGGATGCAATCGAGATCTTAATCAAGGAAGGGCACATGAAACAGTACACCCGGAGAGGTGAAGCTCCACGACCTGAGGCCCACGAAGCCAAGAGGGTCAAGGAAGTGTCTCCTCCCTCCGACAAAGCGGGACTACAAGTTGCCCCGTGTATCTCCTAACTAGAGGATTTCCTCCTTTTTAGCGAGCCTGCCAGACCGTTGTCCGCCCACAGTCCGTGGGAGGATTTCCCATCCACCCTGGTCATATCTGGCGAGGGGCCTAGCAAGCTATCGGTAGGGTCGATCAAGAGGAAATTCGAGGAACTCATCGACAAGAGCTTGAAGATGAACGCTACCCTCGATAAGTTCAAAGGTCAATCGAACCCGATCACCTTTTACCTCGAGGAACTTCCTGCGGGTGCATCCAACTCCAGCATTCCCCTCCTGACCAGGGCTCAGATAGAGAACTTCGATGTGCGTTGAATCCTAGTCGACCAAGGGAGTTCGGTGGACATAATGTATACCCACCTGTTTATGGCCCTCCAGCTTGACGAAAGCCACCTGACCCCGTATGTCGGCTCTGATCTCCAGGGCTTCAACGGTACAACCACCAACCCTTGGGGATATGTGGAACTTCTCGTCACATTCGGAGTCGAGGAGATGGCCAGACAGGTAAAGGTCTGCTTCCTGGTAATTGAATGCCCCTCCTTGTACCAGTGCATCTTGGGAAGGCCGACCTTAGCTGAGCTGACCGTGGTACCGTATACAGTCCACCTGAAGATGAAGTACTACACGACTAGAGGTCGAGTCGTCACCCTCCACAGGGACATTGAGGAGACCAGCAAATGCTTCGAGGCGGTACTCAAAGGGCTTAACTCGATCAACGTCCCCACCAAGTCGACCGGCAGGCCAGCCCGGACGGAGAAGCAGAAGCCGCTCCATCACATCAATGTTGTCGACCTCGACATCCGTTTCTCCAGCAAGTAGGAGCAGAATACAGGATCTGAAGATGCACCACCAATAGATAATGAGTAGTTGTCCCACCCAACTCGCCCCATTCCAGATGGAGACTTCGAGCTCATCACGCTTGGAGACGACCTAGGAAGAAGCGGAAGATTGGTACGGGACTCCCCGACTTGGCGAGGAAGAAGCTTAAAGCCTGCCTCCGGGAGAATGATGACCTGTTCTCTTGGAGTGTTGTGGAGATGACCGGCCTCGACCCCGACGTAGCATGCCATGACTTTACCATAGATTCGGCCGCGAGGGTCATAGTTCAATGTAGGCGTAGGCAATCTCCCGAGAAAGCGGAGGCTGCTGACAAAGCTGTAAAAGACATCCTAGAGGAAAATTTTATATCGAAAGCCCAGTACACAACCTGGCTGTCTAATGTTGTACTAGTTAAGAAACATAATGGAAAATGGAGAATGTGTGTTGACTATACTGATCTCAATCGAGCATGTCCCAAAGATGCTTACCTGTTACCTAACATCGACAAACTCGTCGACAACTCTGCAGGTTTTAAATTGTTGTTATTCATGGACGCATACTCAGGATACAATCAAATCCCCATGGCGAAGGCCAAAAAACAACATACGACCTTCATGACCGAGTCGGGCAACTATTACTACAACTTAATGCCCTTCAGATTGAAGAACATTGGCGCGACATATCAGAGGATGATAAACAAGGTCTTTTGGGGAGAAATCAGGGACATACTCGAATTGTACATGGACGACATGATCGTAAAATCACAAGAAGAGGTCGACCACACCACCCACCTCAAGAAGGTATTCACGACAGCGAGGAGGTACAGGATGAGGTTCAGCCCCAAAAAGTGCACATTCGGCGTACAGGCAGGCAAGTTCCTCGGATTCTACCTGACAGAACAAGGAATAGAAGCGAATCCAAACAAGAGCAAGGCTTTCTCTGATTTTTCCATGTCGAGCACAAAGAAGTCCATCCAATCACTAAACAGGATGCTCGCATCTTTCTCACGATTTGTCGCCAAGTCTGCTCAGCACGCCCTCATTTTCTTTAATCTTATACACAAGGAGGCCGCATTTAAATGGACCAAGGAATGCAAAGAGGCCCTCCTCCACCTCAAGGAAGTCCTCTCAGAGCCATCAGTGCTGTAAAGGCTCGGAGTCGTGGAAGCCCTATACCTATATCTCGCTGTCGCCATAGAGGGCGTCAGCGCAGCCCTGATCCACGAAACTCCCGAAAGGAAAAAGCTGATATACTTCATGAGAAAAGCCCTCCAAGGTCCCGAGCTTAGATACCAGAAAATCGAGAAGATCACTCTGGACCTTATCAACACGACCAGGAGGTTACGATATTACTTCCTGGCCCATACGATCATAGTTAGAACCGACCAGCCTGTCAAGCAGCTACTCGGGCGGTCGGATATGTCGATAAGAATGCTCAAATGGTCGCTCGAACTCTCCGAACTTGACGTCTAATACGAGAGCAAAAAATACCTTAAGGCTCAAGTCTTGGCCGACTTCTTCACGGAGATGGCTTCCATAGAGTCCTCGAACCTCGGGGCACACAAATGGACCATCTTCGTCGATAACGCCTCTAGCTCGATAGGAAGTGGAACAGGCATAATACTGGAAAACAAATAAGGTATCCTGATAGAAGTCTCCCTTGCCTTAGCATTCTCAACATCGAACAACCAGGTCGAGTACGAGGGTAGGACTCCGTCTGGCTGAAAACCTTGGCGGGAAGGAGGTAAAGATCTTTACCGACTCCCAGCTCGTGGCATCCTAGGTACGAGGAGAATATCAAGCCAAGAACGACAACCTCGCAGAGTACCTCTCCTTGGTAAGAGAAAGAATGAAAAGCTTCAATTTTACAGAGGTACAACACATTCCACGCAAATGCAACATACGGGCAGACATCTTGTCGAAACTGGATAACATGAAGAAGAAGGGCGGAAACAAATCTGTAATCCAGGAGATCCTCTCTCGCCCTAGCATCGAGAGAGGCACGATAACTGCCTAGGTAAACTCTATCAACGACAGTGACTGCTGGATGACCCCTGTGTATGCCTACCTCGGCACATGACGACTGCCCGATGATGTGAAAGAGGCGAGCTTGGTTAGATATCAAGCCTACTCGTACGTCTTGTTCGAGGACAAACTGTACAGACAAGGATTCTTCATCCCCCTCCTCAATTGTGTCGACGAATCCAAGGTATCGGGCATACTCCAAGATGTGAGGACAAAGCCTCATATACTATACGCGTGTGTTTCGATGATGTCAAAATGTAACCACATGGAAGAATCGGTACTTGGCATTATCACCACAAGGCATAAGCATACCTTATCTCTTACGTCTCATTTGCTTGAATGTTGTGTCATCCAATTAGCGTCATTCGAGTCAAACATTATTGGTGGATTATGTGTTGCATCTAGAAGTGTCAAAAACATAAAAATAGGCATTTTTGCAAAATACAGGTCTTTGAGTCGACCACTCATTTTGCTCCGGTCGACTCATAGAAGGTGTCTACAAAGTGTATTTTCCACGGGTTGGCGCACGTCGACCTCTGGTCGATGCAAACTGTTGTTATGTATGTTTGTCTAAAAATACAGACATTGCATCGACGCATGGTCTTGTTTTGGTCAATGCATAGCCTGTTACTTTGCATTTTGTTCTGTCTGGGGAGTTTCGGTCGACCACTCCTTTTTGTATGGTTGAGCGTTCGCTGTTTTTCTGCATAATTCTGGTCTTTCCACTTATTGCAAAAAGTAGTTTTATCTGTTATTTTTTGGCATACTATAAATAGAAAGTTGTTCATTTTCATCAATAACAATTGAATCAATTGCAAAATAAGAAAAGTGAAAGAGGTGCCATTAGTTCTCATCATCTTCATCTTCTACATTTCATACCACAACAATCACACACAATAATCTTTGTTGTGCATTATGGTTTGTTTGAAGTGATAACGTTCGAAGCCGTTGATTGGGAATTCGGTTTGGGTTGAGATTTTGGTAGGTTTTTCTTGAATAAAACCTTGAGAGTTTTGTCCTCCAAGATTCGCTGAATTTGGGTTTTTTTGGTACGAATCTTCTCAACATATATTCAACTGAGCGAAGGTGATCGAGGAGTGGTGGGTTCCGTCGATCTAGTAGCGGGAATCGGTGAATTGTGAAGGAGAGGTTTGAGTTTGATTAGCAAGTGTTTGATATTAGTCGGGCTGGGGTTTGAAAATGCAAGGTTGTTCAACCAAGGAGCTGTAATTGGAGGTTCATCCATAAGCAATCGAAAGACTTGATTCGACTCGAATCAAGGGATAAGAAGAGAAAGCATATTCAACAACAAGGGAGTTTGTTTGTTTATTTGTTATTCCATTCTTGTATAAACGATTCAACAACAGGTTACATTTATATTATACGAGCTCAATTCTATTGTTAGAATTGAGAACAGACGTACCCCGGAGCGAGGATGGCGGGGGAACTACCTCAACAAATCTTTTTGCCTTTTACTTTTCGCATTTTCATTTTGCTTAATAGTTGCGTGATTTTCGTACAAACAAGTTTATAAAATTAAGGATTATTTTGAGCAAGTGCTGAAGTAATTTTAACTCTAGTACAATAGTTTATTGTACAAGGAAACCATAGTTAGTTACTCAAAGCCAAACTCACTTGGAGTGCTCCGCAGGCCAAGTGTTTGATAAATTGTCTGAACTAAAATTCTCGTGTGCTATCCAATTAGTTTGTTGGCATTTTGAGGCATTGGAACTAGTCATACCAAGTAGTGATATAAATCAATTAATAGTGTGACTAGCGTGGTGATTCTCTTTGCTCATTATCGATATCCATGGGCTAGACGCATATCTGTTCCTCTAGTAACGGTTCGTTATAGACGGTAATTTTTCCATGGCCGCTTCTGCAATTTAAACAAACTTTTTAAAACCAATTTTATTGGTAGCGCCTATCACACCCTAATTTTTTACCGTAAGATCCCACCTCTTTTTACGCATTTTTCAATTGTTATTTGACTTTATTTTAATATGTTTTTTTTTCTCACGACTAACGAGTGTATGCAAGATCATTTTTGCTTTTAAGGTATCTCTGACAGGTTTTATGTGGCCTTCTGGGGCAAGA
Organism: Lathyrus sativus; assembly: GCA_963859935.3. Classification (NCBI taxonomy): domain Eukaryota; kingdom Viridiplantae; phylum Streptophyta; class Magnoliopsida; order Fabales; family Fabaceae; genus Lathyrus; species Lathyrus sativus. The sequence continues at coordinate 663,214,945 of OZ012739.1, forward strand.
CATTGTGGATTCAAGATTCAGATTGGTGAGTATGCTAGGGGTTGGAATGTCCATTAGTGAGGAATCCTTTTAAAGTCATGGACAACGGATGCGAGAACGTTCAAGTCAAATACCCAAATTCCCAAATCATACATGTCAAATTCAGATCAAAAAGGGCTAGTTTTGTTCAGGAAGTGGGGTTATCACCTTTAGCAAGAAATTTTAAAGCGGAATTCATCGCCATGCTTCCAAGAACAGTCAAAGTCAAACGATGATGTTTGTATTTTCAAATTCAGCATCAGGCCTCGAACTCCAAATTCAAAGTTGATAATTGAGCTTGAATTAATTATAGCTCAAGTTTACAAGTTTAATTTTCAAGTATTAAAGAAAATTACAACTCACTACAACTTAAGGAGATACATTACAAACCATTCCAAATTTTTAAAGTAGAAGATCGTTACAAGGAAATAGCTATCCAAAAGCTCTATTATAACTGTACATTGAAGCATTACAAGAGTAGGTTCACAAGTACACTTGACATGATCTTGCTTACATAAGAGGAGAAACACAATAGTTACAGCTGGTTATGTAGCGGTTTCACATAATTTTAAGCCGCAATTTACAATTACAAGGAGTCTTAAATTCGACTTATACGCTGATCTTGGGCTCATAGAAAAGCTTATAATACATGTCGCTCTATCACATGTGTCGTTTCCAGTACAAGGAAATTCCCAAGGCTGTTAGTGTTCAAGCAGTTTCCGTCAAAAGCCAAATTATGCTTCGTCGGTGTAATACGGAGGGAATAAACAGGAAGTGCTCCCAAATCAACCTGTGAATTCTGTCTCGCCTGGAATATGCGTTTGGTTTCGACCTGCATAAGTTGGTAACATCATATCAGGAGGAGTTCGAACAGTTGCTAATCTACTTTGTACAGTACATGAATATATCTTCGATGGTTTATCTAAAAACTTCAAATAGCTACGGTAACGGCATACAGAATTCGCGAAGGGGTAGTTTCCAATTGATACTCAACCCAAAGGAAATGCAATATTTAAGATTTAGGGAGAAAAGTAGCAGTTCCAGAATGTCTCACCAGTTACTAAGGCATAAGGACCAAAGAATGCTGAAGCAGAAACACCACCATTGTGATCATAAGTTAGGAAGGGGAACTCAATCTCGTTCTCTTGTTTTGTACTTGCAAGATGCGGGATCACAGTTGGCTTGGCGAGAGATTCGGGCTACACCAACTACGTGTCAGTCGTGGAAGCAGACGTAATGCCGCAGATCATGGCTTTGCTTCCGGAGCCTCCTCGATCCGGCCTCGCTTTGAATAACCTGAAACCAAGAAATCTCACGTCACCAAACAACCCTTTGAAGGGGTAACCTGAACACAGAGAATTCCAGACGCAGACATTATTTTGGGTGTCGAGAATAAATCACAAGTACTAGTCATCAAGAATACATCTGGCTCAAAGTTTACATCACACAGAGCTCTGCAAATTGGTGACTCCCCAAACCTGCAACAAGCGCAATGTCAGGATATGGCGCATCCTGGATTCGCTTTATAATAATACCGACGACCTCAGCTCTTGAACCGCCCGCATAACGCCGGAAAGCCATGTGACGG